>CM064069.1:16166491-16913005 GCA_032594955.1 Panicum miliaceum | reverse complement strand
CCAAGGAGGGCGCCGGGGAGGAGAAGAAGGAGGAAACGCCGCCGCCGCCGCCCCCGCCGCCGGAGGAGGTCGAGATGCGGGTCTACATGCACTGCGAGGGGTGCGCCAGGAAGGTCAAGAAGATCCTCAGGCGCTTCGACGGTAATGCCGCCGTGCCCGGCCGGCCGGCCATTTCTCTGTTAGCTTAGCTTAACCTCCCTTTGCTGGGCCATCGAGCCTCCCGTTCTCGAGAGGATTTTCAGTTTCTGCTTTCGACTCTGCTAATGTTTCTGCGATTTCTGAAGTGACCGCTGCTGTTTTCTTTTGATTGTGGGAAGCAGGCTAATCTGTGTGCTCATCAGGTCTCTAACAGGCATGCTGGGATTGAGATTTCAGAATATTCTCTATTTTTTAAACAAAAACAGAAATCAGAACTCCAGATTTGGAATATTTCGAAGGTTATTACTTAGAAGAAATTGATGTGATTCATGGTAGGATTTCAAGGCTGGTAGGTGGGGGCTACGGTTTAATTAATCAGATTCTCCCATCAATTAGATCTTTCGTTTTCAACTGCTGCAATTGCACATGAATCCAGTTGATTAATGCTGGGGAGAATGACTGACTAGAGATCCGAACGACTTTTAGCTCCAGAAAAAAGGTTTGGTAGATTCCAAGAGAATGACAGCCTTGGGCTGATGTCATTTAGAGCTCAAAAAGTGAAGTTGATTCCTCAGTCACCTTCAAATTCTCATATGTTCCAAGCATGATGCATATTCCCCCTGTACTTGTAGTTGCTATCAAAGGGAACCTAAGGTTCTGTAGCTCAAGAGGGTTCAATCTTCATGACATCTGAAATGAGAAAATCTGTGTCGGTGCTGCAGGAGTGGAGGACGTGATTGCTGACTCAAAGGCACACAAAGTGGTGGTGAAGGGGAAGAAGGCAGCCGCCGACCCGATGAAAGTGGTGGAGCGTGTCCAGAAGAAGACCGGACGCAAGGTGGAGCTCCTCTCACCGATCCCGCCTCCGCCGGAGGAGAAGAAGGAAGAGGAGAAGAAGGAGGAGCCCGAGCCGCCCAAGCCGGAGGAAAAGAAGGAGGTGAATGAGACAATTCTCATTTGAACATCTTGCCAAGTTCTTGCTGCACTGGCCCTTGTTGTTCCACATCGCAGTGTTTTCTATGCTAATTTTCTCGCATCAGAGGCTGATATCAGAATGTTTCCTTCTCTTCTTGTCTGGTCTTGAAGCCGCCGGTGATCGCCGTGGTACTGAAGGTACATATGCACTGTGAAGCCTGCGCTGAGGGGATCAGGAAGAGGATCCTCAAGATGAAAGGTGCTTATTGGTTAGCTACAATCGGATATCCAGTCCTTTTCATGCTATCCATACCGTCTTTATGTCCTATCTAGTTTACTAAGCTTCGCGGATGCAATTAGTTCTGATGATTCAAATGGCCAAATCCTGTGGTTTTCTGATGAATTGATTTGAAACAGAACTCTTCATTCAAGTGAATGAAACAAAGTTTCTACGGTCAACAATTCCTCCAACCACCTGTCTGACTAAAAATCAACAAGATTGTTAGGCTTGTCAAAAATTTTACTGCTCCTTGATCTGAATCACAGATTTTTTTTTTGTTATTCCTGGTTGTGCAGGGGTGCAATCTGCAGAGCCAGACCTGAAGGCATCGGAGGTGACAGTGAAGGGTGTGTTCGAGGAGGCCAAGTTGGCCGAGTACGTGCACAAGCGCACTGGTAAGCATGCTGCCATCATCAAGTGTGGGCCTGTCGCTCCGCCGGAGAGCGCAGGGGGTGATGACAAGGCCAAGGAGGAGAAGAAGGCGGAAGGTGGCAGCGAGGAGAAGAAGGATGACAGCAAGGAGGAGAAGAAAGACGGCAAAGAAGGTGGCGGTGAGAAGGAGGAGGAAAAGAAGGAGGGTGGTGATGCTGCTGCCGACGACGAGAAGGATAAGGCGGACAAGGAAAAGGACGCAGCCGCCATTGCTGCGGCCAACCTGTACATGCACTACCCGCGGTTCGCATTCCCCGGTGGGTACTACCCGCCGTCCCCGCTACCGCCGCCCGGGTATGTCTACCAGCCAGCCTACCTGCCGCCACCAGTGTATGCGCCGCACCACCAGGCAATGGCTCCGCAGATCTTCAGTGATGAGAACCCGAATGCATGCTACATCATGTAAAAAGGTAGAACCATGGGGTCTAGAGCAAAAAGAAAATAAGAAGCAGGGGACGGAAAGAGAGCTGCACAATTTGGAGGTTGTCTTTGCAAAATAATGCCCTTGAGCAAAGCAAATGGCAACTTGAAGAAAAGTACCAGGCTTTTTGAGGGGTTAGATTTCCATTTCCTTTTTTCTCTTCTCTTCTTTTTGTAATTTTAACCCTTTTTCACCTTTCTGGTATAAAGTAAGTCTGGTCAGTTTATGAATGCTATCTTTATGTAGAATTTTGCCTTGTACTGCCTCAGCTTCAGACTTCTATAAAAACTGTATTATACTATAACCATCTACCTTGCTACCCTCTTTCTTTTCTAGTCTTCACTTCTATTACCCTTTTCTCTAGGAACAAAATAACTGATTCAGCAACTTTACTTTAGGAATCTAAATTTTATCGCGGTGAATGCTGTGAAGGTTCTAGAGGTGGCTGGGGAGGGGGACAAGTGCGTGCTTAGCATGTGCATATGGGGCATGTGAATGTGATGGGTCCACAGTGCATGGCCCAAAATCCGAGGTGGATTGCAGCTTCAATTTTGGTGCTCCCTGCTTTTTCACACTGCAGAGCGGTACTCCTGGGAACTCCAGTGGTAGCTCCAGCCTTGGAGTTTGCTCTGAATGTGAGGATTCTTTCCTATCATCATGGCAACATCAACTCTCACTCTCTCAGGAGGTGTGGCTCAAATGATGGAGGGTGGATGGATCCATTACTTCTTTTTGCTTTTCATTTTATTTTTTTGTAATCTCAACCCTTTTTTCACCTTTTTGCTATAAATTATGTCTGGACTTGTCAGTTTATGGATGCTATCTTTATGTAGATTTTGCCTTCTATTGTCTCACCTTCAGACTTAACTATATTATACTATAAATGTTTGCCTTGGTCTCCTCGCCTCTTTTATTTGTTTTACCCCTTCTGACTCTTTTACTAGAGACTGCACCAGATCTACTTGCACTTCGTGTGTATTTATGGATTTACAGTTACTTCCATATTGTGCAGTTTATGAATTATACTCTGCATCATGTATATTGTCCAATTTTGGTTCACTGATATACATTCGAAAGTTGACGAGCCCTCCACCCAACCTAAGATGTACGATGTTATATGTTAAGGGTGGAAAAAGTGAGTTCCAACTATTTGTTATGATTTTCCTCTCATTATGAAATGATAAGTAGCTCTCCTGCGTATTTGAGACAAAAACATATTTACTATGTATCTTTTGATATCAGAATCAAAAGAATTAATAAATATACTATGTATCTTTTGATATCAGAATCAAATGAATTAAAAAACTTACTATGTATCTTTTGATATCAGAATCAAAAGAGTTAGTAAAAGTCCATAATTTAAAGTGATTCTGAGTAATCAAATCTGTTTAGTCTTGGTGTTATCCGTGTCACTGTCGCATGTGCCCATTCACATCTGGGAAGTTATTTTCTATTTGTACCAGGTGATCCGGAACCATCCAAGTGCGCTTGAGATTTATCAAAATAAGCTGTTAGAATCTGGGAAGATATTGACAAGTTAAACAAGAAGGTCAGCGCTATACTGAATTAGGAATTTAAGAACAGCAATCGCTATGTCCCCAACAAAAGGTACTGTCTTTCAGCTTACTGGACTGGGTTCAACTGTTCAAGTCACAAGAGCAGATTTCACGCATCCGGAACACCTGGTAAACAGATCTTCTCTTCCAGTTCTCATTGTTTTCTTTGATTACCCTCCACATTTTGAGTAATCTGTCTGAAAAAAAAACACTTCAAGTACCCTTCGTATCAAGCCAAAGATTCTCAAACGTGCTGGAGAAGCCATTACTATTCTACCAGAAAATTTCAAGGCTCACAGGGCTGTGAAGATGATTTTTTATCAGCTGCGTCAGATGATTGATTGGGCAGTGGGTGTAGCACTTGCTTTTGCTACTCTTATAGTTGAGGGGAACCATGCTAGGTTATATGGTCAGGTTATCGAGAGGGGTACATTCAGCTACTGCCATTCTATTTCTGGCATCCATGGCCAGGAAACTGGAGAGTGGTACTGCCGCTTGATCATCTTGTTATGAACCAAGATGAGCTTTTTACTGTGTTGTACCTTTTATTGTTTGGTGTATATATGGTATCCACATTGCTGGGTTGATATGGAATCAGGATCTCTGGCACTTTGAGTATCACACACAGTGATGGGGTTTGGGAAACTCTACACATTCAAATTGGATACACCATGAGGGCTAAAATTTCTGAAGCATCAGTTCATGCTTGTAGGAGCATATGCATGGGACATAGTTTCAGATAACTATAGAAGTCATTTGTCGGGTGGGCAATCAGTTCAATGCTTATAGAAGCTTATGCTTGGGGCATAATTTCAGAGAACTACAGAAGAATGCAGGTTACTCAGTTGTTTTTTCCATTGACCTTTAGGATTTTATTACGAGTGTTCTAACCTGAACAGAATGCATACTGAAATTATATGATGGAACTATGGAACATTGTACACTGACATTTCAGATAACTACCATGTGTTACTCAGACCTGCTGTAATATTTAGCTGTCTTCTCCATTGGCTTAACATTTCTACCTGCTGTAATATTGTTATATGATGTTACAGTAACTGACCTAATCCTATTTTGTGGGTTCAAAAATCAATAATACTATTTTCTTTATGAATAAAAAAAAAGACAGTTGTACTCTTCTAACACAATATCTCAATACTCCTCTTTTCAAATATTCAAATCGTCCTATCCTACATGCATTTGGGTGTCCCTAAGCTTTTGTCTTCATGAATTGTATTTCAGGTACACAGGAAACAGAGCTGCCTGTGCTACCCAGCCTGTGCCCTTGCCTAAAGTTGGAATCAATCAGGATATTAAAGGAATGGGCTACTCATGCTTAAAATGTTATTTCCTCTGCTGCTATTCCAAAAACTTACAATAACTGCTTCACAAGCTCACAGTTGCTTAAAACAAGACATGATCTAACATCTGATGTCAAGGTAATGATCTGGACACATAGATAAATTTTATATGCAAACTTTTATTTTATGATTGAGTCATGAACCTTAGCTATCCACTGCTGAGAGGGATGGAAACGCTGTACTGAACCCTGCTTTGGCCCCTGTGTTAATTTAATTTGCTGCATCAGGCAGCACTGACCCCTGATGGTAAACTGGCTGCTATTGTGCAGGATGATCCCGGTGGACTTGTATTTGTTGCTAATTCAGGGAAAATAGGAACACCACGACAGACAGTCACTGACGTCATATATTAAATGGATAATTGTTGCTAAGTCCCGGTGGACTTCGCTCTGTCAGGGCACTGTACAGGACGCTGGTTATTGGCCTAGCGCGATTGACTCATGTGAGTGTCCTTTGCTGCTACCCCAACTTGTTTATATGTGGGCATTACTTGGAAGAAAGATCATTTATTTCTGGCACAAATGCCTGCCTGCTTACCTGCCTTTTCATCAGGAAATTATTTGCAGTTGCCGGTAGCATGCAGTCAGTCACGACCAGCGCACCTACCCATCTGACGAACCTGCTTCGGCCTCGGTGGTCTTAAAGCAAAATCTGAAATCCTTCTTCAGAATCAGAATGTAACACTACTACCTCATGAGTGAGTAGCGAGCCGCATGCACCTGCAGCCTGCAGACTGCACGGCATTGAAGCACATGATGGTTGGTTGGTCGTCGATTTCATGAGAGCTCGCATGTGGAAAGGACACCTCAGCTCTGGCTCTGCTGAACTAACCACACCCGAAGCAGCAGCAGCAGGCTCGCCTGGGCCGAATCTGCAGCACGATTTCCTGCACTGAAAGTCTGAAACCACGCATTGCATTGCAGTGGGATTCTCTTAAACAGCAATGCCATCTCTCATGCCATTCGCTAAAGTGGCTAGGATTTGCTAAGATGTGCATGTGCCACACTCCAATACAAGCCGGGGGTTTTTTTTCTTAGTGACTCGGTAAGCGAGCCATTCTGGACAGATCGGAGAACCACGAGGGGTAGGCCAACGCAATCAGCCTGTACTAGCAGGTACATGTGTGCATGCACTGTAGCTTGAAGCCCAGTAACTTTGCACGCATGGATTTATTTGGTGTAGCGTTCACTGGTCAACTCCGGTGATTGCATGGCCGCTGGAGTAAGATTGTTGGTTGATCCCACAATTTTTTTTCGAATTAAATGATCTCACAATTAAAGGAAAAAGAAAAACGGGGAAAGAACCGAGGCCCATTGTCGCGCTCCGTTACCTGGGCCGCGGGAAAGGAAGCAGCCCACGCGCGGCTCCCAGGGTCCGTCGCCCGCGGATCGGGCAACGCGCGGAGCTGGAGCGTGGAGGAGCACCGCAGGATTAGTACCACCTCGCTAGCGCACGGATCCAATGACCAAGTTATAACCTGCTGTGCCAGACCTGCTTTGTCTCTTTGGAGACATCCGATAAAATTGGAACGATACAGAGAAGATTAGCATGGCCCCTGCGCAAGGATGACACGCACAAATCGAGAAATGGTCCAAATTTTTTTGAGATTTTGCGCTCCGGTCCCTCCAGCCTTGCAGATACGTCCCTGAATATTTACGGCCCAGTCCCTGGTTCCCTAGCAACGCTGCTATTCTCTTCCAGATACGTCCCTAGATATTTAGATAAAGTCTTTGATTGAAGACCCTGATGTTACTATGTTCCTGCAAAATGGTCCTGGTTGTTGTTCTAGTGTCACACTTGCGCCCCTACAGATTTACCTTTTTGTCCTTAAGCGATGTTTTTCTTTGCAGCCACGCACCTATACTCTAGACTAATTCTCTTTTACTGTTTTTGTGACTATTAAGGTTCAAAATTCCCTACCATATTTGTACACTCTCAAGTCTCAAAGGAAGTAACAAAAGCTCATGAGATTTCCCACCCAAGGTGCTGCAAAATTCAATCCACGACATCAGAACAAATTAAAATGTCCACGTGTGCCCCCAATTTTGTCCCCCCACGAGTCAAATTAAATTATCTTCATTATTAATGATTTGGGGTGTTTTATGTACAGCTTTCTTCTGTTGGATATGTCGATTCCTCTTGGGTTAAAAAACGAGTAAATCCCTCCTAATCCATACGGATTAGAGGGTATTATGAGGTTTGTAAACGAAGCTTAAGGGAAGAAGGCAAGAAGCCGTACAGTTTGCAGCTGTGTCTTTGCACCATCAAAGTGTCGTTGTCGGCAAATAGGCTCGCCTCGAAAGCACATTAGCAAGAGTATTCGCCAATTACTTTATTCTCTCTCTGTTTTCTCTCTCTCTGTGACAAACCCTTACTTTGAAATTAATCTTCTGCATCTCTTTTGAAACATTCACGTTCTGCACAATCTTTAAAGCTTGGCGCGCACAATGCAACTGTGGCCTGCGCCATTCCACGTTCTCCATTTCCTTAGCGTGGAACACACAGTGTTTGAGTTTGACCATTCCAGTGGTCGCCAAGCGGGCGTTCGCCGTGCTAATCGTGCGCCGATCCTCAGGATCCAGGGGCCCGCCAGGCAGCGAAAGGGAGGCCGTAAAAGACGTAGAGGAATCAGGAATATTTGCATGTCACGGAAACGGGGGGGGGGGGGGGGGGGGGGGGGGAACAAGAGGCGTCACGCCAACAGCCTTTACAAGTCCTTATCTGAATCGCCACGCTTCCGGCGATGCTCTGGCCCCACGCCGCCACACCTTATCCAGCTAACCCCAACCAACCACCGAGCCTCCCCCGAACCTCACTCCCACTGACCCGCGGCCCTACCGGTTCCGCGCCCAATGCGAAACCGGGCAGCACGGGCCGCCCCGCCCGACGCTGCCGCAGAGGATCCGAGCTCGCTCGGGGAGCCTCGCGAACCTGGACGCCAGGTCCGACGCTTCGCAAGGTCGATGACGCGCGGGCCCCGCTCCCGCGGTGAGCGTGGCGTGGCCCACCCGTCCCTGTCCGGGTATATCCGGGGGTCTACGTCGCCGTCCCGGTTTAACTAAAGAGTCGCCCCTATGATTACGCTGGCGTGTGGACCCACTTTCCGTCGCCTGCGCCATGTGGGTCCCGCTTCGGGGCACGTCGCTTACGTTCACCGGAGGGAGATGTACGTTTTCCCAAATCCTGGGGCCCCGCCGGTGGGGCACAGAGTTCCGGGCCCGCACGTGATGGAAGGCCGCGAGGACCGCGTGGTGTTGGTGCTGGTATCCGAAGGGGATTCGTGAATTTTGCTAGGCACATTAATGAAATGGGCGGGGCACCCCATCCCCTCCCCGACTCCCTCGCCTCATCGTCGTCTACCTCGCCGCACACCACAAGCGAAAGCAAACAAACTACTAGTAGCAGCGAGAGAAGAGGAGAGAGAGATCTTTTTCTATTAGAGAGAAAAAAAAAGAGGGAGAGCGAGAGAGAGAGGTATTGCGGTGACCCCTCACGGCGACCGATGGGCTCGGAGGCGGAGATCACGGGCCCGCTCCTCGCGGCCGGCGGCGGCGCGGAGGCGGAGCCGGAGGCGGTGCCGCCGTGGCGGGAGCAGGTGACGGCGCGGGGGCTGGCGGTCAGCGCGGTCCTGGGGGTGCTCTTCTGCCTCATCACGCACAAGCTCAACCTCACCGTCGGGATCATCCCCTCGCTCAACGTCGCCGCGGGGCTGCTCGGCTACTTCCTCGTCCGCACGTGGACCGCGGCGCTCGAGAGGCTCGGCGTCGTCTCCAAGCCCTTCACCAAGCAGGAGAACACCGTCATCCAGACGTGCGTCGTCGCCTGCTACGGACTCGCCTTCAGCGGTATGCTCTGATTGCGCCGGGGAGGGAGCTTGATTGTTTGTTGTAGATGTGGAATTGTGATTTTTTAGGTGGGGTTGTTTGATACAAAGTTACGATGTTCAATTTAGGTGGATGAGTACTAGGTTGCTCGCTGTTATTTGGATCGACGTTCAGTTTAGGAGTGTTATTTTGACTGGCATTTGCTTGCTGTTATTTTTCTGAGACGATTGCTGTTAATTTACGCTTGGAGGTTACATGCCATTGATCAGTGATGGTATCTAGATCTTTTTTGAGTTCAGTTCAATTGTTCACAAGTTTTAGTTTCAGAGCATGTATCAAAATGCTGTTATTCATTTGGTGATTTCAGGATTTTGCGTCTCAGTCAAAGAGCATTACGATTCAAGAAAAAAAATTCATTTTTCTTATCACATTTTCTTTGTTTCAAGATACTTTTCCTTTTGGTGAAGCTGAGTACCTAATATATGGTTGCTATTATATTCTGGTTGGGGAATTTTACTGCATTTATTCCTGATTTTGCTCTTTATTCAGAGCATTAGTCTCAATAAATACTTCCCTCCTTTTGCTTTGAATTCATTCCTCTTCTCAATAACTAATCTTGTGGTTGCAGGGGGGTTTGGAAGTTATATGCTTGCGATGGATCAGAAAACCTACGAGCTTATCGGGCCAGATTATCCTGGTAACAGGGCTGTGGATGTCAAGAATCCTTCACTTGGTTGGATGATTGGGTTCATGTTCGTCGTTAGCTTCCTCGGCCTATTTAGTCTTGTTGCGCTACGCAAGGTACTCATTTACGACCTGATCTCATGCACCTCTGTATGTTATGCTATCACATGCTCATTCTCGAATGGAATCCAGCGGTTTGCATGACCAGTGTCTAGTTGCTCTTCTGAGGTGTGATCTGTTTTGGTGTTTGTTAGGTAATGGTAATTGACTACAAGCTGACCTACCCCAGCGGGACAGCCACGGCCATGTTAATAAATAGCTTCCACACGACCACTGGAGCTGAGCTTGCAGAGTAAGACCTGGATTGACATGCGGCTGTGCTCCTTCATTTTTCCACGCATTTGTTCGATACTTCGATTTTCAACTTTGTATACTTTTTCCTGTACAAAGTTCAATACTTAAAGCTTCCTTACCTGTTCACAATATATGTAGTATGTGGCAACCATCAGTTGAAAGAAGTACAATCATGCCACATGATTTTTGCATGACAAAATGTTGTGACTGGGTTGGGTTATAGTTTGTCATCGCAAAATAATATAAAAAACAACTAGAGGTTTCTGTGTCATTTCAATGTTTATACTAGGCCATCCAAGTGACTGTACATCACCTATCTCTTCACCTAATTTTAGTTGGACCTCTCAACCATCAATGAATCATATTTCAAATTGAATACTGTAATGGTCTTCCAATTTATACTTCTCTATACCTTTAGTTCTAAATCATCAATAGTTTCCTGATTAATCTAGTCAAATTGCAAGTGGGCTCAGATACTTGCACATCCAACAACTTAAATGACAATACCAAGATTTTAGTAACAGTCCTTCATGCAAAGGAAGCGCTAGAGGAAATGTCAAACATGGAACATATGGATTCCATGTGCAGGATGGAACATAAGTTGTTTAGAAAATACTCCATCCAGACACCAAAAGGTCACACCTTTTTTTAATATATAAAGTCAAATTTTGGACAAGGACAAGGTCTCCAAACACAATTTTGACCATTATATCTGTTTGCTATGTGAAGGGCGGGCCTGGTGCAAGCGGTAGAGTCTTACCGCCTGTGACCGGAAGGTCCCGGGTTCGAGTCGCAGTCTCCTCGCATTGCACAGGCGAGGGTAAGGCTTGCCACTGACACCCCTTCCCCAGACCCCGCACAGAGCGGGAGCTCTCTGCACTGGGTACGCCCTTTTATATCTGTTTGCTATGTATGTCCATTCCTAACCTAATGATCAGAAATATTTCTACCCAACTTTGCACACGGAGTCACAGACACATTTCATATAGCCGATGTAAACACCTATGAAGGTGTAGTCAAAATACAAACTGATTTGATTTCGATTACTTCACGTTTTGAGACCCTAACTTTTGTTTTTGTGATTGCAGCAAGCAAGTTAGGTGTCTCGGGAAGTATTTAAGCATTAGTTTTATCTGGAACTGCTTTAAATGGTTCTTCAGTGGTGTTGGAAATTCTTGTGGTTTCGATAATTTCCCTTCTTTGGGACTTGAAGCATTTAAGAATACGTAAGTTTGCTGTGACTTTTTTTGATATTCCATTAAATTTCTTATGTGAAGGCTTGAATGATACTCCCTCCGTCTTAGGATATAAGGCGTGGTCAAACCTTGCACAGTCTTCAATAATAACATTTGACTCTTAATATCTCTTATAATATAATGTTTGCAGCAACAAAATCATAGTCATATGAAACTACTTTTAAATATGAATATAATGATATCATTGTTGTAAGATAAAGTTTTTATTATACAACATTAATCGTAGGTCAAAGTTTTTAAGGTTTTAATCTTGAATTACGTGCGCGCCTTATATCCTGAGACGGAGGGAGTAGATCTGATCTAATGACATGTAAGAAAAACTTAAAATTTCCACTTTCTGTAGGTTTTATTTTGATTTCAGTCCAACCTACATTGGATGTGGTCTTATTTGTCCACATATTGTTAACTGCTCTACACTTCTTGGTGCCATCATATCGTGGGGTTTCCTTTGGCCATATATATCCACAAAAGCTGGGGACTGGTATCCAGCTAACCTTGGAAGCAATGACTTCAAAGGACTCTATGGGTACAAGGTATGGTGATCGAAAGTTTAATCTGTTACATGCCATTGGTTAATTCTTCATTCCGTACTTCATTTTGACAGTCAGCTAGCAATGTTCTTTATTCACATGTTCTAGAGCCAACATATCACAAGGCATGAATGATGAAGGAAACAATTTTTCTCCTCTACGTGTTTATAAACCTTATAAAATCTAAACGAAATTTTGGCTGTTGATATGGTCCTGAAGTAATACTAGTAATTGTCATACTATATGTTCCATTGGTGGGCATTCAGAAGCGTGAAACATTTGGTTCAAGACTGATAAAGGGCACACGCAGCATGGAAATCTACCAGAATGTCTAGGCGGCCTTACATCTTACTAGTATTGTTAATTTTTGTTACATTTTTAGTGAAATAACATATGGATATCATATCTAGCGCATTTAATTCCTAGAGAATTTTTGGTTTACCTGGTGATCAGTTTTTTGCGACTTCATGTTCAACAGCAATTAAGCTGTATTTATTCCCTGTGTTCCAGGTTTTTATATCTGTAGCCTTGATTCTTGGGGATGGTCTTTATAATCTCATCAAGATCATTTATGTTACTATCAAGGAAGTAATGAATGCACGGGCAAAGCAAGGAAGACTTCCACTCGTCCAGGTTCAGGATGGTAATGTGATTTTCCTATTTTATGCTTCTTACCTATCAATACATCAAAATAGAAGGATCTTATGCTGCTATTCTTGGACAGATGATGAAGGTTGTAAATTATCAGCTGAGAAAAAGCATCTGAATGAGACATTCATAAAGGACAGTATTCCTCCCTGGCTGGCAGGATCTGGTTATGTCGGCCTTGCAGCAATATCAATTGCAACTGTCCCAATGATATTCCCACAGATCAAGTGGTACCTTGTCCTCTCTGCATATGTTTTTGCTCCCCTACTCGCTTTCTGCAACTCGTATGGCGCTGGGCTAACAGACTGGAACCTTGCATCCACATATGGAAAAATTGGCCTCTTTATTTTTGCCTCATGGGTTGGTCAGAATGGTGGTGTGATTGCTGGCTTAGCTGCCTGCGGCGTTATGATGTCCATCGTAGCCACTGCATCTGATCTCATGCAGGACTTCAAGACCGGTTACCTTACACTCTCTTCACCAAGGTCCATGTTTGTGTCACAGTTGATTGGGACCGCCCTTGGCTGCGTCATTGCCCCGCTCACCTTTTGGCTTTACTGGTCGGCTTTTGATATTGGCAATCCTGATGGTGCGTTCAAAGCTCCATACGCTGTGATCTTCCGTGAGATGTCAATTCTAGGTGTTGAAGGATTATCTGCGCTACCCCAACACTGCCTAGCGATCTGCTCATTTTTCTTCATTGCATCCCTAGTGATCAATCTCCTCAGGGATGTAACTCCAAAGAATGTGGCCAGATTCATTCCCATCCCGATGGCCATGGCTATTCCCTTCTACATTGGTGCATACTTCGCCATCGACATGTTTGTTGGGACGGTCATCCTTTTCGTCTGGGAGAGGGTGAACCGCAAGGAATGTGATGATTTTGCTAGTGCAGTTGCCTCAGGTTTGATCTGTGGTGATGGGATCTGGACTGTTCCTTCTGCGATATTGTCGATCCTTAGGATCGACCCACCAATCTGCATGTACTTCAAGCCATCCCTTACCAGCTAAAATTAGAACTAGTGCTGTCTTTTATTTGGATGCCGTGATGGGACATCCACCTGTGTATATATGCTCTCTGTGAATTATAGTGTGAAGAAACTGCAGTTGCCTTATTCAATATGCGTTGATGTTATTCTGCTTTTGCTTTAGTGCTTTGGCCGTGCTTGTGATAATTCAACTTTGTGGTAGCTTATTTTGTTGGTAGCTTATTTTGTTGGAAACAAGGAATGCTAACACACTTGTACCAGACATTCATACACGCTTCTCACAACCTTGATGCGTATGATATTATCCTACATATTGGTTAATTTCTATTTTCCATGAGTTCCACAAGTCTTACACGTTAAACTATTATTGAACTCAATATTAGTTCATTGTTGACATAAAGTACTCACAGAGGTTCATCTCATACCGGTCGTTGTTAGTGCTGAGGGTTTCATGTTTTACTAATCATTTTAGTAACAACTAATGGTCGTATTCATATGACACGTGCCAATAGGCCTTTAACATTAAAAGCATTTTTTTGTATATGTCGAGTATTTTGATGCACAATGATAAATCGCAGAAAATATGACATGTAAAGGTTTTATTCTTTGATGGAGCTTTTGGGTTCCCAAAACTAGGGATACGACGGGCTCCAAACCCTAACCTAGTCGGCATGGCTCATTTGAAGCCCAATAAAAAAATGGTGATTCCGGCAATTGCTTAACCAAGGCATCAAAGATCCTTTGTTATCTCTCGGATATTTGATTAACTATTAAGATAATAAGGAAATAAAGATGAAGGAAAATGTTAATATTGATTATTAAACCTTATCATCAAGTTAAAACTAGGCTATGACCAAACTAATATAGGAATTATTGTAACATGGTAGAAGGACAGATGAGTTATAGACCTAGTGATAATCATTCCAACTAGGGTGCGTAGTGGATTTTTGGCACGCCCTTACTTTTCCTTTCATGTACTTTTTGACAAATAAAACAAGTGAGAAAGGATTTTTCCTCTAATACATCAAAATGACTCAGTTACAAATTAGCATGTTAGCAAATAACCCAAATTTGACAATCAGAATTGTGCTGAAAATTTCATTACGTGTCTATTAGTCGAAAAATTACTTTGAATCAACATACCTGGACATATTGAAAATATGGTAAGTAATCAAATTTTATATTAAATAATATTTGAAAGTTAATTGCCTATGATGCGATTTTTTATCCAAATTAACGGCTAGTTAATTAAAAATCCAATATTTTAAAGATTTTAGAGTCAGTTTAGCTGAGTAAAATCCACAATGACCAAATAAAATTTATGACACAACACATGATTTTGTGAAGCATCAGATTACCTTAACAATGTTTTGTCAATAGCATCTGTAGCTTATACTAGGCAGAATTATTGTGTCGATATAATGCGTCATCATTACTAGAAGATCACTTGACTTTGTGGCCACACATGATTGTAGCAAAGTGTAACAGAAATATATTTTCCTTTATTTGTGTTAACATATAGAACTCTGGCTATAAATATGGCCACAATGGTGCATAACACAATTCATACCTGGCTTCCACACCCAAGGAGTGTTTACAAAGGTTAGTTTCTGTTCTTGCATGAATGTACTACTCCAGAGATAATTGTATCCTGATAAGTGTTTAGTGATTAGCCACTGTGAATATATCTCCTGCGATCTTACACCATGTTCATGTGTACTCTTTACAGTGTAATCATGATCATCAAATCTGCAAAACCTATGGCACTTTCCATCATGGTGATCCTCTTAGTAGGTATCGTAGCTGTTGATGTCCAAGGAAATGCTGAAGCCGAATTTACTCTTGGAGGGATCAAAACAAATAATCCTACTACGTTTGGTGACAATATCCCCAACTCCATTGACAAGGAAAAACATAAGCAGTTAACCACTTCCCTTGGAGCTACTACGTACACAGACCACCATATACTATCTCGTGAAGAGTATTGCAAGCTCTTCAAATGTCCTTAGTAAAAATGGGTATATCTATGGATGTCCTGGAGTAACTGCAGCTTTCAGGCCTAATGTTAAGGCCAAGTAATAAAATAAAGCTCTAGGACTTAATCAGAAATGTGGAAATATGTACACTGAACCCTTGCACGTCAAGGGAAGAAGACTAGTTATAAAATGGCAGTATGCATGTTAACTCCCATGTTATGTGCTACTTTGTTGTGAGCTTATTTTCTTCTGCTATTATTGTTTGAAATGCATTATCACGTATACAAACATTAGGCTCTCTTCCTTGATATTTTTTATCCAAATGTCATATAATCTACAGTAATGTAAACAACTTACAAATGGTAAGGTAATAGCTTTCTGGTATTTGATGATCCTTAGTGCATGATACTGCTAGCTTATCACGTATAGGAGCTGGCTTTAGCGAATGTCTTTGTCCAAGCTGTTACAAATTTTAGTACATCATGTATGATCCATGTGGAGGTGGGTGTTTGTCCTAGTGGGAAATTTGAACCATTAAAATATTCCTTCCGGAATCCAGATCAAAGTTTATTTGTTGCATTTCTGCCAACAACAAGGAGTGCACGGAGTTTTAGCAAATATCCCTTCCGTATTTTGTAGATTGAATATGTAAGATAGATTTAGATACTTCTATCTTAAATATTGTGAAAACGTTCATATGAGAGAGTTGATGAATTGGTATTTCCATCAGAATTGAGCATGACTCTTCTCTGAGATACTTGTAGAGTACAACATCCGGTGCTAGTTGATCTCATCTAGTGATCTTGGGGTTTTTCCTAAAAAAAATAATCTTGGGATTATCCTAGCTGAGAAATCCATAAAGTAATCTCTGTTGCTAGCAGCCGGAACGGGCACTATACAGAATGCCCCCACAGGGTATGTGCAGTTTTAGCTCATATATTTCTCTATTTTAATGACGGAATAGCATCACATCATAGCCTACTTCATTAAAAAAACTGAGCGCATTTGCTAGACACAAAAACTCCCAACAAACAACGATTGACAAATGCGGATCACGTAATAAGAAAGAAAACTGCTTGTAAAGGGCCTTAATATATCGCTTGTGCTACAATTGCACCATCGCTTGAAGCGCAAAGGTGGGCCGTTATACTCATTAGGCCCAATATAGTCCCCAGGTGTGTAGCGCCGTAGCCCATCATGGACCAACAATAGACCTTGATTCGCGTGAGAAACAAGCAAACAAAAGCATTAATCCAGCCACAAACTAGCTAGCCCACCGCGCACACGCGACCCGATTGGAGATTTTTCCTTTTTACTTAATTTTCTTCCGTTTTGATTCATTGTCATTTTCTGCCTTTTTTTTGGCCGAGGCTTAAAGCTAGTTTCAGCATTAACGTTGTTTTTCGATTCCTTTAATTCTCCTTTGTTATTTATTTCTTCTAATTTTTATTTACCTTTTTTCCTCTAATTCTGTCTCTATATTCATTCATTTATTTTCTTTCATCTTTCTTTCCTTTTTGTTTTTTCCTTCTAAACATAATATAGATATTCTGTGAACAGATTGCAATCATTCTTTTATTAATTCTAACTTGTTAACTTTCTTTATTCATTTAGACAAAGCTAATATTCTTTTCTTTATTTCTCCTTTTCTCTTCATTTCAGTAATACTAACTTTTCATTTTGTTTTCCTTAATTTTTATTTTTTTAACTAACTTGTAAAGTGTGGACATGTTGTGTAGAGTTATTTTAGAATTTAATTTCTTTATATATTAACTTGTTTCACATATATATAATATATGCTTACAAGAATATTTTTTTGTGTGTAGATTTATCTGCTCTTCATGTAAAATTATTTGTCTGAGTGTAACTAACTTGTTCGCAATGCCGAATTATTTGTTCGCTTTGTAGATGGAATTGTTCAGCCATGTTAACTTATTTGTTTGTTCTATTATTTATCCTATAAAATTAAATATTCGTGATGTTTAATATTTTATTTGTTATATTTAATTTTTTTTTATAAAATAATTATTTGCTCGTGTTGTTAAAGTATTTGTTTCGAGAATTTAAAATTAATTTTTTATTATTAAAAAAATAATTTTAGAAAATATCATGCAAAGATAGGCAAGTGTGGTCTGGATACAAAGATCTTGTCATAAGAAGATAATGGTGTGATCAGAATTTAATTTGCATGCATAGTTTAATATTTATAGATTTTTTTAGCATGAATTCTCCTTGCATGTGGGTGATGTCATTAATTTATCTCCACCTGCATGCATGCATCTATTATCCTATTTTTCTTCCGATGAGAGTACTATTTGTGGTATTACTTCAGTCAATATACGTAAATTAATTAGAGAATCCTAGGCTTGGTTCATTGGGCTGACGCTGACGGCCCATTTAATATGCGCCGATTCTTCGGGTGATGGTTTGCCGACCATCATCTCAAGCGATAGCTAGTCATGTCATCTAGATAATCTAATAGCTGGGCTATAAAAAAATTTGGTCTATAATTTTTAAAATAAATTTTTCTAATTTTAAGCTAAAAATATATAAGGGCCAAGTCATATGATGAAGAGAGAACTTCTGCCCCGTGCCTAGGATTACAGGCCTGCGGCACTAGACCTGGCGAGACAGGTCCGAAAGGTCGTCTGGGCCGGCCTATTGGGTTTCAGATGCAGAAGTGAATCGGCCCATGGCGCTACACCGGATATCCCATTGACCGTTTGACTAAACGAATCCTTTATTCTTCAGCTCGCTCTAGCCGTTGACTACTAGTGGCCCTCGCCCACTCGCCTCCCCGCTCCCTACTCCCCGGCCGGCGATGTCGCCAGCGCCACCTCCCCGTGGCCCTCGCCCACTCGCCTCCCCGCTCCTTGCACCAGATGCCGCAAGCCCGGGCCCGGCCGCGCCCCCGTGGCGGGAGCAGCTCACCTTCCGCGGCGTCGCCGTGGCGGCGGTGCTCGGCGCGCTGCTCTGCGTGGTGATCCACCGCCTCAACCTCACCGTCGGGGTCATCCCGGCGCTCAACGTCGCCTCGGGGCTCCTCGCATACTTCCTCGCGGCGGCGTGGCGGGCCGCCGCCGGGTGGCTAGGGTTCGGCCGCGGGCCGCCCTTCACGAGGCAGGAGAACACCGTCATCCAGACGTGCGCCATAGCGTGCGCTGGCCTCGCCTTTAGCGGTAGGTGAATTATTTTCAGGTTCTTAAATTCGAAATGTGTTGTTTCAGTTCTAGCAATTTCTTGCTGTGAATTCATTGTGCAATGAGCGAACATGTACTATTTGTAGGGTGCTCGGTCTCCTACATTTTAGCGATGGACAGGAAGACGTATGAGCTCGTGGGACCAGACTATCCGGGTAATCGACCGGAAGATGTCAGAGATCCTTCCCTTGGTTGGATCATCAGTTTCCTGTTCCTTATCGCTCTCCTTGGGCCATTTAGCATTGTCTTCCTTCGAAAGGTACCCCTTTTTCTTGTTGGTAAATCTTGCAAGATGATGACATTCGAGTTGGCTTCACGCATTTTGTCCAGCTTAAACAAAATAATGTACTTCAGCACACATGTTTATAAAATTAAATAGCTCAAGACGGCCATCAGTATTTGGTTGCTTAGTTGCTGTGTTTCTGTTTGAAAACAATTTCTGAGCTTCTCATTCCAGGTAATGGTGATTGATTACAAGCTAACATTCCCTGGTGGGACAGCTACAGCTTTGATGATCAATAGCTTGCATGGGAAAGCAGAAGGTGATGTTGCAGGGTAAGGCAACAGGTAACTCTTTCTTGTAGAGAACTAACCATGAGAATATGTATATTGATGAATTAAAGTGTGGTTGCATATTGTCTGTGCTAATGTTTTTTTAGAAGTACGGTGACAGCTCACGATGCATGAAAAAAGAACAGATACGATCCATATACTGTAAACTACCTGTTTCTAAATTGGAGCTTAGAAGTCAGGAAATGGATGATTATATCAAATACTTCATCTCTGCACACTTGTTATGCAACCTCTATGCTTGGCACATTTGCACTCTGGCATCAGTAGCAAAAGAACTGGTGTGCAGGTGGTGCTGTTAATTTTTGTAATAAATGTTGTCTTGTCTGTGTATTACTGTAGCCAGTTTTAATTCTAAAGTCATGTTTCCTATTCACATGGTCATGTTATTAAATTATTTTGCAGGAAAAAAGTACATTGTCTTGTAAAGTACATGAGCATTAGTTTTGTCTGGGGCTTCTTTAAGTGGTTCTTTAGTGGTGCTGGTGACTCGTGTGGTTTTGACAATTTCCCAACATTCGGGCTTGAAGCTTTCAAGAACACGTAAATTCGCTTACTCTTAGTCCTAACCCCCTCAGTTTTTATTACATAGTTATCAAATGTCTACATCAATTTACTGATCAATTTATGTTGGTCCTATTTCTTTATTATGGATAGATCTTTTATTCAGACTTTTGTTTTATCTAAGTCAACACTGTGATTTAGTCATTAGACTGCTCCGGTACCTATATTTTCTCAAAAAGTTCTATGTTCATCAGGGAACATTCACGAATGTTTATTCTTTTGGGGGTTTTTCTTTCCAATGAGATCCATGATTCATTGACTCACCACAATATAGATATGCTGATCTGTCAAAAAACAATATAGATATGGTCAAGTTCAGTAATTATTCTGACAACGACAATTTGAAAGGAAAAAGTCCTATAGTATCAGCAGTTCTGCGTTGCTTGATCTTTCAATCTAATCTGCCACTGTTCAAAAAGAAAACAAATGAAGTTGTTCTGCTAATGACCATTGTGCCACACGTTATATTAGCAATGTGCATTCATCAACCTTTCCAAGCTTGGAAATAAAGTCTTGTTATATGTGTTAGGAATACGAGAAAACTTTTCTTCTGAACTTTCCCTTTTGTGTTCCGGCAGGTTTTATTTTAACTTCAGTCCTAGTTATGTTGGTTTTGGTCTTATTTCCCCCCATATTGTGAACTGCTCTGTTTTCCTTGGGTCAGTCATATCTTGGGGTTTTCTTTGGCCATTTATCAGTGTGCAGGCTGGCCATTGGTACCCAGATAACCTTAGTAACAATGACTTCAGAGGCCTGTATGGATATAAGGTATATTCCTATTTTCTTTGTATTCAATCAGTTATTTTTCTCTTCCTTTACAATCACGCTAACTGAATCTTCTGCTACACGTTAAATTGAACCTTTGTTTTTATAATATTCTATCAGCAAACTGTCGTTCTCTTTTAGTAGTCAGTATGATTAATGTGAATGGGTCGCTGCAAGCAAATTCTGTTTCAATGATCTGGATAGTGATTTTTTAACCTGCAATGTTGTTTAATGATCATGCCGTAATGCTTGATTTCCTCATATGATGTGTATACCTGCAGGTTTTCATAGCCATTTCTATCATACTTGGAGATGGCCTCTACAACTTGGGCAAGATATTTTTCATCATTGCTAGGGAATTCTGCAATGTGCAATCAAAACAATGTGATCTTCCTGTTCAAGCTCTGGAAGGTAACTTGTTGCTTCTTAGATGTCACGTGTCATACAATGTGTTCACCACATGTTGTGAAATGAGTTTCTGTCTTGAGAGTATTACTTGGGCCATTTCCTGCTCCGTTTTACAAAAAGTTTACCTCTTCTTCTCTTGTTGTGCATATTGTGTTTTATTTCTTTCAGCATACCATCTTCCCAGACTATTTCTCCAATGTTTGTCTCATGGTAGTTTTTGCAGATGATGGGAGCTCTGAACAATTACCGGATGAGAAACTACAAACTGAGGTATTCCTCAAAGATAGTATATCTCCTTGGTTTGCTGCTTCTGGTTACATTGCGCTGGCAGCAATATCCACAGCCAGTGTGCCTGCCGTATTTCCCCAGCTCAAGTGGTACCTTGTCCTCTTGTGTTACTTCCTTGGTCCTGCCGTTGCCTTCTGCAACTCCTACGGCATGGGCCTCACCAACCTGAACCTCGCCCCCACCTACGGCAAGATTGCCCTCTTTGCATTCGCCTCACTTGTCGGTAGCGACGGCGGCGGAGTCATCGCTGGCCTTGCAGCATGTGGCATCATAATGTCCATCGCCTGCTCCACAGCCGATCTAATGCAGGACTTCAAGAGTGGGTACCTGACCCTCTCCTCACCACGGTCAATGTTCGTGGCCCAGCTGATAGGCATTGCCCTCGGGTGTATCATAGCTCCACTCACACTGTGGCTCTTCTGGACAGCCTTTGACATCGGTGACCCTGACGGCGAGTACAAGGCTCCGTTCGCCATCATGTTCAGGGAGATGGCGATCCTCGGTATCGAAGGCTTCTCCGGGCTGCCGATGCACTGCCTGGAAATCTGCTGTGCCGCCTTCTTCCTCGCCGTGGCCATCAGTCTCCTCAAGGACGTGACACCCGAGAACGTGTCCAGGTTCATCCCCATACCAATTGCGATGGCCGCGCCGTTCTACGTTGGCGCCTACTTCGGTGTGGACATGTTCATAGGCACGGTGATCTTGTTTGCCTGGCAAAAGCTGAACCGGGAGGAGGCCGATGGTTACGCGGTGGCTGTGGCGTCCGGGCTGATCTGTGGGGATGGGATCTGGAGCATCCCTTCCGCTGTTCTCTCCATCCTGGGAATCGACCCACCAATCTGTATGTCCTTCAAGCCTTCCTCCGCTTCCAGGTGAGAAGATGGATGGAAGTTATGTTCTTGGCCACGCGGTTGTATCATTGGTGAAATACTGTAGATTGTAAATGCACACAAAGTAGGTTTTGCTGTACATTAGCCATTATTTGTTTGTACAAAATGGTGTGAAAATGATGGGCTGCGAGAGCCACTGTTCCTGATGAATTATATGAAACAAAATGTTGTTTCATGTCAATTGTCAATAACATACATTGCCTCTCCACTCGTTGAAAATTTGAAATACTTCATCTTTTACTTGTGTCAGTATTCAAGAGCCTCCTGCCCTCCTTGTACATTTTGCATTTATTACAGATATATTATAAGCTATTTTAAATTTTTTAAACTGAAATTCTATTCCAGATTAATACATATGTACTGTTGTTAATACGGCAAATACCTGTAATGGTATATTACTCATGTGGACTTGTATGGTATGGACAGCAATTTTTTTTTATTAAGTCGGCTGTGCTGCCGAATGCACGAGAGAGCAGAGAGGCCACCTGCCCTTCTGTGAAGCTCACAGGTAGCTCTGCTCCTCCATGACTCCATTCCACGTGCCCCTGAAGCCTGTGACGTGTCGCGCTGGGAGGACATCATGCCCGCCGATGCAGTATCCCTCCCGTCTCTCCTGGCCTGCAGCGCAAGACAGAACAGTGCAGAGGCGATCACCGGCGGCGGCAACGGCAGCAGAAGTTTGGCAGACATGGAGATGCTGAGCATGCTCAAGGTCGGGTACACCATCCTGCGCTGCGAGACGCCGGCGACAGACCTCGTCAACTCCTTCATGGACTGGGCGGCGCGCCGGTCGCTCCTTCTCCTAGCGGTCTTCCTCCCGCCTTACTACGTCTACAAGCTCACCACGTCGGCGTTTGCTGTCGTCGCGCCGGAGGACGTCGCCGGGAAGGTCGTAATCATCACGGGCGCCTCTTCCGGCATCGGCGAGGTATGGGTGTCTGGCCAGTCTTTTATAGTTTATACCAATGTTCCATGGAGCCGTATGCTACACATTTATGCATGTTCTTGCTTGAGGATGGCGATTTGATTTTATAGAGCAGAATTTCAATTGCTATAGTGAGGTGTAATTGTTTTAGATGGTAATTCATGGTAAAATTGTGTATAGAGCTGTTTCATTGAACTCGAAATAAAAAATTCTTTACTGAATTGTATATATTTTTTACATTGCATCTGTGTCCAGCAAATAGCTTACCAGTACGCAAAGAAGGGAGCGAGGCTGGCTTTAGTGGCGAGGAGGGAGGCAAGCCTGCATGATGTTGCTGCGAAGGCGAAGGATGCCGGCTCGCCGGACGTCCTGGTTGTTGCAGGGGACGTTGCACATCCAGAGGATTGCAAGAGGTTTGTGCAGGCCACAGTTGAACATTTCGGCCAATGTAAGTTATGATCATTAGCTATCTTTTGTACTAGTGTAAAAATAAAGATCTTTTGAATGATGGTTAATTTGGTATGGTCCCTTGTAGTGGATCATCTCGTTAACAATGCTGGTGTAGCGAGCGTCTGCTGGTTCGAGGAAGTGCCAGATGTTGCTGATTTGAAGCAAGTCCTGGTACGGTTTAGCAGGAGATGCGCTGCTCCGTTCTCTTACTACTTTCTCTCAACTAAGTTCTAGATTCGTCGACAGTATTGCCAGTATTGCCAATCTTCCCTACCTCTGCAAATGGATGTCCTAGATGACTGATCTACATGGTTCAGGCCGTAAATTTCTGGGGCGCAGTTCATCCAACCCACTGCGCTATTCCTCATCTCAAGAAGAGTGGCGGGAAGATCTTCGTCAACTCCTCGGCTGCGGCGGTGTTGGCAATGCCAAGAATGAGCTTCTACAACGTACATTTCTCGACATCAAACTGAACTGCCCTTCTTATAATTTGTATAGCCATTCATGCAGGTCGCACAAATTACCGCCATTCAAATTTACTGAACAAATTGCAGGCTAGCAAGGCTGCCGTCCTGAACTTCTTTGAGACCCTGCGGATGGAGCTCCGCGAAGAGGTCGGCATCACGATTGCTACTCCCGGGTGGATTGAGTCGGAGATGACCAAGGGGAAGCACCTGTCGAAGGATGGGACAGTGGAGGTCGATCAGGACATGAGAGATGTGAGTACGCCACACACCCGACATTCCCAAACCGATCGATCTGTGATGTTCCTGCGCCTCAATGCATGAGCTTGGATTCTTGAATTGTTCAGTCTCAGGTCGGCTTGTTCCCGGTGGTGCGCGCGGAGCGGTGCGCGGAGGCCATCGTCGACGCCGTCTGCCGTGGTCGGCGCCACCTCACCGTGCCGCTGTGGTACCGGGCTCTGTTCCTCTGGCGGATGCTCGCGCCGGAGGTCGGGGACTTCAGCCAGCGGGTGTTCTACCGCCGGACCGCCGCCGGCGGCCACGGTGACCAGCAGGCCAAAGCCAGGAGGTTCCTGGAGGCCACCGGCGCCAAGGGGGTGCTCCAGCCGGCGTCGCTGCAGAGGTCCGATATCAAGCGGGACTAGATCAAGACGACGATGCACGTACGCATCTGATCTGGAAGAAGCAGTGTGGTTTCGTCCAAATAACGTTAGAGCCAATCCGAGTTTGAAAATCCGATCGACCAGTTATCGGACGGCTGTCACGTTCGTGCCGTGATAGTATCAAAGTTTATTTGTGCCTTAAGATTTTGTACCTTGTGCCGAGGGGACACGCTACAACTTAGTCAATCAAGCTTTACTATAAGGAAAACTTTTAGATTTGTTACAAGTTCTTTTGTAGTGCCTCTCAACTATCATCGTTTGGGCATCAATGAGAACCAGTGCCGGTTGAGCAGAAATCATTGCGTCTGATGCCTTCATATATACTGCTATTGATCTAAGACGGCATCAAGATGACAGGAGTTCATTTGGAGATATGACAAACCAGGTGGCTTGAAAATTTTTTCCCCAAAAAACTCATTTGGAGATATGACAAACCAGGAAAACAACCAGGAGAAGCTTGATATTAAGAGAAAGAAGAGCATACGAATATCTAATTATAGTAGCCATTGGACATTATCCTTTTCATTAAATTACCCACCTCCGCCTTTAAAAAAATAGACTAAAATGACCCCCTAAATATATATCTAAATTACCCACCTCTGCTACTATAAAATATAATTTAAAATAACCCCTAAACATGTATCTAAATTACCTACCTTTACCATTATCAAAAAATAATCTAAAAAAAATAATCTAAAGTAGCCCCTAATCTTTATGTAAAAACCTGTAACACCCTAAAATTTGCTTCCAAAACAATTTAGCTTAGTTCTATATTTTTCAGACTTCATTAGGTTTGTTTCTGGAATATTTAAGTTTCACCTTATGCTTAATTTGATTTGTTGAATTTATGCTAGTGCATATTTTATTTTTGTATGATTGTGTTCTTGCTCTAGAGCCTCCCAGAATTTTTTCCATATTTTTCTAGGATTTATTCTAATTTCTATGAATTTATTTTCTTTTCTGGACGCTAGAAATAATTTTTTCCTTTTCTTTTAATCCTTTTCCTTTTTCTTATTTTCCTTTTTCTCCCCTGGGCCGCCGGCCCCTTTCTTTTCTTTTACCCGCCATCATCCCTTCCTCGAGCCAAGTCTGGCTCAAACTCAGGTGGGCGCCGGGCCCACTGGGTGTGGACGCCGAAGGCGACTCGGGCGTGACCCGAGCCCCTTTTTCCCACAGACGCGCCGCACCCTCCCGCTCGTCCCTCTTTTCGCCGCCTTTGTTGCCCTAGCTCGCGTTCGTGCACGTGGGTCGCCGCCGCCGCTCGAGCTCTGCCGGGTCGCCGTCGATCTCCCCCGTCGCTGTGCCTCCGCCCACGCCGCTCCCACCAATAGCTTCGCGGTAAGCCGGGGATGCCCCCGGAACCCCTTTTCCCCCAGCTTCACCCCTGGTGCTGCGCCTCCACGCTCGTCGGAGCTGGCACTCGTGCCCGCTCGCCGCCGGCCGTCGTGGAGTCGCCACGACACCCTTCCAACCCCCGCATCCGTCTCCCCACTCTGCGCCCTTGCCTCTCGACTTCTCGGCTCAATTTTTGGAGCACCGGAGCGCCCGAATGGGTGCGCTCCGGCGAGCCTCCGCCGCTCGCGCGGGCAGCGCCGCCGCGCGCCGACGTCCCGCCGCCGCCAGCCCCGTCTGCCCGTCTCGACCGTCGGATCTCAATCCGACGGCGCAGCTTTGCCTCCGGCAGGTCAAACCCAGTCCGCACCGGTCAGCCGTGGCATTTTTACAGATAACCCCCGAGATTCCTGAGAAATCAATCCTTTGTCCTTCCTTATTCAAAATTAAAGTATTTCTGTTTAGGTCCTGTTTCTTCCAGAAAACCCCCCTGAGTTTGTGCAAATTAGAACCCGCCGTCCTTAGCTTAGGTTTTTGTGCTTTAGCCCTCGTGTTTTATACAAAATTGTATTTTAGGCCTTAGTTTCTTTCTGCTTAGTCCTTTCAACTAGTTTTTCCAGCGTTTAAGTCCCTGCAGAGCTGTTTTTAGCGTATCTTTACCGTTTAAACCCGTTTTGAGTGCTTTTAGTACTGTTTTGATCGTTGTAACGCGTAGAACTAGTTTTTAAGCTTTTTGTCTCTGTTTTTCTATGATTAGTGTACTGTTTTAATTTATTTGTATTTGTTTGCTTGTATGTACTTGTATTGCCTTGCTTGAACGTGACGTGTAGATGAAGAGCCGTTCGAGAACTTTCAAGAGCAGGACTTCGAGTTGACTGAACAACAGCAAGAGACTGAAGGCAAGTATATTCCTTGATCATATTGCTATCCTAATAATCTTTAATATTTATACGCTTGCATGCATTAAATTGATGGGGTCCTATTATCCTATTTGATTATCCTTGTCCTTGCAAAGCCGGGTTTTTTCTAAATGTTTTGGGATAGTATTGCTTAGTTGCTGAACTATGCTGGGTGGTTTGTAAAGACAACACTTGAAACTTGGTTTATATATCTTTTGGAACTACTGAGATGGTTTATAAAAATTGTTTAACTCAAAATATGGAGCGACCACCCGGAAAAACAGTGCAACTACAAGAACTACATGGCTCTGGTCTTGGCTAATTAATTAGATGTCTCTAGCTTGTTGATAGCTTACCATAAGGTGCATGGGGGGGGGGGGGTTTCTGTGATGGAGGGTTCGCTGCTTGCCAAGGGTGTACACATGGCTATGGTCACGCCTTGGGGGAGGTTCTCTTATGCAGCTGCCGAAACCTTAGCAGGCTATCACAGGTTGGGGAGTCTTTGTAAAGGCCTCGTAGTAGATCCCTGCCACTCATCTCGGAAGTATTTAAGAGGCTAGCTACCTCAGGCATCAAGGGAGATACGATTTGTGGGTAAAGTGTGCAACATCTGCAGAGTGTAAAACTGATATATCAGCCGCGCTTACGGTCAAGAGTGGCTCGAACCCTCACATGAACTCTTTTAAGTTGAACTTGTATTTTATTTCAGTTATCTACTGTTTTCAAGCTTATTTACTACTTAGTTTTTCTTGTTTTCATAAATGTGTCAACATTCACCTATGGTTTAGTAAATAGGTTTAGTAAATAAGCGTTTTCATAAAATGCTTACCGCTTTATTCAGCCAGCCTTTATCCTTGATTAAGTCTTGCATGTCATTTATTTCCCAATATACTTGTTGAGTACCAACCATAAGTGTACTCACTCTTGCTAAACAATGCTGCTCAGAACAAGATCAGTTTGAGGAGTTTTCAGAGGATATCCAGGAGTTATAGGCATATGTTCCCCCAGTCAACTACCTGTGGAGTTTCGGTCGTCCGCTGCGAGAATAAATGCGATATTGAGACGCTTATTTATTTATGTTCATGACTCTGATTTGGTTTATAATAAATGACTACGGTACTTTATGACATCGCTGCTGTTATTCACTATTGTCGTCATATGTGTGTAATTTTGATCCTGACGCACATATGATTTATATGCTCGATTTTCTACTTCAAAATCGGGTGTGACAAAGTGGTACCAGAGCCGTGTTGACTATAGGACGTCAACCTAGTTAGAAACGGTCGTTAAATTACCTATGCTTTGACTTGTTATAGTTTATTCGTGCTCTTGATTAATTAATTCTAGTCCTTTGGTCATTTATCCCCTCCTTGTTGCTTTATTGCTTATTATTATCATCTTGAACTGGTTATTTAATATATCTAACCAATTGCTCTATCTATGTTTCGTTTTGTCTTACTAACCTCTCTAACTGTTTACCTATAGATGGTTCTCACTAGGCAAGCCGCACGTTTAAGCAGCAGCCCACCCTCCGTCCCAACACCTGAATCTGTACCTGCCCCTGAGTCCACACCTGAAACCGCTGCTCCTGAACTTGCTCCTGCACCTGCACCAACACCTGAGGACGTGCCCCATGTGGAGGAGCAAGAAGAGGAAGATGAACCCATGGAAGTAGAAGAGGAAGATGCTGAGACTGATGAAGTGCAAGCCGAGGGAGATTATGGCCAAGCTGGACAAGGAGATGCACTTGGAGTTGGAGCTGTTCTACCACCACCGCTGCAGCCAGAGAGATGGACTGTGAGGGTTCGCTAGACTCGTGGACTCTGCTACTTTGCCAGGGTGCTTCGCATGCTTTTTCACCGCCTTCACATGATAGTGGAGATTGAGTGTGTGGGAGTTCACAGGACTCACCCGAGGTACCCAGAGGAGTGGATAGTGTCAGCACACATACGCGCACCAGACTATGAGCATGGAGGAACAATGGATGCATCCGTGCACCGTGCCTTAGCAGCCAGAGCTACCTTCGAGGCTAGGATCAGTGACGCAGCTAGTCAGGCTCTTTCAGTGCTGTGCCACCATGGAGGAGCTGCCTTGGATGACTCCCCATGGAGGTACTTCCCTTGACGTCCTGAAGGGGAGATGAGGAGCGTCATTGTTGGAGTGCATAACCTTCTACACACTCGGATGGTTGCTCAGGTTGACCTTACCGCCGCGCTTCACACTTAGATGGAGCACATTGCTGAGGAGCTGCAGCTGGTCCGCAATCAGCTGGCAGCTGCCAGGAGGGAGAATGAAGCGCTCAGAGCTACATTTCATGGAGTAGATCCAGCTGCCCAGGCCCAAGACACTGAAGACCATTGAATTGCGCACTCACCACCCCGCAAGAGGACTAACCACGGTCCTCAGCACCCCACCACCACTGTCCTACCTTAGGAGGATGTCTTATGCTAGTAGTGTTACGCTAGAGTCGCTAGTCGGATGAGTCGTTTGAGAGTCGTGTGTTGTGCTTGAGATACTTGTTATTATGATATTGGTGTGATTTGGTTCTTTGTAATGACTGCGATGTGTTGTGGGGTGATTGCCACAATGACATCGGTTTGAGTTAATAATAATTAGTGTTGGGTCTTATATCTTGGGGATCTTCAGCTTATCACTGTTTATCTTGTTTATCGTATTCGTCACCCTTATAATTATCATTTGTATCCATCATACCTTTATCGCTTTCTGTTTTATCGCTCATACCTGTCAGGTTCATGATATCTATGCCTTGATCATATCTATCTATCTTAATCTTTTGATTACACCATGACCTTGCTCTTATATTTATTAGAATAATTATTTTAGAGCTATTCTTAGTTTTTATATGGTAATAACTCTTATCTAATTAGGTTGCTGTCTTTCACTGTATCCTTGCTACCTTTGTTTCTTGAATCAGCTTTCGTATGTCTTATACACTTTCTTTATCTATTTTCCTCCAAGCAGATGAACGCTGGAGGCAGAGGCAGAGGTAGGGGCAGAGGAAGAGGCAGAGGTCAGGCTCCAAATGGCAATTCTCCGCCACCTCCACCACCACCATAGTTCGACGTGGCGCAACTCATGGCCATGCAGACTTAGATCTTGCAAGGAATTGCAACAACCATGGCCAACATTCAGGCTCAGCAGAATCAGGCGCCACCACCACCTCCACCTCAGCCAAGGGACAAGCACAAAGAGTTCATGAGCCACAAGCCCCCTAATTACTCCCACTCTGTTGATCCACTTCACGCTGATGATTGGCTCAAGGAAGTTGAGAAGATGCTGGATATTGCTCAGTGCAATGACAGAGAGAAAGTCATGTATGCTTAAGGCAGGCTTGAGGGATCTGCAGCTGATTGGTGGGACTCATACACTGGAGCCCATGCTAATCCTGCCACCATTACCTGGTTAGAGTTCAAGAATCACTTCAGGTCTCATCATATTCCAGCGGGAGTGATCAAGCTCAAGAAGAAGGAGTTCCTCAGTCTGAAATAAGGCAGTATTGTTGACGCTCGCTACAGACCAATTTTCAGCGTCAATTTGACCCGAAAAGTGGGATGATTACCATGCTTATCCTGTGTATCTAACCCAAATAATATTATTTCCACATTTCCCTTGAAGATTTTGCAATGTAGGGATTTGGGTAAGAAATGCAGGTAAAATAAGCTCCAGGATCCAAGCCATAAAATACCAACCGATCAGGGCACGTTGACCAACAAAGAGCAGGTGTTTAATTATCAAACTCCACATGTGTTGGTGAATATGTGTATGCAGCTCAAGAAAAGGAGGAAACACACTCCAAGAGTAAGGCAACACACTTCAATCCAAGGGAACACATCTCCGGCCAATCAGGCGCAAGCACATAGATCAATGGGCCCACAAATAGGACCAAACTGACTCAATTCTGCGGGACTCACCTAGAACTGCCATAAGGGCCCACACACCAGTGACCCAGACAAAGGCGGTTGCGAGAGGCGGTGCTCCTGGGTCGGCCGATCCACTAGGTCGGTCGAACTGGGGGTGGGCCTCCTCGCCTCCAGCTTCCACGTGGCGACCTGTGGTGCATTCTAGAAGTCGGTTCTGCCGGAGTTCGCTATTTTGCCGGTCGAGAGCACCCCTGTTCACCCCTATAAATACAAGGGGAGGGGCTAAAAAATGAGACAGAACTCACCTTCACCTCCTCTCTCACTTTTGGAGTTGGAGCTCTCTTTAGAGGCTTAGTGCTGCCTAGGTAGTGCTTAGGAGTTAGGGAGAGAGTGAGGGGAAGTCGGGGAGGCGCCGGTCGGCCACCGGCGCTCTTCTCCATCTTGTACCTCGACAGATGCTTATCAATCATAGTAAGTGTTCATGACTTCTTCTGTGCTTAAGTTTCTTAGTTAAGTGTAGAGCTAGTTTCCCCTAGTTGTTTGCCGGATCAATAGTTCGCTAGTTTAGTGGGCAGCTATAGTTTGTAGCTAAGACTAGTGTTAGTAAGGATAGTGTAGACGTGGTGTCTAGACTAGACTTACCTGTTGGTTGTGGTGTATCCCATGGTTAGATGAGGTAGGTAGCAGGTGGTGACAGCCCTGTTTATTCAGCGTAACCCTCCCTGTTCGGGTATATCCCAGTGCCGTATTACTAGAACTCACTAGTCTTATTTTGTGGGAGGCTAGTAGCCCAAAGCAAGCAACCAGGATAGTTCTATCTTATCTCTGAAACCCAGCCTTAGGAATCCTCTCTACTCCTTGCCTCTAACTGGTGTAGTGTCCTTGGACGAACCTGAACCTTAGAGAATATACACACGTTCCTCAGTGGATACGATACCCTTGGAATACTCCTGGGTGAAAGCTACAACGTCATCCGTGCGCTTGCGGATTTATTTTGTGACGCTAGGAAATGTCAACAAGCTTTCTAGCTCCATTACCGGGGAACGGTTGCTATATTCTCTTCGGACCTAGTTCGTCCTCGTACCTTTTTTGTTTCTTTGATTCTATCTCTACCCCCGCTACCCATGGAGAGGCTATCCCTTGAATAGTTCTCTCTCCTAAGGGGTGAGTTCTATAAGCATTTACCACCTTTAATACCAACCCCTTCATCTGGCTACGGACTCCATCCTCAAATCATAGCCATGTTTCGGGATTGACCCTTCTCTGGAGCAGTCAATGAAGATCCCGACGATCATCTGCAAAAGTTTGAGGAACTGTGCTCATGCTTGGTAGTCCCAGGCATGACACAGGAAACATTGCGGTGGAAATTATTTCCTCTCTCTCTCACAGGGAAGGCGGAGCAATGGTACACTCGCACGATAGGGAGTACAACCGGTAATTGGGGAGAATTCATGACTTTTGTTACTCGTTCTCCCTTACGGTACACATAGAATCCCTACCGATTGACATCCTCAGCTTCAAGCAATTAGAGAAGGAGTCCATAGGTGCAGCATGGGCTAGATTCTCATGCCTTTTGGCATCTAGCCCAGACTTGTCTATACCGAAAGATGTATCATTAGACATATTTTACTCGGGTTTAGGTAAGAAATCTGCCCTTGATTTCGACGTTGCCACCGGAGGTTCATTTACGCACAAAGCTTTGACAGAAGGAATAGAGATTCTAGGTGACCTCTTAGAAGACTCGTCTTTCCCTAGCAATCATAATGAACCCCGTCGAGAGGAATCCGAGCCAAGACATGAGAGTCTCTCAACAGCGAATCCCGAGCTTTTATCTCCCACATCCCAAGATTCGTCTGTTGAGCCCTCTCCCGAAGCAGGGACATCAGAGGGAGAAGAAATTCAACCTTAAATGTTCTCTTCTCAATTCGAGGATGATCCATCTGAAAACAATAAGAACACCTCGAATCTCTTAAGGGAGGAGCCCTTCTCTATCCACACGTTTCGATCTCAAAATCCCTTGATAGAACCTTCCCTCGAGCCTACGGTACCTCCTTTACCTCTCGATCCTCTAAACAAAGCAAATATTATGGAGGTCACGAAGGAGAAATCGTCAGGTGATGTGAGACACTTTTCCGAAGCAATTTGGATTAGTTCACCCTCCACGATCATCCCCTACTCTATAAGGGGAATTACCGTAGAAGCCCATCTTAACCCTCTTATGGAGGTTAACATCATGCCATGGCACTTAACGTACACACTTTTGGGCGATGTTACACTAAGACCATCCGACAAGCTCATCAAGAGCTGTCCCTTTGGACACATCCTTGAATGTCAGGGGGTCACAAGTGCCGTGATGCTTAAAATAGACAAAATCGAGCTCAAGCTAGACTTCCATATTTTTGACATCCTCGATTTTGATCTTCTCCTAGGCTACCCACTTGAAGAATTTCTCACATCTCATCAAGGGAGCCTAGATGAATTGCTTAGGGAAACCGCTTCTGCCACCGCTACCTCTTATTTAGAAAATCCAACGGTGAAGTTTCATCCCATGCAAAACTCGCTCGAGCATATGGTGCATACATCTCCGTTCGTATCATCTGAATGCATTCTCTTTGAAGTTGCAAAACCCGTGACTTCCGAAGAGTATGATTTGGAAGAAACTGTTCACCTTTGTGAAGACAAATGATCATCATCACCCTCGATCGAGTTTGAGCCTCTTCCCGCTGGCCCAGAATATGTTGTTCTCGACCACACTCGAGATACAACTTTGATCATTCATGATGAACCTCTTGAGATGGAGAGCCCAAGGGCCATGGAATTTTGTGAGACGCTGACTCTGGAGTCTGAAGGAAAGGATTCCTCAGACGAGCATGGAAGCTTCATTCTTGAAATACCACAAGAACGATGCTCATTCAATACCTCTTCAGAGTCAAGCATGCTTTGTGCCTCGAGCACTCATGAGGACTACAACTACATTAAGGTCCTCTTTTGCAAAATCTTCAGAAGGATGGTTGTAGATGCATATGTTTATCATAAGCATTGCAAATTTCGTGGATGCTCTGTGGTGCTAACCTTGCAGCTAAAAGCTTCATGAAACATCAACAATTGGTGATGAGAGGGGAACGACATCACCAATGGTAGCTGCAAGAGGAAGTTCCCATGGTCGATCTTCTGACCATAAACAAAGCACTACCGGGAGATAACCCAGATTATCATTTTATTTCCCTTCAAATAAAAGCAAGACCATGTTCTAGGATAAAGTCTTTCTTCGGGTATTTTTGGTCGCTATCCATTTCAGGTGAAGATTAAAAAGAACAAAGGATAGGTGATGCCTAAGAAAATGAGAGCTACACCAACTACAACACCATAATAATTCTTGGTGAGGGGACAACTATGAAAGGAAGCTCAAACTCCACACACTTGAGTTGTGTTGCCCAGCAATGCAAACTCGAAGTGTGGGGGAGGTATGTGAGATCCCAAATAAGTTCCTTTCATACCAACTCTTACCTTGGTTTGGAAATCGTGTTGGTTCTCGCATCTTGCCCCATAAAAGAAAAGAAAAAAATTTGAGGAGTTACCATGACGGCAATCCTAAGTTCTTCATCAAGAAAACGTCATGGTAGTACCTCCAGGTATGTCCTACTTTTGACTTTAAACAAAGCCCTTCCGGGAGGTAGCTCGAGGATCACCAACTTCATGCTCATACTTATCTCTCCTTGAATAAAGCTTGGTCATGCTTTTATGTTTCCTTTATCTATTCTTGTATACTCTGGTTTGAATGTGTGGTATACAACACATTCATAGGCCTTTTAAATTAAGCATGGTGCTTAGGTTAAATGTCCTCTTCAGTTAAATTAGACCTAGTGTCAAGTTTGATTGATGTTCCTAGAGTTAATACCTTGATGGATATCAGTTGTATATGTGGACTAACCCCTGCAGGAAAATGTTCAAATCCAAATGGGTAAGTCGTTGAGCTGAATTCAAATGGAAAGGTAAGCCAAGGCATCAAATTCATGTTGCGCAACAGAGGAAGGAGGTAAATATCACCCCTCAAGGTTCTACTGTGAGTATACCCTGTTTTGCTCATGTTGTTGCAACGTCAATTCGCCCTTGCTTGAGTAAGTCTCATGGTGAGATTAAAGTTTAGTTCGAAATAATGTTAGGGCTCCCTGGTTGTTAAAACCGGTAGAGCCATTATTTTGTTTCCACCATTTTTGTTTTTGAATAAGCACCAGGTACAAGAACAAGTGTGGGGGAGACCTCTCGGAGTTTTGACGCATATACATTCGAGATCTCCCACAGACAGATGCACAAGACCGAAAGAACTAGCATGCAAAAAGCCTATACCACATCGCGACGGTTTGTGTACTCTGCCCCTCAAATCTCCCTGATCCATGAGTTTAAATGAAATTCATTGCTAACCACTAAAATTAAACTCAATGGTGCTCGTTGGTCGCATACTTCGAGTTTGATTGGCTTGCATATATTTTATTCCCTGCTAAACTTGAACTTGTGAATCATATCTTAGTGACCCATAATTGTTAAATTGTTGAAAAGTGTGATATGGTTTGATGGAGGAATCCTTGATCTCTCTACTTTTATGTTTGGGAAATTTTATTTTAAAAATAAAACCCCTTCATAGCTTTACAAACTCCTTATGTTTGTCCTACCAGAGCCATATGTCGATCCTCATGAATGAAACCTTATACATATGTGCCTTGTTGTTGCATTGAGCTTCGTCAAATTTTGTGACCCTAGTGAGATGTCTTTCATACTTGCTTGATCAAGATCATGTACACTCCACATGCTAAACTTCTACACTGGAAGTTAGCCATTCCATCCCATCCATCCACAAAATAAAACTCCATATGTGATGATCTCTCTCCTTAGCAATGTTACAAAAGAGGCATGGGCTATATGAAAAAAAAAGGAAAAACAAAGAGAAAAAAATATCTGGACACATGATGGTCCAAGAGTTGAAAAAAAAGAAGGAAAGAAAAAAAATTTGGACACATGAAGGTCCTAGAAAAAAGAAAGAGTATATAGCCTTGTCCTCAAGTCTTCAAAATAAAGGAGAGAGAGTTTCATAAAAGTTGTCTTTTATCTTTCATATCATCCACCTTCCATACACTTGCACAATCTTTGTCAGCTTGTATGATGTGTCATCTCCGTGGATCCAATTTTTAATTTTGCAATATATGTGAAACAAGTGCATGCTTCCAATCTCCTACCATGAGCTCCACATAAGCTATCTTTAGAAGTAGTTTGAAAATAGGCAATGCCTTGGTGAGGATACAAACACACTGAGCGAAATGAGAGATCCCATGGAGGAGTAAAGCTATGGTTGGTCCTTTTGAAAATCTTTCAAAACACCCAGTCATACAACAGAGAAGTGGAGGAGACCCAAGTCAATACTGTTCCGCTCTTTAACTTCCCAAACCTTTGTGGTAGACACATCAAGATTCACAGGTAAGGGTGAAGTTTGGAATAATCTATATGCAGGTATCATATCAAAAGGAAGTGGTGTTCTGCTTAGTCCTAAGCTTTGCTCGAGGACGAGCAAAGAGGATGTGTGGGGGTCTTGTTGACGCTCGCTACGGACCAATTTTGAGCGTCAAATTGACCCGAAATGTGGGATGACTAGCGTGCTTAACCTGCATATTTAACCCAAATAATATCATTTCCACATTTCCCTTGGAGATTTTGCAATGTAGGGATTTGGGCAGGAAATGCAGGTAAAACAAGCTCCAGGATTCATGCCACAAGACGCCAACATATCGGAGGCGCCGACCAACAAGGAGTAGGTGTTTAATTACCAAATTCCATATGTGTGGGTGAATATGTGTATGCAGCTCAAGCAAAGCAGGAAACACACCTCATGAGCATGGCAACACACTCTCAATCCAAGGCAACACCACTCTGACCAATCAGAACGCACCGTTCGGAGTCACACAGATCAAAGGGCCCACCAGGGCATGCAACCGACATAGGGCCACGCCAACTCATCAACCAGGGACCATAGGGCCCACTTACCTGTCACCCAAGCGAAGCTGAACCCGGTTGGGGCTAGGTCTGGGTTGGCCGACCTAGGTGGTTCGGCCGAACCGGGCCCAGCGCCACCACCTTACAGCTTTCACGTGACGCCTCCTGATTGCTTCCTAACGTCGAATCTGCCTGAGTTCGCGAGATTGCTGGCCGAGACACCCCCTATTCACCCCTATAAATACAAGGGGAGGGGGTAAGAATAGGGACACAACTCACCTTCACCTCCTCTCTCACTTTTGGAGTTGGAGCTCTCTTTCGAGGCTTAGTACTGCTTAGGTAGTGCTTAGGAGTTAGGGAGAGAGTGAGGGGAAGTCGGGGAGGCGCCGGTCGGCCACCGGCGCTCTTCTCCATCTTGTACCTCGATGGATGCTTATCAATCATAGAAAGTGTTCGTGACTTCTTCTGTGCTTTAGTTTCTTAGTTAAGTGTAGAGCTAGTTTCCCCTAGTTGTTTGCCGGATCAATAGTTCGCTAGTTTAGTGGGTAGCTATAGTTTGTAGCTAAGACTAGTGTTAGTAACGATAGTGTAGACGTGGTGTCTAGACTAGACTTACCTGTTGGTTGTGGTATATCCCATGGTTAGATGAGGTAGGTAGCAGGTGGTGACAGCCCTATCTATCCCGTGTAACCCTCCCCGTTCGGGTATATCCCAGTGCCGTATTACTAGAACTCACTAGTCTTATTGTGTGGGAGGCAAGCAACTAGGATAGTTCTATCTAACCTTTGATTCTTAGCCTTAGGAATCCTCTCTGACCCTTGCCTCTAACTGGTGCGGTGTCCTTGGACGAACCTGAACCTTAGGGAATATACACACGTTCCTCAGTGGATACGATACCCTTGGAATACTCCTGGGTGAAAGCTACAACGTCATCCGTGCGCTTGCAGATTTATTTCGTGACGCTAAGAAATGTCAACAAGTATGACTGTGAGTAAGTACCGTGACAAATTTATTCAGCTATCGCGGTTTGCCCGAGAGGATGTGGTTGATGATGAGAAGAAGCGGGAGCTATTCTTGGAGGGTCTGAATGGAGGACTGCAGTATCAGCTGGTCGCATACACTTTCCCTACTTTCCAGCAGATGGTGGACAAGACACTTGTGGTGGAGTACAAGCGTCGTGAGCTGGATGAGAGGAAGAGGAAGTTCAACAGCCCAGGGCAGTCTAGCAGCAACACTCGACCTCGCTTACCCATGCCACAGGGACCTCAGCAGCGCCCTGGGATGCAGCAAGGGCATGGTCAGTTTCAGCGCCCTAACCAGATTCAGGGTCGGTACCAGTGCCCAAATCAGATGGGCCAACGTCCCAACTTCACTCAGAACCGCCAGAACCTGCCAGTGGGTCCTCAGATGAAGACCAGCGCCCCTAGCACTCCTGTTGGGAAAGGATGTTTCCATTGTGGTGAGACAGGCCACTTCGCCAATGCTTGCCCTAAGAAGTCTGCACAGAATGCTTCAGGACAGTTCAACAATAATGGGCAGAGGCAGAACCAGCAGCAACAAGTGCGCAATGGAAACCAGAACCAACAGGCCAATAGAGGACAACAAAACTATGCTCGTGGGAGAGTGAACCATGTGTTTGCAGAGAGTGCTCAGGAAGCTCAAGATGTGGTGCTTGGTATGTTCCTTGTCAACTCAACCCCCGCTTCAGTTTTATTTGACTCTGGTGCATCACATTCTTTTATTACTGCTCAATATGTAGCCCAACATAGTATACCCATGTGTCCCATGCCGAAACCCATGCTAGTTAGTTCACATGGTGGAGGTATGAAAGCTGCTTATATATAACCTAGAGTAAATCTAAAAATAATGGGGGTAGACTTTCCTGCCAACCTAATTGTTTTGGACTCAAGCGGGATCGATGTGATACTTGGGATGGATTGGTTGGGTGGTTGTAATGGAGTAATTCAGTGTGCCAAGAGATCAGTACTTCTGACCAGCCCACAAGGAGACAGGATTGAATTTGTTGCAGCACTACCGTCAGCAACAGATTGTGTGGTTAATCAAATAGAAGGCACCAGACTAGAAGACACCAGGATTGTGTGCGAATTTTCGGATGTCTTTCTTGATGATTTGCCAGGTATGCCACCTGATCGAGATATTGAATTTGTTATTGAGCTTTTACCTGTAACTAGGGATAGATCCCTAGGTACCCGCAAAGAAGTAAGAAGTCGGACTCCTACTAGGATTCCTCTGTAATCCTACTTGGACTCATACCTTGTAATCCTACTAGAACTCCTACCTTGTAACCGACTAGGAACCCCACCCCCTGGAGAATATAAAGGAGGGCGGGAGCACCTAGATCGGTAGACCAATAGAGCGGCCAACAGGCAACTCAACACTCAAGCGCAGGGCACAATATACAACACCACACAAGACGTAGGGTATTACGCTACTCTAGCGGTCCGAACCTGTCTAAATCTGTGTCTTGTGTTTTCGCGTTTACCTTCAAGTTCTAGATCCGTAATCCCTCACCAAACAATCACCTACCTTGGGGTATCCCTAGGTAGGCTGACGGTAAAAACACCGACAGGAACTGCACCCATATCTAAGAGACCTTATAGAATGGCTATTAATGAACTAGAAGAACTTAAGAAACAACTAAAAGAATTATTGGATAAGGATTTTATTCATCCTAGCTCTTCACCTTGGGGTGCACCTATTATATTTGTGGAGAAAAAAGATGGTACTAAGAGGATGTGTGTGGATTATAGATCACTTAATGAGGTAACAATCAAGAATAAATATCCCTTGCCTCGCATTGAAGATTTGTTTGATCAGCTAAGAGGGGCCAGAGTATTCTCTAAGATTGATTTGAGGTCAGGTTACCATCAACAAAAAATCAGACCATCTGATATTGAGAAAATAACTTTCACTACCAGGTATGGGTTATCTATACTATAAAAGTTGAAACAATTGAAACCATTTCTCACCAAGATTAGGCCCACCGTACTTCTCACGGAGGTCCCACTTGCCAGGTCCACAGGTTTGACGAAAAGGGGTGGAGTCCCATTTTTTAATAGAAGAAAAATATTCCTACCAAAATTTTAATACTTTTTACACCAAGCACTTTCATCTACCCACCCCTTGTACCCACTTATTACTTTCCATTGTTTGTAGACAATTTGCTTCCGTGATTTTTAGTACCGTATATTACTTTCCATTATTTGTATTTGTAGACAACAAATTGCTTCCATATTTTTGGTACCGTATATTACTTTCCATTATTTGTAGACAACAAATTGCTTCCATGATTTGTGGTCAACATTTCTTTCCTTTCGTTGTGCCATACGCTGATTAACTTTCCAAGATGTTGGTCTACATTACTTTCCTTGTGCCATGCGTTGATTAGGCTTCCAAAATTTTGTTATTTTTTGGAAGGAAAAGAAACAGGGGCACGGTGTTATTTTTGGAAGGAAAATAAATGTGATCATTGCTTGATGGAAGGAAAAGAAACAAGGACTCTAGCGTTTTGGAGGGTTGATATATTTCCATCTTAGGCGTGCGTTGGTTGCCTCCCGTTATCCCTTCCCTCTCACGGACGACTCCCAGTACTGGGCATATTAGAGCCGCGCAGATCTGAGCCCTATCTCCATCTCCACACGATCAATGTCGGGCAGTGCCGCGTCATGAGAGCCCGTCCCAACGACGTGAAGGTGGTGCACGACTGCTGCTCCAAGCACATGTACGTTTCGCGATGAGAGTTCGGCCGGAGGTGGCGACGACCGTAGCAGAGGTGTGACGACCCGGTCAGCCGCAAGGAGGACGTGGCGGCTCACGGTAGAGGCAGCGAGCGTATTTGTGGGATGCTGCACGGGCGCCGTAGGGCGCGACCGAGCTCGACGTACGAGGAACCTACCGCACCGGCCACCAGCAGTTGAGCACACGAAAGAGCCAACCACGACAATGTGATCCTTGGCTTCATCAGGAGATCATCTGCGCCCTCCGTTTCCTTTTTCGCGGTTTGTTCACACGCCTTCTCTATGTCTTAATTTTAGGCTATGGCTCTCACGCTTTCTTATTAGCTTCCTCTCTCTTCAAAGCAGATGCAATTCTGGAAAAAATGGTGTCAGTTCCAGGAAGGGTGGCCGGTGGGGCGTCCTATACCATCTCGAATTGAAGGTATGCATCTTGTGTGAGATTTTGTTGACGCAAACAACAATTTATCAATTTGTTTCTCTGTTTGAAGCACAATTGTTCTAAGGGGGCGGCAATGGTTGGGGCATCATCTTCTGATCTAGGGTTCTAGCTTGTCAGTTGGAGGTATGTATCAAACATTCTCTTTGTTTTAGCTATCGATCTTATGGTGCAGAGTTGATTTATTATTTTTCATCTGTATTATTATGGTACAAAGGGTGCCAATTTTGGTGATTGAAATTCCACATGGTTTTTGTGTCTTTTTAGAAAATGTGTAAGTGTGGTACTTTGGAAACGGAAATTCAACGTTGAATGCCTGTTAATTCTTTGCTTGATTTTGTTGGTTAGCGTTTAATTTTGTGTCCAAATTTCATCTTCCCGAACAAGTTCTAAAGGAAAAGAACACGTGTATATATACTGAACTAAAGACTGTGGACATTGCCATTATAAGAATGCTAGGCTAATCCATTGGTCCATTGCCTTTACAAAAGAATCCATGAACATCTAAAAGTATTATTAGATCTTTTTCTAATGCAGGGGTAGACAACCGATGATGTTGCTTTTGAAACTATACAGTAGAAGGGGTTGTTGCAACTATTTTTTATTTTTAAAATCCCTGTACCCTTCTATGTTAGTTATGTTGCATCAAAGTAGTTAAAGTATATGCTATGTACATTTCAGATACTAAATTTAGAAATTGATATCAGTTATGGTTAGATAATTTAATTGGTTGGTGAGGGCAGCTGTGAGATTACTATTTGTCAAATTTCTGTTTTGTTGTGTAATGCAACATGTGAAACATTTAATTTGTTACTTGTACTGCTTGCTGTAAAATGTGACATGACTGGTTCTTGCGGGATTTTTTTTTTCTTGCAGTTTCAATAAGAAATTTTTTATGTGGTATTGTGATGGCAGATAAAAGGTCGCACAATATCTCCGGCAAAATGCATGCATTTTTCTTTGTTGATAAAAGGAAATACACTGGTGCATTTTAGTTGGTCATCCTTCTTATTTTCTGGTAGCCTGCATGGGAGGAAGGAAAATGACACATTAGCTTTGTCCTTTGAATAGAAGAATGAGAAAACAGTAAATATAATTGAAGTCGACGAGAAATCGAGGCTGCGAATCAATATTGAGTTTTGTTTGTTGTGACATGTAGAAAGGATTGGCATGTGACCACCTGTTAGAATGACAGAGTTTTGGAATCAGTGGCATTGTTATTTGAAAGATTTGGCGATAATCTATGATATCCTACATTGTTTTTTAGCTACAATACTAATAACAAATCCATAATTTGCCGTTTGCATTACTGTTGTTATTCAGGAGCCAAGCATACATTCAGACAATAACATTGTGCATCCATAATATAGCTACATGACTTTCTGAGGTAACACTTTTGTTCTTTTCTCTTTCCATGGTTCAGTATAGGTTTATTATCTATAATTCTTTCGTTAATAATACAGTATGATGATCCTTTGCGTGCAGTGGAGAAACCTAGGATTTTGTATACATGGAGGAGCATCGTGAGGAGTTTACAAGCTTTGAAAGAAGGGCTGATATGGAGGGTGGGGAATGACACACAAATTAATATCTGGCATGATGTGCTTGGTTTAAACATAGCTATATTATGTGTAATCACACGATACAGATAGAATTGGAATAGCTGGTACACCGGCGTTTGCTTTCTTTTTTTTTTGAAAAGCAACCGGCAAATAAAAAAAATGTTGGTTTCAGACCAGATCAAAAGCATCACTTGAAGTAGGATTACAAACTGGTTTACGCTTATTCTATCGTCCTTCTGCTCTTATGGTTTAGCTGGTGCCACCAGCTCTGCTTTGGTGGTCTAGCATGCTTTCTATAAACGCTGGGAAAGGTAGTAAACTCTGTTTTGAAAGGGGAAAAGGCATAGTGTGACTTCTGCTGCTTTGATATAAATATCTCTGTTTTGTTAATACAAACTTGCAAGGCAGAATGTACATTGCAGACAGCTCTATGCTATTCCATATTTATTCAGAAATGATAAACAAAATACAGACGGCCACAAGAAGTTTTTTGGCTGCTTCACTCAGCCTGAGAAGCAACAATTTTAACATTCCATCCCAAAATCAACACAGAAGGAAACACAACTAGATGTACCTAGGTAGACTTGTCTGGTGTGGCGCTCTCGTCCAGCCTTCAAATAGTGTTTTTTTTGTTTGTTTGTGAATTCATCAGCCTGCGAATAGCTCTTGCAACATCTCTTGCAGGTCGGAGGGACTGAATTTTTTGGGGGCAATTCTGTAACCATCCGCTAGGTATCTTGTGTAGGCTGGAATGACATCATCTATAATAGCTGTGCGCAGCCTGCTCCTCAGCTTAGGATCGGGAACCTTCCACAGCTTTTGGGTAGTGTACATCTTCTGAAATTCAGACTCGACCTTAGGCAAGGGATAGTAGCTGTGTCTGAAGCAATTGGAATAGAATAAGCATGACAACACTGGTGCCCAAGATACCTGTATATACTTCTCCATATAGCCCTCGATTTTGCCTGCAAGGTCTACCTTGTAGGACTTGGGGAAATAAGGAGCGCATTGGTGGAGTTGATCCGCTATGAAAGATGAGTTGTTGAGCAAGAATAAGAACCTGAGGCCCTGATCTGGGAATGCTTTTGACATGTTTTCAAGCTTTTCTTCTAGACAAGACACCATCTCCAATTCCAGTCTTATCAAAGGTTCTACGGCTTCAAACCGAGGAACGTACTTACCGACGATAGCGGTTTTGGATACAATTGGCGCCACTAACCAGTACTTACGCTTCAAAAACATTACGTATATCATGACGGACGTAGTGACCTTGCGAATGTCTGATGATCCTTGTGGGGTTTGAGTATCGGATGAGCTTTGGCCATCCTCCAGGACCCGAGTCCTAATTTCCTCCATCTCGCTCCATATGGCCCCGCGCACCTTGCCCTCATTTGCTGATAGGACGTTGATTATCTCGCCAAGCATCGTCACAACTTCTGTAAAGGATGATGAATCGAGTGCCAACGGGCTCCCATTCAAGCCCGGGGTCAGAACCTCATGTAGGATAGACCTGGCCTGGGACAGAGCCTCATGTACATGTAGGTTGTGGAGATTGTCGTATCATGTTGATCTTTTTTAAGATTTTGTTCATGATCTTGACTTGTTTGAAAAGTTTGGGGTGCATTTCTTTTGTTTCATCGTTTGAGGAGCTTGTGCTTGCTTCCTGTTCTTCCTCTTCACTTGAGCTTCCTTTGATGGCCAATTTCTTCAACATCTTGGCTTGCTTGCATGCAAGAGCGCTATGTGTTGATGAAGAATGTGGTTCTCTTGGCTTGATGTCGTTGCGAAGCTCATGGGCAATCACCTTGTTGAGGATTTGATTTGGGGTGAGTGTTGAGAGCTCTTTCTTATAGATGATTGAGGTCACCAAATCATAGTTCGGCCTTCGGAGAGAGTGAAGGATCTTGCGAGAGAGCTCCATATCTTCAATTTTCTTGAAATCTAAGGAGTTGATCTCATTTACAAGAACACTCAAACGTGAGTACATGGATGATGCATTTTCATAATTTAATTGCTTAAAGCTATTAAGTTTATCAATGAGAACATGGTATCTTTCATTGGCAACATCCTTTGTGCCCTCATGGTTTTCATTGATAGACTTCCATAGCTTAAAGGAATTTTCACTAGCAAAAACTCTATTGAACACATCATCACAAAAGGGAAGACAATATTATACTTTTTGCAATAACATTATATTGTCTTTCTTGGCTACCCTTATTTTTCATACCCTCACTCACAACTCTCCAAACATTTAAGCCCCTAGCTTGGAGAAAAGCTTGCATTAAAATCTTCCATCGTTGGAAGCCCGTGCCGTCGAATCGTGGAGCCGGTCCTAGTGTATCCATCCCTTCCCCGACGAGCTAACTCACTATGCGGTGAAGCCTAACCGTTCCAATAAGCCGGTTTTCACAATTTGCCAATTGAATTGGTGTTTCTTTGTGAAAGAAGTGAGCCCCGGCTCTGATACCACTTGAAAGGAATCAGTTCTCGTAGCCTAAGAGGGGGAGGGGGTGAATTAGACAAACTTAAAACCTTAACCTATAGCTCAATCTAGTTTGCACAAAACTTAAACTAAAATATGCTATCTAGATGTGCAACTAGGGTTCTTCTAGTGTGAAAACCTCATCCCAAAGAGTTTTGCAACCTATAGCCAATCCTATCAAGATACTACACTAAGAATGTAAAGGCACACAAGTTGCAATATGAAATACGGAAGCTTAAGAGTAAAGGATGAAGGGAAGCAAACTCTCGACACAAAGATTTATCTCGTGGTTCGGTTAGACACGAAGTCACTCCTACATCCACGTTGTTGAAGCACTCACAAAGAGTATTGCTTCTCGGCAACCAAGTCTCTTCCGGGACTCTTCTTGACTCGCCACCAAGGCTATGTCAAATCACCACGGTCACCTTGATCCCGCTTTCCACTAAGTAGCTTCTCCACCAAGGAAGGGGGTCTCCACGCCCCCTGCACGGAGCCATCAACGCCACTCCACACCAAGCCGGAGGGTCGTAGACTTGCCGGCGAGCCACCAAAGCTCCAAGGGGCCGGCACACCAAGATACACTTGCGGTTCACTTCTAGAACTAGCACACAAGGCTCACACCTTGCTTCTCTCACTCTTACTGTAGCAATTTATTGTCTAATTATGACCTAATTAGGCTCATTAGATTCGTCTAGCGATTTACGGATCATCTGTGAAATACGATTTTTTTCAACTACATTTAATACGCCATGCATGTGTGCAAACATTTATTTGAAATTTGGAATTTCATCTAAACAAGGCCTTTGACGAACGAAGCTGCCACTCGTGCTGCTAGCCGTTATCTTAAGGAATAGCAAGGATGACATTTATGATGCCAGAGGATCATTACTGGGCCTGAGAAGAAAACTCATGTTGTTCCTGAAGAGAAGAGGAGACTTGTGGCTTGGCCTACCATTGTAACTTTTTGCCACCCAGAATTATAACTTGAACCTGCACTGACCCGGATCCCTACAAATCACTAATCTTTTTTTTTCAAAAAAGTTTGGTTTACACCTCGAACTATCCACTACCACAAAAAACCTAACCGAGGTGGGCAAAAAAGGTTAACCGGGGCGGTTTTTGCATCCGCCTCGGACACAAGGCCACGGTTAATCGTGGCCTTTTCCGAGGCGGTCGAGTAACCGCCTCGGTTAATGATTTAATCGAGGCATTTTTTCTAACCTAACCACCTCAATTATTTAGTATTAACCGAGGCGGTTTTTCTAACGTAACCTCTCAATAACCGAGGCGGTCGTTCGTTATGTGCCAGTCTCAGTTAAGATTTTCCAAAATAAAAAAGAGCTTATTTTATTTTGAATTTGAATCTGAAAATGAATTTGAACACATATACAAATTAGGAGACATGTGTATGAAGGATAAACACATATATTATTACATCTATTCATGTCATACACCGAGTGGGTATATTAAACATTCATGCATGTCATACGCTAAGCTCATATATATTACATTAATATTCACATAATAGTTCACAAAATCACATCACATGTTACATATATGACAACCTAATTAAGGGCACCTAGTCGAGGAGTTCCGGCAACTTGTAGTCATTCATGTCGAGGTCAGTTCTCCAATTGCGTAGCTTCGCGAACTTGTCCTACGTCGCTAGCTCACTCTCGGCAAGAAGAACTTTCCATCGACATGACAACATTCGTTGGTGACAAACTTACAAATGTTGGATACTGTTTGAGTGATGATTCTATGGTCCACCCTTTCCCTTCGCCACTATCCTATAGATTTCTTGAGCTGCCGCCAGTTATGGTTGTAAGCTTTGCAAGCCCTGAGGTACTCACAAGCATAGTATCCGCACAAGACAGAGCCTGCAGGTTGCTTGGCGCACTGCATGCATGTAACACAGTCATTAGTCACATAGATAGCATGCATGATGTAGTAGCACATACGATTCTCTTCATACGTACCGAGAATTCTCGCCTGATGCGCAATTTTGTGCCATACTTCTGCTTCTTCTTCTCGGACCTCCGATCATAGCAATCAGGGTCTTCCACATATTTCCTGTAAGCGCTGTATGCCAACCACTAGTAGTGTCAACAACAAATTTGATATGTACTTTGAGTGCATAAAAGAATGTTGTGTCATCACTTACTATCACGAACAATATTCGAAATCCTTTGTATCCGTCCTTGTTCGTCTTGCGCAAGGAGTCAAATATAACGGCCTTTCCATCTTGAGGATAGATGCAAAATACAATCCAGTGGCCCATGATGCCCAAGCTACACAATTGAAACAATATGGATCTCAAATCTTGAGTCATGAAAAATGCTGAACCCAACAGCTACTGCAAACCATTTTAACTTACCCGAATTGGTGCGTGGCAAGGATTGCGCCATTTCCCTGGATCTTCTTCATGGCTTGTAAGATGTACTGTCCTTTTCTGTACATGATCTCGCCTCACATTCTAACCCAGACTTTGACTCGCTGCATCGGCTCCAAATTCACCACGTCAGGGTGCGTGTCCGGTACATTGTACCCAGTGATGGCCCTTTGGGTAATGTGCATAGGAGATAGGTAGATAACATTGTGATTTACTTCTTTGCATACATATGATTGCATCCTGCAAGCACAAGTGGTCATGACATTGTTAGTTTGATCGTATTGAGCGTACCATCAGCGATGCAAAGGTGTAATAACTTACAGGGCAAAAATGGTGATTTGTGCGACGTCGAGGTCGTTGCAGCGCAGCACCCTATACATGTCATGGAAGTCAATGGTGAAAGGAAAGTCTTCTTCCAAGTGGAAGTACTCCTTGGGGGCCCTCACAACAAAATCCTTTACTCCTAACTTCGCAGCATGCATATACCAGAGATGAAACCTTCGAACTTCCCATGGCTCCTCGACGAGCTGGCCCAAGGTCAACATGAACTTGTCATTCTCGTAGTTGTCGGGGCAATCATCTGAAAGGGGCCAAACTGACGGCGGTGTTCGCGGCCTGTAATTAAGACAAGGATTATAAGAAGATAGTTTTAAATAAATTTGAATAGAAACATATTTGAATACACTTGAACACAATTTTTCCGTTGTCGCTACCTGGTGAATGCCGTTGTGTACTTGAAGTCCTCCGCTATGTTGGACGCGGCCCATTGCTCTGTAGTGAGGTGGGTGGGTTTGTCCTCATCTTGCGCTAGAGGCTTCTTCGGCGCAGGAGATCATTGCCCTGTACCCGTTGGACCGCTACTTGGAGGCGGGGTTTCAGTGCCTGTTCCGCCCCCTGTACCTCCTTCTGGTTTGCTCGTGTCAGGAGGGGGCGGGCTACGTCCAGGACTGTTTTCGTGGCCGCCAGCATTGCTATTGCCATCGCCACCGTTGTCTTCATCGTCGTCACTTGGGCCACTCGAAGGAGACGAGGACGGTTGCGAGGGTTTTGACACCGACTTCCGCACTTCAAAGACAATATCTGCCTTGTTCCATAGCACGCGACAGGCGATAGCACTGCCGATGGTTGTGCCTCCTTCTTCAGTGGGAAAGTCCAGTTCATCACTTTCGAAGTCATCGTCCGTCCACGCCACGTCCACAAGGCATATTCGGGCGGGACAGGCTTCCCATGGTAACTGGCTTCAGGGTTGGGCGGCTGTATGATTCCCTACGCCACATCCTTCTTCCTCCCCGTCCTGCCCCAAGGCACCTGTAGCCTACCAAGTGTTGGCTCCGTGATCTCATCGGCTGGGTACCTTTGGGGTTGTGAGGTACCCGACAACATCTGCCCTTGTGGCGGCACGCCAGCCTCGACGAACATTTGCATCCTGAGCTCCACCATCTTGGGGTCGCTGCTCATGAAAGCTTCTTGTATCGTTCCCATGATAACTTCTTTCATTGCCTCATCTCTGCCTTGCTGGATGAGCCCTTCCCTGTATCTCTACCTTGTGTTATGCTTGGAGGTGGCGTTGGATTGCCATGAGTCCACTTTCTTTCAGCTCAGCCTCGAGGATACGCCCCGAACGCGGCTCCTGTGCTCGGGGTTTCCTAGCGCCTCGGTCACCATGTTGTGCTCCCTGCAAGGTGAGAACAACCCGCGTTCCTTGGCCGCCTTGGTCGCGAGCAGAGCCTTCTTAGCCTCCTTGGTACGTGGTTCGTTGTACTTCTTCCTGCCCTCCTTTAGCTTCTTTGGCCGACGGGCATTGAAGAAGTCGCGTCCCCTCTCGTCGATGCCTTCGAACGGATCCTCCAGTCCGGCCGCAGCTGCCTCCCTTTTCTCCTCCCGCCACTTCTTCTTCTTAGCGGCGTACCCTGTCATGCCCAGGTGGTAGGGGAGCACGTTCTTCTTTGCGAGCGCGGAGTACTCCTGGCTCTTGGCCTTTGCTTCATCGGTACTCATCTTTTCACCAAACTCTTCCCATATTTGACGCGTGATGAAGTTGTAGTCTGCGTAGGGTGTCTTCCCTTTCTTTACATAATCCTTATTGAGGTGTGACCTCAGGCCGCGAAGTGCTTTGCCTGCGATAGACAAAGCATGGCGCCTGCACAGATCTTCATCAAATTGGTCTGGTGGATACTCGAACCGCCTCTTCACATCTCCCCACATGGCACCCTTCAGGTCATCCGAGACTTTCCTCCAATCTTGATATGTGATCGGCACGTGCTCCTTGACTATTGTGGCGCACTGGTTGCTGAAGACGCCGATCACAATTACTGGCTCCAAGGACTCTCCATGTGGCCCTATCTTGTGTATGGCATGCACTTTTTTGTGAAGCTTATGCCTCCCGTGTTGGCCCCTCTTCTTGCCACTACTCTTGGCACTAGCCGTTTTGGCTGATGTGCTCGGGGTGGGACCGGATCCATACCCCTCCGTTTCTACCGCCTCCTCGGGGTACTCTAAACACATGGGCGCCACCGGCACCTGTCGAGCATAAGAACTCGCATTAGTTTCATGCTTAAGTGAGAAATTCATCATCAAATGCTAAGATTGTATTAGTAATTTACTAACGCGGTCCTCATCATCTGCTTGTTCCCATTGTGGGGTGCGAGAATCTCGTGGTGAAGGACGATCCGCCGTCGGAGTATAGGTAGGATCTTCTTATTCCTCCGTACAACGTTTCTTCTCCGGCGGAGGTGTTACCACCTCCTCCTCGTACGAGGTGCTCTCGTCTGACGACGAGCCTCCATCATTACTTGTAACCGGGCTCGGGTTGTGCCATTCTTCAATAGGCTCGCCCGCCATTGCTTTGTTTATTCTTCAATAGATATTTCACAATTAATACTACATCAACTGGAATTAGTATTCAACTGTAATCTGTATAAATGAATAAAGAGCTTCATTGTTGAGTCAACAAAAGACCATTATCCTTGCATTGTATGACAAAATACATGACATTGGTAGAATGATTTATATTGAATGCATGACATTTTCTGGTAGACTTAAAATATGTAGTATATATAATAATCTCACTAGACTTTGCGAATACAATACAGACAATATAGGTTCCGTTGAAATTAAAAGAAATATTTCCTTACAGAGTTGCCAGCTCTAGAGATGGTAATAAGCTTGTTGCATGTGCCCAGCAGAGTTGGATTGTCAAATAGGTCTGTAGTTTCTTTCACAAAAACAAAACTAAAAATGGTCTGTTGTTTTATTTTTTTCTTGATAATAGGTCCGATTCCTACAAGCTAGTGCAAGTTATAGGAAACCTGCACTTTTATTTGATCTAGGGAATCATATATTTGTTAGTGAAAAACAACTAAGTTATTCCCACTCCAGAGATAGTGAAATTCAAATGAACCACCCATGTACCATTGGCTAATAATTGGTCTGTATATTTGCGCTGAAAACAAAATGCCCTGTAGTGTCAGATGATCACTAATCATGAGCATCTCATGGGGCCATTCTTTTGGAGTTTATTAATGTGTTGGTTAAATTAGGTTTCTAACTTTTTGGTGCATCACATGCTGAAGGAGTAATTTAAAAAAGAAACAATCGCTGTCAATTAGGTTTCTCATGCATTTGTATGTAATATTAGACTACAGGTTTACACGTACAAGCAGGGGTTTCAGAAAAGAAATGGCTGCTGTCAAATGAGTTACTATATGAGAATGTTCTGATAAAAATTCCCAGTTCCAAATCAAAATGGAAAAAATAATAATATATATATCAACCGGCATCAATTAAATCGATGTGCATGTACAGCAGGTAGTAGAAACAAAATCGACACAATGCGATAACAGATCAAAATCCCAGATCAACCCATACATTACACGCACGCACGCACACACACCATTAAGTCAACTGTTGATGTAGTATTAATTTAATCCCAGATCGGCCAGGCGCACACGCACATCCAATTATGCGTCGTGAACTACAACTAGTATTCAACTGAAATGGGAGTCGGAGCGGACCTCGTGGGGGAGGCAGCGGTGGAGGCGGCGCTCGGCGGAGGGCGGAGGGCGGCGCTCGGGGGAGGCTCGGTGGAGCGCGGCGCTCGGCGGAGGGAGGCGCGGTGGAGGGCGGCGCCTCGGGGGAGGAGGGCGGAGGGCAGCCCGTCGATCCTCGGGAGGTGGAGCCGCGTCGACTGCAGAGGTGTGGGCGCGGCGACGGCGGATGGGCGGTGGTGGCTAGGGTTCCAAGCGGCGTCGCGACAGCCCTTGGGGAGAAGACGGCGGCAGCGTGTTCGAATGAGATGGGCGGGGGCTGCGCGACCCTTATATAGGGAGGATTAACCAAGGTGGTCATTTTACAGCGCCCGCCTTGGTTAACCGCCTCGGTTAATATTAACCGAGGCGGGCGCTGTAAAGTAACCACCTCGGTTAATATTAACCGAGGTGGTTATGTAAGATAGACCGCCTCGGTTAAATTTCTCAGTCTTTGTAGTCTTTTTAAGTTGAAGTTCATTTTTCTCCAAATTCTTCAACTGGACTACAAAATATCCAAAAATCAAAGTTTTAGGTTTGACAATTCTTTACAACTTTTATTTCAATAACATTTGCTGATTTGGCCTCTAACCTTTTCAAAACTTGCTCTAAACAAATAGTGTTCAAAATATCCAAAAAATCAAAGTTGTAGCTTCTAACCCATCCAAAAATAACTCTGAATTATATCAAATGAAATGTGAATTCAGAGTTCAAGGCAAACATTTGGATTCCATTACAATAATAAGTTACAAATCGATGTCCGCAAACTCTAGTTGAATAACTCAGTTCATTAATTTTTAGATATATGTTGTGTGGAAATGCATATTATTTTAGTGCCGACGCTATCATTGTCCTCTTCTCACCATGGGAGCGGAATTGACGCCGGTTCTCGACTTTCTTGATCTTGCATGGATGATTGGTAAAGAGCGAGAACTCCACGTTGTTGTTGTATTCTTTGGGACTCTGCACTCCATCAGCTCCCATGATCCTCTGCTTTCCTGACACAACCACATGCTTCTTGGATTCTCTAGGCTTTGGGTAGTAGGCTACCTGTGCGACGCGGTTCGCTAGTATCCACTGATCATCTTTGTAGCCGACACTTCCAAGCTCCATGGTGGTTAGCCCATACTCGTCCACGACAACCGCATTCGGCTTGACCCACTAGCACCAGAAGATGGGTATCTGTAGTTCACTGCCGTAGTCAAGTTCTCATATCTCTTCAATCTGCCCATAGTATGTCTTGGTGTCCCCAGTGGCCTCGTTGATGCCCTCATATCGAACCCCTCTGTTTTGTGCTGCGCTCATCTTGTCCTTCTCTTTTGTTGGAATCTGTATTCGTTGATGTCGTACCCTTGCCATGAGGTGATTTGGGAGGACGGGCCGGACGCAAGCCTCGATTCATCAGATTCGCCATAGAGAGGTATGGCCTGCTGTTTGATCCACGTCGTGAAATTGATCTTGTGTTGTCTCTGTACCCATGCCTCTGTGCGTCCGTCACGACCACGGCGGATCTCCTCCAGGTGCTTGTCAACCCACCTCTCCATAACCACTAACTGATTAAGAGCGTTGTGATGAGCTTCTTGCACCATTTCATCTAGTACATCGGTGCGTACTTTCCTCCCCGTACACCCCATCCCGGAGGTTCTGCCTTCGTGTGGATGGACAGGCAACCCAATCGCATTTCCATCCCGGATGTAGTTGGTGCAGCAGTTAATGGCCTCCTTCGTGGTGTATGCCTCAATCATAGAGCCCTGTGGGTAAGCACGGTTATGGACATATCTGTTCAGTGTCGACATGAACCTCTCGTACGTCCACATCTGGTGCAGGTATACAGGCCCAAGGTCCTGTATCTGATCAACCATGTGTATCATCAGGTGTGGCATAATATCGAAGAAAGACGGCGGGAAGCACATCTCGAGCTGGCAAATCGTCTCTGCGATGAATTGTTTCATGCCTAGCAACTCAGCTTCATCGATGACCTTTTGTGTGATCCAGTTGAAGAAGTAACAGAGGCGTGTGATGACCATCTTCATGTACTCTGGACCGATTGCCCTAATGACAATTGAGAGGAACACCGTGAGCTGGACATGGCAGTCATGTGCGTTGAAGCTGTTTAGTGTGAGGTCCTTCATCAAGACCAGGCTCTTGATGTGGGAAGAGAAACCGGTCGACACCTTCACAACCCTAAGCCACTGGCACACGGCCCTCTTCTCATCTGTCGTGAGGTTGTAGCTCGCGCCCGGAAGGTCCACTTTCCCGCTCTGCACCGCCGGGATCGGAGGTAGTTCGGGCCTAATATTCCGGTACACAAGATCCTGACGTGACTTCAGACCATCCTTCATCTTTGTCTTAATGTCTAGCAGGATCCCAGCTGTGCTTTCAAACACATTCTTCGAAAGGTGCATGCAATCGACGGCATGGGCGTATCTAGCTCCTTCCAGTACCATAGGTACTTGAACAAACATGACTGCTTCTTGAAAGGAACTGGAGTGACTTCCTTCTCCATCTCATCCTGCTTCCTCTTCTTCCTTGCTGTGGTCCCAGCTTCCTTAGCTTTTTTCTTCTTCCCGAACTCTACGTTTATACCATTCACCATGTCAAACACCTTTTGCCCATATCTAATCTTCTCTGGCTCGTCGATTCGAGGCTCAGGCTCGTTGTCAAAGAACTGATTCATCAAAGGTAGCCGGTATCTGTGTTTTTTGCTAAGGAATCGCCTATGCCTCATGTACACCAACTTCTTCGATCCATTAAGATAAGTGTAGCAGGTACCATCAATGAAAATTACGCATCCATCATTTTGACCCCATCTTCCCGTAGCATCTTCATGACCTCCATGAGTGGCTCCAGGAACACATCTATATCATTGTCTGGCTATTTTGGGCCAGAAATAATCATGGTTAGTAAGAGATACCTACGCTTCTGGCATAGATAGGGAGGTAGGTTGTAGATGGTCACGATGACCGGCCAAGTGTTGTGGGAGCTGCTGAGGCACCGAACGGATTCATCCCATCCGTACTTAGTGCGAACCTGACGTTCCTCACCTCGTCACCAAACTCCTTCGTGAACTTGGCATTGAACTCTTCCACTGCTTGCCATCGGAGGGGTGTCGTAGCTTGCAATCGCCCTTGATACGTTCTGCCGATGCATGCCACGACATCAGCTTGGTATCATCTGGGTTGCCGAATAGCGCACGCAGACGATCTCTGCATCTTTGGGCCCCAACATATCACCCAGCTCATCACCATCCTCATCATTGACTACCATGTCTTGGAGAAGTTCATCAATGTTGATGTAATTGCGATTCGCACTACCGCCGCACGCTGTTGCTGCTGATGATGAGGGTTGTTGTTCTCTTTCATTCACCGTCGATGTCGTCGATGAGTTTCCTTCAGATGCAGCGGTACCTCCTTCACCATGAAACTTCCAAACGGTGTAATCCTTGACAAAACCATGCCGGATCAAGTGAGATTGCACCACGCTATCTTCGTGGAGAAGTTTGTTCTGGCAGTTGTTGCACGGACAAATAGTGCGCTTCCAACCCAGACTCACACGATGCTTTTTCGCAGCGGTAATAATTTTTTTCACATAATGCAGGAAAGTCAGATCGTTGCCGATCCTCGGTATCTTGTACATCCACTCTACCTGCCATGAGACCTTGCAGATCGCGAGAAACTAAAGTCAGATAAGCAGATCTAGATCTGGATCTGATTTTCTCTCTCCTCCATGCTCTTGATCTAGATCTAGACCAAAAGCACCAAGATTAGGGAAAGGAGGGAAAATGAGAGTAGTAGAGGTAAGAAATCAACCTCTTGCAGTGCCCTCCTTCACCAAATCGAAGGGCAAAACCTCCCCCTTTAAAATAGCCAATTTTGGTATTTTGAGCTCAAAACACCAAAAAAATGGAGGAGGCGCGGGGAGAAAGAAAAAGGTTGCTGGCTGTTATATGTAGAGGGGCTTCACTGAGGCGGGCACCTTGATGAAACCGCCTCGGTTAATCATACTTAACAGAGGCGGTTGTTTTAGGACCAACCACCTGGGTTAATCCTTTAACCGAGACGGTTGTCTTTACTCGACCGACCAAGGCGGTTTCTTTACGTTGACCGCCTCGGTTAAAGTATTAACCGAGGCGGTTGTACGGCCCACCTCCGAGCCCTTTTTCAAACATTGCGGTTAATGGAATTCTGTAGTAGTGATCATAAAAGTTTAATTTTCAACATTCAACTACAATACCGGATAACAGAGGCCATCCAACCGTCAAAACCGGACACATTTGGCCCTTAGGGTAGGTGGTTTTGAAGGTTGTTTTGTATTTAAACAAAAATTAAAAAATTCTAATTAGATCTATAAAATCAAAATTAATTCATTTTAAATCACAAAAACATGAAACTAGTGCCAAAAAATTTCTAAAAATGTAACCTATCTATTATTGCTCTATTTGAATCTTAATTATTCAAAAAATAGGTATAACTACAAGCAACTAAATACTATGAACATAAGAAAATTGGATTTGAATAACCAACAAGTATAGTGCCAATAGATATGTTACATTTTTAGAAAACTTTGATACCCATTTCGTATTTTTTATTTAAATGAATTACTTATGAATTTTTTGTTTAAATTTGTATATTTTTATTTTCAAAAATGGAAAACCACCTTTGAGACCATCTAAAGGATAAATTTATCCAGTTTCGACAGTTGGATGGTCTTTGTTATCCGGTTTGTAGTTGAAGATTGAAAATCAAACTTTTGTGATAGTTCGACGGTGTAAACCGAACTTTTTTTTAGAACGTGCCATACCACGGTGGTGCAGATGCTAGACATGCGCTTGCTTGTTGGTGCCCTCGTGCCTGAATATGATCCGGTTGCTACTAAGATTTTCCATCATTCTTCATGGTCAAGCAATTGAGTTTCATCACAACTTCTTAGATTCGGCCATTTGGGTGCCTTGTTTCGTTCTTTCTAGGTGGCTTCACGTGGGGCTTCAAGAGAAGCATCCAATAGTAAGAAAAACATAAGTTCCAACTCCAAGCACATATAACCAGGTTGAGTTTTTGGAACATCAGGTGGTGTCCTGTCTTCTCTCTCTCTCTCCCTTGCATGTAGCCCCCACCTATCATTACCTACCTTTTGTCTTCTCTCTTTCTCTCCCTTCTCCACCATGGCACCTTAGTCGGCCAAGAGGGTTGTTCCCCCTCCCCCGGCGTTGAGCATGCTGCCGGATCCAACCTCCGTTAGGGCGCACGGTGATGGGTGGGCCCATATATGCTCTCCCGGCATCACCCTCCTCCCATTTGCCTCCCTCTACTCCCATCTTGGTCGAGTCGAGCCCCTCACCGCTGGCCAAATCCGGTCTCTCCCGGCCACCTCTGCCCGATTCCGCTCACCCATGCCCGCCCCACTTCCTCCTCTGCATGCCCGCACAATTTCCCACCCGTTCCGTGCCGCTCCACGGCTGGAATCAGTCAAACATCGGCAGCTTGAAGCTCCTCCATCGGCCAGCTATTGCCTAACACCTTCGACCTCCCTCGACGCCTTCCGACCTCCAAAACCGAGCTCTGTGAGTAGCTTGAATACTTCCGCCCCTTCTCCTTCTTGTCTCCCATGCACCGAGAACGGTCCGGTGAGCCCCATCACCATGCACGCCACCGGGCACAGGTGAGGTGGATTCTAACATGTGGGGCCTATTGACACGTTAGCAAAACCAACTTAAACACCACTTTGAAAAAGTCAATGGGGTAATTTGTCCGGTTTTTTAGAGTAAGAGGGCGTAGTTGTCTAGTTTTTGAACTCGGAGGGTTTTTCAAACTCGGTCACAAGTTAAAGGGGGCAAAACGGACTTTACTCTATTTAATGTATCAGATATTGATTTGAGCAAGATATAGAAAGCTTCAATACAGAAACCAAACAGTCCTTGATGCTACTCATAATGCTGTTATTTCACTCTACGTATACCCAGATAACTCAATTTGTTGTATTTACAATTCTACCAGGTTGACACATCAACTGAACATCCTTTTGCTGAATTTTCTATAAAAACACTGACAACAATGAAACGTTAAACTTTATGTGGTTGACAAATTTACTAAACATTCTTTCGCTTGCATATATCTGGTGTAAATAAATGCACCTTGGGTAAGAAATAATGATACAACTGGAGGTGTCATATACATCTTCAGTTATTCAGGTAAGTGACCACATGCATGCATCTTAACCATTTTCATCTGTACTTATTCGTCGGAGTTGCATTGATAGAGAAATCGTACCACTAAGGTATATTCATCCAATGCTCTCTTTACAAAAGTGCTATGGAATCCAAAAGGTGCGAGCACCTCTTGTTCCTTGAAAGTTTTTTATTTGTTTTCAGAAACTTCACCATGGTCTTCCGGCAGAATCTTCTCTAGCAAATTTTGCTTTGTATCCTATAAGGTCTGAGTTGTCATTCTTGTCTGCTACCACACAGATGCTGATTCGGTCTACTCGTGAGTCGCGGCCCTGGATTACTCAGGCAGAAGCTCTAGCGACGCTCTCGAAGCGTTTGTTGTGCAGAGTAGAAGAAGCAGGCCTGCCACATGAAGCTACCAAGGCTTCAGAAGTGTTTCGTTTATTTTGAACCTGTATACTGCAAAATTGAATAGGAATTCATTCTGAAACTTTTGTTGTGCTCTTTGTAGCTTGTTCTTCTCTCAGATGTACAGTTCTTTAATCCCCTTCTCATCAATAGATGCTGGACAGTAACTGTCCGCCGCTCAAAAAGATCAAACTCCCAATTTTGTTCATGAAAATGGACTGCATTGGTTTAAATGTAAATAAACTGCAAACTTGAAATTTCTTTAATATTATACATCTGGCACATACTCATAAGCATGAAAAAGGAATCTAGCTTCAATCCTCTCAGGCTCTCACCATCATTATAAACCTCGCTTTGCACATGAACTAATTGACTGTCTGCCAGACCGCAGCTAGGCCTCGTTAAAATGCAAAATAAAGAGTTAATTTATTAGTGCTGCACTTTGTGTTTCTCACACTGCATGTCTCCATGAAATTCAAACGCTCATGGACTTCACACAAAGTCACGCCTGGCCAGCTTAAAATGGCACGGCAACGCCACGCCATGATTTTTCTAGTTTAACGAAAATAGTGCCTCTCAATTAGCATCACAAGCAATATCGGTTGGATGCCAATCCAACCACAGAGCAGCCACCTTATTTTGTTCATCATCTATAGTATTGTATAATAAATTTTGCGCCAAAGCACATATACCTCCGAACTACTAGCCTATCAACCCGTGCTCCCGCACGGACTAATTAGAATTAATATAAAAATAAAATTTATAGCTAATAATTATAATTATCTATCTCACGCTCTCTATCATCTATTAAATATTCTAACACATACTCTAAAATACGTATTTATCATTATCTAGTTATAAAATATTTCATTTTGCATCACACCTCCATATGTGTTTGATATATATTTAATTGAACCATTTGTTTGTGAATTGGCCATCATACATGAATACATGGTGACACATATGGTGTAGTATTTTATACAAATAATAACATAAATAATATATTAATAATAATAATAGAAATAGTATTTTAGAATTTATATTGGTGCATTTTAATATTTTGTTATAATTATACAATTTAGATTCAAATTTAGGGGTTACTTTAACTTTATAATTGGATAATTTATATGCAAATTTAGGGGGTCATTTGTATTATTTTTATAATGGTATAGGTGGGTAATTTACACCAAGATAGGGGGGTTACTTTAGTTTTTTTATAATGACACCACGTGAAGCCACCTAGGATCCTAGGTGGACGTTTAAAAAATAGAGAAATCCTAAATATTTTCACAAAAATCATAAATATCCAGTCATTGATATGACAACTCTAGTTATAATAGTCATTGGATTTGTTATGTTTTCTAATAAATTACCCACCTCTACCATTACGAAAATAGACTAAAGTAATACCCTAAATATGTATCTAAATTACCCAGAAACCTCTAATTAGTAATAGTAAGATTCGAGCATCAATGGGTGAGCAGCGAACATTGCGTACAATGCCTTCATCTCTGGTGCCACATATACTGCTATTGATCTAGCACGGCATCAAAACTACAAGAATTACTTGATTGCCGTTTTTGAGTTACTGCACAGGAATTCATTTGGAGATATGACAAACCAGGAGGCTTGAAATCCCCCCCCCCCCCCCCCCCACCCCCCTCAAAAAAAAACAGCCAGGAGAGGCTTGATACTAAGAAAAAGAAGACCATATAAATATCTTTGTTTTGCTAATACAAACCTGCAAGGCAGAATGTACACTACAGACAGATCTGTGCCATTCCATATTCATTCAGAAACGATGAACAAAACACAGATGGGCAGAAGAAGTTTCAGCTTTTTAGCTGCTTCACTCACAGCTTGAGAAGCAACAGTGTTAACATTCCATTCCAAAATCAATACAAAAGGAAACACAACTAGATGTACCTACGTAGACTTTTCTGGTGTGGTGCTCTCTTCCGACCTTCGAATAGTGTTTGTTTTTTGTTTGCAAATTCATCAGCCTTCGAATAGCTCTTGCAACATCTCTTCTAGGTATGAGGGACTGAATTTCAGGTGGGCATTTCCGTAGTAATCTGCTAGGTACCTCGTGTAGCATGGAATGACTTTAACTATGATAGCTACGCGCAGCCAAATCCTCAGACTAGGATCGGGGACCTTCCACAGCTTTTGGGTAGTGTACATCTTCTGAAATTTAGACTCAAATTTAGTCAGGGGGGAGTATTTTTTTCCCAATAAACTAGGCGTAGGATTGATCAAGCATGACAGCACCGGTACCCATGATAACTGTATATACCTCTTCATATAGCCCTTGACTTCAGCAGTGAGGTCTACCTTGTAACACTTGGGAAAATAAGGAGTGTCATGGAGTTGATCCTCTATGAAAGATGAGTTGTTGAGCAAGAATAAAAACCTGAGGCCTTGATCTGGGAATGCTTTTGATTTGTTAGCAAGCTTTTTTTTTTAGACAAGACACCATCTCCACTGCTAGGCTTGTCAGAGGTAGTAAGCCTCCAATCTGAGGAACATACTTACCGAGGCTAGCAGCTTCAGATATAAATGGCTCCACTAACCAGTAATTATGCTGCAAGAACATTATGTACATCATAACGGACGTGGTGGCCTTGTCAATGTCAGATGATCCTTGTGGAGCTTGAGTGCAGGATGAGCCTTGGCCGTCGTCCAGTGATTCCAGGATTCGAGTCCTATCTCCTCCAGTGCGCTCCAATGGCCTCGCCCACCTTGCCCTCATTTGCTGATAGGACGTTGATTATGTCGCCTTATATCCTTTCAACTTCTGCAGAGGATGATGAATAGAATGGCAACTGGATCTTAGACAAGGCCTTGGACAGAGTCTCAGATACACGTAGCAGGGTGTGGAGCTTCTCGCATGGTGCTGGCACCGGCACCCCATCGGCAACAATAACTACTTGACAAGTAAGATTTGGAGCAACAATCAAGTCAACAAAAGTAAGCATCTTCAACATGGCTTGCTGGGTAAATCTTGCAAGCTGCAATTGTTTAGCCATATTTTGTTCCTCACTCTCCATAGCAGGCTCTTCTTCCGCGGAGCCGTGGCCAGGAAGGAGCCCTGATGTGAGGCGGAAGATATCTACGATTTCGATGAGCGCCGGCATCCATCTGGATGCATTAACAAGAGTATGCACGAGTTCTCCTGCATGTACACCAGCAGCGACGTGGAGAACCCAATCAACGCCGAGCTCCCTGAACCACCTCTCCAGGACACTCAGGTCGGCTCCTTCTATGCTGAATTTGGCCGACGACGGCGCACCGAAGAACTCCTTGGCAAGGATTTTAATTTGCTTCATCTTCTCTCTCGCCAAATCTTTTGGGGACTTAACAAACTCAAGATCCTTCATCTCCATTTCTTGGAAGTGTCTGGCTGCCTCCATAGACATCCAGGACAGCGGAGACCTGGTGGACGTGTAGCCAGATGAGACCGTACCTGAGGGGCTGCTGCTGCGGGTACCATGCCTCCAAGCCCCGCGGCGGCCATCATCCCTGCCCGTCGCATCCATGCCAGACTGATCCGCAGAGAATCTTCTGGTGACTTGATTCACGGGTCACGCGCTTGAGGAAGAGCTGAAGAAGGGACGGAACACCTTGGTCTGCAAGTCTCTGCAACACGGGGTATGGTACATAGTACAATGGATAGAATATGATTCCCCGGCGCTTGCAACGGCATCATCCTCACCTGCTCACGCGGAGAAGGGATCGTTTCTGCCTCTTTAAAGTTGCTAGTGAGCACTAGAACGTTATATTCTTTTAGGCGCAACATGTTGACTTTGAGACGATTGGTACAAGAACCCCGGGTCACTGTGGCTGATCTTTGATGAACGAAGCTGCCCCTATTTCTGCCCGCCGTGATCTTAGGAAATAAGCAAGGACTAGGAAAATTGCTAGTGGGCCCTACACCATGATAATTTTTTAGGCGCAAGATGTTGACTTTGACGATTGGTACAAGAACCCTGGGTCACTGTAGCTGATTTTAAAACGTTGATGAATGACGCTGTCACTCTTGGTGCTCGCCGTGATTTTAAGGAATAGCAAGGATGAGATTTACGATGCCATAGGATCACTGCTGGGCCTGAGAAGAGGAGACTTGTGGTTTGGCTTACTACTGTAACTTTTTGTCGCCCAGAATTATAATTTGAAGCTTCACTGACCCTGGGCTCTACAGAACACATAGTCTTTTCTTAAGTCTTAAGTCTGATTTACACCCTCGAACTATCACAGAAATCCGATTTTCAACTTTCAACTCTAATACCGGATAACAGAGATCATCCAACTATCGAAACCGGACACATTTGGCCCTTAGGATGGTTCCAAGGTGGTTTTGTATTTTTTTAGAAAAAATTATAAAATTCTAATTAGATCTACAGAATCAAAACAATTCATTTTAAATCAAGTACCAAAATTTTTTTAAAAATGTAACATATCCATTATTGCTCTATTTGAATCTTAATTATTCAAAAATAATTAGCATAACTACAAGCAACTAAATACTATAAATATAAAAAATGGATCTGAATAACTGACAAGTATAGTGCCAATAGATAGGTTACATTTTTAGAAAACTTCGGTACCCATTTCATATCTTTTATTTAAATGAATTACTTAAAAAAAATTAATTAAGTTTAAATATCTTTTATTTTTAAAAAATGGAAAACCACCTTTGAAACTATCCAGAGCCAATTTTTCCGGTTTTGATAGTTGGATGACCTTTATTATTTGGTTTTATAGTTGTATGCTGAAAATTAAACTGTTGTGATAGTTCGAGGATGTAAACCAAATTTTTTCTTCTTTTTAAGAATATGCCATAGCCTGTTGGTGCAGATGCTGGACATGCGCTTGCTTGTTGGTGCCCTCATGCCTGAATATGATCCGATTGCTACTAAGATTTTCCATCATTCCCTGTGGTCAAGCCGGTAGACTAGAGAATTTGCCGGGTCAGTCTTCAAAGATGCTTAGGGTTTGCGATTATGGGTTCATAGGGGTGTGCGCATGCATGCATTTGCACTGTGCAATATAAAAAAAAAGCTGGTGGACTCGCGTCGCGTACATTGTTTGCGCCCAGCGAAGAGAGGCTTGAATCTGGATGGTAGAGCAAGACCTATCGCGAGAACCAAATGGATGTAGCACTTGGTGGCAGGTGCGATTTTTTTCACAAAAAAAGTTCATGTTTCTTCTGTTGTGCAGAGCGCTGGACTGTGTGAGCTAACAAGGTTTACAAGTTCATGTTCCTTCCTGGGACAGCAGGTACGCCACTATAAATGGAAATATACTCGCAAGGAAAAACGTTATAGGCTGGAAGCAGAGCCTGTAAAATCTAAGCAAAGAACTTGGCCTCCTGCAAACTTCAACAATTACAACGCCCGTGCCCAGCATTCTTTTTTTTTTGAGAAACTGTGCCCAACATTTTGTCCAGGGCCAGTCCGGAGATTTTGGGGGCCCATGGCGAAATCAAAAATTGAGGCTCTTCTAATGCTAATGTTATCGACAAAAATGCAATGTGCATAGAAAAATAGTTAGTATAAAAAATTTACATATATATTACCTTAGAAGTTTCTTTTGACATTTCTAGATACAATTTGGAACATACAATATTATTTACCCGTGCATTATATTGTATCGTGGACGTATGGAAATTAAAACTAAAACTACTTATTGCATAACTATGTACCACCATATAAAATGTTGCGAAAAATTGAGCGAACACGAAAAAGTGGAAATAGGGTGGGGGAGGGGGGAATAAGGATAAAAGGGACTTTTTCATTTATCCTATGTTATTATGAAGTATAATATCAGTTTAAGTACGAGTTTAACCTCAAAACAAAAGTTGAGGAACTATATTGGCCAATTTAAAAGTTGGGGGACGCACTTGACCCTTAGGATAAAGTTGAGGGACCAAAATACCTATTTTACCAACTCTAAATCCTAATATCATATATCTCTGAGCAATACGTAACCATCCAATTATCAATGAACTAGTTCAATTAACACGACCTAATTGTAATTCAAAAATCAAGCTTGAAATTTCAATCTAATTGTAATTCAAAAATCAAGTTTGAAATTTCAATCGATCCAATGAACGTATTTTGGAGCAAGATGCTTTCTCCGAACCTATATGATAGAATGCTGAATCTGAACTTTTGTGGTTTGGAATTGCAATCAGACGAAGGCAGCCCCTAGAATTCTAAAAATAAAAACCATCCAATCATCTTGATCCGTTGATCACTAGAGGCTTAGGTCAAAAATCCTACCTCCGGTTAGCTGCCTTGTTGTTCCAAGTAATCAAATATTCTATACCTACTGACTATTGTATACATATTTACGCCAGTTTCAGTGGGGAGTTTCATCGCACAATTACCAAGACTGCCACATTATTAGGTATTTTAGCGATAGCGAATAAATCCGCAAGCACACGAATATCGTTGTAGCTTTCACCTCAGAGTATTTCAAGGGTTATCGAATCCAAGGGAACGCGTGTGTACTAACTTCTATTCTAGCCGGTCCAAGGACACACCAAGATAGGTGGCAAGGGTAGAGAGCATTCATAATATAACACTAGAGGTAAGTTAAAGGTCGATCTCTCGGGCAAAATACTCGCTTCGGGCACCGGCTTACCCCTGATCTATCAGGAGACTCCGGCCAACGGCTCTACGCTATATCCGAACGTGGAGGATTACAAAGGGCCGATAGGGCTGTCACCACCTACGGCCTACCTCTAGCAATCCATGGGATATAAGGCAAACGAAGGATAACCCCAAGCCTAGACACCACGTTTACACTATTGATTACTACTGCAGTCTAACTACGTATGATATCCCGTAGCAAACTACAGCACTTTGTATAAATACAGAGCGACGAACCCGCGAGTAAGAGAACTGATCTCACTCAACTACTAGAACTAATAGCGTATACTATAGACATACATGAGAGCACTCATGATAGCTAAGGAATAAGACTACTCATGCAACTAAGTATAACACTAAGAGAAGAAATCACGCACACTTACTAAACTTTGAAGAATGTAGCAGCATCCGTAGAAGTACAAGCTGGAAAAGAGCACCGACAGGCCCGACGCCCCTCCAATCTATCCTCTCACTCTCTCCCTACTCTAACACAAGCTAGGCAAGGCCAAGACTCACTTGGATGGTGTGTCTCTCTAGTAAGCCCCTCCCCTCATATTTATAGGGGTGAATGAGGGGCTTCTCGGCTGGCAATCTCGTGGAGGCAAGCAGCACCGACTTCAAGAATTCATTAGGGTCGCCATGTGGAAGCTGAATGTCGGTGGAGCTCAGCCTGGTTCGGCCGAACTGGCCCTGGCTCCCACTACCTTACCCTTTGGCAGGGTGACTGCCTAGTGGGCCCTTACGTTGGTTCTAGGTGCCATGAGTCAGGTTGAGTCGGTTTGCCCCCTCAGGTGGGCCCATGGATCCTAGTGCTTGCGCCTGATTGGTCGGAAGGGTGTTCACTTGGATTGAGAGGTATGTTTCCTTGCTCTTTAGGTGTGTTTTCTCCTCTAATTGACCTGCATACAAATATTCACCGACACTTGTGGAATTTGTTAGTAATAACCCCAACTACTAATATTGATGCTTATCTTTCCAGTGTTTTATGCAGGAATTGACGGCCTAAAAGTGGTACTTAAGCACCGTCAACAACACCCCCACACTTAGCCTTTGCTGGTCCTCGAGTGAAGAAGAAAGGACTAAGGTGGAACACAAATTCTTATGGTAAGGATCAACATGTAAGATATTCAAAGCCATACCTGTACTTGTGAACGTTTTGAAGTGTCTACCATGTTACCTTGGGCAGTTGATGACTGGAATGGTCTTGATCCAAATCCCCTCCACTTCTTCTGTCTAAGTAACTTGGGTTTTTGGCAATGTGTTTTTTTTTTCAAAAGATGACCTTACCTAGCTCCTCAAATGATTCTCTCAGATCGCTCAGTGTGTGTAATCCTCATCAAGGCATTAACCTGCCTTCTTCACCCTACTTCTAAAAAGTCTTTATCTGGAGCTCAAGGCAGGGATAAAGATGAGGCATACCTGCATCACATATGTTGCGAAGCCAAAGACCGAATCCGAGTAGAATACAAGTCATACAATCTGATCAAGATGTGCGTGTGTGTGGATGGAACATGGTGGATGATGAATAGTGAATAAAATGAGAACTCATTTTGTATGATCTCCCTCCCTTTTTTATAAATTCCCTTGAGAACATGGCTATCTTTTTTTCTTGGACCTTCATGTGTCCAAATTTTTTTCTTATTTTTTACTTGGACCTTCATGTGTCCAAATTTTTTTTTTCAATAGCCCATGTCTCTTTTGCGACAATAACTGGAGAGAGAGAGAGAGAGACCACACATTTTGTGCAGCATTTATTCACTGGATGTATGGATGGGATAATACTAGCTTCTAGTGTAGAAGTCTAGTATGTGGAAGTGGGGTGTACGTGATCTTGATCATGAAAGTATGAAAGTATGAAAAGCATTCCACAAGGGTCACAAACAATTTGACAAAGCTTAATATGACAGCAAGCAACATACGTGTTCTGATTTTTCAATAAGATCATCGTATGGCCTTTTTGGTAGGATGAAGGCATATCATTGAGGAGCTAGCTAGGTTATTATATTTTTTTTCAAGACAAAAATTCCCAAGTACTTTGGACAGAACGGAGCAAGGTTCATTTCATCATGCCATATCTCAATTATCAACAACCTAGGCATCATGCTTTCCTAAAGATATAGGTTCACAAGCAAACAGGAGCAAGCCAGAAATATAGCACATGTAAGCCAACCATTAAGATCATGTTCTGAACCAAGGTTCATTTTACTTATGAGTTTAATTTCTTTAATGATCAGATATGAGGTTCATTTAAACTCATGAATCAAGGAGTGTAGAGAGGTATAGGGTGCAAATACCATCGCTCTTGAAGAATATGGGAATCAAGGTGGACCAGTGGTGGTTCAACCAAACCATGGTGGTGACCGACTCACTCTATCGCCCTCGCCTTGTCCCTTGTCATGTAGGCGTAGTCGATGTTGTACGACACCATTGTCGGGGATCTTGAGTGTGTATGTCGATGATGAACTTGATAGATCTCCCCCACACTTGTGCTTGTACCTGATGTTGTATTCAAAACAAAAAGATGGAAGCAAAAGGTTTGCTGATTCAAGAACCAGGGAGCCTTTATTTGAACTCAAATATTTTTTGGATTTTCTTTTTAGTGGGGCAAGATGCAAGAACTAACACCATACACAAACCAAGACAAGATTTGGCATGAGAGGGACTTACTTGGGATACTTACATACCTCCCTTACACTTGGAATTTGCATTGCTGAGCAACACAACTCGAGTATGTGAAGTTCAAGCTTCTCTTCATATTGTTCCCTCACCAAAAAAGTCATGGTGTTGTAGTCGGTGTAGCTCTCATGTTCTTCAGAGTCACCTATTCGTAGTTCTTTTCAATCTCCACCTGAAATGGTTAGTGACCAAAAATACCCGAAGGAGAGTTTATCCTTAAAACATGATCTTGCTTTTATTTGAAAGGGAAAGGGAAATGATAATCCGGGTTATCTCACGGCAGTGCTTTGTTTACGGTCACAAGCTCGACCTTGGGAACTTCCTCTTGGAGCTATTATTGGCGATGTCGTTCCCCTCTCACCACCAATTGTTGATGTGTCATTGAAGCTTTAGCTGCAAGGTTAGCACCACAGAGCACCCATGAAATTTGCAATGTTTATGATAAACAAATACATCTACAACCAACCTTATGAAGATTTTGCAGAAGAAGACCTTGAGGTGGTTGCAGTCCTCGTGCGTGCTTGAGGCACGAAGCGTGCCTGACTCTAGAGAGGCATTGAACAAGCATGGTTCTTTGGGTATTTGAAGAGTGAAACTCCCATGCTCATCTATGGAATCCTTTCCTTCGGACTCCAGAGTCGTTGCCTCACAAATTTCCATGGCCCATGGATTCTCCATCCTCAAGAGATTCATCATGAGAGATCATAGCGGGGTCTCGATCGTGGTCAAGAACAACATACTCCAAGCCAGCGTGAGGAGGCTAAAACTCGATCGAGGGTGATGATGATCGTTCATCTTCACAACGGTGAAGGATCTCTTTGTTGACACCGTTTTTTGACACATGTCAACCTATTGGACAAAAGGCCGATAGAAATTGGGCCGACGCTGAAATCAGAAGCAAAGAATGAGGCATGTTGGGCTTTTTGGGCCAGAAGAAGCGTCGTGGCCAACGGAGCATGGAAGGAGCTGACGAAGCTATGTTAGCAAGTTATCTGTTAGAATTTAGGAAAGTTTGTTTTCTTTATTGTCAAGTAATGTACGTCGTAATCGACTAGGGTTTCTAGCTTAGGCTATAAATAGTTGTCCTCAGTCATGTATCAGACCATCCAATGATCAATACACAAACCTTTTATTCCTTTTTTCTCTTTTCGGCGGCTTCGCCTTAGTCGCAGTAGATTTTTCTTTTTACGAGTTCTTTCCTGCACGTGGGGCTGCATCGACTTCGATCTCTGACTTGCTGGTAAGTTCCGCGTCGAACGAGGCATATAGGCTCAAGGTTGATGGCGCATCGCTTCTTCCTCTATCCTGTATTAGTTCAAGTTATCGAGCAGATTGGATCTAGGTCTGGTCTATTCACCTAGTTATCGATATCAGCTTGTTCCTGTTAGATTAATCTATTTAGTCTAGCTTGTTTCTTGCTGTTATCACAAGTTATCGGTATTTGCTAGATTTGGTAGGATTAGATTCGTTTGATCTTGATTTTGTTTAGTTCTTACCATAATTTATCCAGCCTGGATCTCAATACCATCGGCCGACGCGCAGCTTGCCTGTTGTTCATCGCCAGGCCGATCGGGTTCGGATTTAGGTGTTGTCTACCGAGGCTTCGCTAACCTGATTAGCGCTGCCTTACCTGCACAATCGGCCGGAGCTTTGACCGATTGATCTACTTACGCATCGGACGCTTGGCCGACGCTCGTGACGGAACGATTCGAAACACTAGCCGATACATTCTGGTAATTTAACCTTTTTACCTGTCCCTTATCAATTGTAGGTCAAATTGACTGGCACGCCCTGAACCACCACGCAGCCGATTTGGACGCCGTGCAGGAGCAAAGCAAGAGGCTCCCGGGTCCTTGCGTGTGCCGGCACTGAAGGCCGACCTACGACTTTTTGCGTCAACACTCTTTCGAGTCATACTCTTTGGAGGTGGCTGATTTTGCAACCTCAAAGATATATAACAGGCTCGGATGACACGAACGGAGATGCATGCATCATCTTCTCGAGCGGGTTCAGCTTGGGAAGAGACTTTGGTAAAGGATTTCCTAAACAAGAGGTAGGAGTGGCAGAAGCGATTTCCCTAGGCTTTTCATCTAGGCTCCCTTGAGATGGATTGAGAAGTTCTTCAAGATATGGAAGTATAGTTTGACCTCGATTCTATCTATTGTGAGCGGCACGACACTTGCGACCCCCCGACATTTAAGGGTGTGTACAAATGGACAACTTTTGAGGAGCTTGTCGGATGGTCTTAGCGAGACATTGCCCAAAAGGGTGTATGCTAAGTGCCATGGCATAACATTAACCTCCACGATGGGGTTAAGATGGGCTTCTATGGTGATTTCCCTTACAGAACAAGGGATGATCGTGGATGGTGAACGAATCCAAATTGCTTCGGAAAAACGTCTCACTTCATCCAACCATTCCTCCTTCATGGCCTCCATAAGAGATGCTTCATTAGGAGGATCGGGAGGAGAAGGAGGTTCCGTAGGCCTAGGGGAAGGATCTGCCAAGGGATTTTTAGATTGATAGATTTGGACAGAAGAGGGCTCCTCCGCTACTTGGGCATCAAAAAGATTCGAGGTGTTTCTGTGATTAGTAGATGGATCATCCTCGAACTTGGAATGGAACATTGGAGGTTGAATTTCTTCTTCCTCTGATGTCCCTGGTTCGGAAAAGGGGTCTATGGCTGAATATGAGGATGTGGAAGATGAAGGATCGGATCCAGCCTCTAGAGTATCCTTATTATTCGACCCATGCTCTTCTCAGAGGGATTTGGTCTCAACTTCAAGGCAGGTGTTCTCCAAGATATGATCTAAGAGTACCCTACATTTAGTTGGATCCTTATGGAGAAATGACCCTCCAACGATGATGTCGAGATTATAGGCGGAACGGGACAGGGGGAAGAACTTAAGACAAAACTCACCTTTAAGCTCATCCCAGCTGTCGTTCATGTTGCCTACGGTATACGTGTACCATTGCTCAGCTTTCCCTGCTAGAGAGTAGGGGAACAAATTCCACTTGAGGGTATCTTGTGTCATGCTTGCAATGGCAAGGCATGAACACAGGTGCTCGAATTCATACAGATGGTGGTATGGGCTCTCGCTATCTAACCCAGAGAAGGAAAGATTCGGAACTGTAGCGATAAGATTGGGACCAAGTTCGTGGCCAGATGTAAAAGATGATGGTGGCTCATAGGACTCGCCCCTTGGGGTGAAAGGTTGTGAAAGGATGGCTTTTCCATGGGTAGCGGGGGTAAAGGTAGAAGGAAAGAAAAACAAGAGATACGAGGACGACTAGATACAAAGATAGATAAAGCAACCATTCCCCGGCAACGGAGCTAGAAAGCTTGTTGGGTATTTTAGCGATAGCAAATAAATCCGCAAACGCACGGATACCGTTATAGCCTCAAAGTATTCCAAGGGTTATCGAATCCAAGGGAACGTGTGTGTACTAACTTCTATTCTAGTCGGTCCAAGGACACACCAAGATAGGTGGCAAGGGTAGAGAGGATTCCTAATGTAACACTAGAGGTGAGTTAAAATCGATCTCTCAGGGAAAATACTTGCTTCGGGCACCGGCTTACCCCTCGTCTGCCAGGAGACTCCGGCCAACGGCTCTTTGCGATATCCGAACATGGAGGATTACAAAGGACCGAAAGGGCTGTCACCACCTACGGCCTACCTCTAGCAATCCGTGGGATATAAGGCAAACGAAGCATAACCCCTAGCCCAGACACCATATCTACGCTATTGATTACTACTGCAATCTGACTACGTATGATATCCCGTAGCGAACTACAACACTCTGTATAAATATTGAGCGACAAACCCGCGAGTAGGAGAATTGATCTCACTCAACTACTAGAACTAATAGCGTATACTATAGACATACATGAGAGCACTCAAGCCTATACTATGATAGCTAAGGAATAAGACTACTCATGAAACTAAGTATAACGCTAAGAGAAATAATCACGAACACTTACTAAACTCTGAAGAATGTAGCAGCATCTGTAGAAGTACAAGCTGGAGAAGAGCGCCGATAGGCCCGGAGCCCCCCCAATCTATCCTCTCACTCTCTCCCTACTCTAACACAAGCTAGGCAAGGCCAAGACTCACTTGGATGGTGTGTCTCTCTTGTAAGCCCCTCCCCTCATATTTATAGGGGTGAATGAGAGGCTTCCCGGCCGGCAATCTTGTGGAGGCAAGCAGCATCAACTTCAAGAATTCACCAGGGGTCGCCACATGGAAGCTGTTGACGGTGCTTAAGTCTGAAATCAACCGTCAACTCCTACATCAATTCCTATTAAAACAATCACCAAATGTAGCCATAGGGATTTATTCTAACCATTTCCACAAAGCTTTGGTGAATTGTGCTATGCAGGAACACATGCACAAGATGCAAGAGAAAACACACATGACACACACAAGAAATGCACAAGAGATCTCATCCTGCATCACACTTACAACAAGGGCCCATATGACAGAGCAAACGGGCGCGCCAAGGAAGCAAACACAGAGAATATTCACTTGGACCCACCTGTCAGTGTGCTAGAGGAAGGAGGACCCGGGGGAGTGCTACTAGGGGTCGGCCGACCCCTGGGGTCGACCGAACCTGGCTTGACTCCCATCCAAGTGCACTTCAGGGAAACGTAGCTGCTACTCCTGATCTCAGATGATAAGGTTTCCATATATAAAATGGTGGGAACCACCCTCCTCACACTATAAAAGGAGCTCCCCTCACCCCTCACAACACACACCAATTTGGAGAAAGAAGAAGTAGAGGGACTCCACCCACTTGTATCATTATGATAGGGAGTGCGTGAGGAAGAAGTGGAGGAGAAGAGCCGGACTTGTCGGCCTCTCTCCGACTTTGTACCTCGACGGATACGATTCGTTTGAGTAAGTATCCGGGTTCATTTATCGGTAAGCTCTTGGCAAGTTTATTCTTGTTTTATTATTCGTTTACGGGATCATCGTCCGTTCTTGTAACGGTTGCTCTGGTAGAGGGCCCCTAATAAAGATGGGTAACCCTACGCGACGCTGGAGTAGTAAACGACAAGCATAGAAATGGTGTCTAGGCTCTAGTTTACCTTTGTTTGCTGCAAGCTCAGCTGGTATTATGGGGTAGACGGCAGGTGGTGACAGCCTTGTCCGTCCGCTACGAAGCTGCTTCATGTTTAGTGTACTCCCCCCCCCTCCCCCCTCCCCTCCCGCCTGGGTTTGGAGTAGAGCTAATAGCCGGAGGTCCTTAGCAGTCTAAGGTCAGATCGGTGCCCGAAATAAACATTTAGCAACTCAAGTTTATCCTTCCTTAAATCCTTTCCTTTAGATAAACCACGCTACCCACGCCGTTCTATCTCTTTCGTCTCCAAGGGTAAAACTAGTTAGAATATCGTTACACTTCTGTTCCCTGAGAAAATATTATACCCTGAATACTCTCCGGGTGAAGTGCTACAACGGTATCTTCCGTGCGATTGCGGATTTATCTGTGAATGTTAAGAAATACCAACAGAAACTGAAGGTCTGTGGAGCTCAACCTGGTTCGGCCGAACTGGCCCAGTGGGCCCTTACGTTGGTTCTAGGTGCCATGAGCCAGGTTGAGTCTGTTTGCCCCCTCAGGTGGGCCTATGGATCCCAGTGCTTGCGCCTGATTGGTCGGAAGGGTGTTCACTTGGATTGAGAGGTGTGTTTCCTTGCTTTTTATGTGTGTTTTCTCCTCTAATTATCTTGCATACAAATATTCACCAACACTTGTGGATAATAACCCCTACCACTAATGTTGATGCTTATCTTTTCAGTGTTTTATGTAAAAATTGATGGTCTAAAAGTGGTACTTAAGTAACCCCTACCACTAATGTTACCCCTACCACTAATGTTGATGCTTATCTTTTCAGTGTTTTATGCAAAAATTGATGGTCTAAAAGTGGTACTTAAGCGCCATCAACACATATCATATCAGCTTGACACTCAAATGAAACCACCTCCCTCGGTGCATAGTTTCATGGCACAATTTTATAGACAGATTGCAGCATTAAATAGTGCAATGGTGGTGTGATCAAATATACCATGTAAACTATGTAACCATTTGTAAACACAACATACTATAATATGATTCATTTAACTTTAATATTTGTACGATAATAAAATAAAGTCGCATATATGGAAATGATTACATATAATATATTTCAAATCGTAGATATGTTTCGATGAAGCCTGTTCTTGTTCCAAATCTGCTCCACCAAGTCCTTTTTAAGTTGTAAATGAATTGAACTGTACTCTCTGAAATGGATGTACTCTCTGAAATGGAACGTAATCTTCCGAGGAGAATTCCGGTTCTAATTCCGGTTCTTGGATGATCACTGTGCTAGGAGTCTCATTCAGATCAAGGTTTTCTTCAATGTCATCTTCTTATTCATCTTCCACTATCATATTGTGAAGTACGATGCAAGCTAGCACAACTTTCTCAAGTTGACCGCGGTCGTACAAGCGACCTAGTCGTTTCAAAATGCACCATCGACAGCGTAGTACTCCGAATGCCCATTCAATATCCTTTCTCTTGGCTTCTTATTCCTGTGCAAACTTGTCCTTGTCGGAAATAGGCATCGATATCGACTTCACAAATACAGCCCAATGCGGATATATCCAAACCTTGTTGTGTTGCTTCCCGTTAACCATATATTGGACTATAGGAGGTTGCCCCTGTAGTTCTTCAAGGAACATTGATATCATTATTAGAGCCTGCAACTCCAAAAAAAATGCATGTCATATCCATAGATCATGAGATGCCATGGCCTCAAGAATGATCGTCGGGACTTTTTGATCACCCCGAGTAAATTGGCCTTTCCATGCAATAGGACACCTTTCCCATTGTCAATGCATGCAGTCAATACTACCAAACATACCAGGAAAACCTCGTTTCTCGCCAATTTTGAGCAAACGCTCAGCATCCTGTATAGTCGGGGGCCTCAAATATTGTCCACCAAAGACAAATATAACACCTTCCGCGAAATTCTTCATTGCCTCCGTTGAAGTTGTCTCGCCAATTTTTAGAGACTCATCTAAATGAATTCTTATTCTTTTTTTTCAAACCGCTGTTGTGCTTCATCCATTAGTTGATCAGAGTACCCACTCGTACCCACTCTTATTCATATTAGACACTGTAGTCCAAAAGCCATTGAATTCGTTTATTATTTTGCTAAGGCGTGACCAGTGTACCTTCAGTTGGTTAGTATCCCTACTACGATCTGGTAGGCAGTTCTTGTTAAATTCTTCTGTAACTTGACCCCAAAATGAATCGCCTTTCTTGTCATTACCATGTATAGGGTCCTTAGAAGTGTTCAACCAAGAACTTGCCTGCAATAGAGAATTTATGAAATGAACATCTACCTGCAAAATTCCATATAAAAACCATGGCAGTTGTGTATTTACCAATCTCACTTCCTCTTCATGTGAAGAATATCTTTTCTTGACTGACCAACTTGCCACAACACCGTCATCGTCATCAATTTCAATACTGTTCTTTTTTGTCTGATCCCTTGTGGTACATGGTGGAGGTGCTGGAGATGGCGGGTTCGAGTGCTTTGAAAGCCCAACAAAATGGAAATTTTCACCTAGTTGCTGTGGTCGGCGGTGGAAAATATATTAGCTGTAGGATATTTAAATAACCAGCCCTAAAATGTAATCTGTCAATTATCTGCACTGACATTCAAAACAAAAGAAATGCACATATTGATGGAATGGAAACAAAAGAACTGCACACACTGACATTCAAAAAAAAATAGATGTCTGTGCTACTGAGGTGCAATATTTGGTCCTTAAAAAAGAAATATTGTTTCTACTGAACTACTAGCATCCCACAAAATTGAACTAAGTTTATCAATGCCAGATGCATTTCTCATGGCAAAATAATAAAGTTGAACATGCCAGATACAGTAAGCTTGAGCAACTGGCATACAAGATTCAATTTGCACGATCGAAAGAAACTATCGTGTAATGGATTTGTAGCATCAAACGATATCATTGCATCAAACAATATCATTCCATCCATTCAAATCAAGAGTTGGCTATGGACTCGGGGTTACCATGGATTTGGAGCTTGATTTCCATGTGGGGAAGAACTCGGGCCACTGCTTCCTCCAAATCTAGGCCAGTATGGAGCAGATGGTGGTGGGGGTGGCGAGTCGGAGAGGACGGAGATGCCCTGCGGTGGCGCTGGTGAAACTGACGGAGAAGCAGAAGTGCCAACGCTGAGCTTTGCCGGACCACCACCATGCTGGGAAACTGATTTCCCTCGACGAGACATCTCTTCCCTCAATCGCCTTGCCTCGCCGCTGTCTACCTCGTCAGTACCAGAAGATCTAGGATGGGTGGGGGTGGGTGGGGAAGGGGGAGGATCTGCGATTGTAGGGGCGATTGAGGCAAGCTTTAGCGCGAATTGAAGATTAGGACAGCGATTTGGCGCCCTGCCGCGAGGATGGGGGGGAGGGGACGGGGCGGCGCCAATCGATCGGCGGCTGCAGCCAGAAGCACGGGAGCAGAGGAAATCAAGGGAACGACGACGTGGGAAAACGCTGGCCCGCGAGCGCGGGGGAATCGGGCAGCGGCGGCCGTGGTTGCGCGGGGAGCGGCGGGCGCGATCGCGCGGGGAGCGGGAAGCGACGGGTGCGAGCGCGTAGGGAGATCGGGAGGGGAGAGGGGGAGCAGCGGATCCAGCGATGAAACGAATCGCCCTCGGTGGGAGTTCCATGGCGTGCCGTCGGCGTTGGTAACTGGACGGTACCGTGTCGTGGCGATGAAATGGTTTTCTCCTCTCTCCTATTTAATTCCATGTCATGTCATCAAAAGTGCTAATGTGTCGCTGATTTAATACTCATCAAACTCTAATAATACCCATTGAGACTGGCATCAGGGAGGCATCCCACGATTTCGGGGCCCCGGGGCGGTCGCCCCTCTCGCCCCCCTCAGGGCTTGCTCCGTCTTGGGCTGTTAGCCGGTGTCCGGTGCGTGGCGTTGCATAAAGCGGTGGCACGCACGTGTACATGTTCGCCCGCCCCCCAGGTGTCGTCGCCTCTCCACGTGTCTCCTCCAGCCCGAACGAGCCATCACTCGTCACGCCGCACAAGTGCTGGTGCAGACAGGCAACCTTACCCACGGCGGCGAATAGTGTTTCGCCGTCGCCACCGCACGAGCTCGCTGCTGCTGCTGCCCAGTGTCGAGGTTGCGTCATCGCCGGCAGCGACGCACCGCTGCGCGCGCCATGTCGCTGTTTAGCAGGCTGGCCGGAGCGGCGCTGCAGGTGTCGCTCACGGCGCTCCTGGCGGCCGTCGTCCCGCCGTACTACGTGTACAAGCTCACCGCCTACCTCCTTGGCGCCGTCTTCCCCGAGGACGTCGCCGGCAAGGTCGTCCTCATCACCGGCGCCTCCTCCGGCATCGGCGAGGTGCAAAACGCTACTTACCACTGGTCACTGATCAGCAATTCAGCATATGTCGCTACTTGCAAGAGAAGACCTGATCCGTCAGATCGTGTATGTGCGTGCAGCATCTGGCGTACGAGTGCGCCAAGAGGGGGGCCAACCTGGCGCTGGTGGCGAGGAGGGAGGTGAGCCTCCGCGAGGTCGGCGACAGGGCGCTGGCGCTGGGCTCGCCGGGCGTCCTCGTCTTGCCGGCCGACGTCTCCAAGCCTGAAGAGTGCAAGAAGTTCGTCGACGACACGATCCGCTACTTCGGTCGGCGCAAGTCTGACACGATGGATTTCCCGGTTTATCTAGCAGCGCCGCTCTGACGAGAGAATTGAATCGATCTGATCGATCAGTTTCTTACACGCTGCTCCTCCAAGCTCTGTTTCCACACACCTAGCTGGCCGCCGGCTATTTTCCCCTTGAAACATTGAAGTTATCTGAGAAATTTGCGATGCATCTGCAGTGGATCACCTGGTGAACAACGCCTCGATCTGGCAGGTGTGTAAGTTCGAAGAGGTGGAGGACGTGAACCACTTCAGAACACTGATGGTACGAGTAGTACTGGACCCACAGTTCACTGAACTGTTCCACATCACCAATGCTTCAGGCCTATCAAAGATAACTTACCTCGTGTTTTTCAGGGGAATAATAATTTTACCTAGTGTTGTCTCTGGATTGGTTTTAACCGAAAATATCTGCTGCTTGCTTGCACGTGCTTACCAGGACATCAACTTCTGGGGCCATGTGTACCCAACTCGGCTCGCCATCCCTCACCTCAAGAAAACCAACGGCCGGATCGTCGGCGTCACCTCCAACTCGTGCTACATATTCATCGGGAGGAACACCTTCTACAATGTCAGTATCAAGTCATAGTACCACTCATCAGTATTCCAACTGGAACACCATCTGCATTTGAAACTGAATTGCGTGTGTCCGATTCGCAGGCAAGCAAGGCGGCAGCGCTGAACTTCTACGACACCCTGCGGATGGAGTTCGGCAGCGACATCCGCATCACCGAGGTGGTGCCAGGCGTGGTGGAGTCGGAGATCACCAAGGGGAAGATCCTCACCAAGGAGGGCGAGATGAAGGTGGACCAGGACGAAAGAGACGTACGTATCGCTCAACGCCTTGATGATCTGGTTGGTGTAGCTAGCTGCCATTGATCACTAACAGAGACCTTGTGGTGCAGGCGATCCTGGGGCCGACGCCGGTGGAGCACGTTGGCGACTTCGCTCGGACGGTGGTGCGCGACGTGTGCCGGGGCGCGAGGTACGTGTTCAAGCCGAGGTGGTACATGGGGGTGTACCTGCTCCGGGTCTGCCTCCCGGAGGTCCTGGCCTGGAACTCCCGCCTCCTCACCGTCCACAGGGTCGGCGCGTCCTCCACCGACACGCTGGGGAAGTGCCTCGTCGAGCTGCCCGGCATGCGCCGCACCACGCAGCCGCCGTCGCTCCGGTCGCCGGAGATAAAGGAACAGTAGGTTGTTCAGTGGTGAGGCAGGAGCTGACAGTGGACGTGCATCCGCCGTGGCTCTAGAGTCTGGTCGTTGTGTTCAGGCTGTGGCAGCATCAACTGTGAATAAGCTGCTTGATGGTGACCTGTATGTAAGAACTAATAATCAAACATAATCAGCTTCATGCTTTCTAGTTTGATTCACAACAGGGGGAACAGGCCAAACCAGAAGAGCCGTAAGAGCTCGTTTTCTTGTCGCCATGTTATTTCGTGCGTAATTCATGAAGCTCGCTACAAAAAGAAAGAGAGAAAGGGCATAACTACTGCAATTGAAAGATAATATCAGAAAAGGTGTCTGAAATGTTAGTAATTAAATTTCCAGAGAGTTTGTACAAGCATGAGACGTCGGATCATGCATGATTGCTAGCCAATTCAAGAAAAATAGCACAGTGCCATGATAGTACAATTACAACAATACTCTTTGAAAAAAATGATGGAAAACTTAAAATGGTAAACCAATAAATTTCGTTAATCCTGATACTCATGAACAAGTCCAGGTGCTGCTTTCTTTCTCATTCTTTGACAGACTTTCACTATACCAATTAAGATAAAGTTCCAAATCTCCAATGGGTACAAGATGCAACTGGATTCCCAGAAACGCCAGAGGAGCTGGTTAACGCTGTTAACCAGAAATCCCAGTGGCATCAACCTTTCAAGATCTGGATTTAGAATTCTAATGCTATTTTGAATGAATTTATATAGCATTGAGGGTAACAGAAATTTGCGGAATGGGATAACACTACTAGCATCCACAGTAAAATGGGACCTATTGGTTACATGGATTTGTCTGGAAACAGAAAAATAGAACCTTGTGCGTGCCATATACTCCGATAACACTACAAGCCAATAATGTCAATTCTATGAATTATATTGCTATTTCTCTTGAATGGAAAAAAAATCAGTCCTACTTACCAAACTCAAATAAAAACCAATGATGTCAGCTACTGCAATTGGCACGGGTGGCCATGAGCATAAAGGAGTTTCTCGGTCGATCACATCACAGGGTAGCAGTTCAGAAGTTCAGAACAGAACGAGACCAGGAGTATTTACCATTTTACCAAAGAACCCAAAAGGCCAGATCATGCAGACGGCAGGCCATAACAAAAGTTTGGGGCTTAGGGCCAGCACCATTTCTGGATCCCTGGTTTGCTTTAAATTCATGAAGTTTCAATTGCTAAACTATCAACTAAATTTCAGTATTATATGATATCAAGTGATGTGAATCAGTGTGGATCAAAATGATCAGAATAAAGCACGAGGACCAACACATGGAAAGGATAATTACACTAAGATATACAAGAAGCCAACGGGTGTCTGAAGCCTGAAGCTAAGTACTGATACTTCACAGATGCACATAGCCAATGGCCTGGCTCATCAAAGCGGTAGTAATATATGTGTATGCATCATCAGCAATCATATGAGGATGCAAATTATCATGGAGTGGTATCCATGGCATCCAGACTTCGCATGTGTCTTTGAGAAGAAAATGTTTTCAGCCTTCGGAGCAGAAGCCACGCATTAGAACTTGAACAGCCTTCACTGAACTCACGTACGATAGGAATAGAAGAGTCTTTGTTGTACTCAATAAGCATCATACCCTAGAATCAAGGTAACCAAAGCTTATACACCTTTCAAATGCTATAAAGTTTTTTAAAATATAGATAGCTCTTATCTTTTTAAACAGAAACTTTATAGATGACCCCAAGACTACTCTAGAACATATAATTGTACAAAAATAAGTAGGATCCAAACTCAAAATGAGTGCCCAATATATGGTTAGGCTAAGCCCTCGTAACAAAGTAAGCACCAGTCAGAAGTGTCCATCAGGTTTTATGAGCAGTGTTTATCGAAACCTAAATTTATGGAGTTACTTAGCTTGATTAATTGAATTATATATTCTATAAAGCCAACAAACTAGCTTGTACGACAAGGGAGGCCCGGAAACCCAGAAATATCATTCCCCTCAAAACAAGGCCTGCTCAAGTCCAATAAGGATATAGTTTTGTTTAGACAATTTTGAATTTGTGTCAACTTACATGTCCCTATGCCCAGTGGCGGATAGAAGCCTAGGGCCACTAGGGCCATGGCCCTAGGCGTGGGCCGAATTTTTACACTGTGAATACTGTAGCATAAGGCAGACCCAGAAGAATTAGCGTATTCGGCCCACAGAGTGGCCCCAGGCACTGGGCCGGCCCAGGTCCGCCCCTGCCTATGCCATCCCATCACATGTTAACCAAAGACGAATGGACAGACAATCTTAGATGCAATGGCCTTGATGGTAGATATTTGGATAATGGTAGCAACGCACAGACAAAGACAAAAGTCGTCTAGTATGATAATTAACAAGCGTACCTAATAAAATACTGCTTTTCCAATGTAAAAGCACAAATTAAGGAAACAGGCTTATGAATCGGTGAAAAATAAACCAACCTCAAATTTCACCAAAAACCTCTGAAACCCTCTCATAGTTTCTTTTACTTCACTGGCTGATGCTAACTCGAATTCACCAGCAAGAGCTGCAGTGACCTCTCCAGGAGAAAGACCAAGCATGTTCTTCACAATCTATCAAACAGAAGTGAACATAATGAAATGTGGTAAGATAGAAAACTAGGATAAATTAGTAATAGAAACAGATGTACTCACATCATGGTCAACAATGGCCTCCGAAATAAAACTCCCATCATCTATATATACATAAAGCTCATATTTGGTACGTTCTCTATATTGGAAACTTCTGACAGAAGTGATCAGACCCTGTAGCAGTTATGCCATAAATTAACACTATCAGAAATTTAATACAAATGAACAGTTCCATGAATCATCAAAAAAGTACTTTGATCAGACTGGAAATATGGAATAGATGCACTATTAATTCATATTTTGTAAACAAATAAACAAAGGAACAGAAAGGTTCCTAAGCTTGCAAACAAAAAGTAAGGTATTTAGAAGCAACCGAACCTTGATTTTTCCTTGAATGTAGGCTTTTGTATCCTGTTGTGTACCCCAGTCATCAAGCAGGTTGCAAATGTATGTAAATGGTTTTTCATTTTCACCACTTAGAATGAAAGAATATTCTATATGATTGATCCTGTCAACATTTGGAGACCGTGCAGCCTCCACATCATTAGCAGCAGTGTCATAATTAACATGTGACCCATCTCGGGAATCATACCCGAAAGGGGTAGACACAGACGATGCGGTCATACCAAAAACATTAGCCTGTTCCTGCATGGTGATTTCTTGGACACGCTGTATTTGTTCATAGGCATTGTTTGCTCTAATAGGAGGGTCAGCACATTCTTCTATGATAGTCCGTGTACTTGTTTCATTGTTATGAGTGCGATTATATTCATGGGCAGCATGGGCAGAAGTTTCTGTATTTTTCCTGGTATCATAAGTAGATGGATCCTCCATGTTAATTTCTTGGACACGCTGAATTTGCTCTTGGACAGTGTTAACTACTACAGGAGGGCTAACATGCTCTTCAACCACAGTTTCTGTACTTCTACCAATACCTGCACACAAAAATTACTTTCTTTTAGGGAATGGAGCACACATAAATTACTTGACAATTAAACTTGAAACTGATGAAATTATAAGAGCTTTACATTCTTAAATAATGGGAAATTAAAACATGAGGATTGCTTGATAACAATACTTTTTTTCAGCAAAAAGAACGGCATCCTGGAAAAAATGGGATTTGGAAATGGAGGATCGTATACTGAGAGCTAATCAGTAACTAGTATCACCACTTGAGTAAATGAGAAGTTTTAAGATAAAGAGCCCCTTTTATGAAACAGGAGGGAAGTAGAAAGAGTCCTCTAATAAAATGAAGATGTAAACCACGTCTTTCTGTAAGTGCATTTGTACTAGCATTATTAAATAAAAATCCCTGGACAACATAGGAGAATTGTGTGTCATTTCATTAAGAGAAGAGCAAATATATGCAAAGGGAAGGCCAAGATACCAACCCGAAACACACTCCACACACGCCCAATAGAGACTAAGTTATATCAGCTCCTCCCTCCCCAATCTAAATGACCACGGCCATATATACTCCCTAGATCTAGGAGTCAAGGCCAACTAGCATTATTGATTGTAATTAAGTTATAAATATTACCTCAAAAAAGGGTGTTAGGCCCAAAAGCTAATAGCCAAATGAATTCTATACAAATTATATATAGTACCTAATCCTGTTGGATGAGAGGAATTAACTGCTCTTGGCATTGAGATCCCTTGCTCACCACCATTCGTATTGGTGCTACATGGCCTTATAGTACCAAAGCCTGTTGGATGAGAAGAATTAACTGCTCTTGGCATTGAGATCCCTTGCTCACCACCATTCGTAACATTGGTACTACATGGCCTTATAGTACCAAATCCTGTTGGATGAGAAGAATTAACTGCTCTAGGCATTGAGACCCCTTGCCCACCACCATTTGTAACATTGGTACTACATGGCCAGGCAGCTAGAGTGGCTCTTGAAGACAAAGGTAATCCACCTTGTTTCCTGCAGCATGAACAAGTGAACACATGTGAAATCTATATAAATATTAAGTCGTGACAGAACAACTAGTGACCCCATAAGGGAGTACGGGGTGACACCAAATAGCAATAACATGACATGCAGCAGATAAAACATGCATGAATATTGAGTATTCAGTGTATAAAGTTTGATATAATTACAGTTGAAGGAAAAAAGAAACAAACTGAAACAAACAAGTTTCACTGCACATAAAACATTCTAAACTGAAATGCTTGTGTTTCAGTTGATCCGATCAATGGTCATAATCTAACCTAATAGGAAAATTGCATAAACAAGTGCTGAGTTATTTCCTAAATATCTGTTATGAGGAAATATACATAGAAACGAAATATCATGTATGAGCATCTATCAGGTTCACTAATGTGCTATGTATACCTTTTCCCGCGAGGTGGTTTGTTTACTTCAGAAACAAGTCTATCACGCGCTGCTTCCAATTCATCAACTACGCCCCCAAGAATATCAATAACCTCGGGAACTAACATAAGAAGTCCCCTCCTTATGTGCACATTCCTTATAATAATCTGAGATGCGATAAAAAATAAGTGAGCTGTAGATAAGAATTTAGTAAAGAAAAATATAAATGATGACAAGTTCCTTAGAAGGCATGGCTTCTGAAACTGAGTTCCAAGTTTTCTTAATTACAATCATGCCTTAGCCAAAGAGCCAGCTCCCTAATAATGCTCCACATGTCAGATGCATCGCCTTTTTATGTTTGTTACAGAAAGAAACTTTGAAATTTTCTTCAATGAAAAAGCACTGGAAGGAAACTAAGCATCCACCTTTCAATCGCATTATCCAGATGTGATAATGTAAGTTTATATTAACACAGTGGTTGACAAAAGCTTAGCAGTGCTCAAGTCAACAGGGTAACAATAAGCAATGGGAGGACAACAGATAGGCGACAGATGCAGTTCTTTGTTGGCGTATCGTGAATTATTAGAATATCTTGTGGATAAAAGAAATATAAAGAGTGATTGCGGTAATCACAACAAAGAAAATGCACTAATTTAATATACAGATAACAAACAACAGTAAAAAATTACACATTTATATCATAGTGTGTATATCTTATATTGCTATATATTAAATGCAACTAAGCATATTTGTCTCAACTCTCAAGTGTGTTCTATGAGGGGATAAAACACATTCCAAAGGTAAGGCAACCTTCTCAGGCATGAAGGGGCATAAAAATGACCTTTAGTCCAGCAGGAGCTAGAACTGCCAGGTCTTTGATAGGCCTGTATTCCATTCCAAATATGTGTTGGATGCCATCTGTAATTGACAGTTTTAAGCATCGTTTTGGCCCGGCATGTGCATCACGATATCTTTCCTTCAAAGGAGCTGACATGTTGACAATTTCATCAACCTGCAAAACCCAGAGTCATATATACAATTCCTAATCGCAAAAAAAGACATGAAGTCCTTTACCACATTGTCCTATAGAAAGGAAAAACTAAGAAAATGCGCAATAAGCAGACAATATTGAAGGTAAATGTATGAAGGGGTGCAGTAGCAAATAAACTGGCATATGGAAATTAGGAACACAAGACATTTGAATGGCATAGTGCTATGCTGGAAGGGAAATGCATAGTGAAAACCCCATTTCTTGAAACAGTCAGCAATTAGCCATTTAGCACATGCCAAAAGCCTAAAAAAACTAGTATGGTACAGAGTGATCTAGTGTGTGCAATGTACAGAGGACTGCCAGGGATAACAGTACTTTGGGTTTCATAAATCAGATGATGATATAGCATGTAAGGTTGATCAGCCATTTCACTGATTTATTCTTACAATTTAATTGTAGCTCCTAACAAAAGAATTAACATCCTAGGCTAGTTACTCACCAGGGCAACGTTTGGAAAACAGGACTTTTGCAGATTTATTCATGATTCAAACTGCTTGCTTCAAAACTTCTGTTAATTCCAGCATAAGGGACAGGATCTAATTTTGTAATATTTTCAAGTAGGCAAACTAGCCTGCATAGTTGTTTACTACAATGTGTATCTTCTATGATTCTATATTTGAAGATAAAAGTCAAGTATAGCTACATTAGCTTGGAGCAGCTAAAGACATTAACCCTTAGCTTAGAAGCACAACCAAAGTAACATCCATCTGTCAATCTCAACTTCTCAAGTATGAACTATTTTTTCCTAATTGATGTGGCCATCATTTACCCTCAAGCTCTGAATACCTTCAGTATTTCTAATACTATGCAGCCAGCGCCTGGAAACAGTTCCAACCCAGATTTCCCGATTTTAATGAACTGTGCATTTCTGGAGCACAAGATAAGAATACATCAAGCAAACCAAAGCTTTTAAGATTCGAGTTTGACAACCCATTTCAGACGAAACTCAAACCACAGGGCAGTAACATCTAAGTTCGAAACAGAGACTAACTTGCAAACATTCTTTTTATCTATCAGAACCATGTGCGGCATTCCATGGATTTTACAACTACATTGCGCTAGGGGGATACAAGAAACAGCATGGAAACAAACAGCTTAGTATGGAAAGTATAACCATCATTTTTCCCAAATTGCAGTGAGTAATGTCGAACCTGGAGCACGAAGGGGCCTTCGAGGACGGCGGCGTGCATGCTCCCAACACCCTCCGGGAGGACCCCAGCCCCGCAGGCGTTCATGTCGGCGAAGAGAAACTGCTCGAAGCACCGCCTGGCCTGCGCCTCCGCGCCGCCGAGGCCGTCGAACCCGGGAATGCCCGCGGCGCAGGACTCGAGCCACTCCGGCCGCAGCCGCAGCCCGAGCCCCCGCAGGAGCTCGTACACCGGGCGCAACCGCCCGCTCAGCGCCGGCGGCGGCGGGCTCGGGTGCGGAGGCGCTGCAGAAGGCGGTGTCAGCGCCAGAGGCGGAGTCGGAGTTGGGGTCCGGAACGGGGTAGTAATTGGAGGGGGGCCGGGAGCGAGTATGGGAGAGGTTGGGGTCCGCGCCGGAGGGGGAGTCGGAGTTGGGGTCCGGAACGGGGTAGTGGTAGGAGGGGGAGCGGGAGAGGGAGCGGGCGCGGGAGGAAGCGGTGTCGGGGTTGGGGTCCGGAATGGGGTAGCGGTAGGAGGGGGAGCGGGCGCGGGAGGAGACGGCGGAGAGATGACCTCGGGGGCGTCGACGATGGGGGAGTCCCCGTCGGAGTCCACAATCTCGTCGACCTCCTCCTCCGCATCGTCGTCGGAGATCACGACGGGGTCGAAGGACTGCGAGAGGGACGGGAAGGGGACCGCGAGGGGGCTAGGGTTTGAGGGCGAGGGCCGGCCGACGCTGCCACCGCCGCCGCCGCCGCTGGCGACGGAGACTGAGACTGAGACCGAGGCTGAAGCGGAGGCGGGGGTGGCGGTGGGCGTGCCCTCGCCGTCGTCCTCGTCGGAATCGGAATGGACGACTAGGTTCCGGCGCCTCATCTTTGTCGGAGGAAATTTGATTTTTGGCGGCGGTTTGATCGGGGAAGGAACTGGGGGAAGGGTTTTGGTGGTTTCCCTCCGAAGTTTGGAGGGGGGTGGGAGGGAAAGAGGGGAACCGAGGACGGGTGGGTCCTCTTGTCAGTGAGAAAAGATATGGGCTGCGATGCGAATGAGCTGCAAAACAAAATGGGTTGGGCGACCGAAGTATTGGGCTTGATCCGCCAGAATTCCACAGTGGCCTGCTAGGGGCACCGATAGTTGCGAGGTGGGCTCACCGAAGAGTTGGGCCGAATTTGACAGTTTGGTTTCAGCTCAAGTGGCTCGTAGCAAACCCAAACTTTTGGTTTTGGTTGCGTCACAAAGGGGAAATGGCTAAATGGGTGTCAAGTTTTGAGCTTTTCCGTTTGTGAAACACGATACATGCCCAAAGCTCACATACAATAGCGTTGACCTAAACTTGAACATGTGTGTTGCTCCACCACAGTATTGCCACTTATACATTATTGGTACAATCAATTAATATCAAATTCGTTTGAGGCACATAAACAATTTTTTGCAAGTTAGATAGAACTGTAGCTTGGCATATATTAGGGAACTTGGGATCACAATGGCGTCTGAGAACTTTGCTCTACAGTATTATTGGCATGAATATCATCAAGTGGTATTTGTTTTCATTTTTATCTTGCATGTTTCTTATATATGTTATATATATACCAATGTTCAAAAAAACAGTTCTAGGCGGCTGCCTAGGTTCCTCCTGGCCTAGGGGGTAGGCCGTCCCCTAGGCAGCCTGTGGTGGAGTCGGAGGCAGGGATGGCCGCGGCGGAGGTAGGGACAAGCGGTGGAGAAGGAGGCAGGGAACGGGCGCCGCCGTGCGGAGGAGGAGGAGGAGGAGGAGGAGGAGGCAGGGGCGGGCGAGCGGGCGGAGGAAGAGGAGGCAGGGGCGGCGGGCGGGCAGATGAGGAAAAGGAGGGAGGGGCGGTCGGCAGGAAGAGGAGACAGGGGCGGGCGGCAGGCGGCGGGTGGCGGAGGAAGAGGAAGCAGGGGTGGCGATGGGTGAGAATGAGGGATGTTTGTGAGTGGATAAAGGGAGGCTGGGAGGTTGTTCTGTTCATTTGGGTTGGGCCGTTTTAATGGGCTTTTGCCCAAAGGCCTATCGGCTTCTTATTTTCTCTTTTATTTCGGAAATATGTGTATGGTAAGATACATATGTATATATGTGTATGTGCTACCGCTTAGCAAACCACATTGAAACGTCTAGGATCGCCTAGGGTCTAGGTGGTGGATCACCGTCTAAAAACTGTCTAGCGTCTTTTGAACATTATTGGTATATACAAATATAGTTGTCGTAGCCCCAGACCTTGCTCCCCACACATTTTCCCCCCTAATGACTTTCTTTGCCATATGGCTTTTGATTTCTCTGTTTCTCTTTTGTGGCGTCTTGTGTGCGACCCACGATCGACTTTACCTAGATGATGACAACAGAACACTACTAGAATCACATCTTGACTATCTTGTTTGGGTCGTCATACTGATAGTCTCAAAAACTAGCAGGAGGCCAGGAGTCATTCGTTGTACCTGGTAGCATTGTCAGAGTAAGGAGGCTGCAACTTGCCGTAGAGGATCGTAGTGGAGTCATGCCCAAACACGGGCGGCGTAACATTCTTTAGCATATTCTTACTCGACCCTTCAACAAAGGCGTCTGTAGTCCAACGGTTAGGATAATTGCCTTCCAAGCAATAGATCCGGGTTCGACTCCCGGCAGACGCATCTTTTTCTTGCACAAATTTGTTCAACCTCAAACTTTGCATGATGGTGGATGTTTGCCTGCTCTATCCATATATATTTTTGGATGAATTTTTGATGCACAAATTTATATGTAATTTAATTTGGTAACATGATAACATCTAAAGGGCCTGTAATACCGGATATGTTCTCAGTGTTGTGAAGTTGTGATCAACAAACACGGACCTCCGATATCCGTCCAGGCGTGTCATTACTCATTAGTTACATAGTAATATAAAGCACGTGATCGACCGTTCATAAGCATGATACATACACGCATCATATAGTAATTGATTGACCAACTATAGTTAAATCACCTGCCGGTGTGCTATATACGTTTCTGAATATGATGTTGTATATGGTAGCTAATCTAGCACTGTCAGTGCCAGTGTGGAAGCAGCAGCCTCAAAGTGTGTAATAGTAAGTCAAGCACGCGAAAAGGTATTTGTCAGAGATAAGGAGACGTCCACGGAAGCTGATCGGTCGATGAGCACCCTGCAGCAGGGCCGGGGGAATGGACGCTGCCGGTGGCCGTATCGCCAGGCGCCATGGAGCTCGATCATCGTCGGAGACAAGTAGTCGGTAGAGCTCTCGATCAGTGAAAGGTACCTGATGATATTTCTTGATCAGCTTATTAATAATGTGACCATATCACTCTAGTTTATTTCTCCTCGCAAAATAATTATATAGAATATTATTCTAATTTATTTTATTAATTTATTGGATCGATCCAATCATCCAAAGTATTTATAACTTACATCCCTGCTTCGGGTCCATCGTCGTCTGCCCGACAGCAAGTGTACGTTTCGGCCGAGGAAAATTAGTAGTGCACTCACAAGCAAAGCAAAGCTTCCCGGCCTCGTGCAAGGCGTTCATCAGGCAGCGCGCGCCGCGCGACGACCTTGTTGTTCTCGTCTCACCCGGCCCTCACGGTCGCCGCCGCGATCCTCCGAAAGCGACGGCTGATTCGACCGATCAGAGATAGATTCAGGCACGACTCCATCTTCGGAGTAGGGTTTCTTTTTTCTTTCTTTTTTCTTTCTGGAAAGACAGAGTAGATCGAGAGAGCTAGAGTGCCGGTGATAGTTGTTTCAGAAAAGTACCTTAATTGACTAGACCAGCCGGCCAGCCGGGGAGCTATGCGGCGGGTTCCTGGGATCGATCGGCGTCAGCGTCGACGGCACGTGCGAGCCGGGAGCCAGCCAGGTCCGTCCGTGACGAGTGGAGGGTGGCGTACTGGCGTGTGTGTGCCTTCACCTCGCCTTGAACGAGTTAAAGACGGATCATCACCATATCCGACATGCAGGAACCCCAGCAGCTCGAGCGCTCGATCTATCGATCAGCCCAACGAGAGATGAGGAAGAATCTTGCGTCTCCCCTTTCCCTTTCTCGATCGGGCGACGACGACGGACGTTTCGGTGTTGCTAGTCTTGTGACCGACAGGGACGGGCGTGAGATCCCTTTTATGTATGGTCCAACAAAGGTAATTAATCTCTTATCATATCAGTCTCCAATAATCGATGTGCGAGCGAGACGATATATAGACGGAGATGATGCGGTTGCTATCTACTTAATTAGTAGTAGTACTGTCAGTGTGGATGGAGCAACCCACAAGGTCAAATCGCACGCGCGCTTGGCCGAGACATTCGGCAGACACGCATGTCGATGGAGATACTCGGCACAAGTGCTCACCTTTTTCCTAAGTTTATTATAGAATTTAACTGATATTATTTTTTTTATGATAGATGACATGTATAACGAGATTTTCGTGGTGAGTTCGTCAATTTCGAGCAATGCAAGGCCGGAGCCACGAACAGGTTAGGCCCCAGGCTAAGACTGTTAGCACACATGAGATTGCTAGAAGCTAGTGATTAATCCTTTGCTTTCCGAGCGACTTACCACTGATTTGTTTGGTCAAGGCTAGAGCTGCAGCACGGTCAGCACTGTCCTATCTCCGCTACTGGTCTCGAGATCTTCGACTCAGTTTCTCTTAGATGCGTACATCTATTCATAGGAGTTTTTGTACGTGCGTGTATGAATATCTGCGCCAGTATTATTGAGATAATAGTGCACACAATGCAAGTTGATGAGAGAGTAAGGGATAAGAGAATCACGGTGCCTAAGGAGGCACGTCGCGCGCCACCAAACGCATGCCGCTGATTGGTCCGATGTCAATTCGAGCTGTCCGTTAGCAGTTTAGCATTCCCGCGCAACTTCCAGAGAGGTGGCATGCTGTTTCCCTCCTCTCTGTCCCTTTTAGCACACATTTTTGACTTTTCGTGTGGAGGACACAACATCCGCGCATACTTATGTAAAGACACTCGTGAAGTGAACCTCGACATATATATGCTATTTAATAAACCAAAGCAACAAATCCATGGAACGACCTGCACGTACGCCAGGATTTTCTCCCGTGGCCGTGCCAAATGGCATGCACCGTACCCCTGGCGCTTGCCTTATCCTTATCCAAAACACCAGCAAGATACTACTAGATCGCTCTGTCTTGCCAGCGCCATGTAAGCGGCACGTGGCTTGTACGCGCCTACGTGGACGTTTCCGGCATCGTCATGTCATTTTCTCGGTGCACAGGTAGGCGCCATGGTGCACATCAGATCAGAGTGATATGTACGCATTGCGCATGCGCCGCATGCTAGCTAACTTGCACACAAGCAAAGCAAAAAGGTCTATTTCTTGTTTTCCAATAAAGTATATTATTTATTTAACTGAAATGGTAAGGTCGGCAGTACTGTACTACCGATCGCTTTGTTATGCATGTCTGAGCAAGCAAGTAATAATCTCCTTAATTTTGTTTGATCTCTGCTGTTTGGTTTGAATGAGTAAGACGAAACGGTCGCTGGATATGATATATAGCACTGTCAGTGTGGAAGCAAGAGCCAAGAAAAAAGGTCAAACACAAGAAGATATTTGCTGATCAGCGCGGGATTAAAAGGTGAGCAGACATGCACGGACTCTCTGCATAGGGATCGTCGAAGCCGTTGTGTGCGCTGCTGGTCAGTCAGTTCCGGTCCGAGAAGCAATCTCCGGGCCGGGCGTTCCCCCTGCCGGCGATCGTATCGACAGGCACCATGCTGCTCCGTGATTGGATAGATCGCAGGAGACGACGGCGACATCATCGGCAGAGCTCGGTCCATGTGTCCGGGACGAGCGAGCTGGTCGTTCCAGTGAGATCCGACGATGGTGACTTGGGGTTAGAGTAGAGGTAGCAGATGGACCAGCCTAACTGTAACGGGGTAACATGATGATCTGCATGCTGATCTCTGCCGGTCACACCGCCATGAGTGTGGACAGTGGTTCTAGGTAGTTGGATGCAAGCGGATTGTCCATAGAGGCTCTGGCACAAATTAAACTCAAGCTATTTTTAATCAGCAAGGTTTTAGTAGTATAAGATAAGATGAGATCCACCTAGTTTTGCCGTTAATTTTTTGAACAATCTATACTTCACTCGACTGTTATACGCGGTCCCAGTGCTCGATTCTTTTGCCGTTGGATCCGCGCCCCGCGCCGCATCTGAGCGTTTTGTTTCTGCTGCCGGCTCCTTTGTTTGGTTGTTTTATTTTGTTTCAATGAATCGTGGGCCCCAGTTATCATTGATTCTTTTGCCGTGTGCTGTTTGGATTTGGGGAACGCGCCCCTTTTTTATCTGTATCCCCTTCGCCTTGTGGACTCGCCTATTCATTTTCCTCGTCCGAGAGCATGTTTGGTTCTAGGGACTAAAAGTTTTAGTCTCATCACAGTGGATGTTTGATACAAATTAGAAGTATTAAATGTAGGCTAATATAAAACTAATTGCATAAATGGAGACTAATTATCAAGATGAATCCATTAAACCTAATTAAACCATGATTTGATAATGTTGTGCTACATTAAATATGTGCTAATTATGAACTAATTAGTCTTAATGGGTTCGTCTCGACAATTAGCTGTGACTTCTGCAATTAGTTTTACAATTAGCTCTTATTTAGTCCACCTAAGCGGTGTCAAAAGAGATGACTAAAATAAGTCCCTATAGATCCAAACACCCCCTGAGTCGCCGAGGAGACGTCGAGCTCCTCATCTCCGTTCTCTAGGTAGGCGAAATGTTCTAGGGTTAGCATCTCCTCTTCGATTTTTCTCTATTCGATGCCCTCTTCGTTCCATCCCAGGATAGTACTCGTTGTAGTTGCTGTGATTAGGGTTAGTTCGTTGGTTGGAATGCTTGTTTTGGTTGGATTTTTTGCTCATTTCTGTTGATTTGCGCCGCTATGTTTGAATCGCCTCACCTATCGTAGCCTCAATCCGAATTTTTTAGCTGTAGTCCTTATTTTGGTTGGATGTTTTGCTGATTTCTCATTGATTTTCTCCTCTATTTTTGAATTGCTTCATCTATCCGTAGCCTCAATCCCCAGTTCGTTGGTTAGATTGGTTGTTTTGCTTGGATATTTTCCTGATTTCTCTTGATTTTAGCCGCTATTTTTGAATCCCCTCACCTATCGTAGCCTCAACCACCTTCGTTGGTCGCTCTGCTTGCTTTGATTTGGGTTTATGCTGTTGATTTGCTCGTGTTTGCGCTTTTGATTTTAACAAATCTGTTCTTCTGTGGGTTGCTTAATGCTTATTGTTTGAGCTATTCGTCGATTCCTTTCTGTTGGTTGCTGTTTATTTTGCTCAGCTTTTTATTTCAAATCTCTGAATAGCCCCAACCCCTGTTCCTTTCATCATGCTCTCCCTGTCCTTTTTTTGGGTTTACGAAATTGTGTTTGCTCTCGCTACCGCATTCGAATTTCCTCATGCTTGATAGTATGTCTGCTTATATTAGGTTTGGGTTTCGTTGTGTTTGTCTGTTGACTTTCAAGTGGTATGTCTCGCTGTATTAGTATTTACTGCTCCTATTAGTTTGTAGGTCCTTGTAGACATTTTAGTTCAATTTCCAGTGTAGGACTTTACTATTAAGTCTATTCATATATATTTCATATTCAGATTGTGTGTTTTAGTTATGTAATCTGCTGTTATTATGCCCAAATCTAATTGGTTGGCAGTATTGTAATTTTGTATGATCCATGGTACCTATGTTACCCTTGCTACTTATTTTGGTGTCTGTGATAAATTGGTTAATAGTTGCTAGGTTCATGTTATTTTTCAGTGTGGTGTAGTTTCTATTCTTTTTAAAACTTTTTGTTTAGAGCCAGATCTTTAATAAGTCATTAATCATGTTTTCATTTCAAGTAAGGTCAGTTTTGTATTTGGTAATTTGATTATAATTCATTTTCCATTCTTTGTTTAGTGAACATTTTTAAGATTTTAGTTTACTTGTATCAGTTGTTAGGTTTGGTTGCTTTGTCTTCAGCCTGTTCATTCGTTTTTACCCTATTAGTTCAACTTTGTTATTTTATAGTTTTGACCTAGTTTTTTTCAAATTCCTTGAAAATGCTGCCATCCCACGGTTGTTCTGTCCAGTTCTGAATCTGAATGTGATAGTTTTGAAGATGTTCAATGCTCCCAATTACCCAGTGTTGATCTTTCTGATGAATCATTGTCTGGGAAGGAAAACTATTCAGATGTAAGCGTTAATTGATTATTATTACTGTTTTGTTTTCTCCCTCTCTAGTATCAATTTTCTATATAATTCATATATGCAGTAATGACTAATTGTTACTCTTTTTTGTCAGGCATATTCTTCTAGTGATGATTCAAGCTTTAATCATGCTTTATTTGATCAAGTTATGAGACTGTATGCTGTGTTTACATCCTTTTACATTTCAATTTTTTTTACTTTGGTCTGATGATTTAGTTTTTGTTCAGTTCAAGCTTATAAATAAGTTGAAGCATGAATTATCAATGTCATCTAAGCATCAGGTTTTATTTTTTGGGCTCTTTATTATTGTTAGTTTTGTTTTTGTGTTTAATGTTTTGTCGTTCAATAGTTTAATGTCTATCAGACCCGGGGCAGCGAGACTGCACACTTGGCGTACATACTCCTGTAGTAGGGGATGACACATGAGCCATACCTTATCCAAGTTCTTTATTCTATTTTGTTTCTTAATTTAGTTCTTATTTTCATTTCTGTCTAAACGGTCAAAATGCAAGAAGTCAGCTAATGGATTTAGTAGATACTCACCTAATGTCTTTTGTTCTGTCATTGATGCTCTTTCACCTGATCATCGTGCAATCATCGAGAGTTATGGTTTTCGCTCAGTGCTTCAGTTTCAGAAATGTCATGTACCAAAGAAATTTGCTATTTGGATTGTTCAGCATGTTGATTCCAAATCTGGTGATTTGTTCTTGATGGGAAGCTCATTTCTCTCACTAGGAATTCTGTTAATCTTGTTCTTGATCTCCCTCTCGGTACCAAGCCTTTCCCCTCTAACTATAGTGTTGGCAAGTCTGTTGTTCTGTCAAAGTTCAAGAAAGATAATTTGCCTCAAGTCACTTTTTTTGCTAAGCAGTTGATACAAAATGTTGACATGTGCAATGAAGATGTGTTTGTTTGTTTCATGGCATTTGCTCTTAACAGCTTCTTGTGTTCTAATTCATCTTTGACTCCTAGTCCAAAGTATTTGGTATTTTTGAAGATATTTGTAATGCAAAGGATTATGATTGGTGTGGGTTTGTCTTGAAATGGCTGCTTGATTCAATCAAAGCTTTCAACACAGGAAAATTTGATAGTTCAAAAGGTCGCAATTCTCTTGGTGAATGCTTATACTATCTAGCTGTGAGTGTCTTCTTCTTATTTCTTCATTTTTCATTTTTCGATCTTTTGGGTCAGTTCTTCCACTAATATTTTGTTTCATTTTATGTTTCCTTTGACTTTATTTGAAAGGTTCTATATCTTGATCACATTGACTTCCGCCAACGACAAGTTACTGATGTTATACCCCGTATATCTGTTTGGAAGGAAGACATGATAAAGCGTTACTCAGATTTAGATATGAAGTCTCCTGGTGTCTATGGTCATATGCCAAAGTTTTTATTTTATTCTTCATTATTTATTTTCTAGTTTCTTGTAGTCTTAGACATTAATTTCTTTCCTTCATATATGGATTTTTCTAGTTTTCACTTTACATGAACATCGACCCTACGGTGAAATTGGATGCTGATTATTGTGAGAAGATGGAATAAGTTTCTGGCTGCAAATTACCATTTAGTCTGAAGGTCAAAATATTGAAATTGCTTGATCATTTTAGCTTTAATTCTGGGCTCACTCTTAGTATGGATGCCGCATCCTTGACCCATATTCCCGATGAGTTTAAGAAGATGTTTCAAATCTTCTAAATCATGTCTATAATGTCGATCAAAGATCTAAGGATCTAGTCATTACTGTTATGAAGGCTATATCTGAAGTTGACCCCAGTGAAGCTGAAGATTTATCACCAACTGGAATGAATAGTCAACCAAGCACCAACCCTCCCGATGGTGTTAATATTGAAACTAATTTTCCTTCTCCAATAGTTCCTTCAGGTTTGTTATTCTTGTTCTTCTTTATATTATACTTTTTTCTATTTTGTCTTGTTTATTTTTACCTAACTCTGTTGTCATCAGTTAATTTTATTTTTTTCTATATTGGTTTATTTTTTCAGGTTTTGATAATAAAGTATCTTCTAATGTACGGTCTTCTAATGTTAACAAGGTTATATATATTTCCTTCTATCTGATCTTTTTGCTTATTCTAGAATTTGTTAATTTTTTATGGTTTATGTTTTCAATTAACTTGATATATCATGTTAATTGTAACTACTATTTTTTAGCTCCATGGTAGCCCTACTTTGCCTCCAGATCATGATCAACGCCCTTCAACTTCGAGAAATATTTCTAATCAAGTATGTCCTGCTTTCTTCTTTTTTATTTCTAACTTTTTTGGTTCACTGTATATGTACTAGTCAATTTTGTTTTCAATTAACCTGGTATATCATGTTAACTATAACTACTATTTTTTTGTGAGCTCCATGGTAGCCCTACTTTGCCTCCAGATCATGATCAACCCCCTTCAACTTCTAGAAATGTTTCTAATCAAGTATGTCCTACTTTTCTTCTTTTTTATTTCTAACTTTTTTGGTTCACTGTATATGTACTAGTCAATTTTTGTTTTCAATTAACCTGATATATCATGTTAACTATAACTACTGTTCTTTTTGTTAGCTCCCTGGCAGTCCTACTTTGCCTCCAAATCATGATCAACGCCCTTCAACTTCGAGAAATGTTTCTAATCAAGTATGTCCTGCATTCTTCTTTTTTATTTCTAACTTTTTTGGTTCACTGTATATGTACTAGTTAATTTTGTTTAACTCTTTCTTTTATTTAATTTGTTTGTTGTAGTCAAACGTAAATGATGTTGATAAAGCTATGAAGAAGCTGCATAAGAGTGGTTAGTTTTCATTCATTGTTCTCATTTTTCAACATAAACTTTAAAACTATAACCTGTTAACTGTTTCTTTTCTCTTTTCTTTTTTTGACTTTTGAATCTAATTCTGTGGAAGATAAAGTGTCTCCTTGACCTAGGTTTAAATTTCCTCCTTCAGGATACCCTTCTGATTGTAAGAACTTTTTTCTCCCTATTAGTTCAATCCCCTGTGATTTTATGCTATTTTATTTGTATTATTTATTTTGGATTTTCTGTATGTCAACTATTTATTTTAGTTTCCTTTTTTCTTTATTCTCAGGTGTCCCTTTAGCTTGGCGTGAAATTTTTTTTGTCTTGATATAATTCTTCTCCCACTAATAAGAATATTCCTCATAATCATTCTGTTCTGAAGCCCTTTTCTGATATTAGCAATGTTCAGAAAAGTGATTCTACATCATTTCAGGTTGCTTCAGCTATTCATTTTGAAGGCAAAGAAAAACATGTTATTTCCGTTGACGGTATTTCTGATGTGGTTCCCAATTCTGTGTCTCCATCTCCAGTGCGTCGTAAGAGTCGATTTAATCCTTCCAAGATACTTCATTTTCTTATTCTAATCTTAATTTTTTTACTTCTTTTGTTGTTTTATTTGTGCTTCTATTTTTTTATGTATTCCCTTTTCTGTTAGGCCAAAGTTGATTCTTGTACTGCCACTCCTGTTGAGTCTCAAGAGGTTTGATATTATGCTTTTATACTAATCTTTTTTCCCTGAAATCTCCTATTACTATATTTCTTATACATATGTTCTTTTACATCTGTTCTTTTTTCTATGTTATAGGGATGTAATGATAATGCTTTTATAACTCTACTATCTTGATGATAAATTTGTTATTTTAATGTTCTATTTACATCTTTTTTGTTTTCATGAAATGTGATAGGATGTAATCGTAATGCAAACTATTCCCTTTTCTCAAGATTATCAAACTCGTATTACTCCCAATCTTTGTAAGAAGTCTTTAATATTTTCTGCTAGTCGTCGTTCAATTGTTAATGATAACAATGTAAGATAGCTCTTGACCTACACATCATTCATTTAATTATTTTGCTTTTTGTTCATTTAGTTTATTTATTTTTCAAACTTTCTATTAATTTTTGTTCCTATTTTTTTGTTCCATTTTAGATTAAGTCTCATGATGTTCAAATTATTGGGTCTAAGAGTTTGAATGATAACATCAGTTGCATGGTCAAAAAATCAGAAGCTTTTTATAATGCTTAGTTTAGAAATTTGAGAGATGCTAAAACTCCTTCTCCTTCTGTTCCAAAAGTTCATGCATATCCAACTCAGTCTTGTTTAGATGGTGAACTTTGTGGCAATCAAACTGATTTCGAAATTAGGAATTCTTCCACTAGTGGCAAGGCACCTGCTCATGGGCCTAGACATGCAGTGTTTCCAAGTCGTTACCTCGGTGATGAATTTGTTACTAAAACCAACAAGTTTCTAATTTCCAAGTCTCAGATCATGAACTACAAGGTAATTTGTTCTCTAGCCTCCTCAAGATATAGTGGGATAGTATTATTTTGCATTCATTTAATTTTATATCAATTTAATCTTATATGTAGTAACTCTCCTTTTCATTCGTTCTGTTTTACAGTGAAGATGCCATTCAATTTTGTGGTGTGAGATGTACTTTTTGGTCTCTTGGCGAGTTATTGAAACCTGGTGGATATGTAAACAACTTTGTCATTGCTGCCTTCTGTTATGATCTTTATTTTAAACCAAATGGCAGTCCTGATGCATCCAAGCGTCATTACTTTTTCGCCAATGTTGCTGTAAGTTATCTGCGGCAATCATATACTTTTATTTTATGCTTACTTCTATTGCTCATTTTACTTTGGTAATTATGCTTATTTTTGTTTTTGTTATAGGATAACCTGTTAAGACATCCCAATGAAGCAAATGAAGATTGTCTCATGAAAGCTTTCAAGCGTTCTGGCAAGACAAGACCTTTATCACAAACTGACTTGGTAAGTTCCGTTATTGTCGTAGTTCTGTATTAAATATTAAAGTTCAAGCATATATTTATTTATTGTCTCCTTTTGCTGGCAGCTGTTTTTCCCTACTTTTCATGAAAATCATTGGTCTCTGTTCGTTGTGGATGTCAAGGATAGCAAGTTTATTTTTCTTGATTCATACTTTAGGAAAGAAAATGATTATCAAGTCAACCTGAGAGAGCAACTAGTATGTCTTAATTCTTACTGATGCTTTTTCTTTGCCTTACCCATTTTATGGATTTTTAGTTTCAAATTTCTCTTCATTCTTAGATTCCATCTTTCCAATTCTGGTGGAACAAATATGTTGGTGTTGAAAAGGGTTTTGATGAATTTGGAGTGATGTATCCTCATGTACCAAAACAATCTCTCGACAATGAGTATGTTCTCTCTTTTTTCACTTTCTAACTTCCTGTTTGAAATGTTTTTTCCATTCATTGTTGATTGGATTATGATATTTCTTAGTAACAGTTACTTTTATGCTTTCTCATATTTACATTCGTACTTAAATTGTAATTTATTTTAGCTGTTCATGTAATTTGTTTTCAAAATAATCTGCATCTTCTTTGATTTTGCAATTTTATAGTAGTTTTCAGTAGCTGTAGTTAATTAATTGGTAGAATACATGGTTTATTTAAAATTCTTTTGTTTGACTAGACCATATACAGAGATTGCATTTCTTATTTCAACTTGTAGCTACTTTGTTTAATGTGACATATTACTGGCTATTCTTTTTTGTCTGTAATGCTTCCGTTTACAGGTTAAACTGGAGTGGTTTTATTTTTTTTTGTCTACCATGTAATATGTGTTTTTTCATTTATCTTCTCTTTTTTCTGTAATGTTGATTCTGGAGTGTATGTGATGATGTTTTTAGAGCATTGGGAATCTCCAAGATCTATTATGACTAATTTGTTTGATGAGAATGACATTCCAAATATAAGGATTTAAATTGCAAATGAACTTCTGTTTTCCCATCGTAATGTTGGCAGGAAGGATCTTGTAATTTCTTTTAAGGTACTAATTAGTCTACTATATCAAACAAAATTTCCAAATTCTATTTTATTGATTTCTTTTCATGCTTTCAGATTGTTGTTTCTGTTGTTTATGACTTTTTTTTAATTCAGGTTGTGTGACACCCGGCCCAATTTGGATATGACACAGTAGTGGCCCATGAGTGCTGCGTGCACATGTTTAGTACCACCTTGCTAGTTGAGCAAGGGCGGAGCCAACTTATAAGACTTTATCCTCCAGCCATAGCACATCGGGTTAACCCTTTTATACGAAGCGAGGACGAAAGTGTAAGCAGAGTGCTATGTGTATGCGGGCCTGCCCCTCGGAAGGGCTGGGCAGTGCGGCTTTGGAGGACGGGGTGTCACAAATGGTATCAGAGCCGACCCTCGCGATTGCGCGTACGGGTCAGTGTGCGGGCATAAGGCGCATGGCGCGTGTGGGCCCGGGTGGGACACACGGCATGGCATATGGCGCCGGCACTGGACGTGTGGTCGTGCGCTAAGAGGGAACGTTCCTCGATGCGATACGGGTCAATGTGCGGGCATATGGCGCATGACGCATGTGGGTCCAGATGGGACACACGGCATGGCATATGGCGCCGACATTGGACGTATGATCACAAAGTTGGACCGACGAGGACGTCAGGTTCTTTGAGGGGGGGTGTATGTGACACCCGGCTCAATTTGGATGTGGCCCAATAGTGGCCTATGAGTGCTGCGTGCACATGTTTACTACTACCTTTCTAGTTGAGCAAGGGTGGAGCCAACTTATAAGCCTTTGTCCTCCAGCCAAAGCACCATCGGGTTAACCCTTTTACACGAAGCGAGGACGAAAGTGTAAGCATGGTGCTATGTGTATGCGGGCCCGCCCCTCGGAAGGGTTGGGTAGTGCGGCTTTGGAGGACGGGGTGTGACAGGTTGATGGTGATGAATAGGAATGTGTTTCTTCTAAAATACTCGCTTCATCATTTCAGAGGGCCGCTACATCATTCGATCAAGCCTACTTCATTTTTTTAGCTTACAATATATGATATGCGGCACACAGAGTGTCTGTAATAAGACTAGTTCTCCAATATATGTGTATTACAAATTGTCACTGCCATGTCGGGCATAACCATGGTTGCTACTAGATTACTACATATCTCTATTCATGTGTTCACTCTTCTTTTTTTTTTTTGAGATGTCGTGATGTCTTCATTACTTCATTATTACTTCTTCTCTTTCTTCCGATTCTTTGAATTGGTGCTAGTTGCATTGCTTTTCATCTTCTTTTTGCTTTTCCCATTAGGACCTACATGAAAATCAATATATTTTGAATTGAATTCATTTTTTTAACATTAAATTGTATTGTTGCATTTGTTAATATAATTAACATCTCTATAATAGTTTTTTCTGGTTATACTTACTTTTTTTTAAGATCAAAGGAAGAATTGTATTATATCAAAGCTGAGTACATCATCAAGTTATACACAATGCTCTTAATGTACTCACGCACTAAGCAACTCCAAATCTCAATCCCAAACCTATATAAAAAATCAAATAGAAGGCCGCACAGGCATACGCTCAGCAAGCAGGCTTAGAACAAGCGCCCAAAGAACGGCGACCAACATCCCTGTAGGATGGAATGAGCACAATCTTCTTCTTCCTTCTTGCATCTTTCTTCTTCCTCTGTCTGCCACCGATGGAGAAGAAAGACTGATCCCAATTTACCCTACCCAAGACTGATCAAAATTAACTTGGTGGGCAAGATTAATCTCACAAGCTTTCATCCTGGCTGGATCTAACCACGACAAAAACGAGAAGTGGCCGGAGAAAATTATTCCAGAACGACGGCATCATCCCCGCCTCGATGTCGCCATCCGGAAACCTAAATCTCCATGTCTTCATGTCAAGAAACTTGCCGGTGCTGTAGATACCACCATCAACTTCATCAGAATCGCCATGGAGAAACCAAATCCACCCTACCTCCTTGTCGTTGCCGGGACGAAAGAGGAGGAAAACAAATCCCCAATACCAAGAATTTAGCATGAGGAACCCTAACCCTAACCTAGACTCAATCTACAAGAATCTATTGGGAGAGATGGATCCCCACTGCCTCCAGCCTTCGGCGAGATGCCGGAGGTAGGAAGGGAGGGGGACCAACGGTGGTGAAGGAGGGTTGGAAGCTGGCCAGATCGCGACGCCACCCGTGTCGCCCTTCGGGATGACGCGGGGGGCGACGGTTCTCCTGGTTATACTTACTTGATGCCTCACTTTTCTTCTTCTTTCTGTATTTTTTGTCTTTCTACTTCAACCAGTGTTTGAATCGCTTTGGATTTGTTGGTCTTCCTTTATTTTTGATAGTCATTGGGTCCTGTATTGAACTGTTGTTATCTGCCACTTCTACCATAGCTGCCTCTGCATTATGTATATCACCTTGCTGCTCATGATTCATATTATCTACTGTTGCTGATGTTGCACCTACTTGGTCAGCTTTCAATGAGTCAAGGTGTTGATTAATTCTTTCGAATTCTTCAATGAACTAGTTCATTGCTTCCTCATTTTTTGCACCTTTTGATGTTATCTCTATTGCCTTCCTTGACAACATATTGTGCCTCAGCAGTTCACTTGTCATTGACATTGGTCGTAAGCTCTTACTCTAAAATTTCTTTTCCGCTTTCCTCCATCTTTCTATTATGTATTTCTTTGGTATCTTGCTGATATTTTCTTCAATGATAACTTTCAGGATGTGGGAGCAAAGTATATCGTATTTTCTTCAATGATAACTTTCAGGATGTGGGAGCAAAGTATATCGTCTCTATTAAATTTGCCACAGATTCAGCTCAACATCTCGGAAGCACTTGTCAGGTCAGTTAACACTATATATTTTCTTATCTTGTGTTTCTTCTGAACTTGGTTAGACTTGTGCCAAACCTCATATGATATGCCCTTCTCAGTTTCTTTGTAACTCAGTCTAGTTGTTTCCCTTAGCTGAACCATGAATTTCTTGAATATGTTCCTGTTATATAATTCCATTGCTTGTAGCTCAATGTTGTAGCCATACTCTAGCTCTTTCCTTGTCTTTTGCTTGTTAGCATTGTCCTCATTCTATTCTGCGATGTTGATTGCATCAATTATCCTTTGATGTTCTCTAAGAAAGCTAGTTATGTTGTACATTATCCTTGAATCTGCCCTTGGTCCCTTCACTTCTTGCTGTGCTTTGTAGAAAAGGAAAGAAATCATCTTTAAAGTAAACTGGTATAAACCTCTCCCTTATCTCCCACATCTTGATGAAGTATTTGTTGTTTTCTAGTTTGAATGCAAATACCATCTTTTTCCACAAGTGCTCAAATTCTTCCTTTGTTAGTGTGTTGTCCACCACATCTTCAAATTCTTCTGGCAGTCCTTCATTCACTGCAAAGCATTTGAGGTTCTTTTTGTAGCACTTTGACTTTATATGGAATAAGCAGTTTCTATGCTTTGTGTTTGGTAATACTATGTTGATTGCACTTTTCATAGCTTTGTCCTGATCTATAATAATTGTTTCTGGATGTTCCTCCCCATTGATTCAACAAATGCTTCAAACACCCATTTGAAAGTTTCTGTCGTCTCATCACTTAGGAAAGCACAGCCAAATATGCAGTATGTCCATGTCCAATGATCCCTACAAATGGAGCAAATGGTAGGCTGTACTTATTTGTCATGTAGGTTGTGTCAAAGCTCACACAATCTCCAAATTCTGCATAATATTTCATTGAGCAAGCATCTCTCCAAAACAAGTTCTTCACCCTTAGGTTTTCATCAACATCAAATTTGTAAAAAAACTTGGATCTTCTGCTTTCCTTTCTCTGAAATATGCAATTGCTTGCATCATGTCTGTCCCAGTTATCTCCCTGTTCAGTTTTGTTCTAAAGTTGGCCACATCCTTTTTCTTGTAGGGTAGGGCAGTCAGTCCTCCTCTCAAATAAGATAGTATGGAAATCATTTTCCTTGTTGGTATATTGTTTTCATTTAGAGTTCTGATCATTGCCTTTTCCATTCAGTCATATACTTGTGTCCACTAAAGAGGTGATTCATGTCTTGTGGTCTTAATTCATGATTGTGATTTAGATCCAGTCTGATGACTTTCCAAATTCCTTTATCTTCCTTCACAACCATAACTACTAGGCAGTTTGTTTTTACCTGGACATTTGTTTTCCTTTTCGGCTCCTTTTCTCTAGAGTTTGATGTTGTCTGTATTTCTTCTTCTTCAGCACCAGATGTTTTTTTTCTAAGTCTTCCCATAGCATTTGCATTTCATTTCAACTTTGAATATCTCGTTATTTGTTTTTCTATCTGTTGTTCTTGAGACATGTGTAATGATAAGCTCAAATCCAGCAATGAAGGCATAAAAAAATGAAGAAATGGTGTGCATCAACCTAATCTTTGAACTCCATTCCAATTTGTTGTGTATATTTGTTGTTCATATCTGCATTGTTTCCCTCAAATGCTGCCACTTGTCCAGATTTAAGAAATGCTTCAAGTTCTTCCTCAGTCAGTTGTTGGCTGCCATTTATCCCTTCATTTGCTGCTCTTCAGTGCATTTAGTAGCTCTTTCAGTGCATCCAGTAACTCTTTCTGTGTCTTTGTAAATTGTCATGCTTGATCTGTCTGCTTCATTTCCTTTATCAATTGTTGCGCTCATAGTAACATTAGGACCTTCAAATTCTCTTGATGTTGTTCCTTTTGTATTCTGTTTGAAAAATATAATTGTTAGTTCAAGAATATAATGCCTATTAATATATACAAGTAATTTTTTGGTTTCATATTAGTACTCACCACATCTATTTACATGTTGTTAAATATGTTTATCCCCCAGTCCCAGTCCTCTCCACCTTTAGGTGATATTTCTTGGAGATATGGTATACCTAAACACTTCAGTATACCAACATAAGTAATTATTGTCGGTGTTTTACTGGCAAGGCTACCTAGGGATACCCTAAGGTAGTAGACTTGCGGTCAGGGTATCGTCGAGATCAGGAACTCGGTGGTGCAAGGAACATAAGGATTTAGACAGGTTCGGGCCACAGTATGCGTAATACCCTATGTCCTGTATGGTTTGTATTGCCTTAGAGGTTATGACATGATTTGGAGGGGGTCCCTGTCCACCCTTATATATCCTGAGGGTGCACGGTTACACGGAAATCCTGGTCTGGTACGAGCTTAGGAGTTCTAACAGAGTACATTCGGGTAGTTTCCTTCTGTACTGACTAGTTATACTCGTATCCGAGTACCTTACAGTATGGATAAGGTATGGGACATGCCCCACCCCTTACTCTAGAATGTTCTACGCCACGCGTGCAGTCCCGTTGCCCCGGGTCTGACAAGCTCCCGAGCTCCTCATAGCCGAGTACAGCAGACATCGAGTACTTCTGGAAGTCATCCTTCGGTTTCCACTGAAACTCCGTCTTAAAGATGTCTTTCGAGTACTTTCCTTGGCTGCTCGAGGCTATAAGGTGCTCTAGCCCCAAGTACTTTCAAGTCTTTTCTTTCTATGGGGTGCGATGCAAATCGCACTCCAGATGGAGTAGCCCCCGAGCCTTAGGTTGAATCGAAGAATCAGGCTGAGGGTCCCACTAGTCTTGAATCTTCTTTCCTTATCTTCCAAATATTTTTGAAAAATAAGCAATCGATGACACATGTCCCGCAGCCCCTGAGACTTGAATCCAAATTCCAAGGTTTGGAAAAAAGGATCCAAAACAACATGGCATACTGAACAGTATTATGCACAAAATATGTGTATAAACTGTGTGATCTGCCTTGATGGTATAATTTGGAAATCAATTGGTTCAAAATTCGAAAAGCTCCTTTTTTCGGGATAAGGTCCCTGAAAAAATGGTTAATCAAATAAACTCCTCAAAACTTTTCCCAAATAACCACTCAAAATAAATCATGCTTTTTTAGGGGAGAAAACTCTTCGGCTTCCAAATAGTAGATCTGGGCCTACCCGCTGGTTATTTAACCGCATGGTGACTCTAGGGTTTTTACCCTTTCACTCTCTGCCTTAGCCATTTCACCTTCTCCCGCTCTTGCGCCGCCAATTACTTTAGATCTAGGGTTTGAGAGCCCTATTGAGCCCGTCCTGCATCCTCAGCCAAACTAGTCGGAGAATCCGTCCTCAGCATCAGTGAGTGCTCGCGTCCCCCTCTTGAAGCCCCCTAGCATATGCGAGTGAAACGGCTCGTGACATTCAAGATGGGCAACAAGAAGCAGCCGGCCAAAGGGAAGAAGGAGGAGTCGACCACCGGCTTCTACGAGAGAAGTAAGTGCACCCGTGCTGACCTTCTTAACTTGGTTGCTCAAGGCCTTCTTCAGTCGGAGGAAATGGTTCAATGGAAACCTTCTTTCCGTCAGTTTTTTTCTCAAGAGGATGTAGATCAAATTGTAATCTTCGAGCATTTTGTCGAAAGGGGATTGGCCCTCCCTGCCTCTGACTTTTTCTACGGCCTTCTCTTCCACTGGGGCATTCAGATCCATTACCTGAACCCCAATTTCATCACTCATCTCTCCATCTTTGTTCATTTCTGCGAAGCTTTCCTTGGCATCGAGCCACATTTAGACTTTTCCGCTATTTCTTTCATCTTCGCCAACAACCTTCAGAGGAGAGGCAGTATATTGTTGGCGGAGCTGGGATCCAGTTCAAGTAGGGTAAAGGGTAAGAGTACATCCAGTACTCGCTTCCCACAAACCACTCGGGCTGGAGGCCCTTGTGGTTCTACATTGGAAATCATAAACCCGCACTGCCAGAGAGGACTCCAAGGAAGGCAGTGTGGAGGGGCGAGTGGAATGAGAAGTTGAATCAAAATCAGATGACGCAGGTCAATGAGCTGCTCGATCTGATTAGAGCGCACAAGGAGACGGGTGTGACCAACGCTTCCATTCTGGCCTCTATGTACAAGCGGCGTATCATGTCGTTGCAGAAGAGATGCCGGTTCGGGTTCGAGTACTTAGGAAGTAATGATCCTTCTCGCCTTTCTTCAGAAATCCTTCCTTCGGAGACGGCCATTGACCGTGTTCGCCGAGTACTAGTCAATGTGAACACGGTTCCTTATGTCCCGAAGCTCTTTTGTGCATCGAATCCGCCGAAATCGGTATGAGTAGTATCCTTGTCGAGTACTTAGAGTACTTGTAGATGCAAATTATCACTGATTGCTAACTTGTTTTTGTTGCTGTGCAGGGGCACACTGTTTTGTACCGGTGTCCCGCTCGCGATCCTGACGTGCCTCGGCCGGAACATCTCAAGCCAAGTGTGTTCCAGAGGCCCAAGATCAGTCGCCTTGATCATGATCCTTTAACTGATGAAGATATGACAGATTCTGACAACTGTCCTCCCCTGACAGTTTTCCTGAAGAAGTCTGGCAAGGAGTCGGCCAGCAATATGGAGATCCTGAGCCATCCGACCAAGCCGCGGGTGGGCGTAAGGAAGCACAAACTCTCCCTCGCCGGCTTGTCAGATGACAACCCAAGGTAAGTAGGACCCTCGAGTACTTTTCTTATAAATTTTAATGTTCTTTGTTGTGTTATCTTTGTTTTGTCCTCAGTCCTCCTGCCTCCCCCCTGTCCAAGTGATCCAACGACGGGGGAAAGACAGGCTCTGCCGGGGATGATGCCGCACCAGTAATCGACGTCCAGCCTGGTGCGGCGGACCCTTCAGCTGCTGACGCTACGCCGAGCCCGAGCAACCCCATCCCAGCGAGCGCCTCGGAGGCTCAACTGAAGGAACCTACTGGCGGCTCTGGGAAGGCCGGCTCTCGAGGGCCACGGCTGATTCAACTAAAGAAGATGGTGACCAAGAGGTCCTCCATGTAAGTTTTGAGTACTTGGACTTGTACTTTTGTAATTCCTCTTGTCCAGTAGTTGAAGTAATTGCATTTTGTCCAGGCCTTCCTCTACTCAGAGCTTGGATGAGCCTGGCGATGCCCCGGCTGTCCAAGCCCCCGAGCATGGACAAAGCATGGATGCTACAGCGTTGGGGACCGATGTCCCTCCTCCTCCTCCTCCTCCCTGTACGTAGGCGGAGAAAGAAATGATGCCGGAGCAGGCTGAGGCGGAGCGAGTGGAAGTGGAGCCCCCTGCACCCGAGCTACCCGAAGGTGAGCCCATCGTGCCCCCTCTGCCCCTAGCACCAATCTGCCCGAGGCTAGACTAGTGACTGCGGGTGAAATGGCAGGCGAGCTGCCCAAGGAGTCGGGCACAAAAGATGGCAGTGCCGCGGGTACTTCGGATCCTGGCACCAACACAATCGAGGCCGCGGGCATAGGAGGCCCTGGCGCGGGAGATGCTGGCGCCGCGAGTACCTCTGGACATAGCGTAGATGCTGTGGAGAAGGAAGACTTGATCGTGACACCATATGGTTGGCAGCATGCGATCAAGCTTGATCTGATTGAAGATCCTTATCTGACCAAGGAGAAGAGGAAGCATCTCCAAAGCGTCTTTAAGGACTTGTATGAGTTCACCATTGTAAGTATTCATCCTCATCGAGTAGTTTTCTGTCTCCTCTGTTTTGGTATAATCAGTGTTGACTACTGCTTGTGTCTTGTAGAATCTGATGGACCGCTCCCAGGAAAATCCGAGAAACTCAAGTTTATTGAGGATGGCCATCGCCAGTTGCAAGCAAAGGACCACAGAATCGCTAAGGAAATTTACAAGAACGTTGAACTGCAGAATGAGCTCGAGAAGCTGAAGAGTGAGCGGACTCGGGAAACCTGGCTCCTCAAGAACGATATCAAGAATCTTGAGAAGGAGAAAGCCGAGCTAATTGAGAAAAACAAGAAGATTGCCAAGGCCCATAAAGGTAACTTGTCGCCTTATCTTGTTGTCTTTACTTGCGGTTATTCGAGTAGTTTCTGAAACTTCTCGAATACTTCCTCTTGTTTCTTGCACGCAGAACTCAAATCTACTTTGCAAAAGAAAGAAAATATGATTATAGATATGAAGAACCTTGTTTACCGTGGCACAGATGATGTCGAGCACCTCGAGAAGATCCTCCAGGATACGGATGTCCAATTCCGTGATGCCATGCAGCAGATCAAGACTATGCTCGTGGAAAAGGATCTCATCCAAAAAGAGCTCGAAGAATTCAGAGCTGCTGCTCAGGTTGTCGTGGAGATGGTGGAACTCCCTTCTGATGGTGAGGCTGAAGAGCAACCGCTTCTGGAAAAGCTTCGTGCGACCCCCCAGAAAGTTGCCAGCTACATCTCGGAGGCCACCAGGACATATATTTCTCAGGCGCTCGCATTGGTGAAATCCTTTTGGCCCAAGGCGCAGCTCGAATTACACTGTTGATTGCTCTGTTGAGTAATTCACAAAGTATCGTGAAGAAGTCAAGCCCATTGCCGATAAGATAGCTGAGATCCTGGAGCAAGAGGGTTAGGTGCAGCGAAAATGATGTGTCGTGAAAACCACTTATGTTGTTTGTGAATATGTATATAAATTTGGTTGTTTGATCATCTTCAGCGTATATCTTTGTGTGATGTTTGCTGGTACGATCGTAGGACTTAGAATAATTGGAGACTTTTGGGTTAAGCTACTCCAAGAGCATCAGCTTGGATGTAGTAGATAACTTGACGTTCCATAAGAGTGCTCATAGAGCAAAAGGACTTAGCCTGGATTTACCCGATGAGGCAGTGTGCTAGGCTAGCCTTTAGGCTTAGAAGCCTGAACGGTTTAGTTGTCGACATCCTGCGTGTAGCGGGGGATAACTTGACTGTGTAATGGGTTTGGTGACCCCTTCGGCTGATGCCTTAACACTCTCTGTCGAGTAGTCGTAGCAGTGGCCGGAATTATAGGAGCACGAGAAGTACTCGAATGCTTTGCCTCATGGGTTGTACTTGATCGCAAGTACTCGTGGCAGAGCCCCCGAGTGTAGGCGAGCTAAGTACAAGTACTCGTGGTGAAGCCCCCGAGTATAAGTAGTCGAAAAAACGTACAAACTCGTGGCGGAGCCCCCGAGTTTAACGTAGGCGAAAAATGTAAGAACTCGTGGCGGAGCCCCCGAGTTAAAACATGCGCAAAGTAGTCAAATTACGGCGAAATCAACTCTTTATTTTTAATAATGCTGACATGCAGCTGACAAATTGTTTACAACATGTACTAGGCGTAGAATTTCTGGAAATTCTTTATATTCCAGGAGTTAGGAACTTCCTGGCCATCAGGGTACTGCAGGCAATATGACCCTGGTCTTGTAACTTACGGCACGATGAAAGGACCTTCCCACCAAGAATTAAGCTTGTGAAGTCCAGTTTCGTCCTGGATACAGCAGAGGACCAGATCACCGATGTTGAAAGAGCGCTCCCGCACATTGCGATCATGATAGCGTCGAATGCCCTGCAGGTAGCGGGTTGACTGAACGGGGGCACTGCATCTGGCTTCGTCGAGTGAGTCCAGCTCCAGTTGCCTAACTTCGTCTGCCTCCCCTTCGTCATACATCTCGACTCTGGGAGAGAGCCACATGATATCTGCTGGGAGTATAGCTTCTGACCCGTAGACAAGAAAGAAAGGGGTATGTCATGTGGCTTTCGACAGTTGAGTTCGAAGCCCCCAGACAACATGAGACAATTCATATATCTACTTGCCACCCTTTTTGCTGTTCTCGTCATAGAGTCTCTTCTTTAGGACATCCAGAATCAAGTTGTTTGCTCTCTCGACTTGTCCATTGGCCCTTGGATGTCCCACTGACATGTACTTCACTTCTATTACATTATTTTCACAGAATTCCCAGAACTGGTTTGCAGTGAAATTTGAGCCCAGATCTGTGATGATGGTGTTGGGATAGCCAAAGCGGTACATGATGTCCGAGATGAAGTCGACTGCCGTGTCTGGAGTGAGCTTGGTAATTGGCTTGTATTTGATCCATTTGGTAAACTTGTCGATGGCCACCAACACATGTGTAAAGCTTCCTGGAGCTGTAGTCAGAGGCCCAATCATGTCGAGGCTCCAGCATGCAAAAGGCCAGGAGGGCGGTACGGTGATAAGGTTGTGCGCCAGGACGTGAGACTGCTTGCCAAAGAATTGGCACTTCTAGCACTTCCGTACTAGGTCTTCGTCATCGGAAACTGCTGTTGCCCACCAATAACCTGCCCTGTAAGCCTTCCCGACTAGTGTCTTGGATGCCGCATGGTTTCCGCAGGTGCCCTCGTGTATCTCGAGTAGAATGTTGCGGCCCCAAGCTCTTGGGACACACTTCATGAGTATTCCAGAGCTCGCTCCACGTTTGTAGAGCTTATCTCCAATGATGACAAGTCCTTTGCTGTGCCTCATGATGCGTATTGCTTCTGGACTTTTCTTCGTCACCCGAGGGGGTAGTTTCTTTTCCTTGATGAAATCGATGAAGGTCCCTCGCCAATCGACCTCCGACATCATGACCTCCAGACTGGAATCTGAAGGTCCCAAGCCGGTGGTTTCCTGAGGCATGGTCTTGATTGACGGTTCCTTGAGTTCTTGGACAAAGACTCCCATTGGAACTTGGGCTCGAGTAGATCCAAGCTTGGAGAGTACGTCTACTCCAACATTGTTGTCTCGGATGACATGATGAATGTCCAAGCCAACAAATTTGTTCTCCAGCTTGCGCACTTCCGTGACGTATGCGTCCATCTCCTCCTTTGTGCAGTCCCACTCCTTGTTGACTTGTTGCACGACTAGTAGAGAGTCGCTGTACACGAGTAGTCGTTTGATACCCAGGGAAACTGCCAAGCGGAGCCCGTGTAGTAGCGCTTCGTACTTGGCATCTTGGACACCTTCCAAAGGATTTGCAAGACATACTTGAGTTGTTCACCCTTTGGAGAGATGAAAAGTACTCCTGCCCCACCGCCCTCGAGCTTGAGTGATCCATCAAAGTACATTATCCAATGCTCTGGGCGGCTGACTGGAGTTGGCACTTGATTTTCCCGCCACTCAGCCATGAAATCAACCAGTGCTTAGGATTTGATAGCTGTCCTTGGCTTGAAGTCGATAGAGAGAGCCCCCAGTTCTACTGCCCACTTGGATATACGGCCAGTGGCATCCCGGTTGTGGAGTATATCCGCCAACGGGAAGTCAGTAACAACTGAGATCTTGTATTCATCAAAGTAGTGGTGGAGCTTCCTGGATGTGATGAGTATTGCGTAGAGTAGTTTCTGAATCTAAGGATAGCGGACCTTCGACTCAGAGAGTACTTCGCTGATGAAATAGACTGGCCTCTGCACGCCAAATGCATGGCCTTCCTCGTTGCGCTCCACCACAATTGTTGTGCTGATCACATAAGTAGTTGCTGCAATGTCCATCAGCAAGTTCTCGCCTGGACGTGGTGCCGTGAGTATGGGAGGCGATTGCAGGTGTATCTTGAGGTCCTGCAATGCGTGCTCGACTTCCTTCGTCCAATGGAACTTGTCTTTCTGCTTCAAGAGCTTGAAGAAGGGAAGGCCACGTTCTCCAAGTCGTGAGATGAATCTGTTCAAGGCCGCCATGCACCCTGTTAACTTTTGCACATCCTTGATCGTTGCCGGAGCCTTCATGTCGGTGATGGCGGTGATCTTCTCCGGGTTAGCTTCAATCCCTCTGTGATTGATGATGAACCCGAGTAGTTTCCCTAACGGTACGCCGAAGACGCACTTAGTCGGGTTGAGCTTCTATTGGAACTTCCGGAGGTTGTTGAACATTTCCTCCAAGTCGGCAATTAGGTCCTCGGGAATTCTGGTCTTAATGACCACGTCATCCATGTATGCTTCCACATTGCGGTGTAGTTGGTCTGCAAAACACATCTGGATCGCCCGCTGGTACGTAGCCCGCGCGTTCTTCAGCCCAAAGGACATAGCCTTGTAGGCATAAGTCCCAAAGAGCATGATGAAAGCAGTCTTGATTTGGTCTTCTTCCTTGAGGGCAATCTGATGGTAGCCCGAGTAGCAGTCAAGGAAGCAGAGGAGTACATAGCCGGTGATAGAGTCGATGAAACCACTCTGGGTGGTACACCTCTTTGATGAAACCAACCGTGAGTAGTTTGGCTTGTTGTAGTCGTTGCCGCGCTTCGAGAACCGATCGCGTTCTTGCTCTTCTTGGTCCGCCCAGGTCTGCATCATCTCGCGGAGGGCAGCAACAGTCTTGGGGCGGTTGCGGCTGAAGTCGCGGAACAGAGCCTGGTCGGTGAGGCTGTTGTGGAAGCAGTCGATGACGTCGGTCTCCGAGATGTTGGCGATTGTAGCTCGGGTGTCGAAGAAACAGCGGGTGTACGAGCGCAGAAGCTCGTTCCTTTCTTGTTTGCACTGGGACCGGTCGCCCCCAGGAAGTTGTCGATGAAGACGTTCCGCAGTTTCTCCTAGGAGTCGATGGAGTTCTTGGTGAGGCTCTCCAGCCATGTGAGAGGGGCGGTCTCCAGGGCCATCGGGAAGTAGACGACCTTGGTGGTGTTGGAGCCGCCTGCGACTTCAATGGTAGTGGAGTAGTATTGGACCCACTGCTGAGGAGATTGCTTACCATCGTATTTGTGATGCCGACAAGTTTGAATCCCTCCGGGTACTTGTAGTTGTCGAAGTGGGAGGAAAGCGATCGTTGTCGTCCCGTGCAGTGTTTCCCTAGGCTCCGGCACGTTCTTTCCTCCGGTTCTCGATGATGGAGCGGGCGTCACGCCCGACGTTGATCTTGTCGCGGAGGTCGCCCGTTGGCAGCTTCTTGAGTTCTGAGCAGAGGTAGTTGCCAACGGACCCTTCTGGATGGGGTGCCTAGGTTGCTGGGCGGCTTCCCTGAGGAGCTGCAGGGCGGCTTCCTTGCGGACCAGCTCCACGGCTTCCATGTTGGTTGTAGGAGGGAGCAGCTTGTCAGCTGGGGTGACCCCGGGTGTTCTGCTGACTTGGCTTTCACCTTCACCCTCGCGTCTTCCACGAGAAACTGAGGGGAGCGGGTTCTGCTGGATGATCTGGAGTAGCGCCCGTTGCGCCATGCGGAAGGCGGTCTGGACTGCTGAGTCGGGGTTGCCGGCGAGTACCACTGTTATACCGATGATGTTGGCGACGGGAGTGTTGAACCCAGCATCCTGCGCCACCGCGAACTCAGCATCGAGGTCGCGTTGAATGTGTGCACGCCGCTCGTTGGCATCCCTTCTGCGCTTGGCGCGCTTCCTGTTGCGCAGCCTGCGAGCCTCATGAGCCTCAGGGGTCTCGTTGGCAACGTCTGCGGTGAGCTCGTCCTTGGAGATCTGCTCAGGTCTCTCATTCTGGTGCCTACTGCTGATATCGTCAGATTCCGCCATGAAGACGTGGTGTTGTGTGGATGGATCATCGGAGCTGTAGTCGATGAGTACAGTTCCGTCGGAGATGGTCTCACCAAATGGTCTGCCCTCTTGAAAAGGTAGGGAGTCAAGGTGAGCAACTAGTCTTGCGTCGTCTCCGAGTAGTTCGGAGGGTTTCAGGCCCTTCTAGTACACGAAGCGACCCTCCGGTGTGGAGGTTATAACCAAGATCTGGCCACCCAAGTAGGGTTCGGCCTCGGGATCGGAGTCCGAGTCGTAGTCATCAAAGATAGGGGCCTCTCGGCATGCGGTGGCATCCTTCTCCCCGAGCTCGAGTAGTTCGTCCAAGTCCTTCTCCAGTGCGGAGTAGAATTCGGACTTCATGGCCTCCTAATAAATAGTGGCCGTGTTGCGCAAACCGAAAGAGAATCGGTCACGCTGTCCCCCAGATGGAAACGAGTCCGATCCGGGGAAGCTTGGTGCAGCACAAGTCGGAGTCACGTCAAAAACGGACAGCTTCTCGATTTCCCTGGCGAGGTCAGGGAGTAGCATCTTGCCGAGATTGTCAACGAGCTCATCGAGATCGCTGCTTGGTGTTGCTGCAGAAGCCTCCGACTTGTTGTCGACGAGGTGCCAACGGAAGTCGCCTGCGCCATCAGAGACGCAGACCCAGGAGCCGAAGACAAAAGTTGTGCCTGCAGGGGGCACGACGCTGGTGAAGCTGAAAGTTGCCATCGAATTCGCCGGTGGATCTTCGATGAGCACACCTACCTGGCACGCCAAGTGTCAGTGTTTTACCGGCAAGCCTACCTAGGGATACCCTAAGGTAGTAGACTTGTGGTCAGGGTGTCACCGAGATCAGGAACTCGATGGTGCAAGGAACACAAGGATTTAGATAGGTTCGGGCCGCAGTATGCGTAATACCCTACGTCTTGTATGGTTTGTATTGCCTTAGAGGTTATGAGATGATTTGGAGGGGGTCCCTGTCCACCCTTATATATCCCAGGGGGGCAGGGTTACATGGGAATCCTGGTCTAGTACGAGCTTAGGAGTCCTAACCGAGTACATTCGGGTAGTTTCCTTCTGTACTGACTAGTTATACTCGTATCCGAGTACCTTACAGTATGGATAAGGTATGGGATATGCCCCACCCCTTACTCTAGAATGTTCTACGCCATGCGTGCAGTCCTGTTGCTCCGGGTCTGACAATTATTTTCCATGATTGCAAATTATTCAATATATGAATGTAGAATCTGATTACTTCTCTATACAATTTTATAATATCTTCTTTTTTTGAAATCATCTGTGTTTTACATGGTACTAATCTTGTTTTTACATTATCATTGATCATGTAATTTGTGTTTTCTATATATTTAGGTTATAGTGGACAAAGGTGTAATTGCTGTTTTCATTCATGCAAAGGTAATAATGTCAAAGAAAACTAAAATCATGATACATGTACTTACATTCTGTCTATCTTTCTGTAGAGCAATCTCAGTTACTTCTGAATTGGAGAAGCCCAAGTCCCAGTCATATGATGTTGTCAATTGATCAATATCAACATCCTGTTTTGATAATACAAAAGGTAGATTCAGTCATTATGTACATTAATCTGGTTTCCTTTATGAATTATTGTTCATAGTATTGTGCTGTTATACCTCTTGGTTGTAATCTCCTAGAATCAGTGATGTTAATGAGCCAGCTGCACCCTGCACATATGTTAGCTGTTATATTATAATTACATGATTCCAGTTTTGAAATTTATTAAATTAATTATTTCATGCTGCCTTTTAAGCTCTGCATCTAGTCCTGTTGTTGCTTCTGCATTTTTGAATTGCATTTGTTAGTTCATATGCTTGATGTTGCTCCTGGAGCAGCTGCAGCTTCTGATTACAATAACCCTAGCAATTCTGCTAATTCTCTTACTTCATTGTAACACTATTTTGAAATAAACTTACCAGATATGTTGTTTGATCTTGTTTTTCTTGAGAATTTTGAATCTGTTCCAGCATTAGACCTGTGTATCCACCTGTCAAAAACACATCTAAGTTGTCTACTATGACTGGTTCTTTGATTGTAATATTTCTTTCAATTATCCTTGCATCAGCATTGAAGAGAAGGTTTCCATCCTCAATCTGTGTTGTTGGAAACTAATATTAGCAACTTGACATTGAAGAATGGATCAAGATTTTGGATGCATCTGAAAGGTGTTCATAGTGGTTGCAACATGATCCAGATCATCTAAAAGGTATTTAGAATTCTCTACCTGGCGTGTTGCAATATGGAGTTGTCTTGATCCCATGGCTTCTTTCTCCGAATTCTCTCCATCTTTCTGGTTGATCTCCATCTTCTTTTTCTTCTTTGAAGTCGGCGCTTATTCCTCTTTCAGCAGGAGCCGCCGCCCCTCCTGCTTTCTCTTCTCGTGTGATAGATCTCATATCATATTTGTTTCACATCTTCTTGCTCAAAAAGTTTCTATTTCTTTTAATTGGGCTTTTTTCCCTTTGTGTATGTTATGTTATTGCTCAACAGCCTTTTAATCTTGCATTCGAATTGGGCCAATTTTTAATGTTGGTTGATGGGTTTTTTGGTTGGCCCACTCAAATTTTTTTAACATTTTCTCTGGGTCTATCTTTCTTGTTTCTCTACTGTTTACTTTCTAGTTGGGCCATAATTCAGCGGTTAAGGCCCATCCTGACATTTTTTTTACGTTGTTCTTTATTTTTGTGTGCATCTTCGATTCTCACGCCATCCCCTTCTCTCTCATGTGTCACACCCGGTTTTTAAAAGAAAACCGAATGCATAACTATATGTATGTCAGGATCAAGTTTCATACATATAGCGACATCATAATGGAATAAAGAGCAACAATGTCAAAAAAAAAACTTACAATGGTTGAAAATCTACTTAGAGATACACAGCTTATCCTGGAAACGACGGCTCCACACTTCACAGGCGATCGACCGGGGGTTGCGTACACCTAGAACTCAGCAACATCTTCAGCAAACCTCATAGCAACTTCCTCTTCTGAGCAACGGTTTTTAGCAAGTGTGAGTACACTTATGGTCGGTACTCAGCAAGTATATTAAGAAATAAATGGCATGCAAGGCTTTTTAACAAGGATAAAGGCTGGCTGAAAAAAGCGGTAAGCATTTTAAATAATAGTTGAACATGAAAACAAAGGTAACTGACTAGTAAATAAGGGTTAAAACAGTAAATAGCCGAATAAAATACAAGTTCAATTTAAAAGAGTTCATGTGAGGGTCCGAGCCACTCTTGACCGTGAGCACGGCTGATATCTCAGTTTTACACTCTGCAGAGGTTGCACACTTTACCCACAAGTCGTATCTCCCGTGATGCCCGAGGTAGCTAGCCTCTTAAACACTTCTAAGGTGAGTGGCAGGGATTTACTACGAGGCCTTTACAAAGACTCCCTAACCTGTGATAGGCCGCAAAGGTTTCAGCAGTTGCGTAAGAGAACTTCTCCCAAGACGTGACCATAGCCATGCGTAAACCCTTGGCAAGCAGCGAACCCTCCATCACAGGTCCCCCATGCGCCTTACGGTAAGCTATCAACAAGGTAGAGATATCTCATTAATTAGCCAAGACCAGAGCCATGTAGTTCTTGTGGTTGCACTGTTTTCCCGGGTGGTCGCTCCATATTTTAAGTTAAACAATATTTCATAACCATCTTGGTAGTTCCAAAAGATATATAAACCAAGTTTCAAGTGTTGTCTTTACAAACCACCCAAGCCATTGTTCAGCAACTAAGCAATACTACCCGAAAACATTGAGTAAAAATCCGACTTTGCAAGGACAAGGATAATCAAATAGGATAATAGGACCCCATCAATTTAATGCATGCAAGTGTATAAATATTAAAGGTTATTAGGACAGAAGTATAATCAAGGAATATACTTGCCTTTATTTCAAAGAATAGCTGCTAAGAGCCTTCAACCCTTGCTCTTCATCTCTTAACCTTCAGCTCTCGAATTGCGTTCCTTCTACTCGCGACAAGCATCGGGCACAAACATACAACAAACAAACAAGATACAACTACGAACACAACACCAAACAGAAGAAAAGCATTACAAGAGCGCACTAAAGAAGAGGGCTCGAAGCTACGATTGCGGGAGCGCAAAAAACGCTGAAAACGGAGCTACGATTGAAAACATACAACTATCGAAAGATTTATATCATTAAAGAAACAGAGAACTATATGCTTGATTTATTTTAATTATGAAAACAAATGTGAAGATATATTTAACTCAATTTAATTTATTAATTTATATTTGTAAAGGTGGGATAAATTTAGTCAAGTTTTATTGGTCCAGCGGGCGTCGAAGAGGGGCAGAGTAGGCGCGTGACGGCTTGGGGATGCCCGATGTGGCCTCGGCTGCGCGGATGACGGCTGCAGTGAAGCAGACGGCCGACGGTGGCGCTCGGTCCTTCGATGGCGGCTCGCTCCTAGGCGACGACGGCGCACCGCGCGAGCGAGGGGAGCGCGCGGCTGAAGGGAAGCAGGGCAGGGCGTGGGGCCGAGGGCGCCTGCCCTAGGTAGGCGCCGCGGGCGCTCAGCCTCGGCGGTCGGCGCTGCAAGCGCGCACGCTGAGATACATGCTGCGCGTAGAGGCCTAGAAAGTGAGGTTGCCTCACGAGCTGAGGATGGGCCCATGTAGAGGAGACCAAAAAAAGAAAAAGAGGAGTGGGCCGACGTAGGAAAAAAAGGAGGAAAGAAATGAAGATCGGGAGAAAGAAAAGAATAAAGAAAAATTAATTCTTTTTATCAGCTTAGAAAAAGAAATAAGCTCGGTTAATTTTAACAGAAAGAAATCATGGAAAAAAATTCCCACAGAATATCTAGGACACGAGAAGCTCCAATAAAATATTCAGACCATGCGAAAAGGAGTCTAGATGCTTCGAGAATTGGATTTGCTCTAGAAAGTTGAGAATAAAAGCCAGCGAAATTTGGATAATTCTCAGAATATATATAAAATGGATAAATTTATTTGAAAAGATATTCACAATCCAAAATTGAATTTTTGGTGTGTGACATCATGCTATTTATTGGTCTCCCAATTCCATCCCGTCACCCCCTCCTGTTCATTTCACCAGATTTGAACTGCTTCTTTTCTCTCCCAAGCCTTCTTCCACGGTTTGTTCTCTATTCTTTTCTTTTTTTTTCCAACTTTGTTTGCTGATTACTGCTTTTGCCCCACCCCCCTCGCCCCCCTCTTCTCTCTCATTCAGATTGCTTTCATGCAGTTTTTCATTTTTTTGCAATGATCTTTGATCTTTTCATCTCTCCGTTCCCTTCAATCTTTTCTTTTATGGATTTCTATCCAGATTCATATAGAACATGTAATTCTAATATGAATCTCTTAGTCATTTTACTCCTACATAAGATCTGTAAATTTTGACAATTTTTTAATCTAATATGATGGATCTTTTTATTTTCTATCTGACATGTTGTTGAACAGTTATATGTCTTTATTCTATAGATTTAAATTCCAATATTTAACTGATCAGAACTAGTCCATCCTAGAAACTTATTATTGAAATATAAGATTCAGTTTTATGTTCAATATGGAAATTACTAGTTTTTTACATGCTAGCATTTTGATTTTACATTTCTATATGCTAGTTTTACAAAATCTTCTACTCTGTAATTAATCAGTTGTTAAAGTGTAAGTTTATTATTCATTCTTGTGTTATTGCTATCTGGTCTAACTAGATAGCTTTTATTTCTACATTCTTGGTATATAACCAACATTATTCTTTTTTCTGTTAATGTATCCTTAATAGATTTCCAAAGGCAAAGGCAACAGTAACCGTTTAGTTTGATAAATGATTAATTTTTTGCTTATACTACTTCATATTTCATATCTGCTGCTTAATTCTAATTTTTTACTAATTGCATATGCTTGTTTTTTACTACACTGTAAATTGTTAATAGTTTTTTTATTAATCTCAACTTGTTCTTGTTTTGATTAATTTATTATTTAATTTGTTAGGAAAAATGATCAATTTGTATGACAAATTCATTGAAGGCAGGGTCCAAGGAACAATTTCCTTCATGGATTATTTTGGGCTTGTGGATGGCTCTGTTAATAATTTGCTTTATGTTGCTAAAGAAGGAGATAAAGATGTTCTATTCAAGATTATCAGATGTGTTGAGTTTATAATTGGATCTGGTAATTTTAAAGTTGCTCAACTTGGTTGTCCTGGCTCCTATTTTGTGCTTTGCTCCTCGAAGGATGATGCAGATTTGTTAGACAAGAAAGTTAAGGTCTTCCAACGTCTTATAGTTGGCTTCAGGAAGATGATTAGCATTCAATTTAAAAGATATGATAGAGTCAAAGATCATCCTGTCATAGATGCTACACCACTTCAGTGGTATTTCTCAATTTTTGATTATCTTTCTTTGTTTTCATAGTTTTCATGTTTCTTTTCAGTTTTTTGGTTATGATATTAGAATACTGATTTTCACTTTTGTCCATCTGTAGGGAAAAGATTCAGAGTTTTAAGCTGTTTGCTCAGGGTATTGCTGTTGTCACTAGTTCTGTTTCTAAGTATCTACGGTTAAATGAAGGGAAAGTTGTTTGCCTAGTCTATGTTGTGCTTCATCCAAATTGTTCATACAAGCTTTTCAAGGTTATTCTTATAGTTCATTCAATACTTCAGTCTGGAAACTTCAAGGTTGCATAGAGGCATTCAACTGGAGATTTCTTGGTTGTCTGTTCTGCATCTGATGCTGAAATTTTGAATGGGAAGGTGAAATGTTACAGGGACGATGTTGTTGGATTCCATAAACTGAACAAGCTTATGATTCTGGACAATCAAAATGTAGAAATCAGTGACATAAGGGATGCAACACAGGATGAATACAAATGTGAAATCAGACATGATTAGTTTACAAGGAATCGCAAATACGAAGAATCTTTGAAAAGGTATTTTTTTGGTTTCGTTTTCATTGTTGTCTCAGTTCATGTTTGTCACATTTCTATATCACTTGATTTATTTATTTTTTGCAGATCAATTTGATTAGACTGAAAGAGGTCTATCAGTGTGCATGTGGCTCGATTATCTTTTGGTTAGTTACTGTATATTCTATGTGTTATTTTATTTGCTATTCTTTTGCTAATTTGGTTGATATCACTGTTAATGTTACATAGTAGTTTTCTTTACATGCCAACATCATGTATATTACATTGGTTTAGTTGGTGTAAATTGTTTCAATATTATATGTAAATATTAAATATGTGGATCTACAACAGTACATACTTAAACATGTATAATTTGTGCATATATGTATCTTTTTGGTCATTTTTACTACTCTTAAATCCAATCTGTTGTTCAATGTTCTATTGTTACATGCCAACATCATCTATATTATATTGTCTTAGTTGATGTAAATTGTTCCAAAATTATATGTAATCAATAGATGTGTGGGTATACAACAGTGCATTGGTAAATCTGCTCAATTGAGTATATTTATATCTGTTTCTGGGCATTTACAGTAGTCCAACCTAAAATTTGTTAATTTGCTTACTATAGAAACAAATCTACTCAATTTGTGTATATTTATGTCTCTTTCTGGGGATTTCCACTAGTCCAACCTAAAATCTATTATTTTGCTTACTATAGAAAAATATCTTCTTAATTTGTGTATATTTATGTCTGTTTCTGGGGATTTACATTAGTAGAAACTAAAATCTCTTAATTTTCTTACTATAGAAAAAATCTGCTTAATTTGTTTATATTTTTTGTCTGTTTCTGTGGATTTACAATAGTACAAACTAAAATCTGTTAATTTGCTTACTCAAGAAACAAATCTGCTTAATTTGTGTATATTTTATGTTTGTTTCTGCGGATTTACACTAGTACAAACCAAAATCTGTTAATTTGCTTACTCTAGAAACAAATCTGTTTAATTTGTGTATATTTATGTTTGTTTCTGTGGATTTACACTAGTACAAGCTAAAATCTGTTAATTTGCTTACTCTAGAAACAAATCTGTTCAATTATTTTTGATGTGCTGCTTGATTTTGTTCTTAATTTGTACATAACATTGACTATTTCAGTCATTTTGGAAATGATCATATTTTTACATGATTAGAATATCTTTTTTATAGTCGTTTAGATCATGTAATAAGTGTATTTCATATATGTAATTTTTAGTGGGGGTCAAAGTTCTGATTGATATTTTTCTTAAAAAATTTCAGGTGTTTTAGAAGGCAGCTTCTTAATCCAGTTTGCTATCATACTAGTGAATGGCGCGCGCATTGCGCGCGCGGTTAATCAGTTCGTATTTTTAAGTGCCGCGTTAGTTATGACGCAGGTATTTTTTATTAGCCACGACACCTGATGGGCCAATTCTGGCTGCTACTGCGCTTGCAGCCTGGTTAGAGTTAAGGTGTCCGTGCGCTTGGAGTTTAGTTGGCTACTGCAGCACAAGCTATTGTTTGGGCGTGAGTGAATCACTCCGAAATCTAAGATACTTGATGAGCTAATTGGAATGTTATTAGGAGTAAGATCAACAGTTCTTTCTCATGATGCTTTAGGAATGGTGCGCAACTGAGCCTATGTTTGATATTTTTTGGTGCGCAAATGTGCTCCGCTTGCGAAATATTGTAATAGCCAAAAGGTAAAGGCTTGTGAACCAGGAAGATATGTTCAAGATATTGCACAAGCATAAGCCAGAAAGTGGTCATAGTCAGATAGTTTGCGGGATAAGAGGCTGCACACACATAGTGATACACTTAGAGGATATGTCTGAAGATCTACTAATATCCAAAGCAAACATCTACCCATGATGGACTGCTGCTATTGGTGCCGAGCGTTGCTTCAGAGAATGTCTTCGACATCTGAACTGCATTGGATCTAAATAGCTGCAGGGAAAATAAAGATGAGGGTCATGCTAACAACTGATGTAAAGGAATAATGGTAGACTATATCTTTTCTTTCCTCTTGTCTGTACCTTCACCGAATCTAGCAGCGAAGAAGTAAAGTAGTTGCTTTTTAAGTCCCAGAAAGCTCAATTGTTGGTTGTTCCTGCACCTGGAAGCATTTGTATATCTGACCTAGCAAAACCAGAACTGCAGGCTCGCATTTGCACCACCCTCATTCGATGATCTTCGCAAACTGGATCGCCAATGGGGTATGTAAACAAGGAAGGAAGTCTGAACTCTCAGCTGCATTATGCCCTCTGTTCCTGGCATGAGCAGTCAGAACAGAAGAATCCAAAGTTATGTGCCAGATGCTATTGTCATCCAGAGCCTGGTTTGTATGTTAAGGAGTAGGCCGCCAATGGGGTATGTAAACAAGGAAGGAAGTCTGAACTCTCAGCTGCATTATGCCCTCTGTTCCTGGCATGAGCAGTCAGAACAGAAGAATCCAAAGTTATGTGCCAGATGCTATTGTCATCCAGAGCCTGGTTTGTATCTTAAGGAGTAGGCATCTCAATGTTTCCAGAGGTACTCATAGGCATGTTGCTAAGCAGTTAGCTGGAGAGTGGACACAGTGGTGAGTGTGCCAGGGTCTGCTAAAGTACTTCACGGCTAAAAGGCGGAGTACTCTCTTCCATATAATAGCACCAAGGGTTGAAAGGAAGAGGGCAATGCTGAACCTAATTGGGTGGGTAAAGAACTTTTCAAGGGGGATTGAAATGATAACACTCACTAAAGAGCCAAATACAGCAGCAGAAAGCTCAATTGACGGAGGCTGAATTTTTCCTGCTGTGATCAAACCCATAGTCATTTCCCCACCTGAGCTGGTGGATGATTTAGTAGTTGGTACTACGCTGATCTGACCTGTGTAAGAAGAGGAGAAAGGTTCCAAAAAAATTAAGTAGAAGCAAGTCACACAGATTGTAGTGTAGGCAATGCTACAAACGGCTCTTTATATTCTAGAATGCTGGTTTAACTGGTATTCTTGATATCATAGAGGAGAGCAAGAAGAATATACATAAGAGCCAAAGAAAAAAAATGTAGAATGCAGCCTAAAAGACCAGGCACTGTAAAAACTGGTGAAAGGTTTTCATATAATAATGCTGAAGTTTCTGTAAACACAGGATATGTTGTTTATTCTATAGTTATATGGATCACAGGGTAACATTTTTTTTAAAAAAGCTAGATCTAATGGAGGGTAGGACCAAGCAGGAACGAAAAGCAGATCTGGGGCCCCAGGCTACAAGAATCCACTGAATAATTTTCTAGGTTGAAGCAGCCACACATCTAGCGACATCTATGCAGGAAAAGAGAAGGGAAATACTGCAAAAGAAAAAATGCAGTAGGTGCACCTTGATGCTGCTGTGTCTAAGGAAGAGGTAATGGTGAATCAGCGGCCGGAGTAGAGCTTCCTGTTCCTGCATTGTAGCTGTGAACCTGTGAACCAATGCGTGGAAGCACAGATGACGCCCCCTTGCTGAATTGATTCATCTGCCAAACACGAAGAGCATGCTCTACAAGCATTATGGATACCGAAGCTGGGCTACAGCTATTGCAGATTTGCTCACACTAAAGGAAAAAGGGGGGAAAGAGCGAGATGCATTGGCAGCTGCTTACCTTTGCTTCCTTGTCGCATACTTCTTTCAAGGCCTTGTGAGGGGCATCCACGGCTAGATCCACTGGTAAGAACCGGAGGGGTGGAGTGGTGTACACCTTGGTAAACTTGTTGGTCTTCTTCACATTGGATTCAATGTCAGCAGGAATGGAAGGCACATGGCTCTTGCTGGGATTCATGGCGTTTGTGGCTACTGTTGGGGAAGGGAGAGGGAGAGGTAGGAGGATAGGGGGCTCTGACCGGGCATCTTTCAACGATTCTTTTATGCTGGTGTGCCACAGCATTGGAAGTTGTAGTAGCACTGAGAGAACCAAGAGGGCCAGCAAAAATTTCCCCATTCTATGCACAGTAAGATGAATCTCAGAGGAAGCTTATGCAGATGTAGTAGCCAGTAAGGTCAACCTACACACACATGGTGCACCGTTTTCATCTAGGTCAGTGTGTCTAGGGCATTAACTGCATGGATCTAAGAAAATATGTTCTTTTGTTTGAATAAAACAGTTCGAGCAACGATTTCCAAGGAATTTGAGCTATGAAAATAGATCCACATAAAGTATACTCATGTGTTGCTCAGCTCATAAAGGAGGAATGACATATGGATCAAAAAAAAATGTTGATTTCTAGGGCATGGAACCTCAAACAATGTATACTAACTTGGTGAGGTCTGGAATCCTGAATAATGAAAAAAAAAGAGGGGCTTTTACTCAGTAGTAGAATACTCTACGGTTGCTTGGGAAGGTTACCAAAACACTGTAGGTAGAAAGAGGAATAATGCTGAGAGTACAAACCTGAGGTCAGGTGCAAGGTAGCCTCTTGAGATTGGTAGCCCCTCTGTCCGGTGTATCTTGTTCACACGGGGTCTGAGGGGAAAAGGAGAGAAGTCAAGCTCAATGGCAGCCAGGTACAGCCTTAGTGCTGTGAGAGCAGGAGGAGGGGCGCGGGGTGTCCTGTCCATCAGAAACAGTGAAGCTGCAGATTTCCTTTTTTTTTTCAAAAGAATTGGCCGGCACCTGTATGGTTCCATATGGTAGAAGGTTAGCAAAAGGTAAACTGATACCTGAGTATTAAGGTGGAATTGTCTGATAGGTTTAGTGCCTGGGAAAAGTATCGAGATGTATCCATGATGGTTTATGGTATAAATAGGCTTGCTTATTATTGTTGTTATTTGTTGCAGCATGAGTCTAGCAGTTCGAAGGGCCTAAAAGCAAGAATATGCAGATTTGTATGCCTGCGAGCGCACGGTAGAGTCGTGGTGGGATCCTGCAATCCACAAACTTTACACGGATGGAAACTAAAAGAGAAAGGAAAAGAAAATGAAAGTGAAGAGTAAAAACCTCACAAGGTTTATGCGAATGGAAATTAAAATTGGTAAGGAAAAGAAATTAAAATTAAAGGTAAAAGGAGGGAAAATGGGAAGAAATGTTAGAAACGAGCACTTAGAGCAATAAGTCTACGTGGTAAGGTACATTTAACTTGCAACAAAGCAATCCGTAGGCACAGCCTGACATACTAGAATAGGCACATCTCTAGCAATCTACTAATTAATGCAGGAGTACAACAACATCTCAGGTATAAGCACCGATTTTGCTATTGTTTATTCATAAAGGGTTATATAGGCTGTTCTAAGACCGATATAATTTCAGCATTTGTGCTTCCATTCAGCTGGCTCGCGATCAGAATCTGTCACAGAACAAAATAGGAATCAGTTCAATGTAGATCATTTTCTTAGTCCTTGATGAGTAATCGAGAAAGAATCAAATCAGAATATCTTGCTTTGTTTCTCCTACCAACGGTGTAGTACGCAAGATTTGGATCTTCATCACTCACAATTTCACCGGAATAGCCAAGGCAGTTGGATTCATACCAATCCAAGTGCTCTTCAAGCCTTTGCTCATCTACCAGAGGCAAAGTGTAAATTTACAATTAGAGGATGGCTAGATTAGCTAGATTTGAGTATGTATCAATGGGAACTGTGAGCTACGTTCTGCTCATGTGTCTAGCCAACTTGGAAATTGAAAGGTCCTAAACAGAGGTAAAAGGAAGTTAAACCAACCTAGAGCGGTCCTCTGAAAAAGTTCTCTAACCATATCTGGGTCATCATAGTATGCTTAGTTATAGAGAAGAAAATGTTAGTGCTTGGCAAAGGTTATTCCATATCTGGACCAAATTGATGTGGTACTACCTGGATCATAATTTACATCTGCATCATATGGGCCGATGCTTGGTGAGGCCTTTAGCTCTGCATTGGAGTTATTATGTGGCTGCTGGGAGTCCCTAACTGCAAGGTAGAAGCTGTTTTAGTTACATTCATGAAGCAATTGGATCTATGCAAGATCTGTAAATCTATCATGGAACGGGTTATATATATGAAGGTTTGTTTGCAGATACCATCCTCAATCCTGTGATCAGGAAAATGCAAGTCAGGTTCTTTTTACATCCTCATCTAGATTGTTCTGATCTGGCAATTGTTTTGCCTGGAGGACTAAAGAGAATGTGTGCATTGCTGTACAGTTGGTACGTCTATATGGAATGGTAAGGTGATGCTGAATTGGGATGGATCCCAAATCTTGCGCATACCCAGTAACGGTGCAGATCCCACTTAATTTATTGAAAACGCATGTGTGTACATCACAGAAAGGCATAACTGCAGTGTTCACGTGGTTTTCTGCAAATGCATGTGGAGGGATTCCACATATCTCAATAGAGACAGGGAAATTCTAGGCAACTACCTGTGCACGGTAACTACTTGTCCAAGGAGTAAACCTAATACCAAATCCATCCCCTGTAATGGATTGGAGGTCTAAAACCTTGTTACGGAGGAATCTGCTTGGGAACTCAACTATAAAATCAGGAGGGAAAGCATAAATCTTTCCAAGCAGTATGGTTGTGTCGAATGAATTCTGGATAGCAGTGTAGATAGCCTTAGCTGCTATGCTGCGACGGGAATCAGATGTAAAAGTTGCGACTAACGCGTTGTGTAGATCTCTTTGTCCTGTGTCACTGCTGTCATGATATCGTAAAGCAGCCTAAAAAGGTAGAGAAGCGATGGCTATCAGCATTTGAGTTAACGAGGAGGAGATAGTGTTGAAGAGGGACTTACCATAAGAACCAAACCGCGCGGATGTGTCGCTAAGAACGAACCAGAATCGGCAAAACGCTGCATAAGTCAGAACAATGAGAACCAGTCAGGGGATGGTAAATTTAATGGCCAATAAGCGCCCACGATGAGTGTAGGAAAACAGTAGAGTCCAAAAAGTCCAAATCTAAGAGTGTTCCAGGCAGCTAACTAACGGTAAATCTGGATCGTGAACTGATACATGGAGCAGCCGAGCAGCTGCGACACAATAATGATCGCAAGTGTGTTGACGGAAAAAAGCCGGTGACCAGCCTTAAGCGTCGACACACGCGAGGATCTGGAAGCTCTTGCTTTGCTCATATGCGGCGTCCAACTCAGCTACGTGGTGGTGCATGGCGCATCAGTCAATTTGACCTACAATTGACAAGGGATAGGGAAAAGGTTAAATTACCGGAACGTATCGGTAGGGATTCTGAATCGTTCCGCCAAGAGCATCGGCCAAGATCAATCGACCTAAGCTCCGGCCAATTGCACAGGTGAGGCAACGCCAAACGGGTTAGCGAGCCTCGGTAGACAGCACCTAGATCCGAACCTGATCGGCCTAACGATGTGCAACAGGCAAGTTGTGCGTTGGCTGATGATATTTAGATCTAGACTGGATAAATTATGGTAAAAACTAAATAAAAATAAGATTAAACGAATCTAACACTGTCAAATCTAGCAAATACTGATAACTGATGATAACAACAAGAAAAAAGCTAGACTAAGCAGATTAATCTAATAGGAATAAGCTGATATCGATAAATTGGTGAACAGACCAGATCGAGATCCAATCTGCTCGATAACTTGAACTAATACAGAATAGAGAAAGAAGCGATGCGCCGTCAACCTTGAGTCTATCTGCCTCGTTCGATACGGAACTTACCAGCAAGCCGGAGATCGAAGTCGATGCAGCCCCACGTGCAGGAAAGAACTCGTAAAAGTAAAATCTACTGCAACTAAGGCGAAGCCGCCAAAAAGAGAAAAAGTGAAAAAAGAGTTTGTGTATTTATAGCCTAAGCTACAAACCCTAGGTCGATCACGACTTATGTTACCTGAAGATAAAGAAAACAAAACTTCCTAAAGAAAATTTAAAAGATAACTTGTTGACGTAGTTTCGCCAGTTACCCCGCAATTCCATCGACTGCGACACTCTCTCTGACCAAAAAGCCCAATATGTTCCTTTTCCTTGCACTTGATTCAACGTCAGCCCATGATACCATCACTTCAAATATCAGCTTCTTCTTCCATGCAATCATTAGTTTTATTGGCGTTTTCCTCTAGCGATCAATTACTTACGCCGATTCCAAGACTCTTGATCAATTTAGAATCTTTAATCTTGATTTTAATCAGTTGTGCAAAAATTGGTATCAATGGTAAGTTGACATCCACTTGCGTGGATCTAGTTGTGCTAAGCGGAGATCTACACAACACCGTGTAGGCCATGAGGCCGTGGTTAAGGGGTTCACAGCACATAAGCTTTGGGCTATAGGAATCGCTAAAATGGCATTGCAAGATGACGTGCTAAGCTTTGCGAAGCCAGAAATCCGCTCCACGAAGAGCGCAGTCAGACGCCCGTGCTTGAGATCTGGGAACGTCTCTACAGGACGTTGCCGCCGGAATAGAGGGGCAGCTGCGAAGCAGAGTGATGAATGATTGATTGCTGGGGAGCTGAAGCTAGGGTTTCACTGTGACTGTAGGCATATATATAGTAGCGAGTTTGTTCATTTTGGCCGTTGGATATGAACGTAAGGGGCAGATGTAACAGATTCATTTGACAGGCCGGCGTGGGTGTGATGGGCCTTTCGTATCCATGTTTGGGCTTTATTTAAAGAAGACAGATACAGAGGGACCAAGGCAATCTGTTATTTCTGAATTTAAAAAGGCGGCCCAATAAAAAACGCAGCTATTTCATTGTTCCGTGCAACTGGTTCAAGGGAGGAAATAAGCCCAACAAACTGGTCAGCCTAGCCCAGGTAGTGGCATCGTCTGTTTCATGGTCGCGCTTGCTGTTTGCGCATTGTTTTCGGTCCAATGAGGGGGCACCACAGGCCCATCTTGCTATCCATGCAAACATTATTGCTCTATATCCTAAATCAAGGACAGGTTTGAGGCTGTATTATACCTCAGGTAATATGCGATTGCTTCTGAGTATGCAGTAGTAGTGCCAACACCCCGTTTAAGAACTGTTTTGTAGTAATAAAGGAATATATGTAGAATTTAGTCCATCACATAGTTGAACAACATTACACTAGGCATCTCTAAAAAGGATCATATGCGAGTACAACTTGGGCGGCAAGGCCACTTTTAAAGTCGCTCTGCTAGATTTGTTCGTAGTTTCTTATGGGCGTACTAAATAGTAAAACATCTCTATTGCTACGCAACAATCACCTATTACATGCTGAACCTATCATGCCGCCTCAGGTTCATAACCCATCACGAGAACATTATCCCTTAGACGAACCAAATCCTTCAGCATTTTATGCACTAGATCATGTGCTTCGGCAGGTCCAGTATAGCAAATTTCTGCCTTCAACTCGTCGCCGCCTTCTTCCTTCACATGTTTGGTGATATGGGAAGGACATGGGAAGCGTCTGCAAATATGCGATCAATGTCTTCAAGGAAAAACTTGTAGCCCTGCGCTTTGTCAGATATCATTCTCCGATATTGAACCTCATTTTCGTCAGCCAGGATCAAACATGCTGTTGTGCTGTTGAGATCATCCTTTGCTTGCTTGTACAATGGATAGGAGAAGTCGTTGACAGCAATAAGCTTCTCGCTGGACATGCACTTGAGCACCTCATTATAAGCATTCTCAACAGCCTCACTTGGATGCATTGCAAAATTACCATAGAAATCTTGTGCGATCCTACAGGGACCACGCACTGTTGGCAGGCCAGATACTCAAAGCTTACAAAAATAGTCATTAGGCCTAAGCTCCATAAGCACTTCATCATCGACAGCTAAACCTAGTTTTTGTGCAACAGCACTGAAAATCACTTTCCTACTGATGTGGACCTCTGTAGGGACCTGCAAGGCATTTTTTTTGTTTAACAAGAATGGAACCATTTTAGAATGATACAGAAGTTGAGCATGCAGGATCAAAGATGTTGTGTAGTAAAGGTCGTCAATATGCGGCGCGTGAATGAGGGAAATATGCTTTAATCGGCATAACAATCGCAAGCGAACGGGCTATATTTCCTAAATAGACGCTTGCCATCAGGAAGGGAAAAGGGGAAAAATAGATGACTATAATCCATGCCAGGTAAAACTCAGGTGCAGCCGAAGCTAAGTGTTTTAGATGCTTGGGAAAAGGTATACACGTACCCGCAAATGGAAATCAGGGGGGGATGTTGGCACGGCATGGTTCTCCATCTAGAAGTGAGGAACCAAGCAGATAGACTTGTGGACTATCAGATGGGTTGTAGCTGGTGGCTAGCTCAGTGCAAGGAGGCTGCTGCATCGTGTATATATACACACAAAAGTGAAGAATGTGGCAGGGAAGGACAAAGGTACCCGCGAAGAAACTTCCAGCTGGAAGTGTGTACACAAAAAAGAAGTCAAGTCTGGTGGGCGTCAACTTGCCCTATTCATCCTTGTCGCGTTTATTTTCTTCTTTTCACATTGCAAGTAAATGGAATGAGAGCATGTAGCTGCATGACAAACCTGATGGCTGTCCTAGATGTGCAGGCTGTGGAGTTCGTCCATGATTTAGCAAATACGACCTTGCAAATTACGCGAGGAAGAGCGCTAACGGGAACGTAGAACGTATCTAAACATGGTGTATCTGCAACGTGCTCAGGATATCGTGCTTGTGAATGGCACCGTGGTAGATAAGGCGAGCAGCAAAAGCAAATAAATATCTGTCATAGGTTTAAGCCACAACACAATAAGATACATACATAGGGTTCAGGAGTTTGATGCATAGATGCAACATAGCAAGCCTACCAAGTGCTCACGTAGTCTCAACGCTGGAAATACAAATTAAAGGCTGCAGGCATAAAAGTACACACGGTTGCCTAGATAGATAACTCGCATGACATCGCAGTGCCGATCCTCATCACTGTGAGCGATATGGACGCTGCGGTGTGGCCACAACTTTTAAGGATAAGCATCTGCAAATTTCATTGCATCAGGAATCAGGGCAGTGCAGGCGGCCAAACCGCTCTACAAACCAAGGGAAAAGGAATAGGCTGGGCAGATGGCAAATGAATTACCTATTTCTTCTGGCCTCTCTCATTTTTGGAGGTTTCACTTTTGGGAGCGACTGTTGCGTCTTGCTGAACCGCTCCACTGAAAACAGGCATGTCAAGAAAGGTAAACTAAGAGGCAAATGAAACTGGGATGTGGAGGCCGGCCTTTAAAAGAAAGAAAAAGAACATGGACCTTTTCGCACCGGCATGGTGTTTTCCGTCTCCATGTAAAACCCTACTTATACCCTCAGCATTATCTGAATCAGACGCTGCAGAAGTCTCATCTTCCTGTATTGGTAAACAATGTCTGATCAGGACTTATATTTCGGAGGTCATATAATCTTGGAACAGAAATATTAGGAACAAGTAGGCTAAGCTATCGGTACCTTCTCTCCTTCCTCGAGCAAGCACAATTTTTTCTTGGCACTCGAAGTTTGGACGTCCTCATACCTTTTTTTTGTTTTGCATGTGTTCATAGGGAAAAGGGATCGGTAAACGAACCATAGAAACGGCCTCTTGTATCAGTAAATAAGCAAGTGTGTGTGTGGGGGGGGGGGGGGGGGGGGTGGGGGGGGGGGGGAGGGGAAGCATTACCTCTTAAATGAGTGTTCACTAGGCAGTTGCGGCGTCGTTATCTTTGCCGGAGGAGTTTCCAATTGCAGATCATCTACACGCAAGGTTTTTGACGGTGTCTGCGTAAGACTGAGGAGGCCATTATAGAGGAGTTCTGCATCTGCTCCTGATTTGGTGGATGGTAAGGGAGGGCTTTCTGCTTGCCATACAAAGTAACAATAGACGTGATCTGGTAGGATTTTTTAGGATTCCGGAAGCTTTTATCGCTCATGGAAACAGCAAAGGTTAGTTTCGAGGAAACTATAGCTGCAATATCAAGAGGAAGGCCATCACGGCTCTTAGGTGCCCGCATAACCGCTTCAACAGATTTGCCAACAATTCGGCGACCAATCTCACCAAAACATATCATTTTCGGCTTCATCAGTTCCGTCAGATGCAAAGAAGCAAAGCTTGTACCTAAAGTAGATGCAATTGATATAAACAATGCAGCTTTAGGTAACTAAGGAGGGGAGTGGAAGCGGGGACATACAATAAAACTTACTTGTACGCGTATTTGTTGGTGGTTCCACATTCGTAGCATGTGTAATCAGGGCCATCAGCTTTGCAAGATTTATTACAAAGGTTGCAGGAAGGAAACCACCAAGATTGATCAGCAGCCACGCGTGTAATGGTGACAGTATAGGAGCAACCGTTCTCCTGAAAAGGCAGAAATTAGCGGCAACATTATTCGCCAAATGTTTATTGCCCAGGAAGACGCCTAACTGCGAACGAAATTAACAACAGCATGGCAACTAACTGGAAACTCATATGGATTGATGGATTGCATCTCAGCTAAAGTCATTAGTTCAGAAAAAGGCTTTGTCTGTGGTTGGATCTCATCTTTGAAAGGGACACCAACACGCCGAATGTCAACGCTATTCCCATGCAGCCTGAGTTAACATTATTTGTAGTAGTAAACATCAGCAGCAATACATTCAAAGAGGAAAAGGAGGCGGTAAAAGGTAAGCATCCCAAAGAGCCAACTAAAAAAAATGATGTTGAGTATGATATACTCACGAATGAATCAGGATCTGCGCTTCAGGTACGTCAGGGTTCAAATACCAGTGGCAAGCAGAGTACCCACTTAGGTAAAGTTGGCCTAGGATAGCCAGGGGAAAAGTAGGCACAGTAAGTTTGCAAAGTAGTAGGTTCCAGCAGGTGCAATGGCAAAATGTACAAAACTGGGAAAATCAGAAAGGCATCAGAGAAGGTACCTAGATAGGTTTTGACCAAACAGCCAGTCAAGAGAACAACAACTGGCTTGCCATTAAGGTTATCCAGTCCATTATCTGCGGTAAACTGCAGTGACTTGCGACACCATATAGATACTTTCAGTTCCATTTGCCTAGTTGGTTAGGAAAGCACAGGATGCGTGAGCGAGCAATAGCAGCAGTTAAAGAGAGGCTCATATGCAGATAGCAAAATGATGGGTTGACACTATGCATCGTGCAGGTTACCTCTCATTTTTTATAAGGATGTTCCTTCGTACGTTCGGAGTCTGCTGGTTTGTGAAATGCACCCACTCTGGTTCTCCTACCTCAGTTAAGATACCAATGACATCTGCTAAGGAAATTCGCTCATAAGTACTTTTCGTACTTGTTTATGTAGGTATCAAACACAGGGCAGAGATGGGAGCAGTAGGATGTTACCGTGGAACTTTTTCTTGTCGCCTATGTAGTTATGGAGATCCTCAAAAGCTGTCAGATTGTAGATATAATCTGGGAACACACCGAACTTCCTTGCTGTATTGATTCTTGTGTGGCAAGTGAATTCCAGCATGTACCTCCCTGGCAACGATCTGAAGTAGTCCTTTGCGTTGCAGACTCGAAACCTGCTGATAATATATGTTCTGCCAGCATGCAGTAGAGGACTATGGCGATCTGCCACGCTAGCGGGAATTTCTGCGTAGATAGAATTACCCTGAAGGAAAAGGTAGCAAAATTACATTGTAGTAAGGTTAGGACACTGGAACGCAGTAATCTCCAGATGTAACAAATAAGTCGGCAGTGGAACAGCTGATCCGGGCTATATTTATTACCTGGTCATCAGCAAGGACCAAATCAACATGCTGTAGAGGCCCATCATCGGTTAGACCTCTGAACTCCCACTTCCGGGAGACACGGACGCAAATGGTTTTCAATCTGTCCTTCGGAGACAGACTTGACAGAGGGATGAAGGCCATGGTTCGTACTGCAGCAACAGGACAAAGTTTAGTTAGAGAGTAAAATACGATTTATGCAAGCATGGCAGGCCAAGCACCACAGGACAAGGTAGCAGGGTCAGAGGATGATACATATAAAAAATTGGCTACGCTATATTAAAAATGCACATGATGAAGGGTGAAAGGTCTTTAGACAGCCGACCTCAGCAGGGATTTGTGTACATCGTTGGCCGTAAGCATCAACTACGTGTCTAGCGCAGCAAAGAGTGGATAGACGAAAAAACCTCTGGGTAAACAATATTTCATGTTATGTCAGTGCAATTTCCCTTTTCATTTAAGTAGTTTCAGCCCCTTTTTCAACGTAACCCGCATGACAGCAACTTAAAGCTGGCCATGTGTGAAGACATGCTTTTTTAAATAAACTCCAACATGTGATAATGTCTGACCTTGGCTCTTGTTTATAGTCATAGCATAGCAAACCTTTATAGGGAATTGTCTTCTTTCCATAACAAAGGGCAATTTTGCTTTCTTAAGAGTCGGACATATACGTGGAATTAAAACGGAACGGCCAGCATGTGTCCCAGTCATGATTTCAGCCTCTGACACCATATTCCCTAGAGATGTAATTATAAGCCGTGTCCCATTGCACAATCCAATAGACTGATTAACATTGCGCAAAAGCATGATTGGAACACCTTTCTTCAGAGTAAGTTTGAGAGCAGGGAAGCCATTATCATTTAGGGAATTAAGGAACTAAACTGGATATAATATGTCATACGATTCATGGCTACCAGGGGCTTTCGATATTCGATCGCAACTTAAATATTCTTTTGCCTCGCCAGGAATCCTTGCAACAATATGATTATTAATCTCGTCGACAACATAATTAGTGGGAGTTAGGATAGCGTGGCTTCTTAAATAGGGAACGCTGTCGTAATTACGTAAGAAGTCAACGTAAATGTTGTCAACAATGCACGAAATCTTGTCGTTAGCGGGAATCAACAAAAGGTCAGATGGAATCCTAATCCAAGAATCATCAGGGTCACCATCCTTTGATATAGTTGGAATTTTTCCTTCACCGATATCAAGGATCCACTGACTGAATGCCGCCAGTTCTTGTTGAGCCTCCGCAGTTAATTCAAGGGAGCGAAGACGCATATTTATTTTCAAAGTTAGAATGGTAACATTGGACCATAGGGGGGAGTTTACTATAGTAGCGTTCACTATCTGCTTCCTAGAACCTCCCTCAATAACAGGTAATATTTGCCTTAGATCCCCGCTGAGAACAACTACTTTTCCACCGAACGCAACATTTTTCAATTCTTCATTCTGCGATGAAAGAAGATCCCGAAATGTTCTGTCTAAAGTTTCAAAAGCAGCTTTATGCGTCATCAAGGCCTCATTCCAAATGACCAGAGATGTTTTTTCAATGAGTTCCGCCAGCATTGTACCTCGCTTAATATCACAGATAGAGCCATCCTCAATATCACAAGGAATCTTAAATCTAGAATGGGCAGTTCGTCCACCAGGGAGAAGGAGTGAAGCAACACCGGAGGATGCAACAGTTAGGACTATCTGCTGGTGAGAACGAATGTAAGAAACAATGGCATTCCATAAGTAGGTTTTACCGGTGCCACTAAAACCAGACACAAAGAAGAACCCTGGTTTGCAGCTCAAAACGGCCTCTGTGATGCTGTAGAAACCATGCAGCTGGTCATCATTGAGGCTGGCCATTAGGTTTTTCGATTCCAATAACAGGTCTGATGTAGAGTACGCCAATTCTTCCTCGATGAGACGGTTCCCGGCAATAGAATGCGAGGACCCACTTTTCCTAGGCAAATTATAATCTCGGATCCTGCTCTCATTTTTGGCAAATAAGGTTGTTAAATCTTCAATCAGGAAATCTTTTAAATCGGCTTCAGGTATTTGGAAATTAGGGTTCCCAACAGTTTCCCTGAACTGGTACTGTATATCGTCTGCAAGAAGCCGCAAGACCTTTTCAAAAAAGTATACTCGTCTAAGACCTCACAAAACAAGATCATAGTGACAAACAGTTGCCGGAGTTGTGAGGAAGTTGCCCAGCAAGCAGCCTCATCAAAAACATTATACCATTCCTGATCATTTCCTAAGAGGCCATGAGCATTGCAGGCCTCCTTAAATGTTTCGTATAAAATACCCTCTTAAGTTCTAACATCCTCAGAACAACGAGCCCCCCTAACAATCATCAAAAGCATTCTAAGGTAGTAACGCTCACCGACACTTGGATGGACATAATACAATCGACCAATTTTTCCACCTAAGCATCTAGGTTCCCATGAACGTTTATCTTCCAGCCATCGCCACTTTGAACCGAATTCCAAATAAGTTAAGGACCGAGCATCTGGGTATATTTTGTTGGCGTCAAACCACTGTGTTAGCATGGTTCTTCTTAAAAATTCGTTTGAGACCACTTCAGCCATGTTTGTGTTTTCATTATATACGATATTATTCTCACCAGGCAGATGAACTGGCAAACGCTCAACAGATGGATAGTGCCTATGTGTATCAAAACCAAACACACGCCAGCAAGCATCTTGCTCACATATGTAGCGACAATCAAGATATTCCTGGACCTCATTTCTAGTCTGCGTGGATTCATCAATAGGAGCTTCTTCACCGCTTTTTATGTGTTCAATATAAGCTTTGCTGCAATCTGGGTCTTTGGTCACATACTTGAAAAGGTATTTTATGAATATGCCTTTGTTACACCACTCAACATTTATGTGAGCCTGAAATTTCTTCAGTAGATATGGGTTGTATGGGACAACCCATCGGTTGTCCAACTTGCATGATCCTTTAATAACGTATTGTCCATTGTTAGGGCGTTTATACAGTGCAAACCCATTACTATCAAGTGCAGTTTCTTGCTGGTAAGGCTTAGGGAAACCCTTGGAACACTTTTCATTTTTCATGCAAGGAGCTTTTGGATTATCTTCACCACAAGGACCATGGATCATATGCTCAGCAACGATCCTAGAACACTTCAATTAGCATGTGTATCCATCTACACATCAAAACTTTGCTTCAAATAATCAATTTACTGAGAATACTTGGTTTAACCTTCTCGTCAAAGATCCTGGAACAACTACTCATACCTCCACTACAACCTAACACTTTAAGCTAAGAGTTAGCTTCACTTTCTTAGCTCAACTCGATCCATCAGAGAAAATAGGAGAGAAAAACAAAGAACTTAAGTCTCATGAAGAATCGACAAAGTGACAACATAACATTTTCTCCTACATCAAAGCCGGAATGTCTTAGAGCTTCCCTTGACACGGGCATCTTTCAAACAACAAGAACCATTAGGTCAGCTACCACTGTGTTTGTAGACTCACACCAACATAGCATCACATCTTTATTCCATTGGTATATGCCTTCTATGAAGTCCATGCTACACCAACCACTAAGTGTTATGCTTCATAACATCATATTCCTAAAACATTATGTCAAGCATGACAAGTTCACCAATGAAGCATAACAAAATCACCATGAAACAACCTCCAAAACTGTTGTCCTTATAGGCACTTGCCTAGAACAACTATAAGTCATCATCCTCGCAAAATGGTCACTTGCACCATATTATAGAATGTCATTTAACCTATGTGATTAGAAGAACATTTGATACACTTCTACTATTAGATCATCTGACAACTATGGTAGGATAAATTAAAACCACTTAGATCCTTATTACACCCATTAAGACCACTAAAATACATAGACTAGTCAAACAAGGCCACAAAGCCTCTGTGACTTCAAGTTACATTAAGCATCCAAACACATACCAAGCACAACACTATGCTTAAACACTAATAACCTCACAAAACTCCACCTGAGTCTATAATCATCTCATCTTGATGACTAACACTAAGATGGACTTTGAATTGAGTGGAAACAAACCTACACCGGACTAAGGTTAGGCTGAAACGTCGTCACTCCAATCTATAGGACAAGGCACACAATGACCCACCCATTTGATATATCAAGAGAAAATAGTTACAATGCACGACATGGTGGCCAATCCATCCGTCATTGAACCATTTCCTTTGAATATAAATAGTTGGGTCAATCTAACCCTCGGCCAACCTCACTTGGCAAAGCAGAGAGGTATTGTGGGGGCCCTCCACTCAACCCATCTACAAAGCCACACTTAGTCTATTCTATAGGGTTCAAAATTCCTTTTGGATCTTACAAGCCACAATAACAACAAAAGCCTCTCAATGCTTAGACCAATGAAAAAAAGATATTTACAACTACTTGAAGTAACACCACAAATAACATCAACACATAAATACAATAATGACACAAGCCATATGTAAAGCAAGGAAATTAAAGGTACTACACTTCTGTATAAAAAAGCTCCCATCCTACAGGTGCAAGTGTGTCAAGGTTTATTATTAATCAAGTTTTTGCATAACAACTTAAGCCTAGAACCTATAACCTGGCGTTGATACTATCTGTAACACCCTGCTCCAAAATCTGCTTATGGCCCAGCTCCTCACGTGGAGCGAGCCCACATACGCATAGCACCTCTTTTACACTTTCGGCCTCACTTCGTGTAAAAGGGTCAACCAGGAGGTGCTATGTCTGGAACAACCAGGATTATAAGCTGGCCCTCACCCCCCTAAACTTCCAATATGGTACTAAGCCACCATACTACAACCACAATTGGACCACTAAACTTCCAATGTGGTACTAAGCCACCATACTACAACCACAATTGGGCCACATGGGCCATACTACTAAGGGATATTGGGCCGGGGTATTACATTCACATCACCATAAGGGCGCCCTCGGCAGCTCACCATATACGCAATAGACTCCCAGAACCACCCCTCGTTACACAACCGTGCCGCAGGCCTTGCCACACGCGCACGCAGCGAGGGTTCATGCTCTGATATGAACTATAACACCCTAAACGAAAACACAACAATCATTTGGAGAATTACCACACCACACCACAACAACAAAATAAAGGACGCGGAAGCAACTATGACCGTTCAGTAGATAAAAAATAATTAAAGCTTCACAGAAGCGAATAAAACAATTTACAAACTAGAACCACAAGAAAGAGTATAGAGAAACATCAGAGACTCCACATCCAAGCATTTTATTATAAAAAGGTGTGTCCAAAATATGTAGATAAATGTGTGGACACATGCTACTACTCCCATTCAAAGCTGCACCTTCCAGCTCAAGAACCTGCGGAGGGGAAAAAGTATGATGTTTATGGAAAAACCTCAGCAACCAAACTGCTTTAACCAAGCCATTTAAATCACAATTGGATTAAACATCAGATTAATAATTTGATATAAAAGAAACATCTTATTGAGACAGTATATAACTTCAGGTAGAGAGATATAAACAAGTACATCATAACCATATTTCCATGCATTTGCAAATGGTACAAAGCATAAATAATGCTTCAGTGCACATGCAAATGTTGCAATGCAATGCATGGCTTCACTTCTACCCACAAATCCCAAGGAAGGAAGTGAGGGCTGCAACCATATTGCTAAATCTCAACGTGCGTTGCTGTACCAGTACTTACCGCACCAATCCGGCTACGGTTTGTTCATATGCATATTCAACATGAGAGTGCAAATGCAAGATTGCAATGCAAGAACTTCATATGCCTCAAAAATAATAACTTCAAAAGTAAAGCATCAAGCTGAAGAAGATACTTCAATATAAAGTCATTTTAAGATTTATCTTGCTAGTGCGAGGTACTAAAATTAAATGGAGGCAATTCAAATAACAAAGTTAAAGCGACTAGACCACATCGCTACGTTTACTTGCCTTCACCGAAGATCAAGAACGTGAGCTAAGCATGATCCGAAGGTACACCACCTGTTCACAAATATAGCTCACCACCAAAACAAACATACAAGCAAAGACATACATATATTAAAGCGTTCCTAGGCCCGAACCCAACATCCTCACACAAACACACATTAATCTAGACATGACAACAGCATTAAAGATTATATTTTTCATATCCTTTAATCCTTATGGATAAAAATTCTCATAATTTTCCATCTGAAAGATATCTTCAGAACCTAAAACTTTATAATTATCCAAATGTAGAAGAAAAATCGTCAATATTGGATAATATTGAGGTAAACCTTAAACTGACCATCTGACAGATTCTGCAGAACAGTCCTACTAAAATAGTCATAACCGAAGCTCCAAAATTCAGGTGAACATGAACTTTACCAATATGGAAAGCTTATGAAAGTATCTATAACTTTGTAGTAGATCAAAATATCCAATTCTGTAATTTAGTTTGCCTAAACATGAATACAACATATTCTTCACAGAATTACGAGGCTGAAAAACTGTCAGATTCCAACTTTAATTTCTCCCTCATTATAAATCCAATTGAGGTGTTCTTTATGAACCTGGAAAGGTATAAAATTCCTTTTCATCTCATTTAAAGGTTTAATATTTTTCTGAAATCATTAAGGGCACGTAAAACTGCTCCTGCACAGATTGATGGCATGCTGAGAGTATCGACGAGGGCAAAACCTTAACCCTAGACCAAACGGCGACTTACACCGCTGCTCTCAAGTGCTAAAAACTTCTGAAATTAGAAGAAAAACACGTTATACAGCAGGGGCATGTCTCACCTAGGGTTTCCCCTTGAGAAAACAAGGGCGACGGTGATGGCGACGACACCTACGGTGATTCCGCTCTGTTTCCCCTTCTTCCTCGCATCCAACCTCGCTGCACTACACCACACAAGGCGGCACCATCATGAACAGCGAGGAAAAACCATCGAGATGGGGAAAAATGGAGAGAGGAAAGGAACCCCAACTGGTTTTTGGAGAGGAACGACGAGGATCGACGACAACGTGCCCTAATTCCCCTTCTCTTCTCTTCCCCTCCCTCTCCCCTCTTTCTTCTTTGGTCCACGGGCAAAGGGGGTGGCGGCGCAGGTAGGGGCGAGGGGTTTAGGGTTTGGAACAGGAGGGGGTCATGTAATGTAGCGTGGGCCCACCTCATAACTATAGAAAAAAATGTATAACTTCTTGATCCCAACTCCAAACGCGGTATATAAATAGTCAAACGGTATGTATTTGACAAGCTCTGCACAACCACAGTGTTCGTTCATCCATCCGAGCAACCGATCAAAAAAAATTAATTTTAGTTATCAACTTTACGTATTCCAGCATAGAAAGCGTATTTTGCCTTTTATTCATTTTGGGTGTTACAGTAATGAAAGTATATGGTTTAGGATCCCGTACCTGCGGCCACATGACCAAAAGCTTTTCCACTTCTAATATCGTCCAACATCTCTTCAAGTTTCATGTTATAAACCCGCACAACTATATCCGTCCTATCACTAGGCCTTTGGCCCGGTTCAAGAATACCAAGGAACATTTTCGGCCAGTTAGAATTACAGGTGAAGGTCACAAAAAAAATCAGGCCGCCCAAATACCCTGCAGATAGCGAGACCATCATGGTAGTTCTGCACCATGTATTGCCGGCCATCAGTGTGTGACGCTGGCAGAACAGTTAACTTCCCCATTTCACTACCGTCTATGCAACCTCTGCCAACAACATCAGCTATTCCCTAGAGGTTTTCAACCCGCAATTTCGACTAATTTTTTAAAATGTACCATATTCTATTCTCATCTATAGCAGCTCGGGCATCAACCTTTGCTTGACTAGAAAGAAGACCATAACAAAGGAATGGATTTGGCTGCCCACGTCGGTAGTGAAAGTTGTAGCGGAAATAATCTTGCATTGTGATTGTTTTTCTTGTTTTTTTTTTTGCGTCTGATGCGACACCATTGTACAAAACACCAACCTGGAAACCACGTTCACCACAAGGGAACAACAGTGGGTACTGCAACGCCATGTAGTCAGGATGCAATGAAGAAATCCGTCTTAGGTGGCCAGATTTTGCTTCTATAATAATATCACGCTTGAATGTGTCAAGCGTAAAATCACCGACAACAAGCATCGCAAGATGTTCAGTTGATGGCAGGCTATACTGTGGTGAATCCCCCTCCTGAGAACCCACTATCCTGACAACGAATTGCTCGCTAGCGTTATCCTCAAGACGATCTCTAGTCATTTGAAACATTTGGGCAAATGGGTTATGCTCATCCATCATTCTGATTAGGCTGCTAACAATAGACGGGTCTATCGTGTCAGCCGATGACTCAGCAGGCTGCAAAGCACTAATTCGATTTTGAACTTCATTCGAAGTGTCATAAATGTAGAGCTGTAAATATTTAGGAGGGCTTCCATCATCGGGTAAGAGGGATCCAATACGGTGGTGGACCTGACCTGACCGTTTATTTTGAAAACCGGAGGGTCTCGAAAAGGCAGTTATACTGAACCCCCCAATCAAAACGAGCCAAAGAGGCCAAAGGTTCGGGCCTAGGACTAAAAGGAGGAATGGAAATCCTCCCTCCTCTGCAGCAATTATTATAGATTATCCTGTTGGTCCCACGGCATGAGTCTGATTTAACCCTCTCTGGTAACCAAAAAACCGCATGACAATGGGGACACTCGTACTCCGGTGGACCATAATAAGATCTCCACGTATAAGATTCTGCAGAGCAGGGAGAAACAGTTTTTAAGATTTGACCTTCCTAGCTGGGCTGTACTAAAGGGCCTGAAAACGTTCCTTTCAGCGCGTCAACAAATTCTTTAGGGAAACGACCACATTGTAAGGGCCGGCCTGCAATTCCACTTTGGACTAAAAAAACAATTGCCAGGAAGGGCTGCCATGGTCAATCTTTTGCTTGTAAATAATTGTGTGACAACGTTCGCAAACCAATCCTTACCCGACTGCTTTAATCGTTTTTGATTCATGTACTTCCTCCGCTTGCGCCGTGCCTCAGCAGGGTCACAGACACAGGGAGTATACAGAGTCGAGGCATCTGTACAGGTACAGACGCTGTTAGTTTACTTGCTACAAAAGTCCCATATTAAGGTCAGGAAAAGGGACCAGGCAGCTTCTTTACTCTGTTTTCGCTGTTCAGTTGAATTTCTGCGCTTACTCCTACCCGCTGCGCTGCTTGTGTAACCCCAAAAGATGTGGAGTTATTAGGGAAGAGAGTGTGAATTCGAAAAAATAATTGATTTGTAGATTCGAGAACAACTATATATGCGCTCCAAACTCACATGTTTCCGCAATTTCCGATATACTCCCTTCTCTATGCCGGTCCATGAAGCAGCAACAGGGAAGTTCTAAAGCAGTATAACACAGCAGTAATATGAATAGGCTTCAGGCGACTCCAAGGCAAAACAAATGAACGGAAAGATAAATAGAAGAGCCACAAAATATTACAACAACAACATAGCCTTTTATCCCAAGCAAGTTGGGGTAGACTAGAGATGAAACCCATAAAAAAACAAAGATCACGGATCTTCAGGTACGTAGATGGCGAGTCTCCAAGCGCTCCTATCCAAAGCTACCTCTTCGGAGATATTCCACTCCTTAAAGTCTCTTTTCACCGACTCGTCCCAAGTCAGTTTAGATCTACCTCTACCTCTTTTTATATTTTCGGCCTGCTTTAGAACCCCACTACGCACCGACGCCTCAGGGGATCTCCGTTGGACATGTCCAAACCATCTCAATCGATGTTGGGTAAGTTTCTCCTCAATTGGTGCCACCCCGACTCTATCCCGAATAACTTCGTTCCGGACTCTACCCTTTCGTGTGTGCCCGCAAAACCACCGCAACATCCGCATCTCTACTACACTCAGTTGTTGGACATGTCGTCTTTTTGTAGGCCAACATTCAGCACCGTATAACATCGCCGGATGAATCGCTGTCCTATAGAACTTACTTTTGTGGCACCCTTCTGAGCCACAAAATATTACAGTCCAAAAAAAATGTTGTCAAGTTAGTGAAAAAATCCTATCAAACACAGGAGGAAGCAGCAGGAAACGAAAGGCAGTTTCTAAATCATAGGCCAGGATAGGGACCTCATAGGATCAGAATCAGGCGTGCAGAGGATGTCACCGAAAATCTGCTGGTTCGGTAGGGCCATTGAATTCGCAGGGTAACATAATAACCTACCAGGTTCTAGGAGGCTAACACGGTGAGGATGAACTCTAGGAACTAAATCTGTCCTGATACCAGGACAATGTGGAAGGGGCATCCTGTAAACGCTGTGCAAGAAAATGACAGCTTGCAACGCGGCTTACTCGTAAGCTAAGAAATTTTTTTGGCGGTGCCATCATGCCCAACTTCAGTTATCAAGGACGCCTACGGCAAGCAATACTGCCCGGAAACAACCTTAGAACGGAGATGCAGTTTACACCAACTGAAAGCATGGCGTCTACGAAGAAGAAGGCTGTCTGGAAAAGCTGCAAAGGGAGAATCCATAAACATAAAAAAGGAAAAGCTAAAGTAGAAAAAAGGGAAAGAATAAATCCATTAGAACGAAACCACAGTAAGCACTATGCCCTGTATGGCCGTACCTATGTATGTGGACGCAAACAGTCAAGAAATGAAAGAGAACGAAAAGGGTGAAACCAACGCCAAAGTGTCAGCCTGAAACCCACTCGGAATTAAAGTAAGGAAGGAGATCACGGTTGAACTGAGGAGAAATGGACTTGGACCGCGCATTGCATAGAACCAAATCTAAAGGAACCATAAACGAAAGGTCAGCAAAAGTTACCGATTAAACGGAAAGCAAACTGAATTTGCAGCTAGGAGACGATCCGTCGAGAACGCGAGTCCAAAGCTGATGCGCCAACGGATCTGTGGGCACCCTGCAGTTGAGGATATGGAACCTATTAATCCGACGGAGCACGGACGAAATGAGCCGCAGGCACCCAACTTCCAACCAGAACAGGTTAAAAAATCTGTGCCCGTCCCAGAACGGAGGAGGCAGGAGGCACGCATTGGCGATGCGGGCTCGCACCCAGGATGCACCGGTTAGCGATTACGAAAAGACTAATGAAGCAGGCCCATCAATCGTTAGCACCACATGCTTACCGCTGAAAAACCGTAGCATGTGGCAAGCACGGCCTCGCGAAACAATTTAGCAATTTCTCCCGGCCGATCTGTGCGAAAGGTGGAAAGTAAAAAAAAGGAGGATGTATGAAAACGACAGTAGGCGACAGATCCGCCTCGTTTGACAACGAAAAGGAGGTGGCGCAGCAGATTGGCGAAACCAAATAGGGATCCACCTGAATATTTAGTGGATAAAAAAACCGGCATTGGTCCCAGGTCAGTGAGGGCTGCAAACTGCAAGCCGGCCGAAACCCAGAGCCGCTTCAGGATCTTCACAAAGAAAGAACAAAGGGGAAAAACGTAGGGCAATGGGATCAGCAGAGCCCAGAGGTTGGATCGAAGAATGTAAGAGCACGCTAAGAAACGGACTAAACAGCTCAAGCAGCCGCAGCCCGCTGAGGAAGCCCCGGAGCAGATGGATACCTAGACTCGACGGTGGCCGGCGGCGAGGAGAGCGGCACCAGCTGAAGACCTCAGCCGTGAGAAGAAGCAGGAAGGCAGTCGAGTGGGCAAGGCGAGGAACCAGCAGTAAAAGGAAGGAAAAAGGGAAAGACCACCCAGTTTCACTACAGGGAAAAGTCACTAGGTAAGTGTGAAAAGTAGATTCCAAAGTAAAACGAGGGCGGCGGGAGGTTGCTAGCGGGGTAGAGGAAATTTCACGGAACACCGTAGAGCACAGTGCATACGGGCTGCACTAGTTCCGGCAACACGGAGTCAACAAAGCGAGCACAACCGTAAGGGCGGTAGCATTCCTGGCTACGTGGATAGCCTGGCCATCCGGCGAGGCTCGGGGGAATCATATATAGAAATTTTCTTGGTTAATCTGCATATTTTGCTTTTGTGCTTTTTTAATCTGTTGAACATTGTCACCTGTGATGTATTTATAAATTTGGGTTTTAATCAAGTTTTTGTTATTTTTAGATAATTTTTCTTCTTAACCGTTGGATCTAAATCTAATGGTTGTAGAAATCGAGTGTTTGTGTTGCTAGAATCACTCGATTTTAAGGATCTGGTATAATCGAGTGTTTATATTGTTTTTGACACTCGGGTGCCGGTCTCCATTAGAATACCCGAGTATGAGTGAGGTAGACAGCTCCTAATTTGTTTTTTGAAAGGAAACGTTTTCGGCCTCCGCAACCGCACACAGTCAAACTTTTACAAAATTCAGCTCACAAACTGAAAAACTAAGAGAGTATAAAGATTGATCTCGATCTCGTTCGATCTTGTACGTTCTGACATGATGATGATGTGCTATCTAGCAGACTAGCACTGATACAGTTAGTGTGAAAGCAACTAACAACCCAGAAAAGTAGAGCACGAGGAGATACTTTTGCTAGTCCTATTATTAGCGAGTACAGTATATCTGCTTTGTAAACACTAATAATGCATTCGACCTGGCTGCCCGCCCGTGCGTTGCCTGTTGTCATTTCATCCCAGTCCCACAGCCGTCAAGCGACACGTCGACACGACGTCACCACGACGATGGGATGTTGGATAGATATCCCTGTCGTCAGAGCTAGTGACATGGTATTGGTATGTCATATGTGCTTTCGTGGAGTTGGCGGCCGGAGAGCCCCCGAGTCGCCGGCACGTGCGACCGGTCGTCGACGACCTGGCCGGGTGATCTGGCCCGATCCGTGAGTGATGAGCTCGACGGTGGCTTTGCGGCTATATACTAGTAGTAGCTGGTGCATCATATATATCCCTTTCTTGAAGCGTGTAGTATGCGAGGTAGTCAGAAATAACAAGATGGTTAATCCCAGCTGCAGCCAATTACAGCGCAGGCAGATCTCTCCGTGATCCCCTTTAAGCCCAACAAACCATTCCCAGTTTCAGCTCAGCACTGACAGTGTGGATGCAACATCACACAAAAAAAAGTTTTTTTATCCATACCATTATAATTTTTATGGTCGGAAGATTTGCCATTACTATTCGTCTATTCACAACTGTAATATTACAATTCACTTCTTATCTAAGATATACCATTACTGATCCCTTCCACATGTTTCTCAAAATATTTAGACCAAATTGCCCCTATCTTCTTCATCTTCCCCTCTCCTCTCTCCATGTCCGGCGGCAAACAACTCCCTCGAGCAAGACTCGCCCGGCGGCCAAGAACTCCAGCAGCGCGCCACCACGGTCCAATAGCCCGCGTCCCCGTCTTCTCCACCTCTCCGGCCCCCTCCTCAACCTCCTCGCGCCGCTCACCTCCACCCTCCTGCCAAGAATTGAAGTTTCCTGACCCGCCATGGCCGCCGCCGCCCTGAGCTCTTCGCCGGCCAAATCCTCAAGCCATGCCGCGCCAAAACCCAATCGCCCCCACCAACAGCTCGCCCACCTTCTGAGCTCCACCCCAGACCCCTTCACCTTGAGCTATGGCCACTGCTTCGCCGGGATTCCAGGGATTTCCGGCCAACCGTGCGCCACCGTCCACTCGAGCTCCGCTCACCGTCGAGCTCCTACTCCCGGTCCTCCTCGAGCCTGTGGTGGTTACCGCGGGCGGCGGCGGGCGGGCGGACGCGCGCGGGGCGCGAGCGGCGGTGGCGGTGGGCTGCCGCGCATGGGGGACGGGCGGAGCAGAGCGACTAAGTATGAAGCCGGGCATTTCTGTCTATACCGAAATACGGTACCTGGGAAAGCCATCCAATACGTACATAACGTATGTATCAAATAGTAATGGCATGGTTCCAATATCATGAATAGTAATGGTATATTCAAAATACGAAAAATAACGGTGGTATGGATAAAAAAACCAAAAAAAAGGTGAAGCAAGATATTTGTGAAAAGCTAGCTGCATGAACGCGTGTGGATCGGATAGGCGTCCACGTATGGAAAGCTGGAGACTGGATCCACTAGCACACCTGCAGAGCCAGCATGATCAGATGATGGGCCCACCAGCAGAACTGAATCGGATCCTCTGCGAGGAATCTTGCCGCGTTGTGCTACCCACTTACCTGCAGAGGCACCCCATCGAGCATCTGAGTGGCAGCTAGTTGCATATATATATATGTATATGTATATATATAGATATATATATATATATATATATATAATTGGGCGCACAACTAGCACTACATGGTGATCGATCGGCACGGACACTTTGCGCGCACGTACGCGTGCTTATCCTCTCGTGATCTCGTCGCCGTCGCTCTCACGAACAAACAAGGCAATGGAGATGCTTTGTGTATGGTTTCCAGCAAATTGGAGGAGATTCCCGGCACACGGCGGGTACCGATACGCGGATGCGGACGCTGATTCCATCCTGCTGGTAGCCAGGCGACGAGATGAGATTTTCCTAGCATGCTTGGCCGTGACAGGCACCGTGGGCTTATCCAAAGCGCGCCTGCTACCGTCTTCTCACCAGGCCAGCGCCATGTGATCCGAGGCGCGCGCGGCCTACGTGGACTCTCGTGACGCTGCCGCGTGTCCTCCTCCCGGCCGGGGAGCGTGTAGACGCCACGCGCCCACGATGCATGGTCCAGGGACTCGCTCGACGAGCAGCATATCCGATCCCTTTGCCGGCTTGCTCCGAGGAATCGATCGAGCAGGGACACGGCGAGCTCGTTCGTGGCAAGCAACCAGTGGCTCTCCCCCGGACTCCATGGGCTCCCTGATGAGCATCCGACCGACAGGCAGACCGCAACCCCATATGTCTGCTGCAAACCTTAAAAGGGACATGTGTATATATACGTGGTGTGCATACTGTGTAGTTTATGTTGCTTTATATATTAATTAACATATATATGATGTAATTGTTAGTGGTCGTCGATCGTCGCAGAGGAAAATTAAAGATCGCCGCTGGAAATTAAGAGCACCGGCTCTCAAATAAAAGGACAAATTAAAGGAGAGACAACCCTTGCGGAGTCGATCCCCAGCCCAAGGAGATCAGATATTCGTGCTGGTCAGCTGGTGCATGTACAGTGACACTTGGATTCGGTGCTGACGTGGCAGCACCCGGCGAGCTAAAGCCACCTGCTTTTCTTATCCGATCTTTTATCCGGCCCCGAACAATGGATAAAAGGGCGATGGAGGAGATGCCATCACCTAGCTACAGACGTCATCTATCTTATATCTTCCCAGGCGAGAAATATCATCAGAATACGACTGAAAATACATTAGAGGAATATATGTTCAGAGATGAAAGATATATGCGTGCACATTACCGCATTACAGTTTAGGATAAAGCCATATTTCAAAAAGATTATATATGGCATAATATGATTAATTGGTATATGAACTCATGCATGCATGTTCACCATTTGTTATAGAGCGCTCAAACTACCTAGGGCACCGCAAGTAGCTAGTAGTACACTACTACAAAAATATTTTTAGGAACATCCTTTTTTTTTTCTAGTAGCGAGCTTCCTTGAAATGCATTTTACGGAAGATTTGGCTTTAGCTCGCCATGCCAATTTACGGAAGATTTACTTTTTAAATTGACAGACCCTCCTTGAAAATACCATCTCTCGGATTCTACCGTCTGTGGAAATGCATTTATAGAGGCGTACACGTTACCCGTTCCTCACTACAGGAAACTGATTGTTTATCGTGTGTCCGAAACTTTGCTGTGTGCAAAATATCGAGCACACGGCAAAGAGCCTCTGTGCCGTGTGCTAAACCAAAAATACACGGGGAAAAGAAAGCACACAGCAAACTTCCTCTTTGTCATGTGCCCGATGACACACACGGCAAAGAAGTTGTTTGCCGTGTGCCTACTAACCAACACACGACAAACAATAAATTTGCCGTGTGCCATGCCCCCGATAGACGGTAATAATTAAACACATGCCCGGACCGGTCGACAGGCATTAGGAGGGTGGCCAGCCGTTAGTATTTGCCATGTGCCTAATGGAGGCACACGGCCAAGTAGTGTGTTTGCCGTGTGCCTCGTAGCAGCACACGGCAGAGTAATGTGTTTGCCGTGTGCCTGCTACCAGCACACGGTAAAAGGGTGGCTTTGCTGTGTGCTAGTGTGCCAGTGGTAGGCACACGATAAAGAAACAAAAAAAACCAACTTCTGCCCTCCAAACTTTTTCTCCACTCCATATACATTGCTTGGTACTCCATGTTCCAATTTGGTGCATTTCTCGAATTGTTTGCTATATTTAACAAATTTATTGCATTCGTTGAATTTTTTTATAAGTCAAATTTAAACTGCAAGTGCATGAAATAATAGAATAAAGTAGGTGAAAAAATTATATTCATGATAGTGAGTCCAGTGTAAGGCCTTATCCAGTAGTTGAAACGAAATTTCGAAAATCGTGTTCACAAAATATTACCACGAACGTGGAGCCGAATAGTTTTTAAATTCTATAAAATTCAAATGAAGTATGAAAATTATGAGATTTGTCAATATCTCATGCTATCATATGTGAAGTCTATGATAAAAATTTGAAAAGGTTTCGCATGTTTTGTCACGTACGATGCTTGTAAACTGAAGCTTACCGAAGAAGATCCATATAGAAGAGAAAGATGTGGTTAGGTTTTGAAACGAACCGAGTCTTCGGAACGAGGACCTCGACTTTCTGTATCGTCATGATAGTCACTGAATCAGTAGCCACATACAGAACTCATTTTAATTACATATCACAGTCATACAACTCCATAATTCATTACATGGGTTTAAATAATACATAATCCAAAGGATTGTAATATGAGTTTTTCCAGTACAAGCCCCTTGGGCTAAAGGAGAATAAACAGAAATCGGAAGCGGTAGCTATTCTTTTGGGCCATCCTTCATCTTGGGTAACTCTCCTCCATAGGCAACTTGAGCGTAGCATGGGCCGTCCTTAGTTCATCCTTCATCGTCAGGTTGTTCTTCAGGTTGAATCCTACATCTACCAACTATCCCCAAGGAGTGGGATAGATTCACGTCACCATCCGTATGCACGCTTTAAGTGGAATGCACGAGGTATAGGAAATAGCCAAAGGATAAGGCTAGGATTTTCCTAAGCAAGCAGCAAGCAGGTTATATGATCAACCAAACACCTCAACTCGGGCCATCCTGGCACTCCAGGTTCCCGAGATACTCACACCTTCCATACCCACCAAGTCGATGCGAGAACTCCCTCTCCTCGCACCTCAATTGCCTCAGGCAGGAATATCAAGACTAGAGGGAGGTAGAGATCAAGTAACACTACTCTATGAAAGTGAAGCCGGATCAAGAGTTGAACATAACCGAGTACGCAGCTATACGTATAGTTTTCACCCTGCAGGGGTTGTACACCTGGACCCACTCGCCTTGAAGTCAGCCGGTCCATCAACCGACTAACTCCAAGACACCGGTCAATGAAACTAGCTGCAACGGCCCCCACCCTGCTTTCCTGGGTTTGGGATGCATCCTCCCGCAAGAGGATGCCCCGGAACAGTGATGCCTTCTACACCTGGGCCACGCAAGACCCTGCCATTCGGGGGACATGAGGTCAGCACCTCCTCCCCTTACACTGATGCTCTATCCAACTATAGGAGTGGTGCCGCGCGTCACTAGCTCGGATCAGATCTGCCCTCATAACAGAGAAGTGGTGTGCACGTTTGACATAGTTCCATCTCCAGGTCCACTAACTAGGGCCTTAATTACCGAGGCGAGTATCTTCCACAAGACGTATTCAGCGCAATGGTCCGTCAACGACACCCATTACAGGTATAGCCCTCCAACTCCTCCAAAACATCCCGAAGGACCCAACCGTCCCGAAGGACCAACCATCCCGAGGGACATGTACCCGCCACAGGTACTCCGTAGGATGTTCCCAACACACACCCCAAGCCCTTATTAGAAGATCAAGTTATGTTTAACTCACCCCAGCTAGATTCTTATTCACCAGTCTCCTCAAAAGAGTAACTCCACTCACGCCAAGACTATATCACCATATCCCACACATACACATACAACAGTAGCCAAAGCATCTCATGTATATTCAATCAAGGTATTATAGGAGTACAAGGAATCTAGATATAAAAATAGGCTATGCAGGTTCATTCCAAGGTAACACATCAAGGAGCAATGGCATATCTAGCAAGCAATGCCTAATAGGTATTCAAATCGTAGATAGGCGTGAACCTGGTGGTTCTTCTATCCTCGGGTCGTCCGGGAAGTCCTCCTAGGTCTTCGGGTCGTTCGGTACGCCAGGTCTGTGCTGATGTCAGTGTTGACTCGGTCAACATTGACCGTGTGAGACCCGAGGCAGCGGGACTGCTCACCTGGCGTACATATACATGTAGTAGGGGATGACGCATGGGTCATACCTTATCCTCATTGTAACTAGTCGTATAGAACTAAGACTAGTCGGACGTAAGGAAACTACCCGACAACGTACTCGGGTAGGACTCCTCAGGCCGTCCCGACTAGGATTTCCATGTAACCCTGTCTCCCCAGACTATATAAGGGCGGCAGGGACCCCTCCAAAGCATAACCAACAATCTCATAACCTCTAAGTCAATACAAACCACACAAGACATAGGGTATTACGCTCTCGGCGGCCCGAACCTGTCTAAACCTTGTGTTCCTTGCACCTTCAAGTTCCTGATCTCGGCGACACCCTACCTACAACCTATCATCTCGGGGGTATCCCTCGGTGGGCGCCAACTGTCGGTGTTTTCACCGTCAGCCTACCTAGGGATACCCCAAGGTAGGTGATTGTTTGGTGAGGGATCGCCGGATCTGGAACTTGAAGGTAAACGCGAAGACACAAGACACAGATTTAGACAGGTTCGGGTTGCTAGAGTAGCGTAATACCCTACATCCTGTGTGGTATTGTATATTGCGCCCTGCGCTTGAGTGTTGAGTTGCCTGTTGGCCGCTCTATTGGTCTGCCGATCGAGGTGCTCCCGCTCTCCTTTATATACTCCAGGGGGTGGGGTTCCTAGTCGGTTACAAGGTAGGAGTCCTAGTAGGATTACAAGGTATGAGTCCTAATAGGATTATAGAGGAATCCTAGTTGGAGTCCGACTTCTTCCTTCCTTGCGAGTACCTGGTGATCTATCCCTGACAGACCGGGTCAACGGTCAGCGGTCGTCGGTGGGCCTACCGATCAACCTCAGCACGTGGCTGACGGGCGGGGCCCACTGGTTTACTGGGAAAAAGGAAAAGGAAAAGAAAAAGAAAAAAAAGGAAGGGGTGGTGTGCAGGTAAGGTTTTTGGGCTCAGAGAACATTGGGTCGGCTCGGCGGCCCAACTTGGCTCGGCTCAGGCTGGCGGGTTGGTTAGAGGCTTGGCTTGGTCGGTGGCTTCGCAGGCCAGCTCGTCTACGTAGCTCGGCTAAACGGGATGGCTCAGAGTCGACTTGGCCCATGTCATCGTGGGTTGCTTCGCGTCCTCGTCTTGATGGGTTGGGCCGCCTCGTCTTCTCTTCCCTCTTCACTGAGTCGGCTCCTCATCTTCTCTTTGTGCCTGATGAAGCTGGCCCACAGGTTGGTGTCCCTCCCCTGCCTTTCTCTCTCTCTGGCATGCAGGACTCGCAGATCGGCGCTCCTTCTCAACTACTGACGCGTGGGGTCGGGGTGTCAGTGGCCGCGGGATCCCGTGTGGTGGCGTGCGGATCCGGCGCGGCCGGTGTGTCTATGTGGATGCGTGTGTTAGACCGTGTGTGTGGGTGTGTGGGCAGTGCCTGGCGGTTGCTCGACGAAAGGCCCCCGTGGTTCCTTGGGCGGCACGTGCCACGACGTCGTGGCACGGCCGGTCCTGGATGCGCGGTCATCACGGGCAAGGCGTGACCGTGGCGCACTAGCGGCTTGGTGGGGCTACGGCGTGGCATAACGGCGACAGGGCGGAGCAAGGCTACGACGAGGCAAAGGCAAGGGCAAGGGCAACTAAGGGCGACGTAGGTGGGCCGGTGGCGAGCACGAATGGTGCGCGCTTGGGGTAAGGCTCGCGCGTGAGCACTTGGCTCGCCAAGGCCGCGGTGCGGGGTCACATCAGCGAGATGACGTGGATGTGCGTGGCCCGGGTCCATGCGCGCACGCGGGGCACCGGCAGTCCGGTCCCGCGGCGGTGGTGCACAAACGGTGGGGTTAGGCGACGAGGTGGCGTACGTGTGCTCGCGGTTGCCAGGGACTCCAGGGCTGCAGCACGAACGACGAGGGGGGGTGGCAAGGCGCGGTGATGGCTTGGCTGCAGGGTCACGGCGGCAGATCGAAGGCGGGCTCCTGCACGAAGATGGCGGCTCGAAGGCCGGGCAGCTCAGGACGGGAAAGCCTAGGGTCATCTATAGCGGGTTCATCGGAGGCGCGCGACACTCCGGTAGGAAAGGTGGATGAGAGGCTAGGAGCGGTGGCGGTGTACCAGTCGGGCCTGGGGACGAACAAGGTGGTACGGTGAAGAGGTGGGGCCGGGTCGGGTCGACGCGGTGCAGGCAGCGCAAGAACGTCGTGGTAGACGATCGTGGCGCCGCAGTGGGGAAGTCCGGCGGCGGCGGTCGTCGTTCTCCTCAGGCGCGGCGGCGGCGGCGACTCCACAGGCTCCTCCTCCTCTCTCCTTCCTCCTTCCCTCTGTTTGTTGGTGGCGGCGGCGGATAGGAGGAATCCCTAGGGCTCTAGGGTTTGCGCCGGCGGTCGGGGTTCTTAAAGGCGTGGCTGGGGTTCGCGGCGATCTCGGACGCCGAGGGTGTCGATGGGATGGCCGTGACGCGTGGACACGTGGCGCACATACAAGATAAGAGCGTGGAGCTAGGGTTTGGGCACGGCGCTGGCGGTCAAGGTGGTTCGTGGGGTGGCGTGGCTGACGCGTGTCGGGGCGCGGACGAGGCCGTTGCGCCTCTTGTCGCGACGCTGGGGCGGCGTGAGCGGTGCCGGACGGAGGCGCGGCAGGGGAGTGGGTGGAGGAGGAAGAAGGGAAAGCTGCAGGTGGGGCCAGGCAGTTAGCGACGGGGAGTGGTGCCGCGTAGCTGGGCTAGCTCATGGGCCGTGCGCAAGCAGGCCGCAGGTGGGGTGTTGGTAGGCCGATTTGTGGGCTGGTCGTGGGTGAACTCGGGAGCAGGCCAAGGTGGGCTAGTCGGGTTGGTTCTTAGGGAGGTTTAGGTGTTGGTCCGGGCTAGGCTGAGCCAGGGTAGGGTTTGGGGTTTAGATGGGTTCTGGATTGGGCTGGACCTGAGTTAGTGTTAGGGCTGCGGTTCGGGTTAGAGCGGGTCAAGTTAGAAGGTTCGTTAGCTGGGTTAGTTTGGTATTAAATTGATTGGCTGAATCAATTTAAATTCCACTCAAGTAAACACAATCAATTATAAACTGTTGACGCCAGATTTTGACACGTGTTGAATCGGCGTCAGGAGAAGAGATTGGCCGATCTGGCAGATCTAAAGGCTACAGTAAAGAATCGGCCGATTGAGGTTACAGTTGGGAATCGGCCGATTGGCGATGCAACTTGCGCCAACAAGATTGGGACCACAACAGAGGATCTCGGTTGGCCTAATGTTGGTCAACAGAATAATGCTGATTCGGTCAAGAGGCAAAAGAAAAGAGTCCTGATTGGATTAAGAAACGGCGGCAGAAGATTCTGCGGGAGTCCGTTTCCTTTATAAGAATATTATAGATATAGCAGTTTTTAATAAGATTGTAACAAGTCGTAATCGACCAGGACTCCTGGTTTTAGGGTATAAATAGGAGTCGTCAGGGCTTCGTGTAGGACATCAACAATCAATCAACAAAACACATCTACTTTTTTCATAGTACTAGTCGGGGACTTCGCTATTACTTTTTCTTGTTTCACGAGTTCGTACGGATTGGCAGGGCTGCATCGACTCGATCTCCGGCCAATTGGTAGGTTCCGCTTATCGAATAACATCTGAGCTTTAACCTCAGGCGCATCGCTGTGGTTTTGTTTGGATTTATTCAATAGTTATCGATATTTACTAGAATTATAGGTTTTACCTGTTGTTCTAGTATTATCACCAGTTATCCAGCTTGAGATTCGAACTATCGGCTTTGTCATCGCCCTTCTTCGTTCATCGTGATATAGCCGATTAGATCTATTTCAAGTGTTGCATCTGTAATAATTGTTTAAGTTGCTCCAGCAGTTTTCTTTGCAATTATTACGCGATTATCGTCTGATCCATAGCCGGTCATTGTCATAGCAAATCGGCCGATTCGCCGACGCGCTCTTCAAGACATATCGGAACTCTAGCCGATCGGAGAGCCTGAAATTTAATACTTTTATTTCCTTGTCAATCAACAGGTCAGATTGACTGACACGCCGCGCGAACCGTACCAGGGCAATAACCCGAACAGGAGCTAAGCAGATTCTCCCGAGTCGTGTGTCCGACGCTGAAGATCATCGGCTGATTCCTGGCCGATTTTTAGCGCCAACATAAACAAAGTCCAATAACTAGAATCAAAAATAGGTAGAACAATAAATCGAAAAGAACTCCGAGTTTTCCACACTAGCATTATAGTCCTTCATTTTGAATTAGATTTTCCAGGAAATTTAGAGAGAAAGGGAGATCAACCTTACATTTTTCTAGCTAAAATCACGTACACACAAAAAGTTTTTGAAATTCACGATTTTCACATTTATAACATTCTGGGAAACATCCGGGATTTACAGGTTTCCTGGCGCAATAACGTTCAAATTTGAGTTGGACTTCTAATTGTTTTTATAGGCAATATACAACATAGATTGCTTCATGTTAAATTTTGGTATGTTTTCGGATCCGTTTGATAATTTGAATGTATCAACTGCTATTATACTATTTAATTGATATAAATTGAATTTGATCTATAAGTACATAAAATAGTACAATATCGTGAGTGCAAAAATTATATTCATGTTATTGAGTCCAGTGTAAGGCCTTATCTTAATTTTCAAAAGAAATTTCGAATACCATGTTCAAAAAATAATGCGTAAGGAAGTTTTGTTTGCATGAAATAATGGGCGGGATGTTCGGACGTCCGAACATCCTCTTTGCCGTGTGCTTTGGATCTGGCACACTGCAGAGTCACGGCTTTGCTGTGTGTCTCGGATCTGGGCACACAGCAAAATTTGTGTTTTTGACTTAGGCGCACCCCCGGCCTCTCCCTCACTTAGCTCACTCCACATCATTCACACACTACTCCCGCCGCCGGAGCCTCTCCCCACCGCCGCCCCGCCCACCCCCGGCTATCGTCTGCGCCACGGCCGCCCCGCGCTGCCCACCCCTGGCCGGCCCTGCGCCGCCCACCCCTCGCCGCCCCTGCGCCGTGCGCCGTGAGGTGGTGGAGGAGGACGGCGCCCGCGGCCGCCCCGCGCCGCCGACCCCCGGCCGCGCCCCATGTGGAGAAGAGGAGAAGGAGGAGGAGGAGGAGGAGGGCGCCTGCGGCTGCCCCGCGCCGCCGACCCCCGGGCGCCCCTTTGCCGCCCACCCCCGGCCGCCGTGAGGAGGAGGAGGAGGAGGAGGAGGAGGAAGGAGAGGAGTTGGACGCCCCGCCGTTGCCCTGGAGTACTCGTCTGCCCCCGTCGAGTTACTAGGTGAGCACATGCAAAATGCTCATCTTTTCGTATCATGTTAGTAGATCACGTAACCTAGTTAGGCGTCTCCCTTTCGAAAGAGATACAGTTGAAAATATACAGATCTTTGCATATGTATGACCGTATCTATTTCGAGTTGTCCAAGTTTTTTTGGACAGCTCGAGGATGTGTAGATGGGTATAGTTTTCATGGTCTGCTCCGATTCGAGACAGAATTTCGGCATCGCCTCCCTGTTGTTCTTTGGATACACAATCTCCATGCCAGGACGTGTATTTGGAGAAAAGCGGGGAAGTGCTGCCGAAGTTCTGTTTCGGATAGGGGTAGAGCATGGAATCTAACCCCATCTACACATCCTCGGGTGGGATTAGGACCTATCTTCACGCATTAGAGCATGATAGACATCGTGTATACGCAATTAATTTTTATATCACCCACTCATATGTTAAAGGATGGATGACCGTGAGTGGATGTACACGGGTTGGCGGGGTAAGCATGACTGGACCAATGAATTCATTTACAAGGTTGTTGAATTCTTGAGAAAAGCATTTGACAAAGGACAGAGTAAAGCGATGTGTCCCTGAAACAAATGTGAAAACAAGATATTTCAATCAAAGTTTAACATGGGTAAACACATTTCCTCCTATAGATTTGTGGCAAACTATACCCAGCGGATCTGCCATGGTGAAGCCCATCGTGCAAGAGATGAGGCCGTGAGACAACGCATCGAGGATTATGATGCTGATGCTGGGTGTGGAGACATGTTAGATGACTTTCATCAAGCACACTTTGATGAAGGACCTAGTCATGTTAGGGAGGATCCGCTAGAGCCAACCGCAAAGGCCTATTACAACATGTTGTCTTCGGCACAGAAACCATTGCACGAGCATACCGGTCTTTCTCAACTGGATGCCATCAGACGCATAATGGCCCTAAAGTCTCAGCTTGGCATCAATCGAGAAGGCTTTGATAATATGTTGACAGTTTTTGGCAGCCTGCTTCCGGGTGGTCATAATCTGCCACACAACATGTATGAGGCATAGAAACTCCTTCGTGCACTTAAGATGCCATAAGAGCAGATACATGCTTGTCCGAAGGGATGCATCTTGTTTAGGAAAGAACATGCAGATGCAATGTACTATCCTAAATGTGAGTCCTCTAGGTACCTGGAGGTAGACTCTGGTGATGGTCAAAAGAGGCAGCTCGAAACCGCCGTGAATATCCTACGGTGCCTTCCATTCATACCGAGGATCCAACGGCTTTACATGACCGAGGAATCCGCGAAATAGATGACATGGCACAAAGAAGGCAAACGATACCGTCTTGTGAATATGGTACATACAGCCGATGCTGAAGCATGGAGATATTTTGACATGCAGCATCCTGAGGAAGCTGAGGAGGCTCGTAATGTACGTGTTGCGCTGGCGACAGATGAGTTCAATCCTTATGGAATGTCGTCTACCCCGTACACTTGTTGGCCCATGTTTGTTATCCTCCTCAATCTCCCTCCCAGTGTCATCTTTCAACGATAGCACATATTCTTGCCGTTGATTATACCTGGATACCCGGGGGATAATATGAGTGTGTACATGGGGCCTTTGATTGATGAATTGCTCCTTGTTTGGAATGAAGGGGTATGGACATACGACCGAGCTACAAAGTCAAACTTCAAAATTTGAGTGTGGTACATGTACTCCTTGCATGACCATCCGGCGTATGGGCTATTTAGCGGCTGGTGTGTCCACGGGAAGTTCCCATGCCCAGTATGCAAGTTAGCTGTCAGGTTCTTCTAGTTGATGAAGGGTGGCAAGTATTGTTCGTTCGACAAACACTGACAAGTTCTCCCTATTGACCATCCCTTCAGACGAGACATAAAGAACTTTACAAAAGGTGTCGTGGTTGAAGACCCCCCACCGCAGATGTTGAAAGGTGCCGCGGTTTGTGAGCAGTTCGACGCGCTCGAACCAAATAAAGAAGGTGTTGGCTTTGTGGGATATGTTGAGGAACATGCCTGGACTCAAGAGCCGGGCTTGTGGAGGCTCCCCTACATGGATGACATTCTTCTTCCACATAACATTTATATGATGCACACTGAAAAGAATATCACCGAGGCAAGCTGGGGTACAGTCATGGACATTCCTGATAAGACAAAGGACAACGTTAAGGCTATAGTGGATCAAGCTAGGTTATGCAATAGACCAAAGTTCGATATTCCGCCTCCCAAAGGCACGAGATGGAAAAAGCCGCCAGCCGATTTCGTCTTGAAGAGGAACCAAATGAGGGAAGTACTACAATGGTTCCAAACTATAATGTTCCCTGGTGGGTATGCAGTGAATCTGAGGAGGGGGGTGAACTTAGATATTATGAGAATCAATGGGCTCAAGAGTCATGACTACCACATATGGATTGAGCGGCTTCTTCCGGTGACGGTTCGTGGCTATCTCCCTGACCATGTGTGGCTAGTGCTGGCAGAGTTAAGCAATTTCTCCCGCATCCTTTTTGCTAAGAAGTTATCTGGGACTGTGGTTGTAGAAATGGAAAAATTGGCTCCTATGTTGCTTTGTAAGTTGGAGAAGACCTTTCCACACGACTTTTTCAATCCGATGCTGTTGACACAAAATCCTGACGATAACAGACCGTGCGTCGACCCACACGAGGACCCGGGAGACTCTTGCTTCACTCCTGCGTGGTGTCCAAATCGGCGCGCGTGGTGTGCGCGGCGTGCCAGTCAGCTTGACCATTCAACTAACGAGGTGAAGATAATCCTTTTCAAGCTCACAGCGATCGGCCGATTAGGCCGATGCGATCTGGCACCAATAGCGATAATGGTATGGCGAAGGAGAACATGATAAATAAACAATCAGCCATGAGGCCGTTTACAGCATCCTGATGAGCATGAGCGGCTCATCGGCTATCCAAAACAGATCTGAATCCATAAAGCGTGAGGACTATCGGCTAGACAGCCGATACAAGTGCAAAGCAATATTAAGAATACTAAAGCGCAAACTTAATAAAGCTTCACGAAACAACACTTAGAATAAGATCCAATCGGCTACTCCATACGCAATGATTGGAAAGATCGAACTTGATAAACAACCGATTAGAAAGCTTAATATGAGCTGGATAACTGTGATTCTACCACATCTAGCATGAGGTCAAATTGATGCAGCGTTACACGATATGATGAGAATCGATAACTGGTGGACAAGAACCAGAGCCAACAACAGCGATGCGCCTGGAAGTTGGGGATCTGGGATATCCGGTGATGAAGACCACGACGAACTGGAGATCGAGGCAATGCAACCCAGCTTGCTGAAGAACTCATCGAGAAACTACATTACTCCTACTCCTAGGGCAAAAGGTCAGGTAAAAAGGTAAAAGTGTTTGATTGATTGAGAGATCTAAATTACAATGACCCTAGTCCCTTTATATTTATAAGGACATCTAGCTTGGTTGTCACGTAGGCAACAAACTTGACTAACAAGTAAAATCTAAACTAAAAGGAAATACTAAGATACATGGATTCTAACTTCCCTTGCATAGAATCCTGCTTGGCTAAGCTTCCTCGGCCCCATCCGCGCACAGATCAATCTATGTGCGTGATTATCCTGGACTTGCCTTCTTTATTTTAACCTCCTCTGCACGTACGTGATGGCTTGGACTCTCCGCACGAGGCTTTTTTTGTTCTGCTTATCCTTTGCATCTCATTCCACGCATGCACTTCTTAATTATATAAACCGGACACCATCCTTTCTTTAATCACCTTGCATGCATTTCAGATACATCACTCTCCAATGTGTATAAGCATGCACGCCCAGCCGTCTACGTTTGCAACCATGAATAAAGAACGGACAATGTCTTTAAACTCGCTGATCGCCATCCAAGTGCACGCTTGATCCTTCTTATTGCCCGTGACTCCTGCGCATGTATGCCAGTAGCCGATTGCCTTCTTACTTCAGATCACATCGAATTTGCTAGCAAAATTCGGTGTCAACAGATGCAACATATGATTTTGCACCTCCCATATGAGGCACGAATGGGGGGCCTGTGCATGGTCGTTGGTGCTATTCAATTGAGAGACAACAAAAGTTTCTTCGAACCAAATGTAAGAACAAGTGCAAAATCGAAGCTTCCATGATAGAGGCACACTGTACTGAGGAGGTGTCAAACTTCACGACAAAATACTATGCTGACACTCTTCCTAACGTGCATAATCCACCCTCTCGTTACAATGCCAATGAAAATGAATCGAACCTCAGCCTCTTCGGAGTCCAACTCGGTAGTGCAAGTGTTGCGACTCCTAAGAACTTGCAACATGCAAAGTTCTGCACTATCATGATGTATGTGTTGACCAAACTTTCCGAAGTAGAGTCGTACATTCAGTAAGTTCTCAACAAACTAGTTCTTGATTATTTCTAGCGTATGGTCACTATTCTGCATGTAACCCCCCTCGATCTTGTTTTCGTTCATACAGAGAATTTACTCAACAATTTTGGTGGGGAAATATGGCTCCGATCCCGCGCCAAGTCCACATTGGTGGAAGGTACGAGCCGGCCTGGATGTGGGAGCACTACTGCGCCACCCCCGATCAACTCGATCGAGGAGATAGGTCCTTCGCCAACAAGGCGGAGCGGGTGGTGGCAGAGCTGTGGGTAAGTCTTCCTCGCATTCATTGGACATATTTCTAATAATGACTGGATACTTCATGTTTATATGCAGGATTGCTACGGGTGTGAGCCCGAGCACGAGGAGGCGGCAAATGTTGTGGCTCACAATCGATGTGTTAAGCTGGTGAAGGACATGCATTACGAGGCACAAGTCCAGTGTGTCGTAAACTATAGCGCTATGTTCCTTCGCCAGAACATAAAAAAGAAAGAGGCAAGAGATTTGAAGCTGATGCCAGGTCCAGCACACCATCAAGGCAGCCTTAGCAACGAGGAGTACAGGGCTAGATGGGTATGCAGATCATTTTTTTATTCTAACACTTACTTCTGCATAATTTGTAATTAACTTGCTTTTTTCTGGCAGTCCTAGGCACATGCAGGGTTAACAATTGCGACCCAAATTTCGCGAAATACCCAAAAATTTCGGTTTTATCGGTGTCGTCCGAAAAAATATTTACCAGCCGAAATTGATTTTTAAAATATTTTTATTATAAAAATGAATTAAAAAAATAAAAAAATCCCAAAATTCCTGAAATTTCATGTTTATCGGTTGGGTCCGAATTTTTTTCTACCGGAATTAAAAGCCCTAGGCTCATGGAGGCGCCGAATGCCCCGAGTTTGTGGGATGGGCTTTGGCCCACAAGGGCAAGGCGTATGAGGTCACCTACAACCCGAACGACCCGCCCTCGGCGTACAGCAACCCCTCCGTCTACACCCGCATCAATGTGTACACAGAGGCGGGAAGGCAGGTCCATGGGCCAGAGTGGGATCCGAGCGCCCACCCTCTTGATGGCGAGATCATCATGAGGGTTGGAGGAGGCAAGAAGCATGGCCGGTACTATATAGGCGACAACACTCTAGACACGGCCAATACTCCCACTCTCGCCCAGGTTCGAGCAAGGAGCACGAGCAGTAGCCCGGCCATACGCCCACGGCTATCCGCGGCACAGCAACAAGTGCAGGAACTTCAGGTTATTTCTGATTTATTCATCATTCATTCAATTTGTACATATATTTGATTTCCACTATAACATTAGGATGAGAAATTGTAGGCCCAGCTGGCGGCGCAAGCGGCGGCATACGAGGTGAAGCTGGCCGAAGAGAGGAGGCAACAAGAGGAGTGGGAGGCGAGGCAGCAGGCCGAGGTGAGCAACCTATTTAGTTACATTCGAGATCTTTCTGGTCAGATGGGTCAACCTCCACCGCCACCGATGATGTTACTTCTGCCTCCGGCTCCTGGAACTCCTCATGTGAGCCACTTGACAACCTTGTAGATTCATTTCAAGTATTAGAGATTTAGAGAACATAGAAACTTACAGTCACTTAGAGACTTCGATGAAATTTTGAAGGTTTTAGATTATAACTTAAAGAACTTGATTCTTGTCTCACCTACAATATATTCTCCTTTCTGCAGAATCAATCGACTGTGGCATCGAATACGCCAGAGGCGTCCTCGGGCTTCTCACTGACCTTCCCGGCACAACAGTTGTTCCCACCTCCGCCCGGCCCACCGCCGTTCAACCCACCTCAGTGACGTGTTTCTTGTTTTGAATTTATTGTGAACTTGTGGTACTTGTTGTGACTTGTGGACGATGGAATATTTGTTGTGACTTATGAAACTTGTGGTTTTATGTATATCTAGTGCCTGGATGCTTGTTGTAACATATCAATGATATCTGTTATGTTTGTTTGAGTGGGGATCATTATACACGAAAAAACAAAAAACAGAAAATGTCCGACCACTTTGTCGTGTGCAATGGCCATGGCACACGGCAAAGTGGCCATTTCTGCCATTCTGGACAATGTGCTTGTCGTGTGCTACATTGGGCACACAGCAAAGTAGCCATTCTTTGTCGTGTGCCTAGAACCTCAGCACACGGCAAAGATTTAATGTTTGCTGTGTGCATGGGGAAAGGCACACGACAAAGAGACCATTCTTTGCCGTGTGCCAGATCCACGACACACGGCAAAGCGCTCCGTTAGCATGCTGGCGCCGTTCCGGCGCCGTCTGTCGCTTTTTTTTTGCCGTGCGACGCATAATACACACGGCATGTGCCCGATAAAAGGCTCACGGCAAAGTCGGCTTTGCCGTCAGGGGTTGCTGCTGTCGGGTCTTTGCCGTCAGTCGCGCACGGCAAAGCCTTTGCCGTGTGCGAGGGGGGCTTTGCCATGTGCCACGGCAAACTACTGGAATCCCGTAGTGCCTACAAATAGCTATTTGTAGCTGCGAAAAGCAGAAGCGGCTGGTACCGTGCCCGCCCCCGTAAATATCATTTTACCCATCCCTAAAAACATTTCCTGTAGTACTGGTGGGAGCAAGCATAGGCACCGGAAACTTAAGATGAAATAGACCCCTGTTACTTTGTTGTGTGCCCAATGTAGCACACGACAAGCACATTGTCCAGAATGGCAAAAATGGCCACTTTGCCGTGTGCCATGGCCATTGCACACGTCAAAGTGGCCGGACATTTTCTGTTTTTTTTTGTTTTTTCGTGTATAACGATCCCCACTCAAACAAACATAACAGATATCATTAGTATGTCACCACAAGCATCGCAAGCACTAGATATACATAAAACCACAAGTTTTATAAGTTCACAACAAGCATCCCATCATCCACAAGTCACAACAAGTACTACAAGTTCACAATAAGTTCAAAACAAGAAACACAACGTCACTGAGGTGGGTTGAACGGCGGTGGGCTGAACGGCGGTGGGCCCAATGAAGGTGGGAACAACTGTTGTGCTGGGAACGTCGGTGAGATGCCCAGGGACGCCTCTGGCGTATTGGATGCCGCGGTCGATTGATTCTGCATAAAGGTGAATATATTGCATGTGAGATAAGAATCAAGTTCTTTAAGTTATAACCTAAAACCTTCAAAATTTCATCGAAGTCTCTAAATGACTATCAGCTTCTACATTCTCTAAGTCTCTAATACTTGAAATGAATCTACAAGGTTGTCAAGTGGCTCACATGAGGAGTGCTAGGAGCCGGAGGTAGAGGTAACATCATCAGTGGCAATGGAGGTTGACCCATCTGAACAGACAGGCCTCGAACGTAACTAAACAAGTTGTTCATCTCGGACTGCTGCCTCGCCTCCCACTACTCCCGTTGCCTCCTCTCTTCGGCCAGCTTTGCCTCATATGCCGCCGCTTGCGCCGCTAGCTGGGCCTACAATTTCTCATCCCAATATTACAATGGAAAGCAAATATATGTAGAAATTTAATGAATGATGAATAAATTAGAAATAACCTGAAGTTCTTGCACTTGTTGCTGTGCCGCGGACAGCCGTGGGCGTATAGCCGGGCTACTGCTCATGCTCCTTCCTCGAACCTGGGCGAGAGTGGGAGTACTGGCTGTGTCTAGAGTGTCGTCGCCTATATAGTACCGACCATGCTTCTTGCCTCCTCCAACCCTCATGATGATCTCGCCATCAAGAGGCTGGGCGCTCGGATCCCACTCTGGCCCATGGACCTGCCTTCCCGCCTCTGTGTACACATTGATGCAGGTGTAGATGGAGGGGTTGTTGTATGTTGAGGATGGGTCATCCGGGTTGTAGGTGACTTTAGACGCCTTGCCCTTGTGGGCCAAAGCCCATCCCACAAACTCGGGGCATTCAGCGCCTCCATGTGCTTGGGACTGCCAAAAAATATCAAGTTAATTACAAAATTATACAGAAATAAGTGTTAGAATAAAGAAATGATCTGCATACCCATCTAGCCCTGTACTCCTTGTTGCTAAGGCTGCCTTGATGGTGTGCTGGACCTGGCATCAACAAATGCTGCTCTCGGCCAGCGTTTTGCTTCTCCTCCCACTCGGGTGTGAACCACTTGTCCACTGTGCGTTCCCAGCACTGGAAATCATTACAGCACCACCACACAAGCACCTACACATGATCAAGTGACTGACATGTAAGAAGATTAAATTAAGCGATGTATTTAATCTGAGAATAAATCTAATTTACCTGCAAGTATTGCTCACGGGTCAGCTTCAAATCTCTTGCCTCTTTCTTTTGTATCTTCTGGCGAAGAAACATAACGTCGTATTTTATGACACACTGGACTTGCGCCTCGTAATGCATGTCCTTCACCAGCTTAACGCATCGATTGTGAGCCACAACATTTGCCGCCTCCTCGTGCTCGGACTCACACCTGTAGAAATCCTGCATATAAACATGAAGTATCCAGTCATTATTAGAAATATGTCTAATGAATGCGAGGAAGACTTACCCACAGCTCTACCACCACCCGCTCCGCCTTGTTGGCGAAGCACCTGTCTCCCCGATAGAGTTGATTGGGGGCGGCACGGTAGTGCTCCCACATCCAGGCTGGCTCGTAACTTCCACTAATGTGGACCTGGCCTGGAAAGTGCTCCCTGCACAAAAGACCTAGGATGTCGTTGACCTTGCGTTGGTGAACACCTGGGGTGACTACTTTCCAACTCCTGCCAAAAGTGATTAAGATAAAATATTAGTTTCTATTGTGATTTTCAAGTTATGAAATGAAAAAGTAGTGATAACATATAAAATTACTTACATTGGTGCACAGGGTCGAATGACCGGGCGTCCGACAAGAGGTATTAGCCTGTCCGTGAGTCGCGAAGGACCTCGCAACCAGATAGCGGCCGGCGTACCCCCTGTCGTGTCCTCCTCTCCCTCCTCCTCCTCCTCCTCCTCCTCCTCCTCCTCCTCCTCCTCCTCCTGCTGCTGCTGCTACTCCTCCTCCTCGTGCTCCTCCTCCGACTCCTGAGGCGAAGGTTACAAAGTGAGTCGGGCGACCCTTGCGACCCTTCCCTCCACGCTTGGGGTCACCCTTCCCTCGACCCTTGCCTCGAAACTTGGCATCATTCTTCTGAAAGTAGACGCGCATTTTCGCGCTAATCCGTTGCCCACCATCTTTCTTCAATCACCTGCAATTAAAAATAGTAAATCAATCCGCAGGTATAAACAAAACGTAATTAGAAACAAAAGCAAGATAAACAAGACATGATTAGAAATAATAATTCAATTAGTATGGATCATACATGTATTAGAAATAATCCTCTTGATCGGGATTAGCTGGATCATAAGTCTCATCATCACTATCACGCATATCGAGATCAAAATCAGGCATGTGCTCTAACGGAGGAATGTCATCTTCGTCAAGCCCTAATTGTAATTTTTCAAGGAATAGTAAGTCCTTCACATTATGAACCTCATCTCCAACTTCCTCGTCATCAACCGTCTCCATCATCCTCGTCATCAACCGTTTCATCATGATCTACTTCCATTCCAATCGCTCCAGTTAAGTCCATCTCAAAACACCCTTGTAGCCCATCTTCTTGAAAGAACTCTCCGTCATATGTGACCGGGTCTATATTGTAATCTTCATTGTTTGGGAGAGGTAGTTTACCATGTGGCGATACCTTGTCCACAACGTTCCAACCCTTAATACGATCGTTGGTTTTGCACGGGTATGAGAGATATGAAACTTGTGTGGCTTGTTGAGCCACAATATAGACATCGTCTCCTGAATAGACGGATGACTGACAAATTTCGACTAGTCCAAGATTAGGGGTGCGTCGCACTTCATTAGGATCAAACCAGTGGCATTTGAATACCACAGGCTTAAGAGGTTTGCAACCATGAAATGTGATTTCATATATTTCTTCAATGATTCCATAATACTCGGCCCCATCTTGGGCTGTCGTACAAACTCCGAAATTTGTGGTTCTCCGATTGGGCCGACTCTGATCGTGGCTTTTGGTGTGAAAGCGATATCCATTCACATCATAGCCAGAGTATGACATGACCCTATAGCCACATCCATTGGCAACATGCCTCAACTCGGAACTCATGGACAAATCGTTTAGGCCCTGCAATTAGAAGGATGATAGTTCATTATATTATTCGCACGTACGAGGAACTTGAAGTGTCAAACAAAAATTACGAGCTCCAGAATGACCGTACCTTTTGTTTGAACCAAGAAATGAAATCGGGCGATCCACGTCCCGCACCCTTGTTAAGAAGGGTATCGACTTGCTGTGGGATCGGTGCCCTATTTCCCCGCCAGAATTGTTGAGTAAATTCTCTGTATGAACGAAAAGAAGATCGAGGGGGGTTACATGCAGAATAGTTACCATACGCTAGAAATAATCAAGAACTAGTTTGTTGAGAACTTACTGAATGTACGGCTCTACTTCGGAAAGGTTGGTCAACACATTCATCATGATAGTGCGGAACTCTCATGTTGCAAGTTCTTAGGAGTCGCAACACTTGCAATACTGAGTTGGCCTCCGAAGAGGTTGAGGTTCGATTCATTTTCGTTGGCATTGTAACGAGAGGGTGGATTATGCACGTTAGGAAGAGTGTCAGCATAGTATTTTGTTGTTAAGTTTGACACCTCCTCAGTACAGTGTGCCTCTGCCATGGAAGCTTCAATTTTGCACTTGTTCTTACATTTGGTTCGAAGAACCTTTTGTTGTCTCTCAATTGAATAGCACCAACGACCATGCACAGGCCCCCCATTCGTGCCTCATACAGGAGCCAATTTTTCCATTTCTGCATCAGATGCTGCATCAGATTGAAAAGCCGTGTGGAAAGATCTTCTCCAACTTACAAATCAACACAGGAGCCAATTTTTCCATTTCTGCAACCACAGTCCGAGATAACTCCTTGGCACAAAGGATGCGGAATAAATTGCTTAACTCTGCCAGCACTAGCCACACGTGGTCAGGGAGATAGCCTCGAAACATCACCGGAAGAAGCCGCTTAATCCATATGTGGTAGTCATGACTCTTGAGCCCATTGATTCGCATAGTATCTAATTTCACCCCCCCCCCCCTCCTCAGATTTGCTGCATACCCATCGGGGAACATTAAATTTTGGAACCATTGTAGTACTTCCTTCCTTTGGTTCCTCTTCAAGACGAAATCGGCTGGCGGCTTTTTCCATCTCGTGCCTTTGGGAGGCGGAATGTCGAACTTTGGTCTATTGCATAACCTAGCTTGATCCACTCTAGACTTAACGTTGTCCTTTGTCTTATCAGGAATGTCCATGACTGTACCCCAGCTTGCCTCGGTGATATTCTTTTTAGTGTGCATCATATAAATGTTATGTGGAAGAAGAATGCCATCCATGTAGGGGAGCCTCCACAAGCCCGGCTGTTGAGTCCAGGCATGTTCCTCAACATATCCCACAAAACCAATACCTTCTTTATTTGGTTCGCGCGCGTCTAACTGCTCACAAACCGCGGCACCTGTCAACATCTGCGGTGGGGGGTCTTCAACCACGACACCTTTTGTAAAGTTCTTTATGTCTCGTCTGAAGGGATGGTCAATAGGGAGAAATTGTCGGTGTTTTTCGAACGAACAATACTTGCCATCTTTCATCAACCAGAAGAACTTGACACCTGACTTGCATGGGAACTTCCCGTGAACACACCAGCCGCTAAATAGCCCATACGTCGAATGGTCATGCAGGGAGTACATGTACCACACTCGCATTTTGAAGTTTTTCTTTGTAGCTCGGTCATATGTCCATACCCCTTCATTCCAAGCAAGGAGCAATTCATCAATCAGAGGCTCCATGTACACACTCATATTATCCCCCGGGTATCTAGGAATAATCAACGACAAGAATATGTTCTGTCGCTGAAAGATGACGCCGGGAGGGACATTGAGTGGGATAATGAACATGGGCCAACAAGTGTATGGGGCAGAAGACATTCCATAAGGATTGAAGTCATCTGTCGCCAGCGCAACATGTACATTACGAGCCTCCTCAGCTTCCTCAGGATGCTGCCAGTCAAAATATCTCCATGCTTCAGCGTTGGCTGGATGTACCATATTCTTAGGATGGTATCATTTGCCTTCTTGTGCCATGTCATCTGTTTCGCAGATTCCTCGGTCATGTAAAGCCGTTGGATCCTCGGTATGAATGGAAGGTACCGTAGGATTTTCTCGTGGTTTCGAGCTGCCTCTTTTGACCATCACCAGAGTCTACCACCAGGTACCTAGAGGACTCACATTTAGGACAGTACTTTGCATCCGCATGTTCTTTCCTAAACAAGATGCATCCCTTCGGACAAGCATGTATCTGCTCGTATGGCATCTTAAGTTTACGAAGGAGTTTCTGTGCCTCATACATGTTGCATGGCAGATTGTGACCACCCAGAAGCAGGCTGCCAAAAACTGTCAACATATTATCAAAGTCTTTTCGACTGATGCCAAGTTGAGACTTTAGTTAGGGCCATTATGCGTCCGATGGCATCCAGTTGAGAAAGACCGGTATGCTCGTGCAATGGTTTTTGTGCTGAAGACAACATGTCATAATAGGCCTTTGCGGTTGGCTCTGGCGGATCCTCCCTAACATGACTAGGTCCTTCATCAAAGTGTGCTTGATGAAAGTCATTTAACATGTCTCCACACCCGGCATCATAATCCTCGATGCGTTGTCTCACGGCCTCGTCTCTTGCACGATGGGCTTCACCATGGCAGATCCACCGGGTATAGTTTGCCACAAACCCATAGGCGCAAATGTGTTTACCCATGGTCAACTTTGATTGAAATATCTTGTTTTCACATTTGCTGCAGGGACACATCGGTTTACTCTATCCTTTGTCAAATGCTTTTTTCAAGAATTCATCAACCTTGTAAATGAATTCATTGGTCCAGTCACGCTTACCCCGCCAGCCTGTGTACATCCACTCACGGTCATCCATCCTTTAACATATGAGTGGGTGATATCAAAATCAATTGCATCTACACGATGTCTATCATGCTCTAATGGGTGAAGATAGGTTCTAATCCCACCCGAGGATGTGTAGATGGGGTTAGTTTCCATGCTCTACCCCTATCCGACGCAGAACTTCGGCAGCACCTCCCCGCTGTTCTCCAAATACACGTCTTGGCAAAGAGATTGTGTATCCGGAGAACAACAGGGAGACGATGCCGAAATTCTATCTCGAATCGGAGCAGACCATGAAAACTAAACACATCTACACATCCTCGGGCTGTCTAAAAAAATGTGGACAATTCGAAACAGATACGGTCATACATATGCAATGATCTGCATATTTCCAACTGTATCTCTTTCGAACGGGAGACACCAAACTAGGTTACATGATCTTCAAACATTATATGAAAAGAGGGGCATTTTGCATGTGCTTACCTAGTAACTTGACGGCAGCGAGACGGGCGCCAACGAGTCCTTCGGGGCAACGACGGCGCGTCCAACTCCTCCTCCTTCTCCTCCTCCTCCTCACGGCGGTCTCCTTCTCCTCCGGCGGCAAGAGCCTCCTCCCCCCCTCCCCCTCCTCCGCCTCCTCCTCCTCACGGCGGCCGGGAGTGGGAGGCGCAGGGGTAGCCAGGGGTCGGCGGCGTGGGGAGGCCGCGGGCGCCCTCCTCCTCCTCCTCTCATCCTCCTTCCTCTTCTCCTCCTCCTCATGGCGCGCAGTGCAGGGGCAGCCCGAGGTCGGCAGCGCGGGGCGGCTGCGGGCGCCCTCCTCCTCCTCCTCCTCCTCCTCCTCCTCTCCTACTCCTTCCTTTCCTCCTCCTCCTCCTCACGGCGCGCGGCGCAGGGGCGGACGGGGGTGGCAGCGCGGGGCAGCCGGGGCGCGGGTCGGGCCCGGGCGCCCTCCTCCTCCTCCTCCTCCTTCTCCTCCTCCTCCTCCGGTGGTGGGCGGCCGGGGGTGGGTGGCGCGGCGGTGGGAGAGGCGCCGGCGGCAAGAGTGTGCAATGTGCGTGTGTGAGTGAGCTGAGTGAGGGAGAGGGAGGGGTGTGCATGCTAAATCAAGAAAATAAAGTTTGCCGTGTGCCCAAATCCATGCGAACGTCCCCCACCATTATTTCATCCAAACAAAGCTTCCTTTCGCATTATTTTTTAAGCACGGTATTTAAAATTTCTTTTGAAAATTAAGATAAGGCCTTACACTGGACTCAATAACATGAATATAATTTTTGCACTCACTATGTTCTATTATTTTATATATTTATAGATCAAATTCAATTTATATCAATTAAATAGTATAATTGCAGTTGATAGATTAAAATTATCAAACGGATCCGAAAATATACCAAAATTTAACATAAAGCAATCTATGTTGTCTATTGCCTATAAAAAAGTTTAAAAGTTAAACTCAAATTTGAACGTTATTGCGCCAGGAAATCTAACCACATCTTTCTCTTCTATACGGATCTTCGTCGGGTAAGCTTCAGTTTACAAGCATCGTATGTGACAAAATGTGCAAAATCTCCTCCAATTTTTATCACAAACTTCACATATGATAGCATGAGATATTAACAAATCTCATGATTTTCAGACTTTGTTTGAATTTTATAGAATTTAAAAATTATTCGGCTCCACGTTCGTGGTAATGTTTCGTGAACACAATTTTTGAAATTTCGTTTCAACTACTGGATAAGGCCTTACACTGGACTCACTATCATAAATATAATTTTTTCACCCACTTTATTCTTTTATTTCATGCACTTGCAGTTCAAATTTGACTTATACAAAAAAACCCAATGAATACAATAAATTTGTTAAATATAACAAACAGTTCGAGAAATGTACCAAATTGGAACATGGAGTACCAAGCAATGTATGTGGAGTGGAGAAAAAGTTTGGAGGGCAGAAGTTGATTTTTTTTGTTTCTTTGCCATGTACCTACCATTGGCACACGACAAAGCCACGCTTTTGTCGTGTGCTGCTAGCAGGCACACAGGTAAAAATACTACTTTGCCGTAGCTTTGCCGTGTGCCGCTGTTAGGGGCATGGCAAAGACTAACGGCCGGCCCTCCTCCTAACGGCCGTCGACCGGTCCGGACACATGTTTATTTATTACCGTGTGTTGGGGACCAGGCACACGGCAAATAACTTCTTTGCCGTGTGTGTGTCATGCAGCACACGGCAAAGAGGATATTTGCCACGTACTTTCTTTACCGTGTGTTTTCGATTTAGCATACGGCACAGAGGCTCTTTACCGTGTGCCCGATTTTTTGCACACGGCAAAGTTTCGGGTACATGACAAACAATCAGTTTCCCGTAGTGATTACGTATAAAGATAAAGGCTGTTGTTATCTCTATTCTGCTGTTGTGTGCGCATCTCGTCCAAACACAGAGAGCCAATTAAACAATATATATCTCCATGCTTAGTTTTATAACATTTCATGCCGGCCATGATGTGATCTGGCTGATGTTGGTTGGCCAGGCCCATTCGCCGCTTGAGCTAGCTTTTAATCCCCCGGATATCTTAGGGTACCAGGAATGTGTGTGCTAAGGTGGTGCTAGAGATGAGAGAGAAAAAGATTTTCTAGTATAATACGTCGCAGGTGCTAGGCTAGCACCTTCAAGCACTTGTCGTTTACTTGGGCATCCGGTGCTCTGAATAAAGAAATAGATTGTCTGAGTGGTGAGGGGAGAGGAAATGATATTTGGTGGGTCCTACAATTAGAGATGCAAAGATGCAATACGTTGGATCAAATTTTGCTAATCTAATATATGTGATATAGCTTCATCTTAGCACCGCCTTCTATTCCAAACGCCAAACTGCCCTAATACTGTATTGACCTATCGCTAGCTAAGGCACCTGAACGCTTCAGATTTTGATACGGAAAATATACAAAGACACATCATATTTAGCTAAATGGGGCCGGCCACGTCGGACAAGAGGATTTAAGCAAGGTGCCTGCCCTGCAGATAATCAAAGTGTACGTGTGGTTGCTTGTGTGTGACCAAAGGAAACCACATCTTTATTGGGTTGCTTTGAAAAGAATTAGAGAGTGAGTCAGCAGAGCAGGGAGGGGTTCTGCTAATGCTATCATCACCACCAAGTTTTTCGTGATAGTTTTGCAGCTAATGCGTAGCTTTCTCCCCTAATACAAGTTGGCCTTAATGATTGCGTAAAAATAATGCGCCGGGCCGGGGCGCGTCCTGCCGCTAAGCCTCCGCGTGAACGGTGACGTGTCCATGACCTCATCACCCGCACCGTTGGAACGGAGGGCAGTACGTCACTATGCTCTGGAGCCTGCCATTGCTCTAGATAGGCGTCAAAGCTTCGTTGGATTATCACCAAGTTAATTAAATAGCAGCATATATGTAGCACTACACTAATCTTGCCGCCGCCGCTTCATCAGCCAAAAAAGTGCACGGCCGGCCGGGTCCTTGTCGAGCCGCTCAACCACTGTCGGGGGCGCCAACGAAACCCTAAAAAAGACAGCCTGCCGGTTCCAGCCACGTCAGATCCGACCGGGAAACAATGATTAGCTTTTAATAATATTATTTGGATGGATAATCTTAACTACCAGCTGCTGCTGCTTGATTTTTCGAACTTATTGCAGCTTTAATGTTATTTTTTTCTGAATATTATTATTACAAAATTGAACATGTTGTGTTTGGTCCCGTACATGTTTTGATTGATGATCGAGCCACTTGTATTGTAGCATGTGGATGGAATTGAAGAGAAGACAGGCCTATCCTTGGGCCTCCGGTGCAACCTTCATCCTGGAATGGGCTCTTTCAGGTCAAGAGAAGAGAAAATTCTTCATAAATAATGACCACTTGAACGACTTTTGCTTGACCAACTGCTGAAATGGGATCAGAAGAATATTGACAGGATGGACTCTCCATTAAACCCTACTGCTTTGGTTAATTGGTTCAGTATCCTATTGGTAACATTTTTTTGATAAAAATACAATTAAATTATTACGATAAATATGTGTAGAATAACAAAGCATGGAGCATGATATGCATGGGCAAAATAAAAAAAAATATTGAACCGAGAGGAAACTGTACATGCGGGCTGACTGGCTGATCAGAGTAGTGTCCCTGGATACAGAAACCACTCTTCCTGTGGAGGGAGATTCCTTAGACTGTCCGCGGTGGGTACGGGACAGCTCCCGCTATCTCTTCGTGGAGTAAGCTTTAGCTTAAAATAGTAAGCTATAGCGTCCGCTCCGCTCTCGCTTCCGCCAAATTAAGCTAAGTAGCGGGCGTCCGCTACGCCCGCGCCGGCCCCACCACGTCCGCTCCGCCCAACCACTTCGCCCTTGGTCCCCTGCTCCCGCCGCGCGCCTGCCAGCCTGGTCTCGTCCAAGGCTCCAAGCGAGGGCGGAGCTCGGCCGCCGCCGCGAGCGAGCCGCGGGGGCCGAAGCTCGGACGACCGCCGGCCGCTGGAGGGCACCCCGCCCCGCTGCGTCGCCGGAGAGAGAGGAGGGAGGTAGAGTGCGGCGAGGCACGACCACCTCCGCCCTCCATTGCCGCGCCGAGCTCGAGCTCCACGCCGAGCCCCCTTTCTGCACCTCCGCCCCCCGAGAAAAGCCCCGGAACGGGTAGCCCTCGCCTCTCTCATGCTCCCCCTCCCTCGCCGCCGGTGAACCTCGCCCTCGCCGGATTTTGGCCCCCAACCATGGCAGCTTCTGCCAGGGGCCACATTGCGATTGTCCAAATAGATTTAGGGTCCTTTACGTAAAACTCTGAGGACTAGACTGTAAAATCTGAGTTCAACTTTTATTTTTCAAATCTGCAAAGTTATAAAATTCGTATAAAATCATAGAAAAATTAAAAAAATACAAACTCAACTATTTTGAGTTCTTTGTGACAAGCACTACAACTTTCATTATATTCACATACTCACATTCTAATTTAATATTTCTCTAATTTAAAAATTAGTAAAAATAGCACGGGACAGGTAGACATCTCCGCGCCCTCCGGCAGCATTTTTTTAATTATATTTTATTAATTAAATAGTACTGCTACTAATTATTACTTAATTAAAAAATTATATTACTAATTATTTTAGATTCTATGATTTAAGAATAACCATTTCAAATGATTGTGTTACGAAGAAATATGTTTGTTAAAATGAGATGGTAGTTAGAGATGGTTGAATAAAATATATGGTAGTTGGTATAGAGGATGGGATATAGAGTATGATGGGTGCGAAAAAAGTGGATATAGAGAAGAGAATCTCGATGATCAGGATAGAATATTCTTTTTAAAGGATGAAAATAGAGTACGAAGAGTGCGGATAGCCTTACTTCCATAGGATAGTATAAGGCGTGTTAAGTCGCCTGCATATAGTTTAGCTTAGTCATTAAGGTGCATGGAGCAGCTCTTTGTTAGTTGCCTTGGCATCATAGAGATTCCTTAGGAGGGTTAATATTGACCCATTCACCAATTAGAGATGAGCTAATGATAAACATGCAGGCTGACAGAAAAGAGTGTCACTGGGTTTAACTTATTTGGCCACTGAATTAGAATCCTAGACTTGCTTAGCCGTGCAAGTTAGGTTTCTGGACTTATCACTTTTGTACTCCACTGCAAGACTCTGCAGTCAACATATAAAAAACATGGATGGTTGTTGCTTTTGCCATTGCCGGCATAGGTGGTACTTTTTGACTTGATGAAAGGAGGTAGCTTGGCAATATTACTTGACATAGCTATCATATGGAAATTAATTAATCTAGAATAATCACGTTTGTTTCATGTTATTAATAACACTTGTATCAATGTAGAGCAGCAATATAGGTAGACTGACCGGTCGGCTCATATCACTCATGAAGAAAAGCCCACATCTGATATGCATGATCAAAATTAACAATATCTACATAAAGACGCTCCTCCATACTAGCCGCAAGAACGACACGAGCATGGGCATCCTCATCCAACCATATCCTATACGCAGCAAAATAAGACGCATAGGACTCCACACTAGCATCATACTCATCAAGCAGCTTCGTCTTCATGGCGTCAGCAGCGTTATCAGGAATAGTAGGCCTAACACGAGAGCAACAGGAGGAGGTGGGCAGGGTATATCACCAGTAAGAAACTCTTAAAGAAAAAGACCATGCATGTGCCAGCGTAAACGAGGAACCCAGTGATAGTTTTTTTACACGGCAACGGAAGCAGCAAAGGACCGTGCGGGAGGCACAGCAGAGGACCGTGCGGGAGGCACGGAATCAACGGGCAGGGCAGACGTGCTTGTCCCTGCGGACCGTCCCGGCGGGGGGCGAGCTTCCCGGCAGCGGCGGCGAGTCCTGACGGGGGCGGGCATCCCAGCGGGGGTGGCGTGTCCCGGCGGCGGCGGGGCGTCCCTGCAGGGGCGGCGAGTCCCCAGCGGCAATGCGTCCTGACGGAGGATCCCGGCGGCGGCGGCGGCGGCGAAATCTCGATCGATCCGATCCAAAAATGGTAAAGGCTGTTCGTGTGTTGATGAAGAAGAACCAGCTATGATGGATCGATCTTCGCGATGGAGAGGCTGCACAATGAAGAAGCCGGCGAGTTGCACGCAAGTGCCACGTGCAGAGGAAGTACCAGGGAGAGAGAGAGAAACGAACTCCAGCCCTACATTTTGGCTCTATATACCATGTTATGAATAACACTTGTATTAATTATGAGGGCTTTAGGTCTGAATATATACACGTACATGTATTAGCAAATATACACAAAACCCCCTATACAATGAGTAAACTACAAAAGGTACATATACATCTAACATTTCGTACATACAAACTATATATTATAACAAAATGAAATTTATGTGGGCACCATAATAGGTCTGTTGACAAATTAAAGATATTATAACATTAGAAACTTAGCATTTCACAATAAACTCATCATGTGTGTTTATTTGTTTAGCACGATTCTATAGAACTGATGGTTGTGCTTAACATGACGATTTTAGAAATATAGCATCTCGTGAAACATCCTGATCAATAGTACTGTTTCCCTGCCAAAATATGACTAAAATTAAAGTGTGTAATTGTTTTCAAATATTTCTTTGCAAGAGAATCAGCATTTACTACGGTAGAAAGAGATGGATACCAAGCCAGTCCTAGGACTAAAAACTGTGGACAACAAACAATTAACCATTGGCATATTCCTAGACAAATGAATAATTGATCGACAAAAGGTAAAGGAAAAAGCAAGTTAACTAGCCAGAAACCAAACAACATAAACTACGAAATTCTATGGTAGTAGGATACTAAAAATGTAAATTTTGTGGGCAAGAAAACAAAGCGAAGTTGGTAAAGATGCTACAATATCAAAATCTTTGCATTTCATTTCATGACAAAACCATGGATGATTGACATGGTGCTTTTGAACTAATAATATTTTAGATAATGATTCTGGAAGGACGCATGCTCTACTTTCTTTAGGCGGGCAGAAGGACTCCATCTCTTGAAGTGATCCAACAATACCGCACCGAGACTAATTTCCCCGCAAGATTTTGACCAAAATCAGGTGTGTAGGGCTTTCTTAACGAAAACACCAGGAGAGCTACCATCCATATAAAATTCTTCATTTACCAAGCAAAAATGTTTTTTAGGAGTGGACTAAATTGAGCCACAAAGTAAATTAACCAAGCAAAAATCACTGAATTATGAAGCAAGCAAGCATGCGTGTGAATGTCATAGAGCTGCCAAAACTAGGTCGCCATGATCCCGAGGACTCTACGAGATTCTAATGGACAACAGCGACCGCATTTGGCCTTTGCCGTCAACCTCTTCTTCCTACTCGTCCTCATGCTGCTTTCAACACACACAAAGAAAAAGGAAAAAGGAGATTTAGCCAACCTGATTATATTCATTCTCTGCCACTCCACATATTTTTCAAAGGGAAAACACCTCCACGTTTCTACTGGTCAAAAAGGCTAAAGGGCGGCATGCATGCTCATTTCTGGTTTAATTTCCACCAATGCCAGCGTGCATGTGTGTGGAAGGTGGCCGCCCAGCTAATCTTCATCCAGCAAAGACTCGAGAAAAATAAAGGATGGGCATGCACATGGAATGGCTTTTGGGTTTTATGAAAAGCCATGGAGAATGAGAGTGGCCATGGTTTCTTTGAAATTGATTTCGCGCCTCTTTGGTAGGCAGGGTGTGGATCTAGGAAAACATGTGGCTACGGTTGTATGAACCACGTCTTGACGAAAACTCGTACTAATTTGAAAATCATGAACACTATTCGTGTTGATATCGAAAGCATGTACTTAAATATTTGTATGTTCGATCTATATTAGTACATCACTGTTTCTAATGACCGTGTAAAATGACAAGATATATTTGCTGGAAAACATACCTTTGCAGTCATTAGTTTTAGTTTTGTGTAGGTGGATATTGTGATAGGCCCTAGCTGTATCTTTGTGGTCTTTGGATGATCCAAAGTTCTTTAACAAAGGGTTAGGCAAAATAAGACTTGAAGATTGCCGAAATCGCGGATTAAGGAATTTGCGTCCCTACTAGGCGTTGGTGAGGGTACGGAGGCACCCTCACCATTTCCTCATTTTATTCATGATTGAAATGCTAAGAAAGCATAAATCAATGAGAGCATCACTGTAGGAAAATAACGGCCTCACCAGCCACCAATCACCAGCTAACCATAAATAACAGGTGGACTGATGTATTTTCAGCGACATTTTCGAAGAGAACGTCTAAATTACCTGATTACGAGTTTTTTTTCCCCCTAAATCCTGGAAATTGTTGGATCACTGGTGTGCTAGACTGATCAATCTTCTACTTTTTTATATGAGAACGCGGATTCATATACTCTTTATAGAGTTAAAACTTCACAAATTATATAAAAACGAATAAAAAATTTTCTTTTGCGATTGGGATGAATAAACAGTTGAGCAATGAAATTTACCAAAAAAGAAGATAGAGAAATTCGTCTCGAATCATAATATGATGTTCATTGATCTTGTAAACCAATGTACATCATGGGAGCAACTATCACTGCGATGTAAGTAGAAGTAGAGCTATTACTAGGCACTATGTAAAAAGCTTGTCTGAGGGAGCAGGTGGCGGTTAAAATATCTTTGCACTTTAGATCCTGACAGGTACGGCCTCCAAATTGTTTTTTCAATTTAAATAAGTCACAAATTCAGCAAATGAAACACGAGGGGCAACAGCAAGGAACATAAAAAATTTTATCGGAAAAATAGAGGGGATCATCAGGTGAAGCAACGCTAGCAGCATCGTGACTGAATTTAAACCTCCCGTTATATATACCGTGCTGCCCCGCTAGGCACGCAGAGGAGCGCATCAGCGTCACCACTCCCGCAGTAGAATTGTCCGGGCCAGGCCGGCACAACGAACTTGGGAAAGGGAGGCAGTAGCTCAGCTCTTGCCTGCGCCGCGACCTCCTGCCGGCGTATCGGAAGCTGTTGATGCGAGTGAGGGCGTCATCTCCATGGCTCTCATGGCGGCGGCGGCGGCGAGGATGGACGACCACGACGAGTACGCCAAGCTCGTCAGGGGGATGAACCCGCCCAGGTGATTGGTCGATCATCGGTTTTTTTCTGCCCCTTTTGTTTTTCTTTTGTCCAGTTTTCTCTCTTCTTGCTTCTCATCTGGGTTCAAGAATTTTCTTTTAGAAAAAAAAAGAGAAAGACTCTCGGACTTTACCATGCCAGCTTCTATCAGCTCCTTGCGTTATCCGGTTCTTGTTTAAGCCTTCTTGTGCTATGCAGTTCTTGTTTAAGCCGATGTTTCTTGTCTGGTAATCCTAGCTTTTCCCCCAAGATTTCGATTTTACAAGAAAATTTGTGTTATCGGTTTCGTTCAATCCGTTTGCTTCTTGGTATGCTCAAACCTTGAAGAACAGAGCAGCATGGTCCTCTGTTCTTGCTTTCTTCCATCCTTGCTCTGTTCTTCTGCACATTAAAGAACAGAGGAGATAGGATTTATGACTTTTTTTTTCTTTCTTCCGCCTCCTTTCTTTTGTTCTATTTTGCTTGGATTTCTCAGTTCATTGGTTACTGACATGTGTGCAAAATTAACAGGGTCGTGATCGATAACGATGCCTCCGACGACGCGACGGTGATCAGGGTGGACAGCGTGAACAGCCACGGCACGCTGCTCGCCGTCGTCCAGGTCATCGCCGACCTCAACCTCGTCATCCGCAAGGCCTACTTCTCTTCCGACGGCAGCTGGTTCATGGACGGTCAGTACCCAACCACTATATGTTACTTCGCCGCTCTGACGAATTCTGAATCATCTTCTGTGAAACTGAAAAAACAAAAAGCTGAATTCTTCTTCCTTTCTAATCTTCAGTGTTCAATGTCACCGACCGTGACGGCAACAAGGTTGTTGACGCCCCAACCATCTCCTACATCCAGAAGGTAATCAATCTGCTGGTTCCATCCACTGAATTTCTCGTGTTCTGGAATTATTTTTTTCTCCCTGGGTTTGATTACGAATTCTGATCGAGTTGAGGTTTCTGGCCGGCAGACGCTGGAGGCGGACGACTGGTACTACCCGGAGGCGCGCAACACGGTGGGCATCGTGCCGTCGGAGGAGTACACCTCCATCGAGCTCACGGGCACCGACCGCCCGGGCCTGCTCTCCGAGGTGTGCGCGGTGCTCGCTGTCATGGGCTGCGCGGTGCAGAGCGCCGAGCTGTGGACGCACAACACGCGCGTCGCGGCCGTCGTGCACGTCACGGACGCCGAGTCCGGCGGCGCCATCGAGGACGCCGGCCGCATCGCCGACATCAGCGCGCGCCTGGGCAACCTGCTGCGCGGGCAGAGCGACGTGCGCGCCGGCGGCGGCGCGGGCAGCCTTGCGCAGCACAAGGAGCGGCGGCTGCACCAGATGATGTTCGACGACCGGGGAGGGCACGCCGCGCCCGACGCCGAGGCCGACGCCGCCGGCCCGGCGCGGACGGAGGTGTCCGTGACGGCGTGCGCCGAGCGCGGGTACACGGCCGTGGTGGTCCGGTGCCGCGACCGGCCCAAGCTGCTGTTCGACACCGTGTGCACCATCACGGACATGGAGTACGTGGTGCACCACGGCACCGTCAGCGCGGAGCCCAGCGGCGGCGCGTACCAGGAGTACTACATCCGGCACGTCGACGGGCACGCCGTCCGGTGCGAGGCCGAGCGGCAGCGGCTGGTGCGGTGCCTGGAGGCCGCCATCGAGCGGCGCACCGCCGAGGGCCTGGAGCTGGAGGTGCGGACGGGGGACCGCGCGGGCCTGCTCTCGGACATCACCCGCATCTTCCGGGAGAACGGGCTCACCATCCGGCGTGCCGAGATCTCGTCCTCCGGCGGCAAGGCCGTGGACACGTTCTACCTGTCGGACCCGCAGGGCCACCCCGTGGAGGCCAAGACCATCGAGGCCATCCGCGCGCAGGTCGGCGAGGCCACGCTGAGGGTCAAGAACAACCCGTTCGCCGTCGGGGACGACGCGGCGAGGAAGGATGCCGGCGTCGCCGGCGCCGGCACGACGGCCTTCATCTTCGGGAACCTGTTCAAGTTCTACCGGCCGTTCCAGAGCTTCAGCCTCGTCAAGCTCTACTCGTAAACCACTTGGATGATTTCTCAAGCAATTACAGGTTCTGTATATAGATTACTGTAAATATGGTCATGGTCAGTTATGGGTGTAGATTAAGATTCACAAAGTAGAAAATTAGGGGAGTAAATATTGGCTGAGCTCCCAAAAGATTTGTAGCAGGTAGGAAGCAAGCAAAGCAAGTGGTATACTGTGTATTACTGGGGTATGCAACTGTTTCTGTAAATACTCGTCTTGTACATATGCTCATCATCGCCTCATACATGTTCCTGAGGGGAGTAAATACAAGGAGAAAAATGAAGAAGATAAAAAGATCTTTGAATGCAATTGGAGTTGTGCGTGTGCTATATAAGCCCCATTTGTTTCAGCTTATGGCTGATTTTAAAGGCGGATTCTGGAAGTCATCTGACTTTTGGATTTCTTAAAATCGAGTATTTAAAATTGGTCATAAGCTGCAACAAACGGACCATAGCAGTATGCAAGAAGTATCTGCACAAGCAAGTAGGATCTGCAGCACGGAAATGGCTGAAAAATCAAGTCTCGGGTGTAACGCAACATCGATCAGTCCCAAGATGCCACATGGACCATGGTGGCAGCATGAGCTTGACGAAACACTTGACAATTTTGACATCGATGGAGTGACCAAAGCAACTGAGAAGCACTTATTACTGAACTTTCTTTCAGACTGGATGGCTGCTTGATTTAGTTTTACGGAGTACTGAACCTTTCTCTTTTCTAATGAGACAAGTGGAATTGTCGAACTGAGCTAAAGCTGTAAAGCAGCCTCACTGCACTTAGAGCCCGTATCAAGATCCAAGCAGCGGCTGTGCACATGAAGAGAGGTTGGGTGGTAGCTGATGGGCTGGGCACCTACAGTTCTTCACTTCTTCCACGTCTCAAATGGTGACGTGAACATGAAAAACACTCGCCAATTCGCCGTTGATCGAGGCAGAGAGGAACTGAGAAGCGGTCACCGAACTTCCTGTACTTTCAGATTATTAGGGTGTTTGCATCCAAGTGCTAATGTTAAAAATTGCTAAACTTTAATACTAATTTATCTAAACAGGCTTGCTAATGGGGTGAGCTAAACTTCATTCGAGGCTTTAAAATTTTAACAAGGATATAAGTGCTAATAGATGTTAAAATTTAACGCTCAACTTTAATCCATTCAAATAGGTACTAAATGGCCACACTTCACTGAAGAACAGTGATTGACATCTCCCAGATTTCATCAGCGGATAAGTGAAATGTTTGTTTCAGATAATCCAGTCAATTAGACTGTTTATTGGTGCCAAAACAACCATAATTTCTTGATTTGAGAAAAAGTTTTACCTAAGTAGTCTTAATGAAAAGTTTTATAAGCATTTAATTTTATACTACATCAGCAAAATTGTTAACTTGACGAGATCATAGAAGAAAATAGTTTTATCAGATGAAAAGCACCGGCACTGTTTACCGCAATTCTAAATCGGGAAGAAAATCGGAAAAACCCGACTCAGGAAATTCTCCTTTTTTTTTTCTCTAGGCAGTGAGTCCTGCACAGCGTAGTGGAGCCATATATTATATAGAGCCGCGTGGCCCTCAGTGCTGCCTCCCGTGTGCCGATATGGGACTAAACACACAGGGGCATGCGAGCTGCAGACAGACAGCTGCATGCGGTGCTTGTGCTTCTGCTGCACTGCACTGCTGCTTGGGCCATTCGGGCAGGCCCAATGCCACTGAGAAGGGAAGCAGCGATTGGGCCTAGCGAGATTAAGGTAAGAGAAATTTCAGCGAGTGTTCCTTTTTTCTTTTATTTTCTAGTTCTTTTGTTTCTTTCTCAAAACTATTTATTGATTTTCTAAAATACATATATTTTAGCTGATTTATTAAAAATAAAGGATTAGTCAAATAAATTGTTAAAATGTACACATATTTGCTATGTGTATTGTGATATCTACTATGCATTAGGTAGTTTATACTATCATCGTTTTCCTTGGTTTTTTGTGGTTCCCGCTTTTAATTATCGATTCTCGACCGTTATCGATATGTTTCCAACCGAATTGCTTCGTTTCCGATATCCATATATCCGATTTCATATTTCTGACTGAGCTTTTTCGATTTTGTTTCCGATCCTGTATAAAATATTAAAACAAAAGTGGTTAAACCCTTTTCCCGACCATTTCTCACCGCTTTCATCACTTGCCAAACATTCTTTGCTAAATCTAAAATAAGTAGATCATCATTAGCCAAATATTCTTTGAGAAATATTCCAAGAGAAATCAAATAAACATAATTAGATCATCACAGATTAAATACAACAAGTTCACCCTCTTAGGTCATCAATGTTTGATCTTAGAAATTATGGTACCAATTTAAACTTAAAAGTTGGCTCATGCTTTTCCAAGTTGCATCTTGGAGGTTTATGCCACATAACTCCCTCCCTCTAGGATGTAAATTTTGGCTTAACAATCAAATTGTTTTTGAGATTATAATAGACCTAATGGGCCAGGATGGCAGCCGCCCCACACACATGCATGCAATATGAAAAATTGTTACCCTATAATTAAGAAAGAGTCATTGCCCCTATATCGGTGTCCCTTATTTGCATTGATTATGTGCCAGAAGGGTAACATGGTGCTTATTACTATAGGTTCACTCATGTTGTCATTCATAATACTACATTGAGGTGATTTTTTTTACTTTATAAAAGGCTCCAAGAAAAGCATGTTTCCGAATGGTTTTAAGATATAGACCATGTAGGGATCTATTGGTGATCTTATTCATGACTAGAAGCTTTCCGCTGAGGCAAATCCAATAAGTCCTAAACCACAATAAGTGATAGTTCTTCTCTTTGGTTCCACTTTGAATCCATGATGTCAGGTTTAATTTTTATTTTTATAAATTATGATAATGCTACTCATTTTTAAATTTCTTCTACAAGCATCCTATCTAATTTGAGTTATATCGTTTCTATCTTTACTCTAAAAGTATCTCAATTGTTATATATTTGAATTTTTATTTAATTCTATGGAACTATATTTACTCATACCAAGTTATAATAAATCTTCATTTTTAAGAATTTCTAATATCACGATGGTTTATGAAGACAAAGATGGTGGTCATAAAATATCATGAAGGCAAGCATTAGTATTTCATAACACTTTAATTAATGTTCTAAGATGGGTTGGGCACTCAATTGAAGATCTACAATATGACGGAAAATCGTGGGGTTTAGGCATAGGCAGCAGGTTATAGTGTTGGGTTTTATAGCCCTGTTTTGTCTCTTGACTATAGGAAAAGGTAATCCTTTTACTTAAAAGTATTAGATAGTCGACAAGTGCCCGCATTCTAATCTTTTTGTAATAAAACTATTTTCACAAAAAAATACTACCTTTATTCTTAAATATATGTTGCCATTAAGCTTTTTTCATTCATTTCAACATTCATCTTTTATACAAACATTCTTGTAAACAGGTAGCGCATTGTGTAACAACCAAGTGAGCTTACTCATATGCATACAGTAACCCATCGTTTGCAATTTATGGCGAAACCCATTTGCATATGTGTAGCTCATTGTTTATTCCTTATGACTAACTTATATGCATATTGGTAGCTGCAGGGTCGAGATGGCGGACTAGAGGGAGGTAAATAGTTCTTTCTAAAACTTAAAAGTACCGACTAACCAAAATGAATACATAATTAAGCTAATCGGTCTAGCCAAGACTACACCCCTCTATCTATCACAAGCACCTTACAAAAGATCCTAATTGAGCAACTGAGGTGCAGAGCTAGGTAGAGCTCACCTACATAAGTCTAGGGAGCAAGATCATACAAACCTAAGCAACTAGTACGCAAACAACCGGGAGCTCATATACATACTAGTATGCAAAGCGCACAAAGCCTAAGCACGACTAGTAGTTCTCTCTAGCAATGGCTACACAAGCCAAACTAGAGAGCTCAACTTACTTAGCTACAAAAACTGAGCAAAGTGACTAACAGGACTACTCAAGCCGATTAGTCATGCAAGAGAGCTACTTCTATGCTACACAAGTAAGAAGGTAACTAGCAAGCTACACAAGCTAACTAATTACAAGAGAAACTACACAAGAACAATATATAACAATGTAAATGAAAGCTTGTGTAAGGGGATTTCAAACCGACAGGATGACAAGAGTTGACACGGTGATTTTATCCCGAGGTTCACTTGGTTGCCACCAAGCTAGTCCCTGTTGAGGCAAGCTCAAGGTTGTCGCCGGTCCTCTTGCTAGTGGTGACTCTCAAGTCACACTCTGCCACGTGGAGTGCTCACAACGAGCTCTAGCATTCAACCCAGCCGGACCTTCTTGACGCTCTTTGCACCTCGATTCTACTAGAATTGCTCTTCGCGTCTCCCGCGGGGCGAGCACAACACCCCTCACAACAATCATGGTCCCGGAGCCTTGCACAATCTTCTTGCAAGCTTCACGGAGACACCATCACCACCAAGCCGTCTAGGAGGTGGCAACCTCCAAGAGTAACAAGCAACCACTACTAGAAATTTATGCATCCGTGATGAAATTCCGCGTGACGTTTCCAACTTCGTCACAGAACATGCCCCTTTTATGGCGAAATCGGAGTTTCATCATATTTCATCGGCGGCGGCCCTCAGCCCCTACTCAACCGTGACAAAAGTAAAACGAGCATCACAGAATAGCATGTCGTATCGTCATAGAAAGGGTGCGCCATCAAGTCCAAGTATCTGTGTCAACTCGGGTCCACTGTAGAGGTGTGACCCGGGCGTCTAGGTGTACGAGGGCGGGCCTAGTTGGCCGACATGGCTAACACGTGTACCTGGAGGCCCACGTGTCAGGGTTGAGGGTCAAATATGTGAACGCGGGGTCTACTGCAGAGGTGGGACCCGATCGTCCACGTGTACGTGTGCGGACCCAGCTGGCCGATGTGGCTAACACGTGTATCTGTGGGTCCCGGTTGACAGGACCAGCATGTCTACCAGGCAGCCACGTGTGCTGAGTGGGACCCGAAGGCCCTCGTGTTAGGGTTCTGGGTCAAATATGTGAACGCGGGGTCCACTGCAGAGGTGGGACCAGGCCGTCCACATGTACGTGTGCGGGCCCAGCTGACCGACGTGGATAACACGTATCTGTGGGTCCCGGTTGACAGGTCTAGCATGTCTACCAGGACGCCACGTGTGCTTGGTTGGACCCGAAGGCCCATGTGTCAGTGTTGCGGGTCAAATATGTGAACGCGGGGTCCACTGTAAAGGTGGGACCAGGCCGTCCATGTGTACGTGTGCGGGCTCAGCTGGTTGACGTGGCTAACACGTGTATCTGTGGGTCCCGGTTGACAGGTCCAGCATGTCTACCAGGCAGCCACCTGTGCTGGGTGGGACCCGAAGGCCCACGTGTCAGGTTTGTGGGTCAAATATGTGAAAACGGGGTCCACTACAGAGGTGGGATGAGGCCGTCCATGTGTACGTGTGCGGTGCTAGCTAATAAGGCTTGGGCCTGTTTCAAAGTTGGCCATCTGGCCTAGGTTTGAGTGAGGAACCAGGATCCACTCGATCTGGCCTAGGTTTGAGTGAGGAACTAGGATCCACTCAATCCGGCCCAGGAAGAGGAAAAGGCCCGCTCTGAAAAAGGGAAGGCCCAGATGGTTACTGTTCCCACGCACCTTCTTGAGACGGTTGCCATCCCCAAGAGGGGAATTGAAGAAATATCGAAGATAGGATTTCAAGATCAAACTTCTGCCTTCCCCTTGATCTACTGTAGCCCTACTCGATCTACAGTGATCCACCACCTTCTCTTTGATCACCGCTCCGTGGAGTCCATGCGCCGCAGCTTCGATCCATCCACGCCGTCGCGCGCGCGATCCCTCGGCCTCGTCTCGCGCTGCTTGTCCCGCGACGTCGTCGACGCGCTTGGCACTTATGGTGGCAAGGCAGCGTCCGTCGTCGTCGACGGATCTCCCTCACGATGTGGCCGTTAAGATAGCGGGCCACCTCGCTGCGACCTCGGTGCGGCCAATTGACCAACTCCGCGCGCTTCGGGTGACCTGCCGCTTCATGCGCCGCATGTGCAGCATCCCTGATGTCGGCCGGCGCATCTCCGTAGAGCGGTTGTCCGACGACGACGACCCCATTGGCTATTTGACGCTGCTTCATCGCCTGGCCCAAGTCTGCAATCCGGAGGCGTGCTTCATCATCGGGATGCATGACGTCTTCCGTGGACCTTTGATCACACCCCTGCCAATCCTCAATGAGAATCTCGAGCGCGCCGCCGCGGGCGGCCACAAAGTGGCGGCCTATGTGGCCGCCATCCTCCTGTACTTGGCTAATGGCGGCGGCAGTGTCGATGATACTGCTAAGCAGTACATGAGGTCCACTACAGAGGTGGGATGAGGCCGTCCATGTGTACGTGTGCGGTGCTAGCTAATAAGGCTTGGGCCTGTTTCAAAGTTGGCCATCTGGCCTAGGTTTGAGTGAGGAACCAGGATCCACTCGATCTGGCCTAGGTTTGAGTGAGGAACTAGGATCCACTCAATCCGGCCCAGGAAGAGGAAAAGGCCCGCTCTGAAAAAGGGAAGGCCCAGATGGTTACTGTTCCCACGCACCTTCTTGAGACGGTTGCCATCCCCAAGAGGGGAATTGAAGAAATATCGAAGATAGGATTTCAAGATCAAACTTCTGCCTTCCCCTTGATCTACTGTAGCCCTACTCGATCTACAGTGATCCACCACCTTCTCTTTGATCACCGCTCCGTGGAGTCCATGCGCCGCAGCTTCGATCCATCCACGCCGTCGCGCGCGCGATCCCTCGGCCTCGTCTCGCGCTGCTTGTCCCGCGACGTCGTCGACGCGCTTGGCACTTATGGTGGCAAGGCAGCGTCCGTCGTCGTCGACGGATCTCCCTCACGATGTGGCCGTTAAGATAGCGGGCCACCTCGCTGCGACCTCGGTGCGGCCAATTGACCAACTCCGCGCGCTTCGGGTGACCTGCCGCTTCATGCGCCGCATGTGCAGCATCCCTGATGTCGGCCGGCGCATCTCCGTAGAGCGGTTGTCCGACGACGACGACCCCATTGGCTATTTGACGCTGCTTCGTCGCCTGGCCCAAGTCTGCAATCCGGAGGCGTGCTTCATCATCGGGATGCATGACGTCTTCCGTGGACCTTTGATCACACCCCTGCCAATCCTCAATGAGAATCTCGAGCGCGCCGCCGCGGGCGGCCACAAAGTGGCGGCCTATGTGGCCGCCATCCTCCTGTACTTGGCTAATGGCGGCGGCAGTGTCGATGATACTGCTAAGCAGTACATGAGGTCCACTACAGAGGTGGGATGAGGCCGTCCATGTGTACGTGTGCGGTGCTAGCTAATAAGGCTTGGGCCTGTTTCAAAGTTGGCCATCTGGCCTAGGTTTGAGTGAGGAACCAGGATCCACTCGATCTGGCCTAGGTTTGAGTGAGGAACTAGGATCCACTCAATCCGGCCCAGGAAGACGAAAAGGCCCGCTCTGAAAAAGGGAAGGCCCAGATGGTTACTGTTCCCACGCACCTTCTTGAGACGGTTGCCATCCCCAAGAGGGGAATTGAAGAAATATCGAAGATAGGATTTCAAGATCAAACTTCTGCCTTCCCCTTGATCTACTGTAGCCCTACTCGATCTACAGTGATCCACCACCTTCTCTTTGATCACCGCTCCGTGGAGTCCATGCGCCGCAGCTTCGATCCATCCACGCCGTCGCGCGCGCGATCCCTCGGCCTCGTCTCGCGCTGCTTGTCCAGCGACGTCGTCGACGCGCTTGGCACTTATGGTGGCAAGGCAGCGTCCGTCGTCGTCGACGGATCTCCCTCACGATGTGGCCGTTAAGATAGCGGGCCACCTCGCTGCGACCTCGGTGCGGCCAATTGACCAACTCCGCGCGCTTCGGGTGACCTGCCGCTTCATGCGCCGCATGTGCAGCATCCCTGATGTCGGCCGGCGCATCTCCGTAGAGCGGTTGTCCGACGACGACGACCCCATTGGCTATTTGACGCTGCTTCATCGCCTGGCCCAAGTCTGCAATCCGGAGGCGTGCTTCATCATCGGGATGCATGACGTCTTCCGTGGACCTTTGATCACACCCCTGCCAATCCTCAATGAGAATCTCGAGCGCGCCGCCGCGGGCGGCCACAAAGTGGCGGCCTATGTGGCCGCCATCCTCCTGTACTTGGCTAATGGCGGCGGCAGTGTCGATGATACTGCTAAGCAGTACATGAGGTCCACTACAGAGGTGGGATGAGGCCGTCCATGTGTACGTGTGCGGTGCTAGCTAATAAGGCTTGGGCCTGTTTCAAAGTTGGCCATCTGGCCTAGGTTTGAGTGAGGAACCAGGATCCACTCGATCTGGCCTAGGTTTGAGTGAGGAACTAGGATCCACTCAATCCGGCCCAGGAAGAGGAAAAGGCCCGCTCTGAAAAAGGGAAGGCCCAGATGGTTACTGTTCCCACGCACCTTCTTGAGACGGTTGCCATCCCCAAGAGGGGAATTGAAGAAATATCGAAGATAGGATTTCAAGATCAAACTTCTGCCTTCCCCTTGATCTACTGTAGCCCTACTCGATCTACAGTGATCCACCACCTTCTCTTTGATCACCGCTCCGTGGAGTCCATGCGCCGCAGCTTCGATCCATCCACGCCGTCGCGCGCGCGATCCCTCGGCCTCGTCTCGCGCTGCTTGTCCCGCGACGTCGTCGACGCGCTTGGCACTTATGGTGGCAAGGCAGCGTCCATCGTCGTCGACGGATCTCCCTCACGATGTGGCCGTTAAGATAGCGGGCCACCTCGCTGCGACCTCGGTGCGGCCAATTGACCAACTCCGCGCGCTTCGGGTGACCTGCCGCTTCATGCGCCGCATGTGCAGCATCCCTGATGTCGGCCGGCGCATCTCCGTAGAGCGGTTGTCCGACGACGACGACCCCATTGGCTATTTGACGCTGCTTCGTCGCCTGGCCCAAGTCTGCAATCCGGAGGCGTGCTTTATCATCGGGATGCATGACGTCTTCCGTGGACCTTTGATCACACCCCTGCCAATCCTCAATGAGAATCTCGAGCGCGCCGCCGCGGGCGGCCACAAAGTGGCGGCCTATGTGGCCGCCATCCTCCTGTACTTGGCTAATGGCGGCGGCAGTGTCGATGATACTGCTAAGCAGTACATGAGGTCCACTACAGAGGTGGGATGAGGCCGTCCATGTGTACGTGTGCGGTGCTAGCTAATAAGGCTTGGGCCTGTTTCAAAGTTGGCCATCTGGCCTAGGTTTGAGTGAGGAACCAGGATCCACTCGATCTGGCCTAGGTTTGAGTGAGGAACTAGGATCCACTCAATCCGGCCCAGGAAGACGAAAAGGCCCACTCTGAAAAAGGGAAGGCCCAGATGGTTACTGTTCCCACGCACCTTCTTGAGACGGTTGCCATCCCCAAGAGGGGAATTGAAGAAATATCGAAGATAGGATTTCAAGATCAAACTTCTGCCTTCCCCTTGATCTACTGTAGCCCTACTCGATCTACAGTGATCCACCACCTTCTCTTTGATCACCGCTCCGTGGAGTCCATGCGCCGCAGCTTCGATCCATCCACGCCGTCGCGCGCGCGATCCCTCGGCCTCGTCTCGCGCTGCTTGTCCAGCGACGTCGTCGACGCGCTTGGCACTTATGGTGGCAAGGCAGCGTCCGTCGTCGTCGACGGATCTCCCTCACGATGTGGCCGTTAAGATAGCGGGCCACCTCGCTGCGACCTCGGTGCGGCCAATTGACCAACTCCGCGCGCTTCGGGTGACCTGCCGCTTCATGCGCCGCATGTGCAGCATCCCTGATGTCGGCCGGCGCATCTCCGTAGAGCGGTTGTCCGACGACGACGACCCCATTGGCTATTTGACGCTGCTTCATCGCCTGGCCCAAGTCTGCAATCCGGAGGCGTGCTTCATCATCGGGATGCATGACGTCTTCCGTGGACCTTTGATCACACCCCTGCCAATCCTCAATGAGAATCTCGAGCGCGCCGCCGCGGGCGGCCACAAAGTGGCGGCCTATGTGGCCGCCATCCTCCTGTACTTGGCTAATGGCGGCGGCAGTGTCGATGATACTGCTAAGCAGTACATGAGGTCCACTACAGAGGTGGGATGAGGCCGTCCATGTGTACGTGTGCGGTGCTAGCTAATAAGGCTTGGGCCTGTTTCAAAGTTGGCCATCTGGCCTAGGTTTGAGTGAGGAACCAGGATCCACTCGATCTGGCCTAGGTTTGAGTGAGGAACTAGGATCCACTCAATCCGGCCCAGGAAGAGGAAAAGGCCCGCTCTGAAAAAGGGAAGGCCCAGATGGTTACTGTTCCCATGCACCTTCTTGAGACGGTTGCCATCCCCAAGAGGGGAATTGAAGAAATATCGAAGATAGGATTTCAAGATCAAACTTCTGCCTTCCCCTTGATCTACTGTAGCCCTACTCGATCTACAGTGATCCACCACCTTCTCTTTGATCACCGCTCCGTGGAGTCCATGCGCCGCAGCTTCGATCCATCCACGCCGTCGCGCGCGCGATCCCTCGGCCTCGTCTCGCGCTGCTTGTCCCGCGACGTCGTCGACGCGCTTGGCACTTATGGTGGCAAGGCAGCGTCCGTCGTCGTCGACGGATCTCCCTCACGATGTGGCCGTTAAGATAGCGGGCCACCTCGCTGCGACCTCGGTGCGGCCAATTGACCAACTCCGCGCGCTTCGGGTGACCTGCCGCTTCATGCGCCGCATGTGCAGCATCCCTGATGTCGGCCGGCGCATCTTTGTAGAGCGGTTGTCCGACGACGACGACCCCATTGGCTATTTGACGCTGCTTCATCGCCTGGCCCAAGTCTGCAATCTGGAGGCGTGCTTCATCATCGGGATGCATGACGTCTTCCGTGGACCTTTGATCACACCCCTGCCAATCCTCAATGAGAATCTCGAGCGCGCCGCCGCGGGCGGCCACAAAGTGGCGGCCTATGTGGCCGCCATCCTCCTGTACTTGGCTAATGGCGGCGGCAGTGTCGATGATACTGCTAAGCAGTACATGAGGTCCACTACAGAGGTGGGATGAGGCCGTCCATGTGTACGTGTGCGGTGCTAGCTAATAAGGCTTGGGCCTGTTTCAAAGTTGGCCATCTGGCCTAGGTTTGAGTGAGGAACCAGGATCCACTCGATCTGGCCTAGGTTTGAGTGAGGAACTAGGATCCACTCAATCCGGCCCAGGAAGAGGAAAAGGCCCGCTCTGAAAAAGGGAAGGCCCAGATGGTTACTGTTCCCATGCACCTTCTTGAGACGGTTGCCATCCCCAAGAGGGGAATTGAAGAAATATCGAAGATAGGATTTCAAGATCAAATTTCTGCCTTCCCCTTGATCTACTGTAGCCCTACTCGATCTACAGTGATCCACCACCTTCTCTTTGATCACCGCTCCGTGGAGTCCATGCGCCGCAGCTTCGATCCATCCACGCCGTCGCGCGCGCGATCCCTCGGCCTCGTCTCGCGCTGCTTGTCCCGCGACGTCGTCGACGCGCTTGGCACTTATGGTGGCAAGGCAGCGTCCGTCGTCGTCGACGGATCTCCCTCACGATGTGGCCGTTAAGATAGCGGGCCACCTCGCTGCGACCTCGGTGCGGCCAATTGACCAACTCCGCGCGCTTCGGGTGACCTGCCGCTTCATGCGCCGCATGTGCAGCATCCCTGAAGTCGGCCGGCGCATCTCCGTAGAGCGGTTGTCCGACGACGACGACCCCATTGGCTATTCGACGCTGCTTCGTCGCCTGGCCCAAGTCTGCAATCCGGAGGCGTGCTTCATCATCGGGATGCATGACGTCTTCCGTGGACCTTTGATCACACCCCTGCCAATCCTCAATGAGAATCTCGAGCGCGCCGCCGCGGGCGGCCACAAAGTGGCGGCCTATGTGGCCGCCATCCTCCTGTACTTGGCTAATGGCGGCGGCAGTGTCGATGATACTGCTAAGCAGTACATGAGACAGACCGTGGCCATGGAAGAATCAGTACTGGTAGCACCGGCGGGAGGCGGCGGCACAATGTTAATATTGAGGGACTGTTTCTTCTGTCGTCGGGTCGCCGCGAATGTGATCTGGAGAGGGAGGTGGCACTGGCCCCTGAAGCGCGTGGCACCGGCACCGATACGCACTCCTCCTCCGTGTGCAGTCAAGAATTGCGGCGATGGTCCACAATGGGGACGTCATACACACTGTTTTGCAGCGAGGACTGCTGGATTCATGGACAAATGAAGTTGTTCTTGGAGGTAGTTTTAGAGTGAATTAGTTATGTAACATTTGCTTGATGAATTTTAGAGTGAATTTGTAGTGAAGTAGTGTAGTATATATATCTATTGCTTTTCTGTTGCTTTTGCTTCCTGATGTCTAGGGACCTTGTGGGCAATATGATTAATGAACATGTTATGTTACCCTCAAAAAAATACAACAAACTTTCTCAATTTTCCACAACTATATAAATAGTCTTCGATAAGGGACCAAACTGACGATCACACCATAAACCAATTCAATCAGCAAATGACACGAGAGCATATATAATTTAGCATAATTAACAAGGTAGCATATACATACATATCTAGCTACTTGCATTGTTCTTAACATATCACAGTACTGCCATAAATCTGGTTGTTCGTTACACAAAATAAAAGCAAAAGATCAAAGCTAAAAGACTAGCCAACTCAGTCTTCGTCGTTGTCGTTTTCGCTGTCGGTGTACCACTCTTGCTCGATCAGCTTCCGCTTGACAGCAACGCGAAGCTCCTCGGCCTTCTTTCGGATCTGATATATATTTTAGAAGGGGTTCGATCAGTTAGCGTGTGTGGAAAAGATAAACTGCATTGTTCATGCCAATTGCAGTACATACTTAAAGGGTAGGAAAATCACCTATTTATTAGACAGGGTAGGAACATCATCGTTGTCGTCGCTGGCAAGACTGATGATCATCGAACATGCCATCCTTGGGAAAACATGTTATACTTCTCCCCTGCATGCTTCATTATTACAAGCAAAACAGGGTCATAATGCAATTACATAGAACATATCCACCATGACAGTTACATTTTCTATATATATAGCACATTTTACTCCATTGCATTTATATTACACATATATATATCCTTGTGCACATAATATCTTCATCTATCATTACTTATCTCAAACTGTGAACCCCAATATGTTGTTGTAGCTTTGCTAACCTTCTTCCCGTGAAAGCCGGCGAAATTGATTTTTTCAGAGCTTGCTGGAAAGTCTGCAGAGTTGTACTGCACGTCTGGCTCAGACTCGGTGGGCGAATCATCGCTGAAGATGTGGCGGCTCTGGCGGCGCCGGCGCCGGCGGTTGAATGGTGGCCCCTATATATCATGAGATTGTTATATTTGGGACAAATTTTGAACGCTTAAGATAGATATATTTCAGGACGGAGGGAGTATATGAATATATGCTTCTATCATTAATGTGTACCAAAATATGGACTAATCCTTTCTACATTTAGTTGAACTCTGATTGCAACAGAAAATTAAATGTCAATCTAACAAAAGTGAATCTTTATCTACCGGAAGAGTCTAGCTCACCGAGAGTCATTGTTGTGAGATGCTGATGAGGTGGCGGCACCTTTGAGCTTCACGTCCGCGTCGACCATGGCAGGCGCCGCATCGATGGCTGGCGCTGCATTATCCCGTTGGTTCCTATGGGCGGCGGTGACTTTTTCAAAGCCCGGTGGTAAAGGTGAAAATGGTACGGATAATATCCGTTTGTATTCGAGTTCGGATTCGTTTAAAGTGGTTAATATCCATCCGTATCCGAATCCAGGTGTTCAGTATCCGACGCCGTATCCGAATCCGAATACTGGAACTGAATTTTTATGATGTTGATATCTATTTATATCTTACCCGAGATGAATAGTAACTATCTATACCCGATCTGAATCCGAGATGAATAGTAACTATTTGTATTCGTATTCGTAGATATCCGATCGTATTCAATCCGTTTTCATCCCTACCCGGTGGCACGTCTTCTACTCCAAGCTTGTCGGCCGCGTCGTCGACGAGCAAGGTGGGCGGCGCATTGATGTCTGGCGGGCTGCTCCCCGTGGTGGATGATGGGCCGCGCCGCCTCACCGACGGCCTAGAGGTCGTCGCTAGGCTTTGGGACAACTCACCTTGTGCATCACGCGCCTGTTTGTGGCTCACCATTGTCGCAATGAAGGTGGGCGAGAAGGATGCGGGCGGCGATGGGAGGTTGAAGAAGGCGATGCGGGCGGCGATGGAACAAAACCCCACCTTTGATGGAACAGTTTGGGGGAAGAGGGCAAAAAGGCACCGGTGCTGTTCGGTTTCTCTAGGAAGAAAGTGGGGACTCGGCAATTGTTTCCAGCCAGCAGCCACTAACATATTGGGCCCACAAGCAAGTGACGAAACGCGCCGACCAGGAGGCGCGCATTCCCCTCGCGTGGGCCGATGCGCTGACCAGGAGGCACCTTCTCCTCGGGTGTCTTCTATGAGATTGACATGCTGGTCCCACCTGTCAGGGCCCGACACGCCTCCCAGGATGTGGCGCTGCCTAAACCTCCTGGCGACAGGAGAGGCAATGGAGAAAAACCCCGAGGCAAAGGGGTGGTTCCACCTAACAGCCACTGACATATCGGGCCAACAAGCAATGGCCCACAAGCAAGTGACGCGACGCATTGACTATGCCGCTGGATCCGGCCAAGGAAGAGGAAAAGGCCCGCTAGATCTTCCCCGATCTTCTTCCTCTCCTATCGCTAGAAAGGCTGCGACGGTTCCTGTACCGCGCACCTTCCCGACGGGGTTGCCATCCCCCCAAGACATGACATCACCTGAACTTCCTAGCAAGTGGCAACGCACTCAATTGGCATCACCTGAACTTCCTAGCAAGTGGCAACGCATTCAAGATCTCGACCAAGAACTCAAACTATAGCTCAGCTCGGCCCCCTCCAGCGCTAGGCTCACCGCCGTCCACGCGCCGCACGCTCCACCTATCCAGCACTCCGGCTTGGCGCCGTCCACGCGCCGCTCTACCTATCCACGACTCTGGCTCACCGTCGTCCACACGCCGCTACGCCTATCCCGCTCCCCGACTCGCCGCCGTCCACGTGCTGCAGCTCCATCCATGCCCTTGGGCGTGACCTTGTCTCGTGCTCCTGCTTCCTCGACGTCGTCGACGCCGCCGACACTCATGGCGGAAGGGCAGCCCCAATTGTCACTGATGGCGGATCTCACTACTGATGTGGCCATTCAGATCGTGGGCCACCTCGCTGCGACCTCGGAGCGGCCAATGGACAACCTCCGCGTGCTTCGAGCGACCTGCCGCCGCATGCACCTCGTGTGCCGCAACCCTAATGTCGGCCGGCGCATCAACGTAGCGTTGTTGACCGACATGGCGTTGCATACCCCCAATGCGTACCACATCTTTGATGCTCGCCTGGCCCAACTCGGCAATCTGGAGGCCAGCTTCATTCATGGGGTGAATGTCGTCTTCCGTGGACCTATGATCACGCCCCTAGCAGTGCTCGACGAGAATACGAAGTGGCGGCCTATGTGGCCGCCGTCCTCCTGTACATGGCCAATGGTGGCGTCGGTGTCAACGCTACTGCTAGGCAGTACATGAGACAGGCAGCCATGGCCGTGGACAACACATGTTCAGGGAGTGTTTCAGGATTCGCCAGAGTGCCGCGCATGTGGTCTGGAGAAGGTGGCGGCGCAGGTCCATTTGCGTGGCGCTGGCACCGCCGCGAGCTGATCTTTCGTGCGCAGGCGAGGATTGCAGAGTGGCTCTAGAATGGTTATGGAGACAGTATTGCAGCGAGGGTTGCCGGATGCGTGGCGAAATGAAGTGGTTCTTGTGGTTAATTTTAGATTGAAGAAGTGTAGTGTATGTATTGCTTTAATTTTCTGCTGCTTTTGCTTCATGAGGTCCAAGGATCTTGTGGCCAATGTAAATATATATGTATAATTAATGAACATCTTATGCTACTTTAATTAGTACTGTAACTTGCTAGTGCTTCGGGCATTGCCAATGGGAGAAAACCCCCGATTTTGATGGGACGGACTAGGGGAAATACGCCGCGTGTCCTCAAGAAAAAAATATGGGGACACACGACAGTTTTTTCCACCGAACAACCACTGACATATGTGGCCCACAAACCATGGCCCACCTGTCAGCGAGAACACATCGACTAGATATTTCATTTATATAAGTTGAGGTACGACATGGATGACATCGACAAACTCCACTCGCCACTCTCCACTCAATCTTTTTGAGCAAAAATCTCACAGGTGAGCACACTGTGCAATCCCTTGGAGTGAAGACGGTTGCTATTCCTGGGCAACTTCCCGCTCCGTCTCGCTGACGCCCATGCGCTCGGTGTTCCACGACGTCGTCAACGACGCCGGCACACTAATGGAGGCGAGGCGGCGGCACCGGTCGTTGCTGGCGGAGCTCCCAACCGATCTGGCCATTAAGATCACGGGCCGCCTCGCGGCCACCTTGGAGCGGCCAATGGACGACCTCCGTGCGCTTCAGGCCAGCTGCCGCTGCATGCTCCGCTTGTGTGGCGAACCCGAAGTCAGCCGGCGCGTCGCACTAGGGTGGTTCGCCGATGACATGTCATGGGATGACCCTGGCTACGCCACACTCATTGGTCACCTGACCAAAGTCGGCAACCCGGAGGGATGCTTCGTAACCAGGATGGAAGTCGCGTTCCGTAAAGGCACGCCCATGGCCCCGGTATGCACCGTCGAGCTCCAACGCGCCGCTGAGTTCAGGTTCAATCTGGCGGCCTATGTGGCCGCCATCCTCCTCTACAGGGCCAATGACGGCGCCATGAGTGACGACGCTACGAGGCGGTACATGAGATAGGCTGAGGGCTAGGAAGAAGCGGTGGCGGCGGCGGGCCGCGGGGATGGCGGACCTCAGTTTCGCAACGACGAGTGTTTGCGCTGGCGCGAGGAGGCCAAGGAGCGCATCTGGCGAACGCATTGGCGCAGGATCTTGGATGACGGGTGCTGCGCGGCGATCTTCCACGAGCAAGAGGCATGTGCGGCAGTCCTGTCAATCCATGGGAGCCTCAAGGATTGACCAAATATTGCAGCGAGGACTGTAGGATTCAAGGTGAAGTCAAAATTCTCCGCAAGGGATTTCGCTCCTACTAGGTTGCTAGGACTGGTTGCGCATGCGCCTCTGATTTTGGTTTCTTTTATGTTCGTTTAGCTCTAGAGTGAGCGAGTGTAGTACTCCTAGGTGGTATTGCTTTTCTGTTGCTTTTGCTTGAGGAGGTCCTTGTTGCAATATAAATACAAGTATGGTTAATGAAGATCTTATGTTTCACTCAAATTAAAGTACAAACTCCTATTATTACATGAATTCAACATTATTACTACATGAATTAATCCAATAACAGGCAATCAACAACACCACACACATGGCCGGAGGCAATGCAAACTCCTATAGATCATCGTTATTGTCTTCAGCTACATCATGTACACCGTTCACATTGTCGTCACTGTCAGTACAGTACTACAAGATAGTGTCATCTTCATCCTCATCTTCTGCCTGACCGGCAATCGTATCTCTTACAAGCTCAGCTAAATTAGCTTCAATGACTGTGTCTACTGCATCATGCTCTTCCTGGTGCACATCCTCAGCCTCTGCATCACCTTCACGCACTGCACGCTACATATCAGAACAATAATCATCTTGAAGTACATCAGCATCCATTTCAAGCACGTTATACATGCCCCTCTGCTCAATTTTCTGCACAACTCGCCAATCTTTGCCTAAATCATTATCCTGCAAATAAATATATTGGTGGCTTGTGTCACGAAAATAAATGGACCAGACGTGTACCAAAATGAGTTGATGTTAATGGATTTGAAATGTCCATCATCTCTAATGCCTACAGTCTTGCCCCTTTGATTGTACCAATCGCATCGAAATAGAACCTCTGCCCGACGGTATTCCATATTAGAGTTGTATTGCAACTCAATCACCTCTTTGAGTACACCATAAAATTCAATTTCTTCGCCTCTATTTGTCCCCTTGGTCATGACACCACTATTTTGTGTCTTTTGATTTTTCTCATGGTCAGCAGTGCCGTAGCGTACTCCATTGACAGTGCAAGCTGAACAGATCTTGACTCAGAGATCAGGATAACGAGATAGTGCAACCAATCCATCGCTGACCTAATTAGGATCCTGTCTAAGCAGCTTCTTAATCTACAGCCAAGCGTATAAAGTAGTTGAGTCTCGTGTGATGTCCGTGACTTCCAAAATGATAGCATGTCATTAATTAACTTACATGATCCTCAAACCATTTAGCAAATTCTTTCGGTTGCCTTTTCTGGACATCGATGTCACGTACCCTTTGTTGCAGCAACAATTCCTTGTGCATGCTATATGACAAAGCTTAAACATTATTAGGAATTAACAGTGGTCAACATATACATAATATACATAAGGACAGAGTAGAACATATACATACTTCACATAAGGCTCAACTTCTTCACAGCTATTTAGTACAAACCAAATTAGTTTGTCCATGAGATTGTCAGGGATGTATTTGATCCGATCTGCACCAACAAGTCGAGCACCATGCATGAATACAAGATTGCTACCTCGGGCTGATGGACCATTTAAAGTGTTAGAGAAAGTCAATGATAATGCATATAAGCTCAATCTGCCTGCGGATTTTGGGGTTAGTCCCACATTTAACATTGCAGATTTGAAGCCATATTTGGGAGAGGAAGATGAGCTTGAGTCGAGGACGACTCAAATGCAAGAAGGGGAGGATGATGAGGACATCAACACCAACGATACATCCACTCCGACACAAGTACCTATTGCTGGTCCTATTACTCGTGCTCGTGCGCATCAACTTAATCATCAGGTGAGTTCAAATCTAAGCTCATGTACATCATGTTTAGACCATGGAGACCTGTGTACTCTTGTTTTGCTTAGGAACCAAGGAGGCGACCGAAAGGGAAACGGATTCACGCAGGCTGGATTCGGACTGCAGAACAGTACCAACTTGTGACGGACACCACGGTCGTATATGACCTCGGATTGGGGCGTTCAAGTACTTAGTGGAAAGCTTATGAAGTCTTCTTTCAAACGGATCCGGCCTCATATCCATATCTATTACAAGTCGGCCGCAATCGTAAAATTAATACAGAGTCCTTTTCTGCACATGGTGCTGCGTCACCCTGTTTTGGCCCAATGGGCCGTGTATCAAGTTGAGTCCATTACGGAGGCATCCTAGGGTTGGAGTACGACCCCAGCACCCCTGTGGTCATCCTCCCATGTACTTATACCCCTTAGCCGCCACCAAGGATGCTTGGGTTTTGTTTAGATCAAGTTTAGCCTTCGCTACTTGCTTGCAAGCGCGCGTGCTGGATCAGCCGCCTGTCTTCTTGTCTTTGGAACCCCACCATTATTGAGATTGCGTGTGAAACCTTCATTTACATCTAGTAAATTCAGTACTTGTCATACTTTTTCTTGCTAGTTCTTCGATTGCTTGCAGGACGAGTGCCCTAGTGGCCGGGTGCCGCGCTCCACAAGATCGCGACAGCCATTGGAGGGGGTGTATCGGTTGCTAAGGCGCAACTTGGAAGGCTGTAGTCGGGCCGCGAACGTCGCCTCCATCGACCAATCGAGTTATCCACGCCTCTCATCGAAAGATCGGGAATCAAACCCTAACGGGTTGCCATTATCATTCGGCCTGGTCCACCGTTGCCTCAAGCCGGGGCAGACAGGGCACCTGTAGATGCCGTCGGCGCGGCGGCAGATGTGCAAAGCGGATCCGCGGGGGACTGGTTTGATTGAGCCACAATTTTGGTTGTCGAACTCGTCCGTCTCTGTCTGGGTGTCGGAGTCAACGTCAGAGTCGACGTTGGAGTCGGCGTTGTCGGAGTCGTAGAAGGCTGCAGGAAGGGTGAATGAGTCCGTCTCCGTCTAGGTGTTGGAGTCGTAGAAGTCCGCAGGAAGGGTGTCAGAGTCGTAGAAGAAGGCCGCAGGAAGGGTGAACGAGTCCGTCTCCGTCTGGGTGTCGGAGTCGTAGTCGGGCGCAGGAAGGGTGACCGTCAACGACGAGGGCTGCGACGACGATGAGGGCTCGAGGGTGGAGGAGGAAGGCGCCACCACCGCCGGAGGAAGCTGGGAACGCCCTAGGGAGCCCCCAGCGCCACCACGGCCTACATTTGTGGGCGACGGCAGGCTGAGTTCGCCGACGTTGGAGCGCGACGAGAAACCGCCACGCGATGATGACGCCGAGGCACCGTAGGGTCGCTCCATGCGCGGCGGGGAGCCGGAGGCTTGGGCAGAGGAGGAGAGGCGGCGCGACCCTGCGGCGAAGGCCTCGGTCGAGGAGTAGCCGGTTCGCTTGATGCCGTCGGACGTGCAGGCGATCGACTGGCGACTGGTCTAGTGGAAGTGGAACTGGCAACTGGCGAAGACGCCGATGGTGGGGGAAATGGCGATTAAATAAAGGACTTCCTCGGTTTCCCTAGGAAGGAAGGCTTCCTATCCTTCCTAAGGAAGCCGATGGTGGAAGTTATGGCCGATGGCGCCGGTCATTGATGCCAATCGGCGCTCCTCGAAGAACGTGCGAGGAAGAATAGGAGCCGGTACGGCAACCGACGGTGGCTGTGGCATCTGCATCGTCGATGGGAAGATGAACGGCTATGATGAATCGGGCTTGACTAGAAAATGGCCCACGATAAGTTTTTAGCCCATCTAACACAGACGTTACCATTACAAGGTATGGAAGTATGCTCAAATTGAACTACGTCTGCCATCAATAAGAATAAAAAAATATAGAAAAAATATATTCAGGGACATATATACTATTATATCCTAAGTACGAGATATGGAAACAGAATTCAACTATTTCGTATGGATAATTCAAATTGCTAAGTCCAAGGTAGTACAAAAAAAAATAATAATATCAAAAGTTTGTCAGGAAATTCTAACACATCAACACATTTTAGGACCATAAGCCTGAGGAAAAAAATCAAATGGTTTTAACAAAGCCGGGTCATACATTGTTGACAAATGAATACATCTCCCACATAGTTCCCTAGAACTTAACTCAAACTTTCAAGTTTGCATAGCTCACAATACTTTTGACATCATATACACCTCAAATTTGACACAAACTCATATTGACCTTACATTTAGAGAATGTGAAGTTATATTTGCAGTTCTCATGCAATATCATTTTGTTTTTTTTCTACTTTGGTGTATAAAACTTGTGCTATGTAAAAGATCTAAGAAATAGAAACTAACTAGAATAAAGACACCACGAAATGGTAGAGTGTGATTTTATATAAAACTAGGAAAAAGAATCATCAAATTCGGAGTTCTTATGAGGGAGAAATACTAGTTACAAGTTTTAATTCCACATTAAAAAGAGAAAGATGGACTATTTACGACCTCTTATGTCTCTCAGCCAATCACGTGTTACCACGTGGAGTAGCAGGTGATGCCCGCCTCTACACTGCCTGGGTGGCACGTGTCCATTTCCTTATTCTACTATAACGTAAAAGAGCCATCACCTTCACAAGCATGCAGTCGGTCTGGTGGTTGGGAAAGCCCACCACAAGCCTGAGGTCTCCAGTTCGATTCAGTTGTTTTACCTATTTTTTGCTGACAAATTTACTTAGTCAATTTTGCACCACGGTATTTGTGAAGGAATAAAAATGACAAATTAACTCAATTTTCCCCCAGAGTATTCGTGATGGAGTAAAAACATTACATATTTGCGAAATGTGGATAGGAACAACATCCCGAATTCATAGATAGGAACTTCCCAAATTCATACATCACATAGCATCTACCAATTCCACACCATGAAAATAACATCACAGTTATTGTCAGTGACTAGCCATCCACATCACTCCTTTGCATTTCCACAAGTCTCCTCTACCTTTTTTTTGCTTTCGATTTCCAAATCCCAAGTTCATCTTCAAGTGCAACAATCTTGGCTTGCGCTTTTGCAAGCATCTTGCTGTTCTCGTATAGGTCATCACCTATCTCGTGCATGCGCTTCCTCATGAACTCCAATTCGTCAAAGGATTCGTCGGAGTAGTCGTGGGCGACGGAGAAGTCGTCGATGCATGCAGACATCGTGGCCTCGGACGGCGCCTTCTTCGGTGGCCAGCCGCGGGCCCGCTTATGCGGTGGTGAGGCGATGCAGACCGCATTTGTCTTCGGCGGGCGTCCGCGTCGAGCCTTGGCTGGCGGTGCGTGGGAACAGGGCGACTTTGCCATCAGCGGCTGACCACGGGGGCTCTTGGCCGGCGGGGAGGCCGACGAGGGTGAGTCTGCCTTCGACGGGCGACCACGGGGACACTTGACTGGCGGCGAGGCCGAGAAGGGCCTGTCTGCCTTCAGCGGGCAACCACGGGGGCGCTTGGCCGGCGGCGAGGCCGAGAGGCACGACGCAGCCTTTGGGGGGCGACTACGGGGCCGTTTGGCTAGCACCGGCAGATCTGCCACCTTGGGGAAACCCATGCTCGAGCAGGGGTTGTTGTCGCTGGTTAGCTCGATGGGGGTCATTCCGATCGCCTTGTTTGCCAGAGTTGAAAGAGGAAGGGAGGAGAGGCATGGAAAGGGGTAGACGCTCAAGGATATTTAAGTAATTTCCATCCATTTAGTATTTCACTCTCACAATGTGTTTAAGCCTAGGTTGTTGACGTGTCTCCGCACATCCCACGCCAAAGGACCCTTCTATCGCTGCCTTATCCTTTAGGCAGACGCGGCCCACTGCTGCTTCTCTGCTCGCCGCCCGCCATTGCCGCCGGAATTTGGCCCGTCTGACTGCCTGCCATTGCCACCTGCACAAAAGGATGTCGCATGTTGCAGAGTCCTCATCCGGAAGAAGGAAAATGCCCTCGCTTGTTGGGGAGGAGACTGGCTTGCCCATGATGATGTGCCAGACCTGCAAGAGGGCAAGGATGTGTGAGGCCCGATCGAGGAAAGAGAATGAGAACATCGGTCGGGTGTATTTTAAATGCCCTGTTAGTGGATTTAGCTTTGATTTGGTTTTTGTGCTTTCAGATCCTTGATAGGGTTTAAGCAAGGGTTTCTTGTTTATTCAGTGGTGTGGCTACTTCACATGGCAGAGGGGTTACTTGAATGATTTGATTAAAGAAAAGATGGTCCACCTACGTTTTGTTGATGAAGAAGAGATTCAAGAAGTCCAATCCATGGAGCACATTCATGCTGCTTGGAGCCCTGCAGTAGGTGGTGCCATGCTAAAGAGCAACAGATTGGAAGCAAAGTTGGAGAAAATGACCCAAGCTTTGATTTTCTTCTGTCTGCAGGCTGTAGCCGTTGTTGCCATGGGAGTTGGTTATGCGTTGAGGTAGGATGTAGGCGTGAGTAATCTTCTGGTAGGTGATGAGCGCAAGTGCTTCCATATGCATCTGTGTGTGATGAACACTACTGACTTTGATGTGTATGTTTCCACATTCATGGCAAAAGCTAGAGTGAAATGAACCATGGCATTTTCAAAAAAAGAGTGCATTTCCATAGAAAGAGAGTGACACAGAGCAACGATTGGATCGAGCTTCATTTTAGATTCACTTTACAAAAAGAATCAAGTCATTTCAATGTTGTACGAGGGAGAAAGACAAATCCAAATTTCAAATCAGAGATTAAAAAGAGAAAGAGTATTGTTCACAAGAAATGGGTGCGGCATTCATAACGCATTCTAAGAAGACCGACTTGTGAGGTCCATGCGTCAGAGGGGACACCACGCTCCAAAATTTTCACCTGGCGCCAACTCTACCGCCGAGACCGAAAACTTTTCACTCGAAATGTCCCTTGTACCCCTCAAGCAAAAGCCACACCGCTCCGGCGGTAACCAAACTCTAAAGTGTATTTGTGACAATCTCGCTCACGCGCCCCATATCCTCTGCCCCTTTTCGAGTTTTCGATCCATTCTCTACCTCTCTCCTTTCTGCTCAATCTCTCTCGCCTTTCCCCTCTGCATTGGCACTCGACCCCTCTACTCCACCGGAGACCACTGCGCTGGAGCTTCAACCCCGTCGATGATGCTAAGCGCACCAGAGTTGCTTCCCCATCGGCCGCTACCGCGGCAATGGATCTGCTTCCCCGTCCGCCACTACCACCGCACCAGAGCTGCTTCCCCATCAGCCGCTACCACCGCACCGGATCTGCTTCCCCGTCCGCCACTACCGCCGCACCGGAGCTGCTTCCCCGTCTGCCACTACCGCCACACCGGAGCTGCTTCCCCGTCGGCCACTACCTCCGCACCAGGTCTGCTACCCCTTCAACGATGCCCGTCAAACATCGATGACGACTGCAGCATCATAGCAGCCGCACCATCTTCGATGCGCAAATACCCCGACGACTCACAATGGTCGAAACCCGAGGCCAAGCAGCAAGAGGTATGCAAAATCCATCTACCTTCTGTGTCGTTCTAGGTAGGGACACAATTCAGGATTGCAGATTCTAGTGGCTCTGCATTCTACTTCCAACTTCCAAGCATAAATATGTAATCAACCTAGCTCCCTAACACTTCAAATCTGTTTCACACATGTTAGAACCTACACAAAGTGAATCGGATTGTCGTGAATACAAAATGCAATGGCACGCTCGCATCAGGAGAATTACAGAGTATTAGTGTAGAATACATTGTCTGCTATAAAAGAATCTCTTAATGCATTTCCTGGAAAAAACCTACTTCAAACGGTCTATGGTTCTAGGTAGGGACACATTCATCCACGGTTCGGGATTGGAGGTTCTAGCATGCTCCCTAACACTTAAAATCTATTTCACACATGTTGGAACCTACACATCATGAACCGGTTGACCACGCTTACAAAAGGGCACGGGAAGCCAACATCAGGGAGAACAATAGAGTATTGAAGGCGAGTGGATTGCCTAAATTAAGAGCAGCTCTTAGTACTGGAAGAAAAACAATTTCAAAGGGTTGTAGTGAAGGCAGCAAGGGGAGAATGTTTGGCAGTGATGCAGATTACATCCCTCAAGAAGATCCCAACATTGGAGATGATGATACTGACTTAGAGGTGGAGCGGACACCCCTACGAAATGAGGTGCATCTTCTATACTTGGCTGTTGGGCGGGGGATGCGTGAACTAGATATTTCCTATGGTTACAAGCAGCACTATTTTTTTTTCCAATGCAGTGACTACATATTTCCATTGCTTACAAGTCCTTCTAATTTATTGACATGCTTACAAGTTATGCCTTTGGAAATCTACAGGGCCCTGGGCGTAGGAAGGTGGGGACAACAAGTGTTACCCTGCATCTTGGAGGAAGACAATCCAAGAGGGTGAGGTCAATCCCACCAACACATGTCACGCAGGAAACTTCATCAAGGATACGAAAAAGGTTGGACATTGCAGGAGCACCTCAGCGGACTGTGCATGAAAGGTTGCATCCAATTGCAGAAAACAATGTTGTGCAGGAAGAATCGCCAGCGGTACCAGAAAACACTACCTGTAATGAGCACTTTAATGGTTGTTCAAGTCCTTTCAGAGACTGGGCATGATATGAAGATGATGGTAATGCCATCATTGAAGATGAAGGTTGGTTCATCGACCCTAAAGCTTTTTAGCGCTCATGGTTTCATATTTGATGAATGATGATAATTTGAATAAAATATCTGCAGCACCTACACAAAGAGGTGGCCGGAGGAAGGCGAGGGAAGCAACATAGGGAGTTTTGCTTGACAGGATGAACAAAGCTATGGGGACAAGGATGCGCATCTTTGTTCTTGAGGGGAACAAAAGGCCCCATGTTCCGGCGCAAGCTGCCAAGTTTTCATCAGAGGCTAGTGTTGCTGTTAGGTCTCAAGTTCCTATCTTGACCCATTAGAAAGAATACAAAGAACAACCTGAACTTTTTGATGGCTTCATGGGAAGGCTATCTGTGACACCTCAGGTGTTTAAATTACTAAACAAGTCTCATTAGCATAACAATATGCTTAACTAACTAAGAAAAATTTAAAGGAAATAAATTATGAGTTGGTTTTGCTTAGATTTGAAAGTATGTGTATATGTGCATAAGTACATGTACTTTAATCAAACAAATTAAATAACTTTCACATCAAAGCAAATATGGCTATGAAATTGAATAGGCACACTACCAGTGACATGATAAACAAAAGTCTAGTTGAAGCCTAGGAGAGAATACAAATTTTTGCCCAGGAAATGACGTGCCGTCCGAATCAAGCTTTTTGAGTTTTCAAATTAACTTTCAAACTAAAACTCAAATGAACTTTGGCCTGAAACAAAACTTGTGTAACTTTTCATTTTGAACAACTTTCGTGTTCAGAGATTTTTGAGTTGCAACATAAAAATGGGAGATAATTTTATTTTTACAACCAGACCCCTAAACTTCTGCAAATTCTGGCAGTCCAGTCCCTCCACCCTCCCCTGTTTCACCCGACCGCCGCGCAGAGACCCCGGCCACCTGGCAGGGCATCCCTGTCGCTCGCGCCGTGCCAAGCCAATAGCTGGCCGCGCCCCTGCCGCACGCGCTCCTCCCCCACATTGCGAAGCCTAGCCAGCCCGAGCGTGCCATGCGCGCGACGTCGTCGCCCGCCTCTGCTCGCCGCACGCCGCGCCCAATGGCCAGGCGGCGCCGTGCCCGAGCCCCCGCCGCGTCCCTCCAGTCGCCGCGCTCGCCGCCTAGCAAGCCAGCTGCTGCAGCTGCTTGCCCAACCCACGCCCGCGTGATCTCCCCTTCCCCCACGCCGAATCCCCGGCGCCCAACCCGTGCCCGCTTCACTGCCGTACGCCGCGTCGACGCTGTCCACCGCCGGTTGCGGCCAATGCCGAGCCTCCGCACCGCCCAGTCTCCCTCACGCGCACCCGACCCTCCCCACTCCCTCCTCTCCCCCGTTGTGCCCCTATAAAGGCAGCACGAAGCCGCTCGCGCGCGCCCCGACTCACCAGAAGCTCCCCGCCGCTGCCATTGCCGCCGCCGTGCCAAGCTCGCCGTGGAGCTCACCTCTCCGGCCACCCATTGCCAGAGCTCAGCCTCCAACCGCCACCACACCACCCCACCGGAGCTCACTGCCCTGCCCATCACCGCCCACCTCAGCCAGAGCGCAGCCGACGCTGCCTTCACCGCCGCCGCACCCCTGTTCGCCGTGGACAGCCCAGCTCCGACCCTCCTCCGCCCTAGCCAAGCCTCGGAACAGGTTCCCCTCGACGCTGCGAAGCTCACCGACCCGCCCCCGCAGGCTCTAGCTCGCTGGAGCATCGTCGCCGACGCGCCGCACTACCACCGCACCCTGCTCCGCGCCGACGAGCCACCTCCGGCCATCCTCAACCCCGACCAAGGCCCCCACAAGGTAGCTCTTGCTTCCCTGGTTCTCCCCTACCCTTTTTCCCTCGCCGCCGATGAGCCCCCTCGCCGGAATTTGGCCGGCCGCCATGCCAGCGTCGCCCAGGGACCACATTGCAACGATTGAAATCTTTAAAGGGTCTACACGCATGTTTCCAGGGGCATATCGGCAAACCAGTGTTTTAACTTAGTTTCAAAAATAGCGAACTTGTAAAATTCATATAAAATCGTAGAAAAATGGGAAAAACACAAACTCAACTGTTCTGGAATCTTTAGAAGAAAATCTACAACTTTGGTTACATGCATGTCTTCAGATGCTTGCTATATTTTTGTTCTACATTAAATGGAAGGTTTAATAGCTTTTAATTGTGCCCACTGTTGTAGATCAGTGCTGAATCTGATTTTTGGACAGTGGCTTAGTTCCTTGATCTGTAGGCCAATGTAAAAATATTAGGACCAAAATCCATCTCTAGATAAGCTTTTTGTTAGACTTTGGTTGATGCCATGAATGGGTAGATTTAATTTTCACCTACTGTTATATTGATGCCTAGATCCCACAAAAATATTTAGGGACTTTTTACCTGTCTGTAACAACTAATGTAATTTTTGTGGTGAAACAATGCATTAAATCAAAGTAATAAGTGTTTATGCCTGGAAAATGTTTATATTTTTACTATAGGATAAATTGGGTTATAAAATGCTGTATAAAAAGTTTCACACTCAGAAACCCTGTAAAACATCCTGTATAAATTAATCCTTAAATAAATAGGTGTATCTTGTCCTATTTATTATGCTCTGTATCATGCCCAATAAAATCTGAAAACTTTACAGTAACACAATATGGATAGGTTAGCACCCTGTCAAAGTTTTAGCACCAGTACTTGCTTGGTTTGCTCTGTATAAAAATAACTAGTTTATAGCAATGGCTGTGTATTATATTTTTCAAAATTAATCTGCTACACAGAAATTTCTAAAATTTTTACAGTGCTGTTGTCTCTGCATAATGTACTCTAAATAAAAATTTCATCACCAGAAGTTACTGAGTCCAGAAGTTGTGTTTAATTCATGTTGTGGTTACAAAATTTAGTTTCCAAAAGAACACAACCCCCCCCTCTTTCTTGTTTAATGGAGTGTTGGCGCTAAAAATCGGCCGGGAATCGGCCGATGACCTTCAGCGTCGGACACACGACCCGGGAGAATATGCTTAACTCCTGTTCGGGTGATTGCCCTGGTGCGGTTCGCGCGGCGTGCCAGTCAATCTGACCTGTTGATTGACAAGGAAATAAATGTATTAAATTCCGGGGTTCCGATCGGCTAAAGTTCTGATCTGTCCCGAAAAGCGTATCAGCGAATCGGCCGATTTGCTATGAAGATAACCGGCTATGGACCAGCCGATAATCACGTAACAATTGCTAAGAAACTGCTGGAGTAACTTAAACAATTGTTACAGATGCAACACTTGAAATAGATCTAATCGGCTGTATGATGATGAACGAGGAAGAACGATAACAAAGCCGACAGTTCTAATCTCAAGCTGGATAACTGGTGATAATACTAGAACAACACGTAAAACCTATAATTCTAGTAAATATCGATAACTGGTGAATAAATCCAAACAAAACCACAGCGGTGCGCCCGAGGTTAAAGCTCAGATGTTACTCGGTAAGCGGAACCTACCAATTGGCCGGAGATCAAGTTGATGCAGCCCTGCCAATCCGTACGAACTCGTGAAAGAAGAAAAAGTATTGGCGAAGTCGCCGACTTGAAAGTAAAGTACTAGGAAAAAGTAGAAGTGTTTTGTTGATTGATGTGTTCATCCTGCAAAGCCCTAGCGACTCCTATTTATACCCTAAAACTAGGACTCCTAGTCGATTACGACTTGTTACAACCTTATTTCAAACTGGAAAACTACTATATCTATAATATCTCTAAAAAGGAAACGGACTCCCGCAGAATCTTCCGCTGCTGTCTCCTAATCCAATCAGGACTTTTCCCATTGCTTCTTGACCGAATCAGCATCGCTCTATTGACCAACATCAGGCCACTTTTGACCGGGATCCTCTGTTGTGGCTTCAATCTGTTGGCGCAAGCTGTTGGCGCAATCTGTTGGCTTCAATCTGTTACCTCAATCGGCCGATTTTTTACTGTAGCCTTTAGATCCGCCGCATAGGCCAACCTCTCCTCCTGACGTCGATTCAACACGTGTCAAAATCTGGCGTCAACACATGCCCCCCAGTTTTGGAGTAAAACATAATTTTTACTTCGAAACTCTTTTCTTTAATCTTTTTCTCCGAAACGGGCGCAGTAAAAATCTTCTTCCATTTCGCGGTCTTCTGCATAATGATTGCAATTTCCTCGGACCGAGCACGTGAGACGACTGCTCCCCTGGAATTCGTGTAGACGGCGCGGCAAAAATCCCGCCTTTACCCTTTCTCTCTCGGGTTATCCTTAAGTACTGGCATTCTCCGCCTACTTTTCTCCACGAGCTTAATATTTTCCTCCAGCGAGCCACTGTTCATCTTCCTCCCGAGCCCTCTCGATCTCCAACCACTCCCTCCGGCAATCTCGCTTGCGACCTGCTCCAACTTCCCAATGGCGTCACCATCAGCAACCTCTCCAACCATGGAGGCTCTGTCGGCCACCCCCTCAGCGGCGGCGGCCCTATCGGCGGCTCAACTGACGGCTCCATCGGCGACGATGAGCTTCATTCCGGAGGTAATTATCCGAAATTTTCCCTTTTGCTCTTCTACTGTTCAAGTATTTCCTTGTCCCATTCTCAGTTTTTTCTTTTTTCCTTCTTTTTAGACATTTAGGCACCAGATTACCATTCCCCTCTCAGAATCCTCCGATCTTATCTGCTTAGGCCCCATGGGGAATCCCGATCCAACTGACCTGATCAACCTAGAGACTCACATAATCCCATTCAAGCAATCGCCCATGGATTTAGATCAGTGGGCAGGTGCCTTTAGGTCCTGGCCGAATGAGACCCCTGGCTGGAGAGAATGGTACCATAGAGTAGCCAGGTCTAAGAAAGTTCAGTGGGATGAACTGAAAATCGGCCAATGCATAGACCTCTCTCTGTCCCAGATGGAGAAAAATAAGCCCTTGGTCATAGCAGCTTCTTACTTCTGGTCCGACGCACTCAATGTGTTCCTTTTTGGACATGGACCCATGACTCCAACTTTGGCCGATGTCCTGTTGTTGACCGGCCTTGACATCTCCTCCTCTGATACCCCCTTTGACTATCTGATTAAGCCATCACATCGGCTAGAAACCAAAGGAATCGGCGGATGGAAGGGGTACATCAGCAAAAATATGAGGACTGGGACAGTTTCAGAGAGAGAGCATACTGCGTTCCTAATGATGTGGCTGGAGAAACATTTTTTCTGTGGCAGAGCAGTTGGCCCTTCTTCTAACACCCAAGCCTTGGCAGAAGCTCTGTTACTAGGATCGGCCGCTCCCCTTGGAAAGCATCTGTTGGGATCGGCCTACCACATGATGCATCAAATCGGCACTAGGCTGTCAAAAGGGGAGCCGATTGGGAACCCTGGCGGTCCCTGGTGGTTCATCACTCTCTGGCTCAACCTATATATGAGCAAGGTCTCTCAGCAACGAATAGAGACCAAAACTTTTCCCAACATTGAGTCAGAGGAAAACCCAACCGTCCGACGACGCTGCAGATCTTTTGGAGAAGCGGCATCGGCCTTCCCTGGCTGTCAATTCACTGCTGCCCGAACGGCCGAATACTTTAGATGCTTCTACAACGGCTTCAGTGAAGAGACTGTCAATTGGTATCCATATCGGACAGTAGAGCTGATTTTTGAACTTCCCGTCTGTTACGACTCTTCTACTCATACTTTTGATAGGGAACTTATGGATACCCTGATTAAGCCAGGGATTTTGCCGGCCAACTTCTTCTCTGGAAAAGATTCTCCCACATATGAGTTCTATAATCCATCGGCTGCAGCAAGGCAACTGGGCTTTGGTCAACTGCCGATTCGGGTCTACTTTGCCGGTCAAGCAAAATTCAGAGATGAACTGACCAAGAGTCTTGACTACAATCGGCTGTGCAACTTAGTGCCAGATTCTAGCACCATTGATCTGAACAATTGGACAGTGGCCCCTTTTGCCGTTCAACAATTTAAACTATGGTGGGCAGAATGGAAGCAATACCTCTTCTGCAAATCCCCATCAACATATTGCAACATTCTGGACCCAGAAAACATCGACCCAAGTGCAGCGGTATGTCCTTTCTCCCAGCCGATTTCAATGTTGTCTCTTTCCATACTACCATCTTACCGTTAACTTATATTTATCTTCTTTGTCTGAAAGCCAAGTCCCTCCGATGCGGAGCCGAAGCGGCAGGCCGATAGAGAACAATCATCCATATACGCCATATCCACTCATTGGTTTTCATGCTCCAACCATCAAGGACATCGCTACTGGCCGATTGAAACGAACACCGAAAAGGCCAACCTTGAAGACAACAAGCCATCGAGTGCGTGCCCGCATCGGATCGACTGACCAATCGGCAGCAGTATCGGCTGAAACTCCGACTCCTCCATCCTTGCCGACTACCGAGATGGCCGATCCTCAAGTCACTGAAGAAGTCGGAGCAGCTGCGGCATCACTGCTAGTGGAAGCTGTTCAGGTAATCTTGCACACTTCATATATCTTTAAGTGCTCCACTAATACTAACTTTTTCTTTCTGTCAGGCTGCACTAGCCGCTCTAGTGCAGTCCCCACAGCTATCGGCCACATCCCAAGCGGAAGCCGAAACTCCAGCGACCCTTCTCATCGAGGTAGATAACCTCTTAACTCAATTTCTCGACATTCAGAAGACTAACTAATTCTGATGCAGGCCGATTTGCGTGCGTCGGTCGAACTTCCTCAACAAACATGGGCCGAAGGACTAACAGAAGTATGACAAATATCCCATATCATCTTATTCAATTATTGTAGTATACTCACAGGATTTATTTGTCATACCTTTCCAGGAAGCTGGCCCAAGCAGAGCATTAATAGTGGTCGAGTCCTCATCCTCTGACGAGCCAATCGTGCCGGTTCCTGAGATGAGGGAGGTACTCCCATCGGCGCAAGCAAGAGAGATTCGCTTCAAGGAGGTAACAAACTTATCACTGGAACCGGCCGATCCCCTTTTACTGTTCGCTGATCCTTGTCTTTATCCTTCCGCAGGAACAAGACACTCCAAATAACAGCCTTTTCTCCTTTGCGGTCACCTTGCCCGACGATGAAGAAATCGCTTCACGCCAAGTTCCGTTGAGTTCTATCTCTGACGATGTCCGCGCCAAGCTCGAGAGCATGTGGATTCTCCTCCAAAATGATATCGGCCGATTGGTGGAAGATGCATCGCCGATTTGGCGGCTTTTTAGTGACATCAAAGGCCGAATCCCGGAAGAAACAACAGAAAGCTTGGAACGTGCCGCATATATAGAATCTATACAAACCCTAGTTTTCAGAGCCCTGCGCCATATGGCCGATCGTGCCCGGTTAGCAAAGACCCGGGAAGAAGCCGACTCGTACAAGCACCGAGCCCAAGAGGTACACCAACGTATCAACTTCCTCGAGAGCTGTCGCCCGAATATCGTCGGCACAATAGATCGCCTCAAACGGAGGAGAGCAGAGCTAGCCAAAGAGATGGAGCAAGTAACCAAAGACATAGCTGCCGAAGAAAAGAAGCTTCAAGAGCTTCCATTCGTCATCGCTAGGCTGAAGCAAGAAAGGCAGAACTTGTCCTGTGAAGCGATAAGACTTCATCGCCATATATCAGAAGTCCCCGGATCGGCCGACGACGACCAAAGAGTACTAGACTCGGCCTATCAGATTAGGCAACGAGCTATCATGGCCATAGATGCTTTCCTCGGGTTGTAAAGGATGCTGTAAACATTTAATGCTCCTTTAATGTTACTGCGCCGATTTAATCCTGGACCTCTTCCTTTGGCAGATTTGCATTTATGAATGCTTTTACTTCAATAGGACGTGTCCCACTATCTTTTTTCTTCCTTCTCTTTATAAGTACGAGATCCCACGCCGTCTCCAGAGGCATATGCATTACCGATCTTCTCTCCCTCCAACAACTGGATCTCTATTCTCCGAAACTGAACATCAAGATGTCTTCTTCTTCTTCGTCCTCTGTCAACCAGGTACGAACCTTCCTCTGTTTCTCCCTTTGACACCTCAATCACTCTGATGCTGGGTAGCTTTTCATCTCTGTTTAGCCAAAACGTCTCGGTCCCAGTCTGGAACGAGCGATCGAAATTATGCATTCAGACGAAACACTGTCGCAGGCAGACATAGATCTGATAAGAGCTCATTCTGAAGAACTTAAAGATCATGTTCCTGCTGTTGTCCAGAAGTATTGGGACCTTATAGACGCTCACTGCCTAGTCCCCAAGCGATTACTATCCGAAAAGAGTCCTCCACTCCCTCATCAAGTCGAGACTGAAGCCGCCATGAAGAATCTGGAGGAGAAGAAGACCCGCCTCTTGATAGAACTATGCCATCAAGTTGAGACTGGAGCCACCATGGAGAATCCGAAGGAGAATAGGACCCGCCTTCTGATAGAATTAGGCCGGATCGAGAGAGAAATCCAGAGCAAGCGTAATCCATAGATGTATCGGTATTTTTATTCTAAGGGCGACTTGTATCACGTCGGCCATATACTCTGTTGTTTTCATCGAATAATGAGCTGGTCAAACCGAATCACAATGTTTCTTTCTTAAGGCGATGTCATTCCCACATCGGCTGTATGGACAAACGCCGATAGGGATCGGCCATGTTGTCTTGATATATCTTACTGCAAGTTATGCATCTACCCAAATGCTTGGATAGTAGCTTTTCAGATATCGTCCATTTAAAGCTCTTGGGATTTCTTCCCCTTCAATAGTTTCCAGAATATATGCATTTCCAGGGGCACATCGGCCGATTCTGTACGGCCCTTCCCAAGTGGGTGACCATTTACCGAATTTGGGATCCTTAGACCCTATCGGCAGCACCAACTTCCATACCAAATCTCCCTGGGAGAATTGTTTAACTTTGACCTTCTTGTCATACCATCTGGCCACCCTTTTCTTGTTTTCTTCTATGCTAATCAGGGCCCTCAACCGCTGACCTGCCGAGCCATCGAGCTCATCCTTCATGAGGAAGGAATAGTCATCGGCCGTCAACTGATCTTGAAGCGATATACGCCTTGACCCCATCTTTAATTCCCAAGGCAGGACTGCCTCGTGACCATATACCAGCTGATAAGGAGATATCTTAGTGGCTCCGTGGCAAGCCATCCTATAAGCCCATAGAGATTCAGCCAAAGACATGTGCCACTTTTTGGGTTGTTCCTTTATCTTCCTCTTGATCAACTTGATTATCCCTTTATTGGACGATTCGGCCTGGCCATTGGCTTGAGCATAGTATGGAGAAGAATTCAATAATTTAATCCCCATATCGGCGGCGAATTCTCCAAACTCTCTAGAGGTAAACATCGTCCCTTGGTCAGTCATGATAGTCTGAGGAATACCGAATCGATAAATGATATGGTTCTTAACAAATTCGATCATATCGGCCGATGTCACATTCCTTAAAGGAACTGCCTCCACCCACTTAGTAAAATAATCTGTGGCTACCAATATGAACTTATGCCCTTTACTCGATGGAGGGTGAATTTGTCCGATGAGATCTATTCCCCAACCTCTGAACGGCCACGGCTTGATTACTGGATTCATCGCCGATGCTGGCGCGCGCTGTACATTGCCAAAATTCTGACAGTCTTGGCATCCTTTATAATATTTGAAACAATCCTCAAGAATCGTTGGCCAATAATACCCATTGTTTCTGATCATCCACTTCATCTTGTGAGCCGATTGATGGGCTCCACATACGCCTTCATGGATTTCCCCCATCAGGACTTTTGCTTCTTCTGTTCCCAAGCATCTGAGAAGAACCCCATCAATCATCCGGTAAAATAAATCATCTTCAAGTAACACATATTTTGTGGCTTGAAAACGTACTCGCCGATCTACTTTCTAGGAGGGGTCCTTCAAGTAATCGGCGATTTCCCTTCGCCAGTCATCGGCCACGAGCTCCAAAATCATAGCCCCCTGTATCGGCCGATATCCGGATGCATGCTGGGCCAACCTGTTAGCCTGCTCATTATAATTTCTGGGGATGTGCTCAATTATTGCAGACTTGAATTCCTTTAACAGCTGGAGGCAATCTTCATAATAAATCCTCAAGATATCATCTTTGCATTCAGATTTCCCCGTTAACTGATCTACGATGAGCATGGAATCCCCAAAAATCTCGACTACATCAGCTTTGACTTCCCTTAATAATTGGATACCTTTTAGGACGGCTCGATATTCTGCCTGATTATTGGTTGCGGATGCTTCTATCGGCAGAGAGAAATCATAACTTGCCCCCCGAGGCGATACAAGAACAATGCCGATTCCCGATCCGGCCCCACACGAAGAATTGTCGAAATATAGAGTCCATGGAACTGGTTCAACGACAGCAATCTCTGGTCCGCAATGCTGAGCTACGAAATCGGCCATGACTTGACCCTTCACAGCTTTGGCCGATTCGTACCTTAAGTCAAATTCTGACAGAGCCAGGATCCATTTTCCAATCCGTCCTTTCAAAATCGGCAATGATAGCATATATCTCACCACATCATCTTTGCATACAACTATGCATTCTGCCGATAACAAATAATGCCTGAGCTTGGTACACGAGAAGTATAGACACAAGCACAGCCGCTCCACCGGGGAATATCTTGTTTCGGCGTCCAGGAGTCTTCTGCTGACATAATACACCACTCGTTCTTTCCCTTCGAACTCCTGTACCAACGCCGATCCAATAGCCTGTTCATCAGCCGATAAATATAATTTGAACGGCTTTCCAGACTGTCGCGGGACTAACATCGGAGGCAAAACCAGATATTGCTTGATATCTTCTAACGCTCTGCGTTGTTCTTCTCCCCATACGAATTCCTGGTCGGGCTTCAATTTCAACAAAGGGGTGAAAGCTCGAATACGCCCGGACAGGTTGGATATAAATCTTCTGATAAAATTAACCTTGCCGATGAGGGACTGCAGCTCGATTTTGTTCTGTGGGGATACAACCTTGTTGATGGCGTCTATGGTCTTCTGGTTGACTTCTATCCCATGCTCATGGACCATGAATCCTAAGAATTGCCCGGCCGATACGCCAAATGCACACTTGTTTGGGTTCATTTTTAACCCATGCTTCCTCGTGCATTCCAGTACTTCTTGTAAATCGGCCACATGTTCCTGATGACCTTTTGACTTGACCACGACATCATCTATGTAAATTTCCACCGATGTACCAATGAGCTTGTGAAAGATGTAGTTCATGGCCCGCTGATATGTAGCACCGACGTTCTTTAACCCAAAGGTCATTACAACCCATTCGAATAAACCAAGGTGACCTGAACACCTGAAAGCCGTTTTCGAGATATCTTCTTCGGCCATTAATATCTGATTGTACCCGGCATTACCATCCATGAAACTGATGACTTTGTGTCCTGCGGCAGCATCTATCAAGACATCGGCCGTCGGCATTGGATATCCGTCCATTGGTGTGGTCTGATTTAGGTTCCTGAAGTCGATGCACACGCGCAGTTTTCCATTTTTCTTATACACGGGCACAATATTAGAAATCCATTCGGCGTAGCGGCACTGCTGAATAAATCCTGCTTCAATCAATCTTGTGATCTCGGCCTTTATATCAGGTAGAATTTTGGGATTGCATCGTCGTGCGGGCTGCTGATATGGCCGATATCCTGATTTTATAGGTAACCGGTGTTCAACAATGGACCGGTCTAGACCAGGCATCTCATGGTATTCCCAAGCAAAGCAATCCTTGAATTCTTTTAATAAACTTATCAATTTACACTTGTATCCAAGATCCAAGCTAGCACTAATATACGTCGGCCTTGGCTTGCTACCGTCTCCCAAATCCACTATCTCTAATGAATCGGCCGACGTAAACCCATGCCCAAGCTTTCCATCTTCTCGGATGAATTAATCCATCTATTCTGAATCTTCAGAGCCGACTGCTTGGATCGGCTGTAGACCAAAATCGGACACCTTCAGGAAATCAGTGTCCCAAGTCCTGCCGGATATACATCTGATGTGTTCACAGCTCCATTGTTGCGTGTCGGCCGCTGCAACGCTGTAGGCGGAATCGACGGTGACTATCTCCGTGCTGTCGCCGATCCATTGCATGAGGCATTGATGCATTGTAGATGGGACACAACAATTTGCATGTATCCAGTCACGACCGAGCAACATGTTGTAGGACCCCTTACCATTAATAACAAAAAAGATAGTAGGAAGGGTCTTACTGCCGATGGTGAGGTCGACGCAGAGCGCTCCACGGGCGGGAGACACGTTGCCCTCGAAGTCCTTGAGCATCATGTCCATCTTGGTCAGATCTTCATCGCTTTTGCCTAACTTGCGGAACATGGCATACGGTATGATGTTGACTGCGGCGCCTCCATCCACTAGCAGCCTGGTAACGGGTCGTCCGTTGATGTACCCTTTGAGAAATAATGCCTTGAGATGTTGACGTTTTTCGTCTTCTGGTTTCTCAAAGGTAGCCGTCATCGGCTCTAACACCAGTTGCGCCATTTGCTCTTCCACCCTTGTCGCCTTGTCTCGATCGGTAGGCGCCATGAACTCCATTGGCAATATGAACACCATATTAACATCGGCTGCCGATTCTTGATTGTCCGCTTCCTTGCTGTTGTTTTTCTTGGGGCGCCAGACCCGAGACTTGACGTTTCTCTTTTTCAGCACCTGCCTCTGCTCTTCTTCTTGTTGCTCCCATTGGCGCAGGCGTTGGATCCTCCTTTTCTGGGATTTGGATAGACCATCAGGGCACCATCTGGGGTTTACTGGTTTGGCCGATGATCTGGCGTGCTCCCAATCTGGTTCCCTACCTATGGGGTTTTCATCTGACACTCTGTCGTCAGCCATCTCTTCCAACCGATCGTGTACGCTGATTCTGCCCCCTAGTCGATCTTGTTGGTTGATCCTGCCTTTCGACCGGTGATACCGGTCAACTCTACCCCCCAGCCGATCATGCACTGAAAGGCGCTGTCCTTCTTGTTCGCGCCGATTTCTGCTGATCGGCTCTGATTCTCTGTCCCTGGAGCGTGATCTTTTAAACGGGTGGTCGTTGCGGCTTGATCCATTGCACTCAGGACAGTTATCGGCGGATGGCAATCGGAGGTCATTTTCCCAGCAATGGATAAAAAACGGACATTGCCAATGATCCTTATGTCGGCGTATCATCTCATCGTGGTATCTTGACTGTTCCTGCTGCCGCCGATATTTATTGAGCAAGAAATGGGAGGTGATGGGTCTGCACGATCGTTCTGATCCTTCACCCTTGTCTTCAGCCCGCCTTTTCCCCTTGACCTCATCCGCCGTGACCTGCCTCCTGGGATCTACGGCGCCGCTCCTTCTTGCCGATTCCGACGTCAGCACCTTGGTTTGAAGTGAGTTTTTTCCGGTGTCAACCATGTTGGCCGGGAAAGGATGCTGGTCTATCTTCATCGGCTTTGCCGGTTTGGCTGGGGTTTCAAATTTGAGCCTTCCCTGTTCAATGGTCGATTGTATCTGCTGACGAAAGATCTTCCATTCATTCGTGTCATGAGACGTGGCGTTGTGCCACTTGCAGTACTTCATCTTCTTGAGCTGATCGGCCGAAGGGATGGTATGGTACTGAGATAGCTTGATCTGCCCTTCCTGGAGTAATAAGTTGAAAATCTTATCGGCTTTTGATGTGTCAAAGCCGAATGTTTCTGGTTCTTTCTTCCTGAAAGGGCACGATATTGGCTTTTTGCCTTTCACCCACTCTGCTAGGCCGATTTCTTCCTCTCCATCCGATTCAGACCCTTCTAGATATGCCACCTTCTTCTGGAAATTCCTCCGCTGCTCAAACGGACGGACTTCCTATCCTGCCAATCGGTGAACGATCTGGCTTAGGCTTTCAAATTCTTGTGAAGCATATCTTTCCTTGATTTGTGGCAGGAGGCCTTGGAAAGCAATATCGGCCAACTGGGCATCGGTCAGGGCCAGACTATAATATTTGTTCCTGATTTCTCTGAACCTCTGTATATATCTAGTTACTGGTTCGTCGCTCTTCTGCCTGAGGCTGGTCAAATCTGAGAGTTTCATCTCATGCACTCCTGCGTAGAAATACTTATGGAACTGCTTTTCTAGATCGGCCCAAGTAACAATGGAATTAGGCGGCAAAGTGGTGAACCATTGGAAGACCGATCCAGACAGAGACGATGAAAACAGACGTACCCTCAGAGCATCTTGTATGATGATGAAAACTTGGTGAAGTCAGGAACTTTGTACCGGTGGGGAAACGGCAGTAGGTCGTAGGCAGTAGATCTAATCGGCTGTATGACGATGAAAACTTGGTGAAGTCAGGAACTTTGTACCGGTGGGGAAACGGTAGTAGGTCGTAGGCCGATGGGTATGGCGTCTTGTACGTCTAAGTCTGCACTTTCGGCTTCAACCCAAATTGATCCTGAATTACTTCCGCTATTCTTGCCATCCAATCCACTTGCTGCTGATGAACAGCCGTTCGAGGTGCCGGCATATGTTGGTGGATCGGCGGTGGTACGGCCGGGTGATGGGTCGAAACATGTGGCGGATTCTGTTGCATTGTGGCCGTCTGAGCAGTTGACAATTGATGGCGAAGCGAATCCACCGCTCCATCGTACATCGTCATCGGCGCCGTGCTTCTGAGTGCTTCTACAGCGTATGCCCCCCTGCCGATTTCTGACGTGGTAGGTTGATACTGAGGGACCGTCGGCCGAACGGCCGAATGCAACGGCGCCTGGATTGGGTAGCTCCCATGTCCGGTTGATTGATCGGGAAAAGCTGCCGTTGCTGGTGCCCCCCAAGGCACTGAGTTTGAGGGCAGCGATTGCACAGAAGCAATCTGGACAGGTTGAAGCGGCGCTTGCGATCGAAAGCATGGTGCACTGCTATACCTTGGAGGCATTGGAGGCAACGAAGTGTTGTATCCTTCGTATTGCGTCGACATCGGCTGAGGAGCCGAGTGGGACGAGCCTGGTAAGCTTCTGGCTGGAGATACAATAGGTAGGGCGTATGCTGGCCCCTGATATCCTTGAGCGTTATACACCGTTGTCACACCCGATTCTAGGAAGAACCAGATGCATCTCATATGTGCGCCAGGATCATGTTCACACACATATGGTAGACGGAAAGTGTAATATATCAAAGACAATGCCCAAAAAGTAACTAAGTAGTTAACAATATTACACTCCGTATAAAAGAGACTCAAATGTCTTTAAACGATAAACCGTTATACCCTATACGAAGTCTCCAACAACTCCGTCTTCCACAGGCGATGACTGGTGAACGCAGGACCTAGAACTCCTCGAAGTCGTCAAAGATCTCCTCTTCAAAGTTCTCTTCTGAACAGCAGGGGGCAAGAGTGAGTACTCTTATGGTTGGTACTCAGCAAGTGGGGTGAAAATGCAAGGCCATCAAGGATAGGCTAAGGTTTGCAGCAGCGGTTGCTTTTAGTTGGTCAAATATTTATTAACAAGCACCTATTAACTAAGTTTAAGTTTATACCAACCCACTTTAGCAAAAACATAACGGTACCATTAACAACAACATAAACCACGAACCACAATTTAATTAATCTTCAAGTTTCATTATCATGTGAGGGTCCAAGCCACTCTTAACCGTGAGTACGGCTGTTATAACAGTTTTACACTCTGCAGAGGTTGTACACTTTACCCACAAATCGTGCTTTCCCTGAGTCGCCCGGGTTTGCAAGGCCCTTAAACACTTCCGAGGTGAGTGGCGAGGGTACACTACGAAGCCTTTACAAAGACATGTCGAGAGCTAGGCAGCCCGCTAGAGTTTCAGTAGCGGCGTGGTCCATAAACCTCCCTAATGGTCAGCTCCTTAGCAAAGGCAGCTACCCCAAGAGGACCGGGCTATGACCCCTATCACCGACCCCCTCCTTGCCCTTTCGGTAAGGCCACCAGCAAACTACACATCTAATTAATTGGCTAAGGTTAGAGCCATATGACTTTGTGGTTGCACTGTTTTCTTGGGTGGTTCTCCATGTTCCCATTAATCAAAGTTGATCTTGAAATTACGCGATAAAACCACAATATGAAACGTGATCAACATTGCCAAAAGAGTAAACCAATACCAATCCCAAAGTTGGCAACTAAGCGTAACTACCCAACAAAATAGTAAACCCAGGTGTTTCAAGGTTTGGGGTAAAAGACTAGGTATGTCCTTAGCATAGGTAACCCATCAAGTTTATGCAAGCAACATTGAAGTAAAGTGAATTTTCATGCTGTTCTTGGGATCAAATAGAATATGCAGGGGAGGAAATCCACTTGCCTTACTTCTGTCACACCCGATTCTAGATAGAATCAGATGCATCTCATATGTGCGCCAGGATCATGTTCACACACATATGGTAGACGGAAAGTGTAATATATCAAAGATAATGCCCAAAAAGTAACTAAATAAAGTAGTTAACAATATTACACTCCGTATAAAAGAGACTCAAATGTCTTTAAACGATAAACCGTTATACCCTATACGAAGTCTCCAACAACTCCGTCTTCCACAGGCGATGACTGGTGAACGCAGGACCTAGAACTCCTCGAAGTCATCAAAGATCTCCTCTTCAAAGTTCTCTTCTGAACAGCAGGGGGTAAGGGTGAGTACTCTTATGGTTGGTACTCAACAAGTGGGGTGAAAATGCAAGGCCATCAAGGATAGGCTAAGGTTTGCAGCAGCGGTTGCTTTTAGTTGGTCAAATATTTATTAACAAGCACCTATTAACTAAGTTTAAGTTTATACCAACCCACTTTAGCAAAAACATAACGGTACCATTAACAACAACATAAACCACGAACCACAATTTAATTAATCTTCAAGTTTCATTATCATGTGAGGGTCCAAGCCACTCTTAACCGTGAGTACGGCTGTTATAACAGTTTTACACTCTGCAGAGGTTGTACACTTTACCCACAAATCGTGCTTTCCCTGAGTCGCCCGGGTTTGCAAGGCCCTTAAACACTTCCGAGGTGAGTGGCGAGGGTACACTACGAAGCCTTTACAAAGACATGTCGAGAGCTAGGCAGCCCGCTAGAGTTTCAGTAGCGGCGTGGTCCATAAACCTCCCTAATGGTCAGCTCCTTAGCAAAGGCAGCTACCCCAAGAGGACCGGGCTATGACCCCTATCACCGACCCCCTCCTTGCCCTTTCGGTAAGGCCACCAGCAAACTACACATCTAATTAATTGGCTAAGGTGAGAGCCATATGACTTTGTGGTTGCACTGTTTTCTTGGGTGGTTCTCCATGTTCCCATTAATCAAAGTTGATCTTGAAATTACGCGATAAAACCACAATATGAAACGTGATCAACATTGCCAAAAGAGTAAACCAATACCAATCCCAAAGTTGGCAACTAAGCGTAACTACCCAACAAAATAGTTAACCCAGGTGTTTCAAGGTTTGGGGTAAAAGACTAGGTATGTCCTTAGCATAGGTAACCCATCAAGTTTATGCAAGCAACATTGAACTAAAGTGAATTTTCATGCTGTTGTTGGGATCAAATAGAATATGCAGGGGAGGAAATCCACTTGCCTTCTTCAAACAGCTGCTGATTCTCTTCCTCGTAAGCTTGCTCTTGATTTGACTCGAACGTCATGTTGTCTACGCGATCACACAAACAAGCATACACAAACAAATAAGAAACAATACAACAAACAATACAAACAGAAAGTAAAAAGATACTAAAGTTGTAGTTCATGATGCAAGGATCACGTGAGCGCAAGAATCGCTGAGATCGGAGTTGAAACGATGAAGATATGGCTAAAACAGTGGTCTAGGGGCCTAACTGCGAGAGTTTTGAACTTCCAGGGGCTAAATCTAAAGAAATTAGGAGCCTAAACATAATTAAACCTTAAACAGAGGGTCGGGGTGCAAAACTAGAAGTTCTGGACGGCGGGTTGATTCCTGGAAAACCTAGGGGTCTTTCTGCGAAAGTTCTGGGAGCAGCTAGGGTTGGGTGAATCTGATCCGTTAGATCAGCATCGAGCGGCGGGTCGGGCGAATCGGCGGAGTAAGGGCGGGCGAGTCGGCGGTGTGAAGAGTGGGTCGGGTAAATCGGCTGAGTAAGGAAAAGGTCGGGTAAATCGGCCGTGTAAAGTGAAGATTGATTCTGGCCGTTAGATCTAGATTGAGCGGCAAAGGAAGGGTCGGCTCGACGGAACGAAAAGGGTCGGGCCAAGCGAAGCTGCGCTGGGCGTCGGCGGCGAGCGAGTGCGGCGGCGGACGGCCGGAGCTTCACCGAATCCGGTGTTCTGGGGCTCGATTCAAGCTGGATTTATGCCGGGGAGTGAGTGGGCGGTACGGTGAAGGTGAGGGTGATCACGGGATGGCTGTGCGGCGGCTGTAGACTTGCGGCCATGGCAGCGGGCGGAAACAGGGGTCCGGCGAGGAATCTGGTTGGCGGCGGAGCAAGAGAGAGAGGGGAATCTGGTGCAGCTTGATGCTCACCAATTCGCGGAGCTCTGGCGAGAGTTGAAGACGGCGAAGAAGCTGCGGAACGGCGAGTCGACGGAGAGGCGGCGTATCGGGATGGCGGCGTTCCTCCGGTGTGCAACTTCCAGCGGCGTGCGATGATGTTGAGTAGCAAACGAGATTGAAGTTGGCTCTGGTTGCAAAGCGGGGCTTCGGCGGGATTTTATAGGGGCGGATCGGCCGGGAGTAGGAAGGCAGCGGTACGGAGTCGATCAGGACTCGGGGTAAGAAGAAAGAAGGAAGGAAAACGGGGCGCGAACGACAGCACGGAGTCGTTCCGGACTCTGGGTAAGGAAAGAAGAAAGAAGAAGAAGGCACCGACAGGTGGGGCCTAGGCGTCGGTGAAAGCAAGGGTCGGGTGAGGGAATCGGCCACTGAGTGGGCCGCGGGAAAAGAAAAGAATAAGAGGAAAAGAATTGGGCTGGCTGAAAGAAAGAATAGGAGAAGAAAAGAAATAAAGATGCATGCACAATTTTAATTTATGATTTTTATGAAAATACTTTTAAAAGTTTCAACTCCTATATTTTTTTTTGGGTGTTACAACCGTGTTGGTCATTACTGAGGATTGGTCGATGAAAGCCTGATAGACGGACTGTTGAATCATATCGGACATCTTGCCCGAATCCTCAGCGATGGTGATATGGTGGGGGACTGGAAGAGGAGCTTTCTTGATTGCCTCCCCACTTCTGGTACGACTGAAAGATTGCAGATACATCCTTTCGTAATCCTCTAGATGTTTAGCCAGTTCCTCTTTCTGGTCGTCCTTGAGATCTGCCTCCGTGACCTCAATAATGTTGTCCTTAGAAACTTCGGTGGTCTTGGACATGTTGGATCTTGAGACGGTCCCACCGGGCGTGCCAAAAGTGTGCTGGCGCTAAAAATCGGCTAGGAATCGGCCGATGACCTTCAGCGTCGGACACAAGACCCGGGAGAATCTGCTTAGCTCCTGTTCGGGTTATTGCCCTGGTGCGGTTCGCGCGGTGTGCTAGTCAATCTGACCTATTGATTGACAAGGAAATAAACGTATTAAATTCCAGGCGCTTCGATCGGCTGGGGTTCCGATCTGTCCCGAAAAGCGTATCGGCGAGTCGGCCGATTTGCTATGAAGATGACCGGCTATGGATCAGCCAATAATCACGTAATAATTGCAAAGAAAACTGCTGGAGCAACTTAAACAATTATTACAGATGCAACACTTGAAATAGATCTAATCGGCTGTATAATAATGAATGAGGAAAAGCGATGATAAAGCCGATAGTTTCAATCTCCAGCTGGATAACTAGTGATAATACTAGAACAACAGGTAAAACCTATAATTCTAGCAAATATCGATAACTGGTGAATAAATCCAAATGAAACCACGGCGATGCGCCCGAAGTTAAATCTCAGATGTTATTCGATAAGCGGAACCTACCAATTGGCCGGAGATCGAGTCGATGCAGCCCTGCCAATCCGTACGAACTCGTGAAAGAAAAATAAGTAATGGCGAAGTCGCCGACTTGAAAGTAAAGTACGATGAAAAAGTAGATTGTTTTGTTGATTGATTGATGTATATTCTACAAAACCCTGGCGACTCCTATTTATACCTTAGGACTAGGACTCCTAATCGATTATGATCTGTTACAAACCTGATTTAAATAGAAAACTACTATATCTATAATATTTTCTTAAAGGAAACAGGCTCCCGCAGAATTTTCTATCGCCATCTCCTAGTGCAATCCGGACTCTTTCCATTGCTTCACGACCGAATCGGCATCGTTCTTTCGACCAACGTCAGGCCACATTTGACTGGGATCCTTTGTTGGGAATCCAATGGCTTCACCTCCCTAACTGCTGGCGCAGACTGCATCACCCATCGGCCGATCCCCAACTGTAGCCTCAAACGGCCGATTCCCAACTGTAGCCATCAAATCTGCCGCATCGGCCGGTCTCTTCTTTTCCTGACGCCGATTCAACACGTGTCAAAATCTGGCGTCAACACTAACTTTTGGCAAGTGTTGTAATAGGCTAACTGAGAGTTGAGTACCTCTTTTGAGACGAGTGCATCTCGACTATTGGATACTCTAATCGTGTAGGCCATGGCTAAAAACTTGGTGGTTTGATTGTGATATTGGAAAGCAATTGGATCTGCAATTGCAAAAACTTGTCGGAATTTTTACCCATGTCTCCTTACATTTCTGGGCTGAGTGTTGAATACCAAACTTGTCCTAAATTTTGTGATCTGGGTTCTCACAAAATTTCAGCACTATTGGATCTTGCTAGTTTGAGTTATAGGCAAGATACTATAACTCGTTCTGCTGAAAAACAGCCAAACCAGCGAAGCAAGGAGTGAATCTTTCGACCATCTTGGCCATCGATTTAGCGTCTGAATTGAATACCAAAGTTGTACATCTCTAAATTCCCTACCCACTGCCAAAATATGAGCTATTTTGGATGAACCTACCAGGAGCTATAAGTTTCTTATGGCAGACAATTTTCTGACCACGATTCAACCCATGATCTTTTGAGATTCTACATTTTCCACGCTCTCCTTTTGAATCGTGTAAGCAATATGGATCACGTTGCTAAGGATAAACCTTCACATTTCAGATGGTTGGAGCAACCCGTGGTAACCCGGATGGTTTTGGTGCTAGTGGTAGCGGATCGCAACAGCTGCCACTGCAACCACCCAGTTTAGTGGAAGTAATGGCCGCTCAAACCGAGTTGCTTCGTCAGCTTGTCAATGGGCAGCAAGCAATTTTTCAATACCTGCAGCAACAGCACCATCAAGGGGGTGGGTGTAATGTCCACCAACCTCAGGTTGCAGGCTATCCAGAGCTCAATGACAAGATGATGGACACAAGAGACGTTTACTCAGACTCCTTATTGCACCCATCACAACTTCCGATGAAACTTAAGGATCACCAAGTAAAGTGTCGGACTCTCAAGCATGACCCATGCGACATAGACCTGACTGGATGGGAAATTACCTGCACAGAATTCATCCTACGAGGTCGACATCAAGCTAGTAGAACTACTGACGCCGGCACAGTCCTACGAGCACGAACTCGCTCGCCTGTTCAGGAAAAGATAGACCATGCTAAATGCAACACACCCAAGAAAGGTTCAGTAGGTATGCCAGTAGTGACATCTTTAGATAACAAACAGCCTGGTCGTCCAAGTGACACAAACCATTGCTTCGTTTGTAGAAGTGCTAACCACTTTGCTCGAGAATGCCCCCAGGCTAAACAGCGAAATCAGGGCCAAGGTTCTAGCCAAACCCATCAGAACAAGCGTAAAAGACAGAGGAACAAGTGCAAAAGATAGATTGATCAGCTTGAAGCGCTCCCTGAAGGTGCACCAATAATGACACGTACATTCTTTGTTTAACAACAAGCCTGCAGTTATATAGTTTGATTCAGGTGCATCACATAGTTTCATTAGTGCAAAATTTGGTGCAAAAGTAGGCTTGGATTTTCGTCACACAAAAAGGGTCGTATATGATATCAACACCGGGTGGTAAAATTGCTTCAAATCAAATGATAAGGCACATACCAATCAAGTTGGGTAGTAAAACTATCATATCCAACCTTATCCTTCTGGCACTAGAAGGCATAGACATTATTTTGGGAATGGATTGAATGACTCAACATGGGGTGGTATTGGATATTCTTTCAAGGGACGTTGAAATCAATTCCCCAACTCATGAAGCCACTACTCTTTATTTGCCATTCCGAGAGTGCATAGAGTCTTGTGCTTTCACGATGGAAGGAATCAAACTAGAAGATATTCCAGTGGTACGCGAGTAGGCCGATGTTTTTCCGGACGATTTGCCAGGAATGCCACCAGATAGGGATATTAAGTTCGTTATTGAACCGCAACCAGGCACTGCACCTATCTCCAAAAGACCCTATAGGATGCCATCTAATGAATTGGCCGAACTAAAAATACAACTCCAAGAACTGTTAGACAAAGGCTTCATTCGTCCTAGCGCATCACCTTGGGGATGTCCAGCCCTATTTGTAAAGAAAAAGGATGACAGTTTGAGGTTATGTGTTGACTACCGACCTCTCAATGCGGTGACCATTAAGAATAAATACCCACTTCCCCGCATTGATGTTCTCTTTGATCAATTATCTGGAGCTAGAGTTTTCTCAAAGATTGATCTTCGATCTAGATATCATCAGATAAAGATTCGTCCATGCGATATTCCTAAGACTGCCTTTTCCACACGATATGGACTATATAAATTTTGGTCATGTCCTTTGGTCTCACAAATGCTCCTGCCTATTTCATGTATCTCATGAATTCGGTATTCATGCCCGAGCTCGACAAATTCGTCGTAGTTTTCATTGATGACATCCTTATCTATTCCAAGAATGAGGGAGAGCATGCTAAGCACTTGCACATTGTTCTTCAGCGTCTCAGGGACCACCAGCTCTATGCTAAATTTTCTAAGTGCGAGTTCTGGTTGAATAGTGTAAAATTCTTGGGTCACACAATTTCCAGCAAAGGCATAGCCGTTGACCCCAGCAAGGTACAAGAGGTGATGGATTGGAAGCCTCCTACCTCTGTTCATCAGATTCGCAGTTTTCTTGGTTTAGCCGGTTACTATCGCCGCTTCATTCCGGATTTCTCCAGAATTGCTAAGCCTATGACTGAACTATTGAAAAAGGGAGTAAAGTTTGTGTGGGATGAGAAATGTGAAGAAGCTTTCCACACTCTTAGAGAACATTTGACTACAGCCCCTGTGTTAGCTCAACCCGATAACACCAAGCTGTTTGATGTTTACTGTTACGCATCTGGCACTGGTCTTGGATGTGTGCTTATGCAAGAGAATCGAGTTATTGCTTATGCCTCACGAGCTCTTCAGCCCCATGAGCAGAATTATCCGACCCATGATCTCAAATTAGCAGCTGTCATTCATGCTCTAAAAATATGGAGACATTATCTCATGGGCACTCATTGCAATATCTACACCGATCACAAAAGTCTCAAGTATATCTTCACCCAAGCCGATCTGCATATGAGACAAAGAAGATGGCTAGAAATTAATCAAGGATTATGTCCTCGAGGTGCACTATCACCCCGGCAAGGCTAATGTAGTCGCGGATGCACTAAGCCGCAAGGCTCATTGCCATTGCCTATCAGTGGAACTCTATAATGAAACATTATGTTCAGAAATGCGGAAGCTTAGTTTGGAAATGATTCCCCAAGGCACTCTAAATCACATCTCGATTGAGCCTACTCTTCACGACCAAATCATCATGGCACAACTACATGATGAAGGTGTTAAGATCATCAAACAAAAACTCTCTCTTCGAGAAGAGAAGTATAAATGTTTCCGCCAAGACCATAAGAGAATTCTATGGTTCGAAAGTCACATAGTCATTCCGAAGAATCATGAGCTCCGCAGACAAATTCTTGATGAGGCACATCTTTCCAAATTTTCTATTCACCCCGGCAGTAGCAAAATGTATCAAGATCTTAGGCAAAACTTCTGGTGGACTAGAATGAAAAGGGAAATTGCTAAATATGTCTCAGAATGTGACACACGCCAGAGAGTAAAAGCTAGCCACTTAAAGGTAGCCGGTACACTTCAACCTTTGCCTATACCCTCCTGGAAATGGGAAGACATAAGTATGGATTTCATTGTTGGATTGCCGAGTACCGCACAGAAACATGATTCCATATGGGTTACCATTGATAGGCTCACAAAGACGGCATATTTTCTTCTGGTGCACACCACCTATACTGCCAAGAAATATGTCGAGATTTATCTCGACCGCATTGTTTGCCTACATGGAATACCTAAGACAATTATTTCTGATCGTGGTACTAAGTTTGTAGCACGCTTTTGGGAACAATTGCAAGTATCTCTTGGTACTAAATTGATTCGAAGCTCAGCTTATCATCCTCAGAGTGAACCAAATTCTTGAAGACATGCTTAGAGCTTGTGTCATTCACTATGACAAGAATTGGGACAAATGCCTCTCCCTAGCAGAGTTCTCATATAACAATAACTATCAAACGAGTTTGAAAATGGCACCATTTGAGGCTTTGTATGGACGAAGGTGTCGAACTCCTTTGAACTGGTCACAAACCGGAGAACGCAAAATATTTGGACCAGACTTGGTAATCGAGGCAAAAGAAAAAGTGAGAGTAATACAAGAAAATCTTAGAACCGCACAATCCAAGCAGAAGAGCTATTTTGACCGAAGAAGAAAGCCTCTGAGATTTGAAGTTGGTGACCACGTCTACCTTCGAGTTTCACCAACCAAGGGTGTACAATGATTCGGAGTCAAACGAAAATTAGCTCCCCATTATGTTGGTCCCTATGAAATCATCGAGAATTGTGGACCCGTAGCCTATAGACTACGACTGCCCCCTCAGCTTGCAGCCATCCATGATGTCTTTCACGTGTCTCAACTCAAGAAGTGTGTTCGAGTTCCTACCGAGGTTGTTGAACAACAAGAAATATTAGTAGAGCCCGACCTCTCATATGTTGAGTACCCTATCAAAATCATGGATCAAAAAGAAAGAAGCACTAGAAGGAAAGTGATTAAAATGTATAAAATTCAATGGAATCATCACACTGAGGAAGAAGCCACATGGGAAACTGAAAGCTATCTAAACCAAAATTTCCCCGGTTTTCTCAACTCTACCAAAGGTACACACACTGTCCACACTAAGCTTATTATCCGAATCTCGGGACGAGATTCTTTTAAGGGGGGAAGGCTGTGACACCTCAGGTGTTTAAATTACTAAACAAGTCTCATTAGCATAACAATATGCTTAACTAACTAAGACAAATTTAAAGGAAATAAATTATGAGTTGGTTTTGCTTGGATTTGAAAGTATGTGTATATGTGCATAAGTACATGTACTTTAATCAAACAAATTAAATAACTTTCACATCAAAGAAAATATGGCTACGAAATTGAATAGGCACACTATCAGTGTCATGATAAACAAAAGTCTAGTTGAAGCCTAGGAGAGAATACAAATTTTTGCCCAGGAAATGACGTGCCCTCCGAATCAAGCTTTTTGAGTTTTCAAATTAACTTTCAAACTAGAACTTAAATGAACTTTGGCCTGAAACAAAACTTGTGTAACTTTTTATTTTGAACAACTTTCATGTTCAGAGATTTTTTAGTTGCAACATAAAAATGGGAGATAATTTTGTTTTTACGATGAGACCCCTAAACTTCTGCAAATTCTTGCAGTCCAGTCCCTCCTCCCTCCCCTGTTTCACCCGACCGCCGCGCAGAGGCCCCGGCCACCTGGCAGGGCATCCCTGCCACCCGCGTCGTGCCAAGCCAATGGCTGGCCGTGCCCCAGCCGCACACGCTCCTCCACCATGCCGTGAAGCCTGCCCAGCCCGAGCGTGCCACGCGCGCGACGTCGTCACCCGCCTCTGCTCGCCGCCCGCCGCGCCCAATGGCCAGGCCACGCCATGCCCGAGCCCCCGCCGTGTCCCGCCAGTCGCCGCGCTCGCCGCCCGGCAAGCCAGCTACTGCAACTGCATGCCCAACCCACGCCCGCGTGATCTCCCCCTCCCCCACGCCAAATCCCCGACGCCCAACCCGTGCCCGCGTCACTGCCGTACGCCGCGCCGACGCTGTCCACCGCCGGTCGCGGCCAATGCCGAGCCTCCACACTGCCCAGTCTCCCTCACGCGCACCCGACCCTCCCCACTCCCTCCTCTCCCCCGCTGTGCCCCTATAAAGGCAGCACGAAGCCGCTCGCGCGCGCCCCGACTCACCAGAAGCTCCCCGCCGCTGCCATTGCGGCCGCCGTGCCAAGCTCGCCGTGGAGCTCACCTTTCCGGCCACCCATTGCTAGAGCTGAGCCTCCAACCGCCACCACACCGCCCCACCAGAGCTCACTGCCCCGCCCATCGCCGCCCACCTCAGCCAGAGTGCCGCCGGCGCAGCCTCCACCACCGCCGCACCCCTGTTCGCCATGGACAGCCCAGCTCCGACCCTCCTCCGCCCTAGCCAAGCCTCGGAACGGGTTCCCCTCGACGCCGTGAAGCTCACCGACCCGCAGGCTCTACCTCGCCGAAGCATCGTCGCCGACGTGCCGCAACGCCGCCGCCCCCTGATCCACGCCGACGAGCCACCTCCGACCATCCCCAACCCCGACCAAGGCCCCCACAAGGTAGCTCTTGCCTCCCTGGTTCTCCCCGACCTTTTTTTCCCTCGCCGCCAAACTTGTAAAATTCATATAAAATTGTAGAAAAATTGGACAAATACAAACTAAATTGTTCTGGAATCTTTAGAAGAAAATCTACAACTTTTGTTACATGCATTTCTTCAGATGCTTGATATATTTTGTTCTACATTAAATGGAAAGTTTAATAGCTTTTAATTGTGCCCACTGTTGTAGACCAGTGCTGAATCTGATTTTTGGATAGTGGCTTAGTTCCTTGATGTGTAGGCCAATGTAAAAATCACAGGACCAAAACCCATCTCTAGATAAGCTTTTTGTTAGACTTTGATTGATGTCATGAATGGGTAGATTTAATTTAACCTACTGATATATTGTGATTTATGTTGTAAAACTTCTCAAGAGCTGTTATATTGATGCCTAGATCCCACAAAAATATTTAGGGACTTTTTACCTATCTGTAACCACTTATTTAATTTTTGTGGTGGAAAAATGCATTAAATCAAAGTAATTAGTTTTTTTGCCTGGAAAATGTTTATATTTTTACTATAGGATACATTGGGTTAGAACATGCTGTATAAAAAGTTTCATACTCAGAAACCCTATAAAACATCCTGTAGAAATTAATCCTTAAAGAAATAAGTGTATATTATCCTATTTATTATGCTCTGTATCATGCCCAATAAAATCTGAAAACTTTGCAGTAACACATATATGGATAGGTTAGCACCCTGTAAAATGTTTAGCACCAGTACTTGCATGGTTTTCTCTGTATAAAAATAACTAGGTTATAGCAATGGCTCTGTATTACATGTTTCAAAATTAATCTGCTACACAGAAATTTCTGAAATTTTTACAGTGATGTTGTCTTTGCATAATGTACTCTAAATAAAAATTTCATCACCAGAAGTTACTTAATCCAGAAGTTGTGTTTAATCCATGTTGTGCTCAGAAAATTTAGTTTTCAAAAGAACACAACCCCCCCCCCCCCCTTCTTGTTTAATGGAGTTAATTAGTTTAAGTTATACTCTATTAACGATTGCCCAAGAAATCTTAACTAAGTAACTTTACAACCAAATCTATGTTTTTGTGGACTGCAACTTTATCATGAAGAAAATAAATGTCATATACCATCACTACAACTCATACTTGTGCATTCATATAGAATCGACTACTCTCTCTGACGGAACGTACGAATTGGTGCCCGAGTCCGAGAATGAGTAGCATGAAGCTCAAGTGAATCTAACTGAAGTTTTCAAAGACCCGAATCCGAGTTCGGAAGAGCCCAAGGCTAGCTTTGCTCAAGAAGGCAAGCCCTGGAGCATGAACCCTATTTTCCAAATTATGCAACTTATTACTCCATTTTACTTGTGCATTAAGTTTATAGGAGTTGAATGAAAACTTAATTGCATGATCCTAGGTACCTATGCTCTAAACACTAGATGTAAGGTTCGATAGAATGCTATGCTAATAGAACTCCGGTAAAAGTCGAGTGATTTCCTGTCACTCGCGAGAATATAGGAGTTGAATGTTTACTACATGCTGCAATCATAAGGTCGACGGACGGGGCTATGGTGCGATGTTTATGATGATGATTGAGACCCCGTCTGTTTAGTGAAAAATTCTAAGGCCGCAGTGTGTGGTAGTGGTGGTTAAGTCTTTGAACGTACTAACCACATGCCGAGAATATGGTAATCGGTAAGCTTACGTACTGGATTGAACCGAGGCCGGAATATACTCCCCACCATCTTGAATTCATTCACATCTAGCTAATGGCGGGTGCATGTGCCGCCATGGCCCGGCTGGGTCCGTGGTCCATGGGACGTGTAGTCGAGGGCGGTGGGCCTGTTCCGTGAAGCAGGAATTGAAGGAAAAAGTTGCACGTGTGACTCCGGGAGTAACCACGTGACGTGTGTTTAGGTCTGCCTTGCAAGGTTAAGAAATTCGATTCGAATTATCCGTTTCTCGCGGTTATTGAGACTGCTCGACCCTTTTACCACATAGAGTAAGAAATGGAACAATGATGATGATTAATCTTGTTGGATGCAAATTAATTCTTTCACCATGTATGATATTGGATAGTTTCTTACCTAGAATGGTTAAAGAAAACTAGAATCTGGAGCTAAAATTTGAAAGTAAGGACCTACTTGTATATGCTTTTCGGCAAAACAAACCCCTCAAGCCAAAAAGCCTTGCATGTCTAGGAGTCGGCTAGTCGGGTAAGCCTTGCTGAGTATTAGTATACTCAGCCTTGCTTGTGGCTTGTTTTCAGGTGATACTTTCGAGGATATGGTTGCTAGTTTGACTTGGCCGTGTACTCTTCCTCCTGGTTGGTCGGTGGAATGGGATGCGTCCCCGGCCAATGATGATAATGCCGAGTGATGTCTCGTACGGGCTTCATCGAGACATCATGTATCGTCGAGTAGTTTATCGTTGTTTTTCCGCTGCAATGAACTCTGAAGAACCCGTTTACTTTAAACTCTGAAGTACTCGTTTTACGAATTCTAACTTGGTCTGTAATACTAAGTTTATGTTGAACCCTGTGATGTAAAATTTGGGGAATGTTGTATTCTCTGGGCTCACCTTCGTGTGAGTACTTTGTATGTGTTGTTTCAATCGGCAAACCCGTGGTTGTATCGGGAGGTTACCTGACAGACCTATGGATTACTCCGTTTGAAGTGCGAGTTAGCCCGGATTGCCCTCGTGGCGATGGTTAGCGCACTTGAGCCGGATTAATTCAGGTGGTTCTGCCACACTATTTGTGAGTGCCTACCTACTAGTCCCTTTTGTACATTCATCTCTTACATGTAAATCTGATTTGGATTTTAATCACCAGGAAAGGTTAACACTTGACCCAAGGTAGCAGCCAACAACAAATGCTTGTAGCAGTTTGTTCAAGAAATCCATACGACAGACGCGGTATAAGTTGAAGCAGAAATACTTTGTTGGCGTCGCTGCAAATGAGATCCGCACAACCTCTCCTGTCTCCAACATGACTGATGCATAGTGGTGTCGACTTGTTGACAAGTGGTCAAGTGCACACCACAGGGTAATTTCTCTTCGTGTGCTTTCCTGTCTCTAACATGACTTCTGCACAGCGGTGTAAACTTATGATGGAGACTAACACATACATCTCATGCAGGAGGTTTCTGAGAAGAACAAGCTAAACCAAGGTAGAGTCTTGTTACCTTCAGCAACAGGATCACGCTGCTACGTTGCGTAGTTGCATTCATATGTAAGTGTCAACACACTTCTAATGTAACCTCTTCATTCTTCTGCTTCCCATTATTGTCGCACTTATGTCTGTCTCTCGTGGCAAGTCCCATTATTTCTTTAAGTTTGATTCATGCATTTGGTACATCATCAGCACCAGAACAAGAGCAACAATGTCGAACCCACTGAAGTGGATGCCGTGGTAGCCTTCAAGGTCTGCCATACCAGCAGCAAGAACGGTTTGAGTGTCGCGGCTAGAGACGCAGTTGTAAGTCCCCTTACATGCCTTCAGCAAGAGTTTTGTCCTTCTTTGTCCAACACTCAGTACATGCCACATCATATATTGTTAACGTGCATGCCTGCCTGTATTTCTGAGCTTTGTTAAAAAATTTTAGTACCAGCTATCCAATTTGCCTTTGTTCCCAGTTTGTTTAATGTTTCTTTTACTAGATTGTTTATCCAATATAATCAGTAGGATAATAGTTCATCTTTACCTTTTGTAGATGTTAATTGAAACTATACAGGCAGACGCTGTTGCTGTTGGGCAGTCAAGATTGCCTAGTGCTGAGGTTGTTTCCAAGGCCCTCTCCGAGGCCAGCTCCAACAACATTTCTTGAAGAATGCTAGTATAGCCGATCCCTCATCGAGGTCGAGGCATTGGTCATCTTCTGAAGCTTTGCTTCATGAAGAACTTAATGCTGAAAGACAGGGTTCATTTGTTCTGCATGAACGAGTGGAAGAACTTCAGAGGAACAGTGATGATCTACTGAGGAAGAGTGATGCATTGTAGAGGGAGACTGAAGCAGCACATGAAGCGATGGAGAGAACCCAAAGGCGGTATGAGGAGCTAGAAGCAACAGGAAGATAGCCATCGTCTCCTTTCGCAGGTCATCCAGGCCTAAAGCAACCTTGGTACCTCTCCTCAGCTGTGATCCTATGTGTGTGGAACTGTAGTGACCCTGGACAGTCCCATTTATGTCATAATGTGATTCTGAACAGTGCCCCGATAATTGTGGTCAAGTAATGAAACTATTTGTGGAACAATTCTGATGTATAATGTTGTTTTGTGACGAAATGATGCTATGATGAAAATGGTTCTGTGATGAAAATGGTGCTGTGAAAAAAATGGTTCTGTGACGAAATAGGTCTGTGACGAAATGGATCCATATGGGAACGCCACGTGCCGCAACAAGAAAATGACACGTGAACAAATAGGGCATCGACATGTGGCAGAATAGGAAAACGACACGTGGGTCAGCCAGGAACGACCACATGGACAGCTAGGGCACTAACACGTGGAAGAACCTAGAAATGAAACATGGGCCAGCCAGGAAAGGACACGTGGACAAACAGGAGAAGGACAGTTCGCACAAGCGCTGAAGGACACGTGGGCAAATAGGCTGCCGAAACTTGGCAGAACAAGGAAAGGACACGTGGCCATCCTTATAACCGACACGTTGGCGAACAGGAGAAGGCCACATGGACGAGCACCACAACAACACGTGCACACATAGGAAAGAGCCACGTGGCTGAATCGGTCGAGGCCACGTGGCCAAGCTGCAGGGCAACATGCGCACAAACGAGAAGAGGACACGTGGCTCCGTCTGGTAATGAAATGTGGCAACGTCCTGGAATGGCACGTGCCGCTGTCGCATGGCGGTATGTGTCCACCTTAGGGGGAGGACACGTGGGCTGGCAAAATAGTGACACGTGTCGACCTGAGGTGAGGACACGTGGCTGCCCGCAGAGTGACACGTGGGCGGAGCAAATAGTGACACGTGGGCTGCCCGAATAGGGACACCTATCGACCTGAGGCGAGGACATGTGGGATGCCCAGATAGTGACACCTGGGCAGTCCATATAGTGACACGTGGGCTGACCAAATAATGACACGTGGCATCGTGCAAGGTCGTCACGTGTCGGTCCCCCTTTGCAGCACGTGACACCCGACACGTCACTTGACAGCGTGGATGACATGTCAACAACCAATATAGACATTGCCATGTCAGCTGCCAGCATGGATGACACGTTAACTGGCAACGTGGACAGCGCCATGTCATCTGCCAGCGTGGGCTGGAACACGTGGAATCGTCTTTTCGTGATGTTTTGCAACTCATCACAGAAGCAAAATATGCTTCTGTGATGAACGTTTCTTCGTCACAGAAAAAAACAGTTCCGTGATGTTTTTTGGAAGTTGTCACGGTAGACCTAACAGGACATGACTTCTAAGATGAACGCAAATTCGTCACAAATTCGTCACAGAAAACCTTCTGTGACGTATTTCGTGTTTACAGTGACGAAAATTGTTCGTCTCAGATGCCTTGATTTCCAGTAGTGAACACCGGCTTGCAACTCGATCACCTAGTGCCAATCTCTTGCAATCTCTCAATGCAACGCACTAGAATCGCTCTCTCACTTAGCGAATATGATTAGCACTAACCACAAGTGAGTTGGAGGGCTCCCAAGCACTCTCACACAAGGACACCAAGTCCCCAAGGTGCTCAACCTTCGAAATGGCCGGCCACCACCTCTATTTATAGAGGGAAGCCTCAAACTAGCCGTTACCTCCAAAACCCGTCGAGACAGAGTCATCGCGGACTGTCCGCCCCACAAAGACCGGACTGCCCCCATTTCAAACCCAACGGCTAGAAGCGCAATAATTGTGTGTCAGAGTCGACCGTTACAGCCTTGGTGGCCTGCTCGCCTCACAAGTCGCGGACCGTCCGCAGTACAAGTAAAGTTCACACCAGAACCTAGCAAGTTTCTATCTCAAACTTTAGTTATTCCAGCGGACAGTCTGCCCCCAGGGGCTGGACCGTCCGCAGTTCACTTTGACAACTAACACAGAAAACATCAAGTTTCTATGTCTGTTTGAATGTTAGGTGGCGGACTGTCCGCCCCTATAGCTCGGACTGTCCGCCTCACGGTAGCGGACCGTCCGTAGCTCTATTTTCAGCATAACTGATCCTCGGTAAAATGCTCATAACTTTTGGCTCCGATATCCAAAATAGGTGATCTTGGAATCTATGGAAAGCTTGTTCAGAGGACTACACATCCCACCTGAACAACGGAAAAAAAACATGGATCAACCCAGAAATCCAAAGCAAGATCCAACCTATAGTTATGAGCACAACGAAAAACCTTTTTCCATAGCATGCCAACTCCAAATGATCTCCCACGGGATGATCAATACCATTAAGCCTTAGTTAGCATTTTCAAAACATTTTTGTTTAACTTTCAATGCCACTCAATCCTAGCAACGTATGCAAAGTTAGATCGCTCAAATGGCACTAGATGACCGATATGCAAACAAGTTTTGCCCCTCTTGATAGTACGACCATCTATCCTAAATCCGGTCATGCACTTCTCTACACACCTATGACTAGTGAAATGAAATGCCCTTCAAGTCATACCTTTGCCTTGCACATTCCATTTCATCTTCTCAATTGTTGATGCCACACGAGCACCAACCTCCATCAAGCCTTTTGATCATCATCATGAGTCAACGCTTGGCTTGATCTACCTTGAATGATATGATCCACTCCACATCATCATGTGACCTTATTGGTTCCTCGATCTCAACTGAACTTGCTCTTCACCGTTGCCTTGGTCCATCGGTGCCAAGTCTTTGCTCAAGCTTCCCCGCCACGTGCGGTTTGTCGCTTCAAAGCCTCCAACTTGCCCTTCACACTTGCAACCGGTCCATCAACGCAAAGCCATATCTCAATCTTCTCCATCTAGCCACAAGACTCCATGCCATGTATTATATGCAATGAGTTCCTTCATCACACTATATGAGCATAGCATCAACACTTAGCCATTTCTCCATCATGGCACATGTTGCTCATACTAGTGTCTTTGTGTGGACTAAGCACCTGTGTATCTCAACATAAACACTCATTAGCCCACCTAGGTTGTCACTCAATTACCAAAACCAAATAAGGACCTTTCAATCTCCCCCTTTTTGGTAATTGATGAAATCTCTACAAAGATATGGAATTTAAGCGCATTCCAAGCTAGCACTTCACACAAGTGTAAATTGCTAACTTGCTTGGGTTTTATGTTACTTATCCATCATTAAGACCACTTTTGAAAACTTGGATAAGCACCATAAAAACCCGACTTGGTAGTGATAACTCCCCCTACATGTGTGCTCAAATGGTTTGGTTTCAAGTTTGCACACGTGCATAAATATGAAATTTGTGAGAGTATCATCACTACTAAGTAATGCTAAGGTATACAAGATAGAAATGTACCTTTGTTTTATGTATACCAATTTTTATACCATCCTTAGCATCATCCTTGCTAGAAACAAGTGAGACTAGATACCACGTGAGATCAACATTATAAACAAGGTTCTAGTTACCACTTACTATACTAAGACTTAGCTTCTAAATACCAATTTAAAAACACTCATCAACCAAGTCATAGTTCTAGCAAACACTTGCACACAAGCATGTAGTTATTTAAAAGAAATGCAATGCAAGCAAGCTCATGTAATGCAAAATAAAATGCATCAACCATGCATTCATGAGCTTGCTCCCCCTACTTGTGTGCTTCTCTTGTCTTTTCTTGTTCAAGAATTTGATCCCTTTCAATTCTTCAATCTTGCTTTACTTTGAAGAGATATATGCTCATACCAAGAATTGAATTCCCTTATGTCCATATTCAATTGTTCTTTGTTCGACAACTTCTTCTTTGTGCAAGCTTCATATCTTAGTCCAATCTCTCCCCCATACTGCATTTCATATCTTTGTTCCAACTTCTCTCCCTTTGTCATCACAATATTCCTCAACTCTTGTATTTTTGAATTCACTACCATTGTCACTTCTCACTTTTATTCACTTTAAGATCAAATTCATTTTCAGCCCTTGCCACAAATTTCTTGAAGATATCACAAGTATTGGCTTTATCATGAAAAAAGAAGACCCAAGTATCTTGAGTAGTCATTCACAACCACTAGACAATAACTATTTCCTCCAATGCTTCTATATGTAGTTGGACCAAATAAATCCATGTGCAATAATTCCAATGATCTTTAAGTTGACATAACACTTTTGGAGGAATGTGAACTAGGAACTTGTTTTCCAGCTTGACATGCACTACACAATTTATCTTTCTCAAATTTCACATCCTTCAACCCAACAACTAAATCATGTTTCAAAAGTTGGTTGAGTTGTCTCATGCCAACATGAGCAAGCCTTATATGCCATAACCAACCCATACATGATTTTGAGAATAAACAAGTAGTCAAGTTGGCATTGCTAGAAGAGGAATCCACAAGATATAAGTTTTCATATCTAAAACCTTTGAAGATGCACTCTTTTCCATCCATACTAGTAACTTCAACACTTTCACTAGTTAGAGTGCATTTGTAACCATGATCACAAAGTTGAGTAACCGATAAAAGATTGAATTTAAGAGAATCAACCAATAACACATTTGAGAGAGAGTGATTATTTGAGATAGGGATTGTACCAACTCCTTCCACCTTGCCCCTACTATTATCACCAAAAATGGTGTCATTGTAACCACTAGTATTTTCATCAAGATAGGAAAACATTCTCGATTCATCAGTCATGTGTTGAGTGCATCCACTATCAAGCACCCATTGTCTTCCTCTCAACTTGTAGTCCACCTACAAAAAGAAATTAGCTCTTTTAGGTACCCAAACCTTTTGGGGTCCTTGAATGTTAGTGACCAAGACTTTAGGAACCCAAATGGCATTCTTCTTAACACCATCTATAGGGATCCCAACAAATTTTGCACTAACATCATCACTAGAATTCTTAGTAAGAACATATCTAGAGTCAAAGTATATGGCTTTCTTGTTTGAGTAGTTTGCCTCTTTATGTCCAAGCTTCTTGCACTTTTCACAAAAGAGACAACCACTATTCTTCACAAAAGTGGTCTTTGCTTGGACAAAATCTGCTTTCCCTTTCTTAGGAATGTACCCAAGTCCTTGTCGGTTCAAGGTGAATTTTAATTTGTCCAACAATGATTAAATTTGGCTCTACTATCATAACACTTTCTCAAGGAATTGTTGAGAGACAGCAGAAGCTCCAAGATGATTTTGATGCATTCAACACCACCTTCACAGGCTTCACAGATCATTTCTACTCAGTGTATCCGGCTCCAGTGCCTCCTCCTCAGTTTTATCCGCATCAACCGTTCTACCCACCACCACCGTCTCTGCCGCCTATGGATGATTAAATCTTCTTTTTGGTACTTGATGCCAAAGGGGGAGAGGATAAATCTTTGAGATCATGGAGGAGTGATTTAGGGGGAGCTCATGTCTATTTAATGCTTTTGAGTTGAACTCTGTGTGTGATGAACTTCTTGCATGAACCTTGTATATTTTATTCTGCTTGCATGAACTTGTGTTTGAACTAGAACTTGGTTTGCAATATGTGGAGAACTATGTTAGCTTGATTAATCTTATGTGCTTGTTCTAGTTCTTGTGGTTTTTGAGGTTGTGCTAACCTTGTTGAGCTTAAACTCCATATTATGATGTATATCTTGTATGCCTTGATTTCCACTTTGTAGGGAAAACTCCGTTAAAATTTTAAATTATATATATGTGCTCATGGCATTCTTCAAATCTCATATGCACATATCAAGGGGGAGTTCTCTCTACTCGTCGAACTTTGGTGAAATATATCCATACATTTTTCTGAAATATTCAAGAAAATGGGTAAGTCAAACCGGAGTTCAATCTCAAGTCTACCTTATGCCTTGTGTGTAAAGTTGGCTTGAACAATTTCATATCACTCCTTGAAGTGTTGTTATCAATTACCAAAAGGGGGAGATTGAAAGCATCTAGGCTCCTAAATTTAGTTTTGGTAATTAATGACAACGTTTGTCGACTAACAAAATTCTTGAGAAAATAATGAGTATAGGTTGGTCCATGGGAAATGAGCCAAGGGAGCATCATGGAGCTCTAATAGCACTTGTAGGATCAAAGATACCAACTAGAGGAGGGGTGAATAGGCGATTTCAACTAAAAACACAAACACTAGGCAAATTTCATTAGAACCACAAGAGAACCCTATTCTCTAAGACCTAGCACTAGTGGGATTTTGCTATCTAGGGTGATAAGATGCAATTCAAGCTCTAATAAAGTAAATTACTCAAAGTAAATTGCAAGAATGAAATGAGCAAAGAAATAACCGAGCACGAGACAAGATTTTTTTTCCTGTGGTGTCGATGACTTACCAGTCACCCCTAATCCACGTTGAGGTGGACTCAAAGCTTTCAACCGCTATTCTATCAAGAACCAATCTAGATCTTGAGCCGGCTTGAAACAATGAGCCTCTCCAAACCTCGATTCCACTAGAGTTGCTCTTCACCACTCTGGCGAGGCGAGCACAAGAACCTCTCACAATCAATCGGGGCTCCTTCACAACCTTCTTGAAGGGCTCAACGAATTCACCTTCTCCAAGCCATCTAGGAGGCGGCAACCTCCAAGAGTAACAAGTCAATGATACTTGCTTGAAGACTCCCTAGTGCCACAAAGCTCAAACACTTTATGCAATGCACTAGAATGCTCTCACACTCTCAAGAGTGCAACCTCTAAGCAAAGTGAGTGAGAGATAGGAGGGAGCTGGCTTTAGAATATCAAGGAAGCTTTTCAAAGTGCTAAGAGACCTCACCCGCGGCCAGGCATGAGATATATATAGCCAACCCCTCAAAATCTAGCTGTTACCTTCAAAACACATGAAATAGAGGAATCGCGGACTGTCCACCTCACAAGAACCAAACCGTCCGCTATTCAAAACCAACGGCTAGAACAGCAGTCAGAGTGTATCAGAAGTGACCGTTAGCCCAGGCGAACCGTCCACCCCACAGCAGCGGACTGTCCGCAGTACAAACCCCCTGAGCACACAGAACACCCCGAGTTCTGTCTAGTTTCTAAATTTAGCCGGCGAACCATCTACGTCACAGGGGCAGACCGTCCGTCGTTCATTCTCAGTGCGCCACCAGAAACCACAAGGGTTCTGACTAAAAACTCATATTCGCTGGCGGACCGTCCGCCCACGGGGGCCGGACCGTCCGCCCATGTCTTTCTGCACACCACCATAGAACACAAGGTTCTGGTGCCTCTTTGGAAAGAATCCCGGACCGTTCGCCACACTAGGCTGGACTGTCCGCGCTAGCGTGTTAACTCACAACCAAGTCACCATCTCTCAAACAAAGTTAGCCCTCATGCATGCAATGCAATTGTTTGAGCAAAATGACACTATAGAATCATCATGCAATGACACATTGACCCCTCTTGATAGTACGGCTATCTATCCTATTAATCCGGTCATATCTCATCCACTAATCACCTTATGACCGGCAAAATAGAAAAGCCCTATCAATATACCTTTTCCATGAGTCTATTCCTTTGTCATCATTTTCAAGTACTCCATGATGCTCCCTTGGCTCATTTCCCATGGACCAACCTATACTAATTCTTTTCTCAAGAATTTTTTTAGTCCACAAATGTTGTCATTAATTACCAAAACTAAATTTAGGGGCCTAGATGCTTTCAGTATCTCATTGTATTGATTGCTACACAGAGTACTTTCACAATGCTTATAAGTATCCATATGCTTATACGAGCACAATTTAGTTGCATTTGTTACTTGAGGCTATAGTTTGTGGTTACAGATAGTGTTAATATCATGTTGTATATCTCTTAGGCCTCATAAATATGAGGGCACCATTATTGTAACCATAGATGACTTGGTGGTTGGTTTAGGTGCAGTGGTGGCTTGACTCATTAGTAAAATTTCATAATAGAATTTTGGTCTCGCGCATGGTTGTTTGTGCTATGGGTTTTTGATCTTGCATACTGTTACATTTGTTAATTGCAAGCCTTCGGCGTATCAGTATTTTTGATGGTGTGCTAATAAGTGGTATCATAATCCAAGATTGAAAATGGAAGGATCGATGGCCGAAGAAAGAGGAATTGAATTGGGACTTTTCAAGTTTGTAGTGCAATAAAAAAATAAACCTTATCCTAGAATTCTAGTGTTGTCCGACCTACAAGTTTGAACCTAGCTACTAAGCACACTAACAAGATTAACTTATGTAGAAAGGTACATTAACATTATGGTCATCATCATCATCCTAGGCAAGAGATCACACTAATAAGAGAACGAACTAAGCAACAACCAGCCCAAAGGTAAATTGCTCAAGTAACTGCATAAATAAAATGCCAGAGAAGTAAAGATCGAAGAGTCAAAGACATCCGATTTTTTCTCACGGTATCGAGAAGTTGACGCTCTCCCTAGTTCATATTGGAGCATCTGCTAAGTATTTTGCTTCCTTGAGCCACAAAGGCTCAAATGCTTCACTAAGAATGCTCTTTCTCCATCTTTGAAACGATGAGCTTTACACAATGTATAAGAAACCTTCTTGGGGCTCCAACAGTTTTCAAAAGCTCACCAAAAACTCTACTGGATCACCAAGACCATCTAGATGTCGTCAACCACCAAGAGTAACAAGCCCTCACTTGATCAGCATTAAGATAGATGCACACTTGCTATTCACAAGCACTAAAGTTGTCCTTAATCTTAAAATCAAAGCACCACATACTCAGCTTATTTGGCTCTAGTCCACTCTCAACTACTCATGGATTGTTTCGGGTATTCAGGGTGTTAAGAGCACCTCAAATGTCTAGGGGAAGGGGTCTATATAGGTTAGGGATCAAGCAGAAACACCAATTGCCATTTGTTCCACCGTGCAGGTGCAATTTCATACGGCGTTTAGCTTTACCAACGACCAAAACTCACTTTTCAACTTACCACACGGCGAAAACAATGCCGAGTATATCAACGGTAACACCGTTTCATACAACATGTAGAGCTTCCCCTATTCCACTTTGAAATTGTCTCTGACTAAAAAGGTACAACGTATACAATGCCGTTGCCTGAGCAAAATGTTGTTGCATACAATGTGTAGACTTTTATTGTTGAAATCTAGGTTTTGACTTATTGACTTCAACCAATGCAACACCGTGTATGCAAACAGTACTAGCGCTTCATATGGCAAGTGTCGCGGTTCATATTCTTCAAAGCGACACTGTTCTATTGACCTATCGCTATTTCATATGGCGTGTATGCTTTTCAACAGACAAGAATTTCTTCACATGCCACCTATCATTCTTCAAAACAATGGTGTAACACCGTATAGATTTTTTCCAAGATTTATCCAATTGAATCCTCTTAAGTCCTTCCACATGTTTCCACCTATTTATCTATTGAACTTTTTGATCTACCTAGTGCTTGTTTTTCCCCGATTATGCATCTATAAATGACAAGACTCACTAGATGAAGCTACTAACTTAAGCGTCCCTCTTGATAGTACGGTAGACTATATAGCTAGAAAACCATAGTATTTTTTCGCGATCGTGCTTGAGCACATTTTTTATTAAGAAGGAAAGAGAGGTGTTACAAGAGAGTTGGTTATAGAGCCATAACCGACTCAAAACAGTCCGACTTACCCGATTACATGATCTTTGTTGCGCGACTCGGAAGCCTACCTAGTTTGCGCACCGCCGACTCGAGGCACCTAAAACCTGCTTGAAACCAAGCCACAATCTCATCGTACACCCACATGAGTACATCATCGACCGTACGCACCCGACGATCGAAAGTCATGTCGTTCCTCTCCTTCCAAGCAGCCAAGAAACGAGGACAGCCAGTGAGTCCAAATACCGGCGGTCGTCCTCAAGGATTTATTTTCTTGCTATAGTCCAGCATGGAACAAAAAAAAGCAGTCTGGGTGCCCGGCGCCAAAGTCTCACAACCAAGTCTGCGCAGCACGCGAACCAAACTTCTCGCGTAAATGGGCAGGCGGTTAACAAATGGTCAATCATCTCCGATGATTGCGCACACAACCCACAAGTGTCATCATCTTGTAGCCCATGCTTCTTCCTTCAAGTGGCTATCCAGCAACGATCATGAAGCACAAGCCAAATGAAAAAATTGCACTTAGCCGGTGCCCTTGTCTTGCATAGGATCTTGGCTCCCTTAACAGGGTGCTGACCGATGAAGAAGGACTGGTAGGCCGAAGTGGTCGTGAAGACCCTGTCCCACGTCCATCTCCAGCAAATTGTATCCAACACATTCTCATCAAGCTACACATCTCTCGTCTGATCCCATATGAGAAGGCAATCCAAAATTACCTAAACAGTTAAGGCTCCGGTTATGTCTTGAACTCAAGCGTCCCCATTTAGCGCTTCCATGACAGTTCTTTGTTTCTTGATCCGAGGGCCAACTGCATTTCTTAGGCAGGGAGCAAGATCAGACACGGACTGTCCGTGTAGCCAGCGATTTGTCCAAAAGAGCGCCTTATGCCCATTTCCCACCTCAACATAGATCGATGCCTGAAACATTGTTTCGACCACCTTCTCTTCCTCCGCTGGAAGGTCACACCAAGTACGGGAAGCATCAGTACGCTTTAGCCATAACCATCTCATGTGTAGGGCGTACCTGAACCGCTGTAGGTCTACAATGCCGAGCCCTCCAAGTTATGTCGGTCTGCACACTATCAGACCCGGGGTGGCGGGACTGCACACTTGGCGTACATATTCTTGTAGTAGGGAATGGCGCATGGGCCATACCTTATCCTCATTGTAACTAGTCGTATGGAGGTAGGACTAGTCGGACGTGAGGAAACTACCCGACAACGTACTCGGGTAGGACTCCTCAGGCCATCCCCAACTAGGACTTTCATGTAACCCTAACCCCCCAGACTATATAAGGGCGGGCAGGAACCCCTCCAAAGCATAACGTGCATACACATAACCTCTAAGGCAATACAAACAACACAGGACGTAGGGTATTACGCTCTCGGTGGCCTGAACCTGTCTAAACCTTGTGTTCCTTATACCTTCGAGTTCCTGATCTCAACGACACCCTACCTACAACCTACCACCTCAGGGGTATCCCTCGGTTGGCTTGGCGGTAAAACACCGACAGCTGGCGCGCCAGGTAGGGGTGTTCATCGAGCATCCACCGGAGAACTTGATGGCATCGTTCAAATTCACCAGCGCCGTGCTCGACAAGGGCACAACTTTAATCTTCGGCTCCTAGATCTGCATCGCCAACGGCTCAGGCGGCTTCGACCGCCATCTGGCCAGCACCACGGAGCTCAAAGCATCGAGCTGTTCGAGCGGACTTGACGAGTTCATCGACAGTCTCAATGAGATGCATCCGCCTCTCACCCCGCGGACCGAGGAGAGTTCCGTCACCGACGCATTTTTGACTCGTGTCCCGACACAACTCTCCGGCTTGGATCCAATCCGATCTAGGGAAGGGCGTACCCAATTCTTCTTCGGGCTACACAACACGGCTTCCACATACAGGGAGGCCCTACGATCTAAGTCCCTCTCTGACTTGGAAGTGGATTTAGATCTCCTACTCAAGCTCGGAGACGAGGACGCCACCGCTAGCCGAGAGGCTCCTGTTTTCGACGCCTACTCGGATTCAGATGACGAGCCCGACTCCTCTGCGGTTAGTCATCTAGGTTTGAGCATTACGACTACTGCGCAGGGAAGATTCATGTACTGGAAGGGCATGGAGCGCTACGAACTACTCAATGGTGATGCTCGCCTAGTAGCCACGATCGGGCAACTGCCTTTTCAAAAGGGCAGACCTCTGTATCCTATCCAGGAAGAGACATCCAGGACTACGACCTCGACTGTCTTGGCCACCGACTACTCTGGCGACTACTCGCTAGAGCGTGAAGTCTACATGGCTTCAATCCACGACCTCGGAGACGATGAGCCGGGCATCGAGCTCGACAACGAGCTCAAAGATGAGATCTCAGCCAACCAAAACACCGCTGACGCTCCCCAGGACGAGACTGAGGAGCAAAGGCGGACACGAAAGTGGAAAAATGAAAAGAGGGCCAAGCGAAGGCGCAATGCTTAGGAGCGCGCCCGTAACCCGCACTGGCGATGAAACTTACGCGGAGAGTTTGAGGCAGCGGCAGACGAAAAATTTGTTACTCCCATGGGTAACATCTATGAAGCATCTCTGCTCCTGTAGCAAATCCCACAAACGGACGCAACCCAGCGGATCATGCAACTTGTCAAACAAGCTGCAGTTCAACTCGATAAGTTGGACCCGCTGAAAACCGTCCAGCACACACGATCCAGATCAGAGCATCATGGCAGCTCTGTACCCTAGGGCAGTCGTACTGCCGGAGGTTATCCCAACCGCCGCAACAATCGAGAAGTCGAGCAGGAGGTACGCAGCAAGGCCCCAGGCCCAGGGGAGGGGGGCAACCCGCGGGAGGCCAAGGCCACCAGGGTAACCAGCTACCCCCACCTCCCGGCGACTTAAGGCAGCACATCAACAGCAACAGCGACGCGTGCACCGTAATCACCAATAGGCAACGCGAGCGGTTTGAGAACGGTACTCGCGATGACAGTGATCGTTTCCCAGCTTTCACTGAAAACATCACCATTCGTGAGTACCCGAGGGACATCAAGCCCACGAACATCCCGAAGTACGACGGGAAATAGGATCTGTGGCAGTGGCTGCGATGCTACTCCGTGGCCATCGAAGTGTGCGGGGGCTCTAATTCGACTAAAGCCCTTTACTTCCCGATTGCCCTGGAAACCGCACCACTTACATGGAGGGAAACCCTGCGGCCAAACTCTATCGACTCATGGGAGGCTCTGAAGCAGGTCTTCGTCGACAACTTTCAGGGCTCCATGATTCCGGCAGGTACACGTCATGACTTGTCGCAGGTCAAGCAGGAGGAGAACGAGACCCTAAGGTCATACACGCGCCACTTCTTCGACACCCGCGCAACCATCGCCAACATCGCCAATGAGGAGGTCATCCGCTGTTTCCGCAACGGACTGGCAACGAAACAAACGTACAGGGAGTTCGGGAGGAACCTCCCGACTACTGTACTCGAACTCCACGACATGATGCAGCGATGGGCAGACCAAGAAGACGAGAAGAACGAATGCTTCCCCAAGCGCAAGAGCGACAAGGGCAACAACAACAACAACAACTGCTCCGACAAGGGCCAGTACTCGGGCGCCGCCTGCAAGAGGAAGCCGGAAGATCAAGTGGCCAACGTCGAGCGCAAACCTCGCAGCAAGAAGTCGGGCAAGCTCCAGGATCAGTACGAGAAGATCCTCCACAAGCAATGTCCGATGCACCCGAAGGCCAAGCACACAATGTTCCAGTGCACCGTCCTCCGCAAAAGTCTCAACGCACCGCCTCCTCGTGCCGATGAGGAGAAGGACAAGGAAAAGGGGGATGAGGGCAACGACAAGTCAGGGCCTCTGGGTTTCCAGCAACCGACTAACACTGCCAACGTCATCTTCGGAGGCAACGACGGCATCCTCACCAAGCGCGCGCAGAAGCTATTTCGGCGCGAGATCATGTCAGTAGAGCCAGCAGTGCCGCGTCCTCTGAGACATAGCGAGGTCTCGATCTCTTTCTCCAGAGAGGATCAGTGGACCAGCTTCTCCGAGTCGGGAAAACTTCCGCTCGTACTGGACCCAGTAGTCGCAGACTCTACCCTGACCCGAGTACTCATCAACGGAGGAAGCGGGTTACACCTGCTCTTCCCGAGTACTCTAAAGAAAATGAGGCTGGACATCGGCAAGATGCTCACCCCCAGCAAGGCTCCGTTCTACGGGATCATCCCGGGTAACGCGGCTACGCCGATCGGCTCGGTCACACTGCCTGTCAGGGATAGATCCCCTGGGTACCGCAAGGAAGCTACCTGCGGGGGAAAAGAAGTCAAATTCCTACTAGGACTCATACCCTGTAATCCTACTAGGACTCATACCCTGTAATCCTACTAGGAACCCCACCCCTTGGGATATATAAAGGAGGGCAGGGGTACCTAGATAGGCAGAAACAACAACAGAGCGGCCAACAGGCAACTCAACACCCAAGCGCAAGGCACAATATACAAACCCCCCCCCAACAGGACGTAGGATATTACACTATTCTAGCGGCCCGAACCTGTCTAAATTTGTGTATTGTGTCCTCGCTTTTACCTTCAAGTTCCAGATCCAGCGATCCCTCACCAAATAAACACATACCTTAGGGTATCCCTACGTAGACTGACGGTAAAAGTACCGACAGCTGGCTCCCACCGTGGGGTAGATCGTCGTGATCATTGGGCGAATTTGAAGGACCTCTTCATCAACATCAATCCACTTGATGTGGCGGATTGCTACTTCGTACATATGCATCGGCAGATCAATTCGTCGAGTTCGAGATCGGATGCTTCAGGTGAACGACTGCATCGACCTAGACTACTCGGCTCGACTTCACCTCGCACTGCAACGTTGATGCACCACCATCGTCGACCCCGACGCCCCGGTTCAACTTCAGCTCGCGCCGCAACATAAACACGCAGCAGCGACGACTTCGACTACTTCGCTCGACTTCAGCTCGCGTCACAACGTCGAAGCGCTGTAGCGATGACCTCGACTACTTCACTCGACTTCAGCTTGCGTCGCCGACTACCTCGACAGCTCGAGGAATCTCCTGCTTGCGTCGCTGACTACTTTGACAACTCCGCGTTTCTCCTGCTGGCGTCGCCGACTACTTCGACTACTCAGCACAACTCCTACTCGCGATGCCGACGCGCCGACGACTACTTCAACTTCACGAGGACGCTCCGTGACCCACCGACGACTACTTTGACTACTTGTCTCGACTAGAAAACTAGTCGAGAACAGGCCTCACTCTGTCAACAACTAGTCGGAATTAACTCCGACTAGTCGGGCTTCATCAACAAATCATCGCGGCTCCATCGACGAGCGTGCAGCTTCGTCGGCAATCATTCATGAATCAAGCTAAGTGACTTATACCTTTTTTCGTCTTGTTCTCCACAAAATCGATTACTTTTCTATGTACGCCTCGCGATGGGAATTACCCTCGGAGGCTATGCCGTGATCAACTACTCCTGGGATGTTAGACCAACAGCCACAGCTTTGGTGCACCGAGTACCGGAGGCTCTGCCACAGACTTAATACACCAAGTGCTGGCGGCTTTGCCACAATCTTAGCACACTGGCTGCGGAGGCTACGCCACAAAGTTGTGTTCTGAGTGCTGGATGCTTCAAGTGGCTACACCCTATGGAAGTATAGATCTTCGCGCTACAACACGCGCTATCACCGACTACTTATCTGTTTATGTCTCTCGATGGGCATGAAACCCTCCAGAGCTACACTTGGATCACTTTTGCGCAATGCACATTCTCTATGTCGCATGACGACTACCTTTTTCTGCTCGTTGTCTTCTCTTAATGGTCGGAAATCTACTCGAGTAGCAAATGTGATAACTCGTGAAACCTCGAGTCTTTAGTCATGACCTAAGCGACTCTATGCACGAGACAAAGATCTGATGGATGCTATGAGCGAAGGCTAAACGGGGACCGGGTGAACGTAAAGGGTGGATTACTCGAGAGATTTAAATGGCCTAAATAAGAGCTCGACACGGCAGCTTCATTTTATATCGAATAAATTTTGGTATTTTTATATTATTACAGAGTAAAACTCGGTATCTTCACATTATGCTACATAATGTATGCATTGTCTTTTTTTAGATCAAGCTTCGGCAACAACTCGCCAGACCGCTTAGCGTGCCTCCTGGCTCGGGGGCTAAGCGGATTACTACTCGACGTGGCTGCTTTGGCTCCCTAGCTCGGGGGCTGGGTGCCAATAACTACTCGACGTTGCTCTTATAGCTCACGTAGCTCATAAGCTCGGGGGCTGGACACCACAAAACTACTCGGATGATGAACTACTTGAAAATGAAGACCGCAGGCTCGGGGGCTGACAAGCGTTGATTTTTTTCTGTAACGTCCCGCCTCCCCGAGGCCAGGCCCGCTTATATCTGGCCGCTTCCTAGGACATAGACTGCCCTCACAGACCACTTTGTCCTCACTCGTGCGCACCCACGAAGAATTTTCTGGTCGGTCACCCATCCCCAAATTGCTCCAAGCTAAGCACGCTTAAGTTTGGAGTTCTTTGAAATTGGGCTTCCGGAAAAGAAGTTGCAACTTGTTGGTATGAGTATCCTATTAATCCTATTAAGCCCTGTGCCGGGGTGTCACATTTTCAAGATGGAGATTCAAGATTTTATTGACCCTCAGCCTGATTCTTCGATTCAACCTAAGGCTCGGGGCTACTCCATATGGAGTGCGATTATTCATCGCACCCCATATAAAAGAAGACTTAAAAGTACTCGGGGCATGAGCACCTCACAGCCTCGAGGCAGCCAAGGAAGTACTCGAAGAATGCCTTCAAGACGGAGCTTCAGAAGAAGCCGAAGACTACTTCAGAAGTACTCGAAATACCTGCAGTACTCGGCTATGAAGAGCTCGGGGCCTTGTCAGGGATAGATCCCCTGGGTACCACAAGGAAGCTACCTTCGGGGGAAAAGAAGTCGAATTCCTACTAGGACTCTACCCTGTAATCCTCAAACTAGGACTCATACCCTGTAATCCTACTAGGAACCCCACCCCCTGGGATATATAAAGGAGGGTAGGGGTACCTAGATAGGCAAAAACAACAACAGAGCGGCCAACAGGCAACTCAACACCCAAGCGCAGGGCACAATATACAACACCCCTCAACAGGACGTAGGGTACTACGCTATTCTAGCGGCCCGAACCTGTCTAAATCTGTGTATTGTGTCCTCGCGTTTACCTTCAAGTTCCAGATCCAGCGATCCCTCACCAAATGAACACCTACCTTAGGGTATCCCTAGGTAGACTGACGTTAAAAGTACCAACACTGCCAGTTACCTTCGGGACAGCTGACAACTTTCGTACGGAGAAGTATAAAAATTGAAGTCGCGAACTTCGAATCTTTGTACCACGCCATCCTTTGCAGACCCGCACTGGCCATATTCATGGCGGTACCCCATTACATCTACTTAGTCCTGAAAATGCCATGTAACAACGGTGTACTCTTCCTCCGCGGCAACATCGAGAAGTCCTACGACTGTGACCAGGAGGCGATCAAGTATGCTGCATCAGCACGCGTGCCAGAGCCTTCATCCGAAGTACTCGCGGCCGCACAGCAACTCTCCGAGATAGAGCTGGAGGTGGCCAAAAAGAGGCCAAACCAGTCAAGGGTGAAGCCAAAGTCCGATGTCGGCATCAAGGCCATCCAGCTCCAGGAGGGTGATCCGTCCAAAACCGCCCTGATCGGCGGGCACCTGGATAGCAAATAGGAACTCGTGCTTGTCAGCTTTATTAGGGCCAACCGAGACATTTTCGCATGGAAATCAACGGATATGCCAGGTGTGCCGAAGGAGTTGATTGAGCATGCTCTGAAAGTCGATCCCAAGGCCACTCCAAGGAAGTAACGACTACGTTGTTTCTCTCCAGAAAAGAGGCAGGCCATCAAAAAAGAGCAAGCTAAACTACTCGCGGCTGGTCTCATCAAAGAGGTGTACCACCCAGAGTGGCTAGCCAAACCTGTACTTGTTCTCAAAAAGAATAATAATGAATGCAGGATGTGTGTCAATTATACCAATCTCAATAGGCACTGCCCGAAAGATCCTTTCGAGCTCCCCCGTATCGATCAGGTTATCGACTCCACCGCCGGCTACGTCCTGCTCTCCTTCCTTGATTGTTACTCGGGTTATCATAAGATTTCCCTGAAGGAAGAAGATCAGATCAAGACTGCGTTTATCACCCCATTCGGTGCCTACGCATACATGACTATGTCGTTATGGCTAAAGAACACGGGTGCAACTTAGCAGCGAGCCATACAGCTATGCCTCGCTGACCAGCTACATAGCAATGTTGAGGCCTACGTGGATGACATGGTCGTCAAGACCCGAAATCCCGACGAGTTCATCTCTGATCTCGAGGAAACATTCAACAGTCTACGCAAATTTCAGTGGAAGCTCAACCCGACTAAGTGTGTCTTCGGCGTACCCCAAGGGAAACTCCTAGGTTTCATCGTCAGTCACCGAGGAATTGAGGCTAACCCTGAAAAGATCACCGCCATCACAAGCATGGGGACTCCACAGAAGATCAAAGATATGCAGAAGCTCACCGGCTGCATGGCGGCATTAAACAGATTTATCTCCCGACTTGGAGAACGGGGCCTACCTTTCTTCAAGTTCCTCAAATGGCAGGATAATTTTGTTTGGACCGACGAAGCGGCGCAGGCACTAGAGGACCTTAAGGGTCAGATCCAATCGCCCCCCATCCTCATGGCTCCAAACCCAGGTGAGAACCTCCTACTTTACATCGTTGCGACTACTCACGTAGTCAGCACGGCCATCGTGGTGGAGCGGAACGAGTAGGGCCATGCATTTGGTGTGCAGTGGCCAGTGTATTTCATTAGCGAAGTCCTTTCTGAGTCAAAGGTTCGTTACCCTTCGATTCAGAAACTTCTCTACGCTATACTCATCACCTCCAGAAAGCTTCGCCACTACTTCGACGAGTACAAGATCTCAGTTGTCACCAATTTTCCATTAGCGGATATACTCCACAATCGGCATGCCACCGAACGTATCTCCAAGTGGGCAGTAGAACTAGGAGCTCTTAACATCGACTTCAAGCCACGCACTGCCATCAATTCGCAAGCTCCAGTCGTTTTTTTGGCAGAGTGGCAAGAAAACTAAGTACCAACTCCAGCTAACCAGCCAGAGCATTGGGTCATGTACTTTGATGGATCCCTCAAGCTCGAAGGCGGTGGCACAGGAGTACTATTCATCAGCCCAACTGGTGAGCAACTTAAATATGTATTCCAAATACTGTTTAAGGTCTCCAACAACGAAGCCGAGTACGAGGCACTACTCCACTGGCTACGCCTGGTTGTCTCCCTTGGCATCAAACGACTACTCGTTTTTGGCGATTCCTTACTGGTGGTCCAACAATGCAACAAAGAGTGGGATACCAACAAGGAGACCATGGATGCCTACGTCGCACTAATCCGCACACTCGAGAACAAGTTCTCAGGGCTCGTAATTCGTCACGTGCTCCGGACAACAACATTGGGGCAGACGTACTCTCAAAGCTAGGCTCTGAACGAGCTAAAGTTCCGGCTGGAGTTTTCATTCACGAACTCCATCATCCCTCTATTCCAAGAATAGAGCCAGGCACCATCGACCAAGGCCCCGCAGAGTCTAGTCGAGAGGTCTTGATGATTGAAGTGGACCGACGTTCCCAGTTGATCAACTTGATTAAGGAAAAGAAGCTACCTCCCAACGTCGACCCAAAGAGCGTCAAGGCTATCCGACTTGTCAGGCGAAGCAAGGGTTACGTCCTGGTGGGAGATAAGCTCTACAAGCGCGGAGTAGCAACAGGGATACTCATGAAGTGTGTGACTACTGCAGAAGGGCGAGAAATCCTGGAAGAAATTCATGAGGGCGCTTGCGGCAATCATGCAGCCAACCGTACACTAGTCGGGAAGGCTTTCAGGTCCGGGTTCTGTTGGCCTACGGTTTTGGCTGACGTCGAAGATGTCGTTCGCTAATGCACGAACTGCCAATTCTTCGGTAAACAAGCTCACGTCCTTGCCACAAGCTGATCACCATACCACCTTCTTGGTCATTCGCTAGTTGGGGCCTCGACATGATCGGTCCATTGACAACAGCACCAGGAAGTTTTACTCATGTGTTGGTGGCAATCGACAGTTCACAAAGTGGATCAAGTACAAGCAAATCACAACACTGACTGCGGATAGAGTTTTCACTTTCATCTGTGACATCCTCCACCGCTTCGGCTTTCCTCATACAATCATCACTGATCTGAGCTCCAATTTCACATCACATGAGTTCTGGGAGTTCTGTGAACGAAGCGGCATTGAGGTCAAGTACGTGTCGGTCGCTCACCCAAGGGCCAATGGCCAGGTGGAGCGCGCCAACGGCTTGATACTCAATGGACTCCAGAAAAGACTCTACGATGAGAACAGTAGAAAGGGAGGCAAATGGATTCACGAGTTACCCACAATCGTCTGGGGCTTCGTACTCAACCGAGTAAAGCCACAGGACAGTCACCTTTCTTTCTCGTCTATGGGTCAGAAGCAATCCTCCCAGTGGATATCATGTGGGAATCACCAAGACTAGAGATGTATGAGGAAGGAGAAGCTGATGAGGCAAGGCATCTGGAACTCGATTGTGCTGAAGAAGTCAGATGCAACGCCTTGCTTCGATCAGCCTGTTACCTACAAGGCGTTTGCTGGTACCATGACCGCAACGTTCAGGAAAGAACCTTCAATGTTGGAGACTTGGTCCTATGCCGCATCCAAGACGAGACTGGGCTCCATAAGCTCAACTCTAGATGGGAAGGACCCTTCATCATAACGAAGGTCACAAGGCCAGGGTCTTATCGACTACAATACTCTGACGGCCAGGAAGTTCCAAACTCCTGGAACATCGAACACCTACGCCGTTTCTATCACTAAGAAACCTGTACCAAACCTGTCAGTTGCAGCGCAGCATAGTATAATAATACATTGTTGTTTCGGTTCCCCAAACGACTATTGTGTCTTTATTTTTCCTTAGCAACATTGAGCAAACTCGGGGGCTGTCGCCACGAGTTATGTCAATACGCTACCTCGCATTAATCCTCCGAAAACACTCGGGGTCTACGCCATGAGTACATTCCGTTACGATTAATCAAATCATAGGCTCTCAGGCTATATCTTTGAGCGTGTTAGACGTTCCTTCCGACTACCTCCCTTCACAGCTTAGTCAAGCTACGGGGCCAGGCCTTACAAGGTAGAGTCAAAGAGGTTCTCACACCTATAAACAGAGGTTCTACGAACACAACTCTATATAGCAGTACCAACTAGTACACAGTTTATCGACTGAAACGTTGCTTTCTGGATAACTCTATTAACGTACTAGAAAAGCTTAAATGATTACGTTTTCACATGACTACTCTACGAGTTAGCATAACAAACAACAATCAAACAAGCACCACCATATTAGATAAGTAACTGTTGTTTTTCACAAAACAGACACAGTTCATTAAAGCTTAGAAAAGCAGAAGGTCATCAACGATCTGGTGAGCAACACCTTGTACTTCCTCACGGTACTCGTTGAATTGCTCTTCGGTGCACTCCCCGGAGACGCCTTCCGCGAACAGGTGAACATCCATGCCTGGGAAATACGACTTCACCACTACCAAGACATGCGTTAGCACAAGCTTGGCAGTGCCAGACGCATAGCCGGCAATGCTTGTCAGAGCATCAACCAGCCAATGCACTAGGGAGCGCCCATCCGTGGTAGGGTGCACGAACTCGCACAACTGGTATGCTGCGGTCCCGTGTACATCCAACTCCTTCTGCTGGCGCTCCTTTTCGCGGTTCAGCGACTGGATCATCTGCATGTTCAGCACGAGCTACTTGTCAGCATCCTTCAGCTGGCGAGTTACAGTCTTGTGCTCCTCGTCCAGATATGCAACTCAGAAGAAAAGGGAACAGACAACACTACTCGGGCGTGAGGAACAGACTACTTACTCTCTTTTTGGACAGTCAAGTCCTTCACTTTCCTAATCGCCAGATCATGCTTCCGCTGCTGATCAATCATCGTGTCTGTTGACGCTCGCTGCGGACTAATTTTGAGCGTCAATTTGGCCCCAAAATGGGGATGACATACGCACTTAACCTGCATATCTAACCCAAATAATCTCATGTCCACATTTCCCCTGGAGATTTTGCAATGTAGGGATTTGGGCAAGAAATGCAAGTAAAACAAGCTCCAGAATCCAAGCCACAAAATGCCGACCGATCGAAGCATGCCGACCAACAAAGAGTAGGTGTTTAATTATCAAATTCCATGTATGTTGGTGGATATGTGTATGCAGCTCAAGAAAATCAAGAAACACACCTCAAGAGCAAAGCAACATCCCTCAATTCAAGGCAACAACACTCCGACCAATCAGAACACACCGTTCGGAGTCACACGGATCAAAGGGCCCACCAGAGCATGCAACTGACATGGGGCCACGCCAACTCATCAACCAGGGACCATAGGGCCACTTACCAGTCACCCAGGCGAAGCTGGACCCGATCTAGGCTAGGCCCAGGTCGGCCGACCCAGTAAAGGCGAACCGACTTACCAGCTTCCATGTGGCGCCTCCTGATTGCTTCCCAAGGTCGGTTCTGCCTAAGTTCGCGAGTTTACTGGCCGAGACACCCCTTGTTCACCCCTATAAATACAAGGGGATGGGTAAGAATAGAGACACAACTCACCTTCACCTCCTCTCTAACTTTTGGAGTTTGGAGCTCTTCTTTAGAGGTGTAGTGCTGCCTAGATAGTGCTTAGGAGTTAGGGAGAGAGTGAGGGGGAGTCGGGGAGGAGCCGGTGTGCACACCGGCGCTCTTCTCCAGCTTGTACCTCGACGGATGTTTATCAATCATAGTAAGTGTTCATGACTTCTTCTGTTCTTTAGTTTCTTAGTTAAGTGTCGAGCTAGTTTCCCCTAGTTGTTTGCCGGATCAATAGTTCGCTAGTGTAGTGGATGCCTCTAGAATAGGAATGATTCTAGAGTTAGTAAGAAACGGTGTAGACGTGGTGTCTAGATCAGTCTTTACCTATTGGTTGTGGTATATCCTATGGTTAGATGAGGTAGGTAGCAGGTGGTGACAGCCTTGTCTATCCAGCGTAACCCTCCCCGTTCGGGTATATCCCAGTGCCGTATTGCAAGAACTCACTAGTCTTATTCTGTGGGAGGCTAGTAGCCCGAAGCAAGCAACTAGGATAGTTCTATCTTACCTTTGATTCTTAGCCTTAGGAATCCTCTCTACTCCTTGCCTCTAACTGGTGCAGTGTCCTTGGATGAACCTGAACCTTAGAGAATATACACAAGTTCCTCAGAGGATATGATACCCTTGGAATACATCTGGGTGAAAGTTACAACGTCATCCATGCGCTTGCGGATTTATTTCGTGATGCTAGGAAACGTCAACAAGCTCTCTGTCGTCGTTGCCGGGGAACGGTTGCTATATTCTCTTCGAACCTAGTTCGCCCTCGTACCATTTTCATTTCTTTTATTCTACCTCTACCCCGTTATCCATGGAGCAGCCATCCATTCTTCAGCTCTCCGCACCCAAGAGCGAATTTTGTGAACCAGCATCATCTTCTGATCCAATTCTTTCACCTGGTTACGAAATTCTCTCCAGATTCATCAGCAAAGTTCAGGAAAGTACCTTCTCGGGATGGGGGGATGAAAATCCCTACCATCATCTGCGTGAATTCGAGCTAGCGTGTTCGTGTCTAAAAATCTCGGGCATGACACATGAGACTTTGAAGTGGAAGTTGTTTGCCTTTTCTCTCATAGAAGAGGCGAAGCGATGGTACACGTTTAACGTAAGACTTGCAAACAGGGATTGGAAGAAGTTCGAGATCAATTTTGTCTCAGATACTTTCCGATCACTCGTATATGCACCTTACGAGCAGAGATTCTGACCTTCCATCAGAACAAAGGGGAATCCCTTGGTGCAGCATGGGCCAGATTTTCTCTCCTAGTTCAATCCGGCCCCGACTTGTCTTTACCCGACCCTCTGTTACTTCAACATTTGTACGCGGGATTGAACAAGAATGATGCACAGTACCTCAAAAACACAGCCGGAGGTTCGTTCTTGTACAAGACCTCACTCGAAGGAAGAGAAATCCTCGATAAAGTCTTAGAGAGAACTTCCTATGTCTCTTATCGGGAACCACCTCAGGTAGAACAAGAGGTACCACAAGAAGAAACCAAGGCAGCCGAATCCAAACCGGTAGAAATCCAACCCTTAGATTCGACTCCTGTATCTTCTCCTGAACAGGAATCCGAAACACCCGAGGTAGAGGATCCTCTACCTTTGGAATTTGAGCATGGATTCGAGGAGAATCTCTTTGAAGATCTTCGAAACACCTCGAATCAGCTTAGGCATGAGAAGCCTACGACATCGTTGTGTCTCTATGAGACCCTCGATGAAGCTTTCCACCACGAAACCACAATGGATTGGCCAAGGGAGGCAAAGGGTACTTCTGAAGCAATTCAGATTAGCTCAACTTCCACAACCATCCCTTGTTCTATGAAACGAAATGTCGTAGAAGCCCTTCATGACCCTTTCACCGAGGCTTGCATCATATCCGAATATCTCGTTGACACTCTTGTGGGTAACAAGCCTCTAACCCTAACCGACAAATACCTCAGAAGTCCCTCAAGACTCTTCTTTGAATGTCGGGGGATCGCAAGGGATGTGCCAATCACCATAGACAAAATCGAGGTGCGTTTAGATTTCCACATCTATAGTGCCATCAATTTGGATCTTCTCTTAGGCTACCCTCTAGAAAAAACTTCTTCATTCATCTCATGGGAGCCTCGATGAAAAGCTAAGGGAATTCGTTTATGCCATCACTACCTTCTGTTTAGATCCTATGGCGAAGCCCCTTCCCAAGCAAAACACGCTCGAGAAGATGATCCATACATCTTCGTTCATATTATCCGAACCCGATCTCTTTGAGCTTGCAAAATCCGCGACTTCCGAAGAGTACGATTTGGAAGAAATTCTTCACTTTTGTGAAGACGAATGATCATCATCACCCTCGATCGAATTAGAGCCTCTTCCCGCTGGCTCGGATTACGTTGTTCTCGACCACAATCGAAACTCAACCGTAATCTTTCACATTGAATCTCTTGAGATGGAAAATCCATGGGTCATGGAATTTTGTGAGGCGCCTACTCTGGAGTCCGAAAAGAAGGATTCCATAGATGAGCATGGGAGATTTATTCTTTAAATACCCCAAGGACCATGCTCGTTCAATGCCTCTCCAGAGTCAGGCATGCTTAGTTCCCTAAGCACACACGAGGACTACAACCACCTTAAGGTCCTCTTTTGCAAAATCTTTAGAAGGTTGGTTGTAGATGCATATGTTTATCATACACATTGCAAATTTTGTGGATGCTCTGTGGTGCTAACCTTGCAGCTAAAGCTTCATGAAACATCAACAATTGGTGGTGAGAAGGGAACGACATCACCAATGATAGCTGCAAGAGGAAGTTCCCATGGTCGAGCTTCTGACCATAAACAAAGCACTGCCGAGAGATAACCCGGATTATCATTTGATTTTCCTCTTTCAAATAAAAGCAAGAGCATGTTCTAGGATAAAGTCTTCCTTCGGGTATTTTTGGTCGCTAACCATTTCAAGTGGAGATTAAAAAAGAACGAAGAACAGATGATGCCTAAGAACACGAGAGCTACACCGACTACAACGCCATGGTAATGCTTGGTGAGGGAACGATTATGAAGGAAAGCTCGAACTCCACACACTTGAGTTGTGTTGCACAGCAATGCAAACTTCAAGTGTGGGGGAGGTATGTGAGATCCCAAGTAAGTTAATTTCCTTTCATGCCAACTCTTATCTTGGTTTGGAGATGGTGTTCGTTCTCGCATCTTTCCCCATAAAAGAAAAGAAAAAAAAGAGAGGAGTTACCACGGCGGCAATTATGTTCCTCATCAACAAAACGCCATGGTAAGCACCTTCAGGTATGTCCTGCTTTTGACATTAAACAAAGCCCTTCCGGGAGGTAGCCGAGGATCACCAGTTTCAAGCTCATGCTTATCTCTCATTGAATAAAGCTTGGCCATGCCTTCGTGCTGCCTTTATCTATTCTTGTGTGCTCTGGTTTGTTGCGCGTTCCTAGGTGCGCACTCATAGACCTTTTCGAATTAAGCATGGTGCTTAGGTTGAAAAGTCTCCTTCAATCAAACTACACATGGTGTCAAGTTTGATTGATGAACTTCAGAGTCAATACTTGTATAGATATCGGTTGTATATGTGGACTAACTCCTGCAGGAAAATTCAAATCCAAATGGGTAAGTCGTTGAGCTGAATTCAAATGGAAAGATAAGCCAAGGTATCAAACTCATGTTGTGAAACATAGGAAGGAGGTACACATCACCCTCAAGGTTCCACCGTAATTACACCCTTTTTTGCTCACGTTGATGCAACATTGATTCTGCCTTGCTTGAGTAAGTCTCATGGTGAGATTAAAAGTTTAGTTCCAAATAAATGTTAGGGCTCCCTGGTTCTGAAAACCGGAAGAGCTATTATTTTGTTTCCACCTTTTTATTTTTGAATAAGCACCAGGTAAAAGAATAAGTGTGGGGGAGATCTCTCGGAGTTTTGACGCATATACATTTAAGATCTCCCACAGACAGATGCACAAGACCGAAAGAACCAGGACGCAAAAGGTTTAGAACCCATCGCGACGGTTTGTGTACTTTACCCCTCAAATTTCCCTGATCCATGAGTTTAAATGAAATTCCTTGCTAATTACTAAAATTAAACTTAGTGGTGGTCGTTGGTAGCTTGCTTCAAGTTTGATTGACTTGCACATGTTTTATTCCTTGCTAAACTTGAGCTTGTGAATCATATCTTAGGGAACCCATAATTGTTAAGTTGTTGCAAAGTGAGATATGGTTTGATGAAGGAATCCTTGCTCTCTCTACTTTTATGTCTGGGAAGTTTTATTTTAAAAAGAAAACTCCATCATAGCTTTACACACTCCCCGTGTTGTCCTACCAAAGCCATATGTCGATCTTTATAAATGAAACCTTATACATATGTGCCTTGTTGTTGTATTGAGCTTCATCAAATTTTGTGATCCTAGTGAGATGTCATTTCATATTTGCTTGATCAAGATCACGTACACTCCACATGCTAAACTTCTACACTGAAAGTTAGCCACTCCATTCCATCCATCCACAAAATAAAACTCCATATGTGATAATCTCTCTCCTTAGCATTGTTACAAGAGACGCATGGGCTATATGAAAAAAAAAAGAGAAAAAAAATATCTGGACACATGATGGTCCAAGAGTTGAAAAAAAATGAAAGAAAAAAAAATTTTGGACATATGAAGGTCCAAGAAAAAAAGAAAGAGTATATAGCCATGTCCTCAAATCTTCAAAATAAAGGAGAGAGAGTTTCATAAAAAGGAGGTTTTTCATTTTCATCATCCACCTTCCATACATGTGCACAATTTTGATCAGTATGTATGATGTGTCATCTCCATGCATCCAATCTTTGATTTCGCAATATATGTGAAACAAGTGCATGCTTCCAATCTCTTGAGCTCCACATAAGCTATCTTTAGAAGTAGGTTGAAAAAAGGCAATGCCTTGGTGAGGATATAAACACACTAAGCGAAATGAGAGATCCCATGGAGGAGTAAAGCTATGGTTGGTCCTTTTGAAAATCTTTCAAAACACCCAATCATACAACAGAGAAGTGGAGGAGACCCAAGTCAATACCGTTCCGCTCTTCAACTTTCCAAACCTTTATGGTAGACACATCAAGATTCACAAGTTTGGAATAATCTATATGCAGGTATCATATCAAAAGGAAGTGATGTTCTGCTTAGTCCTAAGCTTTGCTCGAGGACGAGCAAAGAGGAAGTGTGGGGGTCTTGTTGACGCTCACTGCGGACTAATTTTGAGTGTCAATTTGGCCCCAAAATGGGGATGACATACACACTTAACCTGCATATCTAACCTGAATAATATCATTTCCATATTCCCTTAGAGATTTTGCAATGTATGGATTTGGACAGGAAATGCAGGTAAAACAAGCTCCAGAATCCAAGCCACAAAATGTCGACCAATCGGAGCGTGCCGACCAACAAAGAGCAGGTGTTTAATTATCAAATTCCATGTATATTGGTGGATATGTGTATGCAGCTCAAGCAAATCAAGAAACACACCTCAAGAGCAAAGCAACATCCCTCAATCCAAGGCAACACCACTCCGACCAATCAGAACGCACCGTTCGGAGTCACACGGATCAAAGGGCCCACCAGAACATGCACCCGACATAGGGCCACGCCAACTCATCAACCAGGGACCATAGGGCCCACATACCAGTCACCCAGGCGAAGCTAGACCGGATCTGAGGCAAGCCTAGGTCAGCCGACCCACCTAGGTCGACCGACCCAGTAAAGGCGAACCGACTTATCAGCTTCCACGTGGCGCCTCCTGATTGCTTCCCGAGGTCGGTTATGCCTGAGTTCGCGATTTTACTGGCCGAGACACCCCCCTGTTCACCCCTATAAATACAAGGGGAGTGGGTAAGAATAGAGACACAACTCACCTTCACCTCCTCTCACTTTTGAAGTTTGGAGCTCTTCTTTAGAGGTGTAGTGCTGCCTAGGTAGCGCTTAGGAGTTAGGGAGAGAGTGAGGGGAAGTCGAGGAGGAGCCGGTGTGCACACTGCCGCTCTTCTCCAGCTTGTACCTCGACGGATGATGATCAATCATAGTAAGTGTTCGTGACTTCTTCTGTGCTTTAGTTTCTTTAGTTTCTTAGTTAAGTGTAGAGCTAATTTCCTCTAGTTGTTTGCCGGATCAATAGTTCGCTAGTGTAGTGGATGCCTCTAGAATAGGAACGATTCTAGAGTCAGTAAGGAACGGTGTAGACGTGGTGTCTAGATCAGTCTTTACCTGTTGGTTGTGGTATATCCCATGGTTAGATGAGATAGGTAGCAGGTGGTGACAGCCATGTCTATCCAGCGTAACCCTCCCCATTCTGGGATACATTCGGGTATCCCAGTGCCGTATTGCTAGAACTTACTAGTCTTATTCTGTGAGAGGCTAGTAGCCCAAAGAAAGCAATTAAGATAGTTCTATCTTACCTTTGATTCTTAGCCTTAGGAATCCTCTCTACTCCTTGCCTCTAACTGGTGTGGTGTCCTTGGACGAACTTGAACCTTAGAGAATATACACACGTTACTTAGTGGATACGATACCCTTGGAATACTCCTGGGTGAAAGTTACAACATCATCTGTTCGCTTGCGGATTTATTTCGTGATGCTAGAAAACGTCAACAGCGTCCCGATGCGAGGTTTTTAGGGCCGCGAGTTCCTCCTAGAGCTTGACGTTCTTCGCCTTCTCGACCTCCAGGCTATCCTCTGCCTCATGGGTACGCGGCATCACGTCTCTGATCTGGCTCAACTGGGCTGACTTCTCCCTTGAGCGGTCAATGAGGCTCTACATAAAGATATTCAACAAGTCAGTAACTTTCTACAACAGGATATCAATCCTAAAGGAAGTACTCGACTACATACGTTGGTATAATCAGTGAAGCGGCGGCCCAGCTCAAGCATGAGCGAGACTGTACCCGGGTCCAGCAATGGGTCCTCGAAGAGCTCAGCTTTCGAGCGAGGGACCAGAAATGAACCGGGTCTTCGGAACGAGAACCCGACTCACTGTATCATCGTGATAGTCCCTGGATCAGTAGCTATCACATACAGAACTCATTTCAATTACGTATTACAGTCATACAACTCGATATTTCATTACATGGGTTTAATATTTACATAATCCAGAGGATTGTGATACGAGTTTCTCAGTACAATCCCCTTGGGCTAAAGAGAAAACAGAAAGCGGAAACGATATCTAGTATTTAAGGCCGCCCTTCATCTTGAGGGATAACAACTCTCCACATGCATGACTTGAGCGTAGCACAAACCGTCCTTAGTCCATCTCTTCATCTAGTACGAATCATCATTTTGTATCCTGCATCTACCAACTATCCCCAAGGAGTGGGATAGGTTCACATCACCATCCGTATGCAAGCTTTAAGTGGAATGCATAAGGTAATTAAGCAAGTCAAGGATAAGGCTGAGATTTTTCTATGCATGCAGCAAGCAAGTATATAATCATCCAACACACCTCCACTCAAGCCATCCTGGCACTCTAGGCTCCCGAGGTACTCACACCTTCCAACCCACCAAGTCGGTGCAAGAACTCCCTCTCCTCGCACCTCAACTATCCCAGCCAGGAAAAAACAAGACCAGAGGGAGGTAGAAAACAAGTAACACTAACTATGAAAGCGAAGCCGGATCAAGAGTTGTACATGACCGAGTACGCGGCTATACGCATAGTTTTCACCCTGCAGGGGTTGTACACCTGGACCCACTCGAGTCGCAGCCAGCGAGGGATTAGCCCACTAACATACGAAACCATGGTCAACGAAACTAGCTGCAACGGCCCCCACCCTGCCTTTCCAGGTTTGGGATGCTTCCTCCCGCAAGATGTTGCCCCGGGACTGCGATGCCTTCTAAACCGGGCCATGCATGACCCTGCAATTCAGGGGACGTGAGGTCGGCACCTCCTCCCCTTACACTGATACCCTATCCTCCTACAGGCATGGTGCCGCGCGTCACTAGCTCGGACCGGATCTGCCCTCATAACAGATAAGTGGTGTGCACATTTGACATAGTTTCATCTCCAGGTCCACTAACTCGGGCCTTAATTGCCGAGACGAGAACCTCCCACAACAACGTATCCGTCGCAACGGTCCGTCAATGGCACCCATCACAGGTATAGCCCAACATCCCCTCCACCATTGTCCACAAGGACCCCTCGTCCACAAAGGACTAACTTGTCCATCCAGGATATGTGCCCGCCGCAGGCACTCCGTAGGAGCCCAACGCACACCCCAAGCCCTTGATCAGAAGATCAAGTTACGTTTGTCTCGCCCAAGCTAGATTCCTATTCCCCAGCTCCTCAAAAGGAATCTCCACACACGCCAAGACTATAACACAAGTCCCACACATGTTCATACCCAAGTAGCCAAAGCATCTTTCATTTCAATCAAGGGATCTTATGGGATTACAAGGAATCTCGGTAAAAGTAGTCTATCCAGGTTCAATACAAAGTATCACACCGAGGAGCAATAGCAAATCTAGCATAAATGCTTAATGGGTATTCAGTCATAGATGGGCGTGAACCTGATGGTTCTTTGTAGTTTCTTCTAAGTCTTCTGGTTATCGGGGTAGTTCTCCTGGCTTCTGGGCGTCCGTGAAGTCCTCCGGGCTTCTGGTTGTCTAGTACGTCAGTCCTCTCCTTCTCGCAGGGGCCTAATCGTAAATAAGCGCAAGCTCAGCGACTAAAGTGCAAAAGTGCACAAAACTACTCAGAAAGATCCAAAGCACAGAAAAACCTATTCTAACGGGTAGATCATGATTTTAGATGAATTATAAAATTGGTTTCATAATTTTCGGAGGTCCGGTTTATTTATTATGAATTTTTTAAGTTTAAATCATTTTCTAAAATTAATAAATGATTAACGAAAAAGAAAAAACACACAGGGGTGACACATGACATGCTGACAGGTCAGACTAGGTGACGTCAGCAGTGGACCCTGCTGATGTCAGCGTTGACCGGTCAACTGTCAAAGGATCTAGGGTCAACTTGTCCCACCTAGGTCAGGGAAGCAGAAAGGAAAAACAAAAAGAAAAAGAAATGGAAAAGGGATAAGGGTTATAGGGCTCAAAGCTTGCTGGGCTAGCTTAGGGAGCCCAACAGCCTCGGCTTGGCTACGGCTCAGCTCGGCCTGCAGCTTAGCAGGCCGGCTCGGGATGTGGCTAGCCGGACAGGCCTGGCTCGGCTAGGAGACTGGGCTGGCTTAGCCAACGGCTAACGGGCTGGCTCGGCTCAGGTCCAGTGGGGTCCACGGCTCAGCAGTCAGCTAAGCGGGCCAGCTCGGTTAACAGGCCGGCTCACTATCCTAACTGGGCTGGCTCGAGTTCGGATGTGGGTTAAGGCCCACACGTGGCTGTCTCTCTCTCTCTCCCCCCCTGTCTTTCTCCCTCTAGCTGACAGATGGGTCCCGCTTGTCGGCGTCTTCCTCCTCCTCTGCAGCTGGGCCCAATGCGTCGATCCCTCCTGCCTCTTGCCGTTGGGGTTGGCCCGCCCGTCAGTCCTCCTTCTCTTGATGACACCTGGGACCCCTCGGTCAGTCTCCTCCCTCTCTTTCTCACCTCTCTGGACAGCGGGTCCCGCGTGTCAGTGGGTGCCCCGGATCTGGTGTGGCGGCCAGATCCGCTACGGGCAGGTGTGCGTGTGTGCGTCTGGGTGCCAACTCAGGAGTGTGTGTGTGCGTGAGGCGCCCCAGGTGCCCGCGAGGTGCTCGGCTGAACGCCGTAGTGGCACCTGCGGTTCCTGGCCGCGACGTCGCGGCCAGGCGCGTTCCTGCGCGCGGTCACCACGGCCGTGGCGCACCCGCGGCGCGGCGAGCATGGCAAGGCAGGCGTGCGCGGGGTCTGGTGTTCTGGGTCCGAGGGCCTGGTCATTGAGCAGGGCGAGGTCAAGGCAGGCGCAACGGTGGTAGGATTGTGGCTGTGCAGTGGCGAGCCACCGGCTGTGGGGGTTGGCGCTCGCGGCTCCCCGGCAGCCCGAGGTCGCGGCGCTGGGTTGAGCTCGCGGCTTGCCCGGCATCCCGGGACCGCGGCGGGGCTTCCAAGCGACGGCGAGGGGGTGACGGTAACACACGCGGGCTCCTGGCGTCTAGGGCCGCGGCGTGGCCGTGGCGTGCGCGGGTGGCCAGTGTCCCGGGCCCGCAGCACGGCGCGGCGGCGAGGCAGAGGTGAACGGACGAGTCGGTTCGGGTCATCGCACGCGCGCGGCGTCCTGGCAACCCAGGGCTGCGGCGTCGCCAGCGCGTGCGCGCGGGGCTCCGGCATCCCGGGCCTGCGGCATGGCACGGCGGGTAGGTGACAACGGCGGTCTGCGGTGCGGGTTCGCCAGCGGCGCGTCGGGTCCCTGCACAAGATCGGAGGGACGGGATCCTAGAGCTGTGCTACAGGAGGGCTCATCGGCGTCCAGCCAGCAGCACGAGGGGGAACGGCGAGAGGCGGCGCAGTTGGTCTCACCGTTCGGGCTCGAGGTGGAAGCGGTCGTCGCGGTGGCGAGGTGGCGCAGGTCAAGGTGTGGCCGTGCCGTGCCGAACCGCAGCCTCGTCGTGGTCGCACGGGTCGCCGGCGTAATGGAGTGGCGTCGAGGTCCTGTGGCGGCGCTCCTCCTCCGGCTCCTGGTCCTCCTCCGCGGCTCTCCATCCTCCTCTTCGGCTCTCGATCCTCCTCTTCGGCTCCCCCTTCTCCTCCTCCCTTCCTCTCTCTCTCTCTCTGCTTGACGGCGGCGACGGTGGATCGAAGATGGGCGGAACCCTAGGGCTAGGGTTTGCGGCGGCAGCGGGGGCTTAAATAGGAGCGGCGCTAGGGTTCCCGGGGGTGGCTCGGGAGGACGGCGAGGATCCTCGGCGTCCGGGCCACGGACGCGTGGCGCGGATCCGCGGGATCGACCCCAGCTAGGGTTTGTGGGGCGCGGGGGCGAGTCGCGGGCGTGACGTAGGCGGAGCGGGGGCGCGGCCGTTGGGCGCTCCTATCGCGATGCGGGGGCGGAGCGGTTCGGGTGCGGTGCGGGGCAGAGGTGGCGTGGGAGCGAGGCTGGAGTGGTTGGACGTGGGGGATAAAGATGACAGGTGGGGCCCGGCTGTTAGACGCTCAGGCGGCGCTGCGGGGATAAGGGCGAGGGTCTGGGCGGCTGGCGTGCAGGTCCCAGGGGACAGGCGAGTGAGGCGGCGTGGCCGGGCAGCTCGGCTGCCCTGCAGGCCGAGCTCGCTGGTGGGCCGGCTTGTTGGCCAGGCAGCCTGGTGGGTTGGCGGGTGTAGCAGGCCGGCTGGACTGGTCTGGGCCGTGCTTAGAGGTGTGTGGGTCGGGCTAGGTCTAGGGTTTAGGTTTGAGTTAGGTTATGGGCCGGGTTAGAGGTAAGGCCCACAAGGTAATTAGTGAGGTGGTTAGTTGGGATAGATGATGAGTTCAATTTGAGGGGCTTAACTCATTTTGAACTCCACCCAAGTTCACACAATCAAAATGTTTCCAAACCAAAAAGATTAAACAAGGTAGAAGTGAAACCCAAATGAATTCAAAAGAGCTCACACTAGCTGTAATGTCCTTATGGCTAATTAGGTTTTAATTTCCTAGGACTTTTAGGGAGGGAAAGCATTAACCTTAAGTTTTGCTGGATAATGACACTCTCACACAAAAAGTTTTTGAAATTTCGCATTTTTGCATATTAACATTCCGGGAGAAAATTTCGGGATGTTACAGGACCTCTCCCTCCTAATGCTCCGGTACCCGGGAGTCCTCCGGGACTTCGTGTTCCTCCTGTGCCCAGGAAGTCCCAGGTGCTTCCTGCTGGTCTGGGGTACTCGCGATCGCCTGCTGGTCGGTTCGAGTACCTTCATCAGCAGTTGGCCTGGGAGTAGTCCCGGGGGTTTCCGTCTCCGGCTCCACCTCCGGACTTGCCGGAGGCTCGAGATCTATTCCTTCGTTGACCGCCGGCACATCCTCGACGATTGGAGGCTCGGTGGTACTCGCAGCCACAGGCTCTTTCGGCAACGAGTCCTCACTCGTGCCAACCTGGGCAGTGCTGGAGGTCGCCGGCTTGGGAGTCTTCGACTTCCTGAACAACTATGTTAGTACTCAACATTAACACAACATCTACAGCATGATACTTCTGGTTACCAACCTCGCTGGCTTCCTGAGGGGAAGTACTGTAGGTAAGACCAGCCCTCGCGGCGCGGTCTTGTTCCCGGTACGGGTGGAGGCCTGCGGGCTAGTCGCGGGCGGTGATCGCCCCGCTGCCGGACTCCTCTCCCCAGTCTCATCGACTACCCCTTGCCTCGGGGGCTCGGGGTTCTCCTCAATCCCACTACAGGAGTAAATTCACTAAGTAGTCGTGGATATATGGCAAGATCAAGCAGCTAAACAATACAGGCTACTTACGTCGCCTAGCGACTGGTCGTTGTGTTTACAGCTGCAGCGGCTCTCCACTTGCACGTCGCCACTCGTTGTTGGCGTGGCGGATCGGCTGTAGCATCGCCCGCGTCACTCTCAGCGGGCGTGTCCTAGGCTGGCTCCTCAAAGATCGGCTCAGGTGGGTCAGACCTGAATAGTTCCAAGTCGGCCTACAATCAAAAGCAAGTTATCAATGACTAGAAAGTCAACACGACTACATCAAAAAGGTACTCAGGTCAATACTTACCGGATCCGGTGAGTTGTCCGCGCCGAAAAGCCTTGGGATGTAAGGCTCCGAGTTCACCCCCGTAAACAGGCGGGTAACCCGGTGCATGATCTCCTCAACGGATGGCACATCCCTGGCCATCCGTGATGGGTCCCGAATGCCTTGGTACTTGAAACCAAGGTGGACGCGTTGCTGGAGGGGCTGGATGCGCCGCTTCGAGTACGCTACAGACTCCCAGTGACGCCCTTGTCCTTCAAGGCCTTGATCCGCTTCATCAACTCGGGGATGTCACGGCGTTCTTCTTCTGTCAGCTTCCTCAGCCAACATTCCTGGCGCCGCGGCGAGGAGTTGTCTCGTCCGGGGAGCCTGGGCTGGTGGTTTCCGATGTAGAACCACTGAGCATGCCACCCGGACAGGCTACTCGGGGTTGTGTACTCGAGGTACAGCGCTGTGGCAGAACCACCTGAATTAATCCAGCTCAAGCGCGCTAACCTTCACCACGAGGATCAGGGCTAACTCGCACTTCAAACGGAATAATCCATTGGTCTGTCGGGTAACCTCCCAATACAACCACGGTTTTTGCCGATCGAAACCACACATACATGTACTCACACGAAGGTGAGCTCAGAGGATACAACATTCCACAAGATTTTACACCACAGGGTTCATCATAAATTATTATTACAACTGAGTTCGAATTTGTAAAACAAGGTACTTCAGAGTTCAAAATAATTGAGTTCTTCAGAGTTCAATGCAGCGGAAAAATATCAATAAACTACTCGACGATACAAGATGTCTCGATGAAGCCCGTACGAGACATCACTCGGCATTATCACCGCTGGCCGGGGGCGTATCCCATTCCACCGACCAACCAGGAGGAAGGGTACAAGGCCAAAAAAAACTAGCAATCATATCCTCGAAAGTCTCACCTGAAAACAAGCCACAAGCAAGGCTGAGTATACTAATACTCAGCAAGGCTTACCCAACTAGTGGAATATACTTAGCCGACTCCTAGGCATGCAAGGCTTTTTGGCTTGAGGGGTTTGTTTTGCCGAAAAGCATAAACAAGTAGGTCCTTACTTTCAAATTTTAGCTCCAAGTTCTAGTTTTCTTTAACCATTCTAGGTAAGCAACTATCCAATATCATGCATGGTGAAAGAATTAATTTTTCATCCATCAAGATTAATCATCATCATTGTTCCTGTTCTTACTCTATGTGGTAAAAGAGTCAAGCAGTCTCAATAACCGCGAGAAACGGACGATTCAAATCGAATTTCTTAACCTTGCAAGTGAAACCTAAACACACGTCACATGGTTACTCCTAGAGTCACAAGTGCAACTTTTCCCCTTTCTTCCTGGGTTGTGGATCAGGGCCACCATCCGAGACTACAGAGCCTAGCTCTGCACCCACCATGTGCGCGCATGGAACCGAACTTGAGAGGGTGGGATGTTGTCCACTTGCTGGTCCGATTAGGTGCTTAATCTTACCTTCAAACGCTTAACCACCACTACCACACACTGCGGCCTTAGCATTTTTCACTAAACAGACGGGGCCTCAATCATCAACATAAACATCGTACCATAGCCCCGTCCGTCGACCTTATGATTGCATCATGTAGTAAACATTCAACTCCTATATTCTCGCGAGTGACAGGAAATCACTCGACTTTTACCGAGTCCTAGTAGCATAGCATTCTATCGAACCTTATATCTAGTGTTTAGAGCATGGGTACCTAGGATCATGCAACTAAGTTTTCATTCAACTCCTATAAACTTAATGCACAAGTAAAAATAGAGTAATAATTTGCATAATTTGGAAAATAGGGTTCATGCTCCGGGGCTTGCCTTCTTGGGTAAAGTTAGTTTGGGGCTCGTCCGAACTCGGGTTCGGGTCTTCGAAAGCTTCAGTTAGATTCACTTGAGCTTCACGCTGCTCACTCTCGGACGCGGGCACCAGCTCGTACGTTCCGTCGGCGAGAGTAGTCGATTCTATATGAATGCACAAGTATAAGTTGTAGTGATGGTATATGACGATCATTTTCCTTCACGATAAAGTTGCAGTCCACAATAACATAGATTTGATTGTAAAGTTACTTAGTTATGATTTCTTGGGCACTCTTTAACAGAAGGGGTGGTGTTGTATTGGAAATTTAATTTTCGCAGTATAAGCATGGATTAAGCGCAAACACTGATCTAGGTAACTTCTGGTGATGAACTTTTTATTCAGAGTATATTATGCAGAGATAAGACTACTGTAAAACATTCAGAAATTTTTATGCAGCAGAAAAATTATGAAAAATATATTACCCAGCCACTGCTAGAACATAGTTATTTTTATACAGAACAAACCATTCATGTATTAATGCTTAAACTTTTACAGGGTGTTAACCTATCCATATATGTGTTACTGTAAATTGTTCAGAATTTATTGTGCAAGATACAAGGCATAATAAATAGGACAAGATACACCTATGTTAATAAAGATTAATTTCTACAGGATGTTTTACATGGTTTCTGTGGCAGAACCACCTGAATTAATCCGGCTCAAGTGCGCTAACCATCACCACGAGGGCAATCAGGGCTAACTCGCACTTCAAACGGAATAATCCATGGGTCTGTCGGGTAACCTCCCGATACAACCACAGTTTTTGCCGATCGAAACCACACATACATGTACTCACACGAAGGTGAGCCCAGAGGATACAACATTCCATAAATTTTACATCACAGGTTCATAAATTATTATTACAACTGAGTTCGAATTCGTAAAAATAAGGTACTTCAGAGTTCAAAGTAATTGCATTCTTCAGAGTTCAATGCAGCGGAAAAATAACAATAAACTACTCGACGATATAGAATGTCTCGATGAAGCCCGTACGAGACATCACTCGGCATTATCACCATTGGTCGGGGGCGTATCCCATTCCACCGACCAACCAGGAGGAAGGTGTTGGCGCTAAAATCGGCCGAGTAGGAATCGGCCGATGGGTCTTCAGCGTCGGACACACGACCCGGGAGAATCTGCTTAGCTCCTGTTCGGGTTATCGCCCTGGTGCGGTTCGCGCGGCGTGCCAGTCAATCTGACCTGTTGATTGACAAGGAAATAGAGTATTAAATTCCAGGCGCGTCGATCGGCTGGATTTCCGATCTGTCCTGAGGAGCGCGTCGGCGGCAAATCGGCCGATTTGCTGTAGAGATGATCGGCTATGGGTCAGCCGATGATCGTATAGTAATTGTAAAGAGAACTGCTGGAGCAATCTAAACAATCACTATAGAAGCAACACTTGAAACAGATCTAATCGGCTATATGGCGATGAATCGAAGGAGAACAATGACGAAGCCGATTACCCTGATCTCAAGCTGGATAACTGGTGATAATACTAGAATAACAGGTAAAACTTGCAATTCTAGTAAATATCGATAACTTGTGAATAAATCCAAACGAAACCACAGCGATGCGCCCGTAGTTAAAGCTCGGATATTACTCGATAATCGGAACCTACCAATTGGCCGGAGATCAGGTTGATGCAGCCCTGCCAATCCGTACGAACTCGTGAAAGAAGAAAATATTGGCGAAGTCGCCGACTTGAAAGGTAAAGTACTGGTAAAAAGTAGAAGTGTTTTTGTTGATTGATGTTGTTGTTTCTGCAAAACCCTAGCGACTCCTATTTATACCCTGAAACTAGGACTCCTGGTCGATTACGACTTGTTACAACCTTATTTAAAATAGGAAAACTACTATATCTATAATAACTTTAAAAAGGAAACGGACTCCCGCAGAATCTTCCGCCGCCGTTTCCTAATCCAATCAGGGCCTCGTCAATTGCTTTCCGGCCGACTTAGCATGCCGCGTTGACCAGCTTTTGACTAGGATCTTCTGTAATAATCCTATCCTGTTGGCATAGGCTGCGCCACCAATCGGCCGATTTTCAACTGTTACCCCGATCGGCCGATTCCTTACTGTAGCTTTCAGATCCGCTTCGTCGGCCAATCTTCTCCTCCTGACGCCGATTCAATACGTGTCAAAATCTGGCGTCAACACATGCCCCCAGTTTCGGAGTAAAATATAACTTTTTCTTCGAAACTCCCTCTTTAACCTTTTTTCTCTGAAACGGGCGCAGTAAAAATCTCCTTCCGTTCCGCGGCACAATGATTGCAATTTCCTCGACCCGAGCGCGCGAAATGACCGCTCCCCTGGAACTCGCGTAGACGGTGCGGTAAAAATACCATCTTTGCCCTTACCCCCTTATCTCTCTTAAGTACTGGTTTTCTCCGCCTCTCCTCCTCCACGAATCCAGCATCCTTTCTGCCGCATTACTGTTCATCTTCCTCCAAGTTCTTTCGATTTCCAAGCGCTCCCCCTTCTCCGGCGACCTCGTCCGCAGCTTGCTCCGACCCCCAATGGCGTCTCCGTCGGCGACCACCCCATCTACAGAGGCTCCATCGGCTGCTCTTTTGGCGGCGGCGGCCCAATCGGCGGCTTCTCCAGTGGCGTCATCGGCGACGAGGGCTTCCATCCCAGAGGTAAATGCCCAAAAAATTTTTCCTTTTCGCCCTGCTGCTTCAGTATTTTCCGGTCCCTTTCTTAGTTTCTTCCCTCTTTCCCTTTCTTTTTAGGCCCTTAGGCACAGGATCACCATTCCTCTCTCAGAGTCTCCTGACCTCATCTGTCTAGGCCCTATGGGGAGCCCTGATCCAATGGATCTAATCAGTTTAGAAACTCACAGAATCCCCTTTAAGCAGTCACCCATGGATTTAGATCACTGGGTAGGCGCATTCAGATCCTGGCCGAATGAAACACCCGGGTGGAGAGAATGGTACCAGAGGGTAGCCGGGTCTTGGAAAGTTCAATGGGAGGAACTAAAAATCGGCCAGTGCATAGATTTGTCCCTGTCTCAGATGGAAAAGAACGAACCTTTGGTTATGGCAGCGTCTTACTTCTGGTCCGATGCACTTAACGCATTCCTTTTTGGACACGGACCCATGACCCCAACCTTGGCCGATGTCTTACTACTGACCGGCCTAGATGTCTCCTCCGCCGATACCCCCTTCAATTACCTGTTCAAGCCATCTCATCGGCTAGACACCAAAGGAATCGGCGGGTGGAAAGGATACATCAGTAAGAACATGAAGACAGGAACAGTCTCACAGAGAGAGCACACCGCCTTCTTGATGATGTGGCTGGAGAAACACCTCTTCTGTGGCAGAGCGGTCGGCCCCTCTTCCAATACTCAAGCTTTGGCAGAGTCTCTCGCACAAGGATCGGCCGTCCCCCTGGGTAAACATTTGCTGGGATCGGCATACCATATGATGCATCAAATCGGCGCCAAGCTGTCGAAAGGAGAGCCGATAGGGAATCCAGGCGGTCCCTGGTGGTTCATCACCCTCTGGCTCAATCTACACATGAGCAAGGTCTCTCAGCAGAGGATAGAGACAAAGACCTTTCCCAACATTGAGTCAGAGGAGAATCCATCGGTCTGTCGCCGCTGCAGATCTGTCGGAGAGGCGGCATCGGCCTTTCCTGGCTGCCAGTTCACCGCTACCCCGGGTAGCCGAATATTTTAGATGCTTCTATAATGGACTTAGCGAGGAGATGATCACCTGGTATCCATATCAAACCGCGGAGCCGATTTTTGAATTGCCTATATGCTTCGACTTCTCCACCCACACATTTGACAGAGAGTTGATGGATGTCTTGATTAAGCCGGGAATTCTGCCGGCTAACTTCTTCTCGGGGAAGGACTCACCCACTTATGAGTTCTACTGCCCGTCAGCTGCAGCAAGGCAACTAGGTTTTGGCCAATTGCCGATCCGAGTCTATTTCGCCGGCCAAGCAAAATTCAGAGACGGATTAACCTCTAGTCTCGACTACAGCCGATTGTGCGATTTAGTACCTGACTCCAGCACCATTGACTTGAACGGCTGGTCAGTTGCCTCTTTCGCCACCCAACAGTACAAATTATGGTGGGCAGAATGGAAGCATCATCTTTTCTGTAAATCCCCATCAATTTACTGCAACATTCTGGACCCAGAGAACATCGACCCAAATGCTGCGGTATGTCCTTTTCTTTTCAGCCGATTTCAATGTTGCACTATCATCTTGCTATTAACTTATGTTTACCTCTTCAGTCTGAAAGCCATGCTCCCCCAACACGGAGCCGAAGCGGCCGGCCGATTGATAGCCATCATCAATACACAGTGCAGCCACTCATCGGCTTCCATGCTCCATCTATCAGAGATATCTCCACCGGCCAATCAAGACGAGCGCCCAAGAGACCAACACCAAAGATATCCAGCCGTCGGATGCGGGCTCGCATTGAATCGGCCGGTCAGACAACAATAGCATCGGCTGAAGTCTCTCGTATCGGATCGGCTAGCCAGATGGCAGCAGCATCGGCCGAGACCCCCCGTGTTGGATCGGCTGATCAGATGGGAGTGATGCGCACCGAGACCCCAGATCCTTCACCTCCATCAGTCGTTGAGATGGCCGATCCCCAAGTCGCCGCCGAAGCCGGGGCTGCTGCAGCATCACTCTTAGTAGAAGCTGTCCAGGTAACTTTATTTATCTCATGTATTCCCCAAAAACCTTCTGCTGACATCAATTTCATCCCTTTACCAGGCTGCACGAGTTGTCCCACCACAATCTCCACGGCTGTCGGCCACGTCTCAAGTAGGGACTGAAACTATAGCAGCTCCTGTTGCCGAGGTAAATGATCTCTTACCCTGCATCCTTAATATTCAGGAAACTTAACCAATTCTGATGCAGGTTGAATTGGGTACGCCGATTGTAACTCCACAGCTGGAATCGGCCGGAGAACCCGCAGAGGCATGTCAAATTCCCCCTACCATCTTATCTCATTTTCCCATAGTATCCTCACGAGCATTTATATCTTTCTCAGGAAGCTGGCCCAAGCGGAGCACCAATAATGATCGAATCTTCTTCTTCTGGTGAACCCAGTGCACCAATCCCTGAAACAAGGGAAATACTTCCACCGGCGCAGGCAAGAGAGATTCGTTTCAAAGAGGTAACAATCTTACCATCAGAATCGGCCGATTTCCTTTCACTACTTGCTTACCCTTTGCTTCGTTCTCTTACAGGAGCAAGATTCTCCCAACAATAGTGTCTTTTCTTTCGCTGTCTCCTTGGCCGATGAAGAAGAAACTGTCTCACATGTGGTTCCACCGAGTTCTGCCTCCGACGACGTCCGCTCTAAGCTCGAGAGCATCCGTACTCTCCTCCAAGGTGACATCGGCCGACTGGTGAAAGATGCATCGCCGATCCGACAACTTTTCAATGAGGTCGTAGATCACATTCCGGAAGAAGTGTCGGAAGACTTGGGGTATGCTGCCTATATAGAGGGCATGCGGATTCCGGTCTCGCGGGCGCTGCGACGTATGGCCGATCACGCTCAGATGGCCAAAACTCAGGAGGAGGTTGACTCGTACAAGCACCAGGCCCAGGAAGTACATCACAAAATCAACTTCCTCGAGAACTGCCGTCCGAACATCGTTGGCACAATAGATCGGCTGAAACGGAGGAGAGCAGAACTAGCCAAGGAGATGGAACAGATAACCAAAGAGATAGCCGCTGAAGAGAAAAAGCTCCAAGAACTCCCGACCATGATCAGCGAGCTGAAGCAAAAAAGACAACATCTGGCCCGTGAAGCAATAAGACTCCGTCGCCGCGTGTCAGAAGTGTCAGGATCGGTCGAAAGTGATCAGAGGATAGTAGAATCGGCCGATCAAATCAGACGACGAGCGATTGTAGCCATAGATACTTTCCTTAGGATGTAAACAATATGTTAAACATTGTTGTTCCTTAATGCCACCGCGCCGATTTGGTTTTGAACTGCTTCATGTAATCTGTAATTTCCACCTAACAATGAATCCCAATATCTCTTTCACCGGATGTTGTAGCCAGAAAACCGATGAGAAATCGGTCATGTTAACTCGACATATTTTCTTTTTGTGCTCAGAATCCCCATCGGTACCAACGTACGTCGGCCTTGATCTGATGCTATCTCTTAAATCTCCCATCTCTAATGAATTGGCCGACGTGAACCCATGCCTCAGCTTCTCATCCTTTCGAACGAGCTGAATCCTCAGAGCCGACTGCTTGGATCGGCTGTAGACCGAAATCGGACACTTTCAGGAAGTCAGTGTCCCAAGTCCTGCCAGATATACATTTGACGTGTTCGCAGCTCCACTGTTGTGTGTCGGCCGCTGCAACGCTGTAAACAAAATCGGCAGCTACTATCTCTGTACTGTCGCCGACCATTGCACAAGGCATTGATGCATAGTAGATGGGACACAGCAGTTTGCATGTATCCAGTCGCGACCGAGCAGCATATTATAGGACCCTTTGCCATTAATGACGAAGAAAGTAGTGGGGAGGGTCTTACTGCCGATGGTGAGGTCGGCGCAGAATGCCCCGCGGGCAGGCGACACGTTGCCTTCGAAATCCTTCAGCATCATGTCCGTCTTGGTGAGATCGTCATCGCCTTTGCCCAACTTGCGGAACATGGCATACGGCATGATGTTGACTGTCGCGCCTCCATGTACCAGTAGTCTGGTGGCGGGTCTTCCGTTGACATAGCCCTTGAGAAACAGCGCTTTGAGGTGCTGTCGTTTTTCTTCCTCTGGATTCTCAAACATAGCCGTCATCGGCTCTAATACTAGTTGTGCCATTTGCTCTTCCTCTGTATTTGTCACTTTGTCCCGATCGCTTGGCGCCATGAACTCCATCGGCAGTATGAAAACCATATCGATTTCGGCCGCCGATTCTTGGCTGTTTGCTTCCTGATCATTTTTCTTTGGGCGCCAAATTCGAGATTTCACATTCCTTCTTTCTGGCACATGTCTTTGTTCTTCTTCTTGACGTTCCCACTTGCGTAGGCGTTGGATCCTCCGCTTTTGGGATCTGGATAGGCCGTCAGGACACCACTTGGGATTCACTAGTTTGGCCGATGGTTTAGCGTGTCCCCAATCTGGTTCCCTTTCTAGGGGATCTTCGTCTGACACCCTATCATCGGCCATCTCTTCCAGCCGATCGTGCGCGCTAATCCTGCCCCCCAGTCCATCTTGTTGGCCGATCTTGCTTTTTGACCTACCGTACTGGTCAACTCTGCCCCCCAGCCGATCATGCACCGAAACGCACCATTCTTCGCGCCGATTTTTGTTGATCGGCTCTGATCCTCTGTCTCTAGAGTGTGGCTTCGGGCGATCGTTGCGGTTTGATCCGTGGCACTCCGGACAGTTATCGGCAGAGGGCAATCTGATATCGTTCTCCCAGCAGTGGATGAAGAAGGGACACTGCCAGTGATCTTTGCGCCGGCGTATCATCTCTTCCTGGTGTTGCGCTTGTTCTTGCTGCCGCCGATATTTACTGAGTAGAAATCGGGAGGTGACAGGCCTGTGTGGTCGTTCTGGTTCTCGCCTGTTCCTTCTGATTTCTTCCGTCGTGATCTGCCTCCTGGGATCGACAACGCCGTCTTTTCTCGCCGATTCTGACGTCAGCACCCTGGTTTGACTTGATTCTTCTCCAGCGTTGACCGTGTTGGCCGGGAAGGGGTGCTGGTCTATCTTCATCGGCATTGCCGATTTGGTTGGAGTCTCAAATCTGAGCCGCCCCTGTTCAATGGCCGATTGTATCTGCTGACGGAAGACTTTACATTCATTGGTGTCATGAGAAGTAGCGTTGTGCCACTTGCAGTACTTCATCTTCTTCAGCTGATCGGCCGTAGGGATGGTGTGATGTTGCGACAGCTTGATCTGTCCCTCCTGAAGCAGTAGATCAAAAATTTTATCGGCCTTGGACGTGTCAAAGCCGAATGTCTCTGGCTTCTTCTTGCCAAAGGGGCAGGATATTGTTTTTTTCCCTTTTACCCATTCCGCCAGGCCGATTTCTTCCTCCGTGTCAGATTCAGATCCCTCCAAGTACGCCACTTTCTTCTGGAAGCTCCTCTGCTGTTCAAGTGGTCGGATCTCCTGTCCTGACAATCGGTGGACGATTTGACTCAGGCTCTCAAACTCTTGGGTGGCATACCTCTCTCTGATTTGCGGCAAGAGACCTTGGAAAGCGATATCGGCCAACTGTGCATCGGTCAGAGCCAGACTGTAGCACTTGTTCTTGATTTCTCTGAACCTCTGTATGTATCCTGTCACCGGCTCATCGCTTCTCTGCCTGAGGCTGGTTAAGTCCGAAATCTTCATCTCGTGTACCCCTGCATAGAAGTACTTGTGGAATTGTTTCTCCAGATCGGCCCACGTGACGATAGAATTTGGCGGTAAAGTGGTGAACCACTGGAAGGCCGATCCGGATAGAGATGATGAAAATAACCGTACCCTCAGAGCGTCTTGTGTGGCAGCTTCACCGCACTGGATGATGAATCTGTTGATGTGTTCCACAGTGGATGTGTCATCCGTCCCTGAGAACTTGGTGAAATCAGGAACCTTGTAGCGGTGTGGGAACGGCAACGAGTCATAAGCCGATGGATACGGCGTCTTGTAAGTATAAGTTTGAACTTTCGGCTTCAGCCCAAACTGATCTTGAATTACTTCTGCTATTCTTGCCGTCCAATCCACCTGCTGCTGATGAACAGTTGTTCGCGGCGCGGGCACGTGTTGAAGGGCTGGTTCGGCCATGTGATGAATCGGCGAAGTTTGCTGAGCGGCCGACAACTGCTGGCGAAACGCGTCCGCACCCCCTTCGTACGTCGTTGCTGGCACCGCGCCTCTGAATGCCTCCACAGTGCTTGCCCTCCTGCCGATTTCTGGTAAAATCAGCTGGTACTGAGAGACCACCGGCCGGGCGGCCGATTGGTATGGCACCTGGAACGGATAAGTGCCATGCCCGTTCTCTGGCTCGGGAAAATGCGTCATGGCTGATGCCCCCCTGCCGATTTCTGGTAAAATCGGCTGGTATTGGGAGATCGTTGGCCGGGCGGCCGATTGGTACGGCACCTGGAACGGATAAGTGCGATGCCCGTTCGCTGGCTCGGGTAAATACGTCGTGGCTGATGCCCCCCAAGGCACTGAGCTTGTAGGCAGTGTTTGCACAGAAGCCATTTGAACGGGTTGAAGCGGCGCTCGCGATGGGAGACATGGTGCACCGCTGTATCTTGGAGACGCCGGAAGTGGTGGAGAGTTGTATCCTTCGCGCTGCGTCAATATCGGCTGAGAAGCCGATTGGGATGTGTACTGTAAGCTTCTGGCCGGCAAGATAGTTGGAGGGGCATATGCCGGTCCCTAATAACCTTGAACGGCTCCGCTGGCCAGAGAGTTGACGACGGCGTTGTACACCGTGTTGCTCATCACCGAGGATTGGTCAATGAACGCTTGATAGACGGACTGTTGAATCATCTCTGACATCTTGCCCAAGTCTTCAGCAATGGTGATGTGGCAAGGTGCTGGAATAGAAGCTTTCTTAACTGCTTCCCCGCTTCTGGTACGACTGAACGATTGGAGGTACATCTTCTTATAATCTTCCAGACATTTGGCCAATTCCTCCCTCTGGTCGTCCTTGAGATCAGCTTCTGTGACCCCGATGATGTTGCTGTCAGAGATTTCTGCGTTGTTCGACATATCAGGTCTTGGATGGTCCCACCGGGCGTGACAAAAGTGTGTTGGCGCTAAAATCGGCCGGGTAGGAATCGGCCGATGGGTCTTCAGCGTCGGACACACGACCCGGGAGAATCTGCTTAGCTCCTGTTCGGGTTATCGCCCTGGTGCGGTTCGCGCGGCGTGCCAGTCAATCTGACCTGTTGATTGACAAGGAAATAGAGTATTAAATTCCAGGCGCATCGATCGGCTGGATTTCCGATCTGTCCTGAGGAGCGCGTCGGCGGCAAATCGGCCGATTTGCTGTAGAGATGATCGGCTATGGGTCAGCCGATGATCGTATAGTAATTGTAAAGAGAACTGCTGGAGCAATCTAAACAATCACTATAGAAGCAACACTTGAAACAGATCTAATCGGCTATATGGCGATGAATCGAAGGAGAACAATGACGAAGCCGATTACCCTGATCTCAAGCTAGATAACTGGTGATAATACTAGAATAACAGGTAAAACTTGCAATTCTAGTAAATATCGATAACTTGTGAATAAATGCAAACGAAACCACAGCGATGCGCCCGTAGTTAAAGCTCGGATATTACTCGATAATCGGAACCTACCAATTGGCCGGAGATCAGGTTGATGCAGCCCTGCCAATCCGTACGAACTCGTGAAAGAAGAAAATATTGGCGAAGTCGCCGACTTGAAAGGTAAAGTACTGGTAAAAAGTAGAAGTGTTTTTGTTGATTGATGTTGTTGTTTCTGCAAAACCCTAGCGACTCCTATTTATACCCTGAAACTAGGACTCCTGGTCGATTACGACTTGTTACAACCTTATTTAAAACAGGAAAACTACTATATCTATAATAACTTTAAAAAGGAAACGGACTCCCGCAGAATCTTCCGCCGCCGTTTCCTAATCCAATCAGGGCCTCGTCAATTGCTTTCCGGCCGACTTAGCATGCCGCGTTGACCAGCTTTTGACTAGGATCTTCTGGAATAATCCTATCCTGTTGGCATAGGCTGCGCCACCAATCGGCCGATTTTCAACTGTTACCCCGATCGGCCGATTCCTTACTGTAGCTTTCAGATCCGCTTCGTCGGCCAATCTTCTCCTCCTGACGCCGATTCAATACGTGTCAAAATCTGGCGTCAACAGAAGGGTACACGGCCAACTCAAACTTGCAATCAGATCCTCAAACGTATCACCTGAAAATAAGCCACAAGCAAGGCTGAGTATACTAATACTCAGCAAGGCTTACCCGACTAGTGGAATATACTTAGCCGACTCCTAGACATGCAAGGCTTTTTGGCTCGAGGGGCTTATTTTGCCGAAAAGCATGTACAAGTAGGTTCTTACTTTCAAATTTTAGCTCCAGATTCTAATTTTCTTTAACCATTCTAGGTAAGCAACTATCCAATATCATGCATGGTGAAAGAATTAATTTTTCATCCATCAAGATTAATCATCATCATTGTTCTTGTTCTTACTCTATGTGGTAAAAAGGTCAAGCAGTCTCAATAACCGCGAGAAACGGACGATTCAAATCGAATTTCTTAACCTTGCAAGGGAAACCTAAACACACATCACATGGTTACTCCTAGAGTCACACGTGCAACTTTTCCCCTTTCTTCTTGGGTTGTAGATCAGGGCCACCCTCCGAGACTACAGAGCCTAGCTCTACACCCACCATGTGCGCGCATGGAACCGAAGTTGAGAGGGTGGGATTAGGTACTTAAGCTTACCGATTACCATATTCCCGGCATGTGGTTAGTACGTTCAAAGACTTAACCACCACTACCACACACTGCGGCCTTAGCATTTTTCACTAAATAGACGGGGCCTCAATCATCAACATAAACATCGCACCATAGCCCCGTCCGTTGACCTTATGATTGCAGCATGTAGTAAACATTCAACTCCTAAATTCTCGCGAGTGACAGAAAATCACTCGACTTTTACCGGAGTCCTATTAGCATAGCATTCTATCGAACCTTACAGATAGTGTTCAGAGCATGGGTACCTAGGATCATGCAACTAAGTTCTCGTTCAACTCCTATAAACTTAATGCACAAGTAAAGTAGAGTAATAAGTTGCATAATTTAGAAAATAGGGTTCATGCTCCGGGGCTTGCCTTATTGGGTAAAGTTAGCTTGGGGCTCGTCCGAACTTGGGTTCGGGTCTTCGAAAGCTTCAGTTAGATTCACTTGAGCTTCACGCTGCTCACTCTCGGACGCGGGCACCAGCTCGTACGTTCCGTCGGCGAGAGTAGTCGATTCTATATGAATGCACAAGTGTAAGTTGTAGTGATGGTATATGACGATCATTTTCCTTCACTATAAAGTTGCAGTCCACAATAACATAGATTTGGTTGTAAAGTTACTTAGTTATGATTTCTTGGGCACTCTTTAACAGAAGGGGTGGTGTTGTATTGGAAATTTAATTTTCGCAGTATAAGCATGGATTAAGCGCAAACACTGATCTAGGTAACTTCTGGTGATGAACTTTTTATTCAGAGTATATTATGCAGAGATAAAACTACTGTAAAACTTTCAGACATTTTTATGCAGCAGAAAAATTATGAAAAATATATTACCCAGCCACTGCTAGAACATAGTTATTTTTATACAGAACAAACCATTCATGTATTAATGCTTAAACTTTTACAGGGTGTTAAACTATCCATATATGTGTTACTGTAAATTGTTCAGATTTGATTGTGTAAGATACAAGGCATAATAAATAGGATAAGATACACCTATTTTAATAAAGATTAATTTCTACAAGATGTTTTACAGTGTTTGTGTGTATGAACCTTTTTATACAGCAAGAGCTACTCTAAAGTGACCATCAGTAAAAAGATGAACATTTTTCAAGCAAAGAAACTAATTATCTTTATTTAGTGCATTTTTCCCACCACAAAATTATATAAATAAGTTACAGGGAGGAAAAAGGTTCTAAACTTTTTCTGTGGTATGGAGGCATCACTATAACAGCTCTGGAAAAGTTTCACAGCATGAAACACAACATAATAGCAGTTACAAGTTAGTTTTATTATTTCATGACATAAAGTAGGTTTAACAAAAAGTTTAGCTAGAGATGGTTCTGGTCCTAATATTTTTACACTAGCCCACACATCAAACAACAATTCTACTATCCAAAAGTCCGATTCAGAACTGGTCTACAACAGTGGGTACAATTAAAGACTATTAAACATTCCATTTAATTCAGAACAAAATATAGCAAACATCTGAAGAAATGCATGTAACAAAAGTTGTAGATTTTCATCTAACGATTCCAGAACAGTTGAGTTTGTAGTTTTCTGATTTTTCTATGATTTTATACAAATTTTACAAGTTCGCTGTTTTTGAAATCAAAGTTTAAACACAGGTTTATAGTTATGCCCCTGGAAACTTGCGTGCAGACTCTTTTAAAGATTTACATCATTGCAATTGGGTCCCTGGGCGGCGCTGGCATGGCGGCCGGCCAGATTCCGGCGAGGGGGCTCGTCGGCGGTGAGGGAAAAACGGTCGGGGAGATCTAGGGAGGTGAGAGCTACCTTGGGGTGGCCTTGGTCGGGGTTGGGGGTGGCCGGAGGTGGCTCATCGGCGCGGAGCAGAGGGGCGGCGGCGGTGCGGAGCATCGGCGATGGTGCTCCGGCGAGGAGGGGAGGGCGTGGGCTGGTCGATGAGCTTCGCGGCGTCGAGGGGAACCCGTTTTGAGGCTAGGCTTGGTCGGAGGAGTTTCGGAGTGGGCTGTCCGCGGAGCAGCAGGGTGGTGCGCGGCGGCGGCAATGGCAACGCGGCGGCGTTCTGGGGGTTGAGGTGCGCGCAAGTGGCCTTGTGTCGCCTTTTATAGGCTGCAAGAGGGAGGGAGAGGACCGGGCAACGCTGGGGAGGGGCAGCACGACGGAGGCGCATTACTGGTCGCGGTGGGCGGCGAGCAGAGCCGGCGCGGCGTGCGGCAGGCGCGGGCAGGGGATTGGGCACCAGGGATTTGGCGTGGGGGAGGGGGAGATCACGCGGCGCGCAGGTTGGGCAAGGAGCTGCAGCAGCTGGCTTGCCGGGCGGCGAGCGCGGCGACTGGTGGGACGCGGCGGGGACACAGGCACGGCGCGGACTGGTCATTGGGCGCGGCGGGCGGCGAGCAGAGGCGCGCGTCGCCGACGTGCGCGTGGCGTGCGCAGACTGGGGAGGAGCGCGGCGAGCAGTGTGCGGCCAGGCATTTGCTTGGCGCCTAGCGCCGGTCAGGCAGCGCCGGCCAGGTGGCCTGCGGCGACTGCGCGGCGGGCGGAGGGTCGGGCGAGCGGAGGGTCGGGCGAAGCGGAGGGTCGGGCGAGGCGGAGAAGGAAGGGTCTGCAGCGATGGTGCGTCGAAGGGTCGGGCGGGGCGGAGAAAGAAGGGTCTGCAGTGGAAATAGAAGAAAAGGCAGGGGCTGGTTTGCAAATTCAAGTGTTTCTCAAATTTTCGTGTTGCAACTCAAAAATCCTTGAACATAAAAGTTGTTCAAAATGAAAAGTTACACAAGTTTTATTTTAGGCCCAAGTTCATTTGAGTTTTAGTTTAGCAGTTATTTTAAAAACTCAAAATGTATGACTCGGAGGACACGTCATTTCCTGGGCAAAAATTTGCATTCACTCCTAGGCTTCAACTAGACTTTTGTTTATCATGTCTAAAATGATGTGCCTATTCAAATTTCGTAGCCATGTTTGCATCCATGTGAAAGTTATTTAATTTGTTTGATTAACGTACATGTACTTATGCACATATACCCAACTATTTTCAATTCCAAGCAAAACAAATTTATAATTCGTTTCTTTTAAACTTTTCTCAATTATTTATGCATCGTGTTAAGCTAATGAGGCTTATTTCGTAATTTAAACACCCGAGGTGTTACAGTTTCTGTGTATGAAAATTTTTATACAGCAAGTGCTACTCTAAAGTGTCCCTCAGTAAAAAGATGAACATTTTCCAAGCACAGAAACTAATTATCTTTATTTAGTGCATTTTTCCCATCACAAAATTATATAAATAAGTTATAGAGAGGAAAAAGATTCTAAACTTTTTCTGTGGTATTTAGGCATCACTATAACAGCTCTGGAAAAGTTTCACAACATGAAACACAATATAACAGCAGTTACACATTAGTTCTATTATTTCATGGCATAAAAAAAGTTTAACAAAAAGTTTAGCTAGAGATGGGTTCTGGTCCTAATATTTTTACACTGGCCTATACATCAAGCAACCAATCTACTGTCCAAAAATCAGATTCAGAACTGGTCTACAACAGTGGGTACAATTAAAGTCTATTAAACCTTCCATTTAATTCAGAATAAAATACAGCAAACATCTGAAGAAATGCATGTAACAAAAGTAATAGATTTTCTTCTAACGATTCCAGAACAGTTGAGTTTGTATTTTTCCAATTTTTCTACGATTTTATATGAATTTTACAAGTTCGCTATTTTTGAAATCAAAGTTTAAACACAGGTTTACAGATATGCCCCTGGAAACTTGTGTGCAGACTCTTTTAAAGATTTCAAACGTTGCAATTGGGTTCCTGGGCGGCGCTGGCATGGCGGCCGGCCATATTCCGACGAGGGGGCTCGTCGGCGGCGAGGGGAAAAGGGTCGGGGAGATCCAGGGAGGTGAGAGCTATCTTGGGGTGGCATTGGTCGGGGTTGGGGGTGGCCAGAGGTGGCTCATCGGCGCGGAGCAGAGGGGCGGCGGCGGTGCGGAGTGTCGGCGACGGTGCTCCGGCGAGGAGGGGAGGGCGTGGGCTGGTCGATGAGCTTCGCGGCATCGAGGGGAACCCGTTTTGAGGCTTGGCTTGGACGGAGGAGCTTCGGAGTGGGCTGTCCGCAAAGCAGCAGGGGAGCGGTGGCGGCGCGGGCGGTGCTCCGGCGGTCGAGATGGTCGGAGAAGAGGCCGGTGAGCTTCAGTGGAGGGAGGGCAAGCTCGCTGGGCGATAGTTTTGGGCAGTGGGAGGCTGGAGGATGGGACTCCACGGAAGGGTGGTGCGCGGCGGCGGCAATGGCAGCGCGGCGGCGTTCTGGGGGTTGAGGTGCGCGCGAGTGGCCTTGTGTCGCCTTTTATAGGCTGCAGGAGGGAGGGAGAGAACCGGGCAACGCTGGGGAGGGGCGCACGACGGGGGGCGCGTTACTGGTCGCGGTGGACGGCGAGCAGAGCCGGCGCGGCGTGCGGCGGGCGCGGGCAAGGGATTGGGCACTGGGGATTTGGCGTGGGGGAGGGGGAGATCACGCGGCGCGTGGGTTGGGCGAGGAGCTGCAGCAGCTGGCTTGCCGGCGGCGAGCGCGGCGACAGGCGGGACGCGGCGGGGACACGGGCACGGCGCGGACTGGCCATTGGGCGCGGCGGGCGGCGAGCAGAGGCGCGCGTCGCCGACGTGCGCGTGGCGTGCGCGGACTGGGGAGGAGCGCGGCGAGCAGGGCGCGGCCAGGCATTGGCTTGGCGCCTAGCGCTGGTCAGGCATCGCCGGCCAGGTGGCCTGCGGCGACTGCTCGGCGGGCGGAGGGTCGGGCGGGGCGGAGGGTCGGACGAAGCGGAGGGTCGGGCGAGGCGGAGAAGGAAGGGTCTGCAGCGACGGCGCGTCGGAGGGTTGGGCGGGGCGGAGAAAGAAGGGTTTGCAGTGGAAATAGAAGAAAAGGCAGGGGCTGGTTCGCAAATTCAAGTGTTTCTAAAATTTTCGTGTTGCAACTCAAAAATCCTTGAACATGAAAGTTGTTCAAAATGAAAAGTTACACAAGTTTTGTTTCAGGCCCAAGTTCATTTGAGTTTTAGTTTAGCAGTTATTTTAAAAACTCAAAAAGTATGACTCGGAGGGCACGTCATTTCCTGGGCAAAAATTTGCATTCACTCCTAGGCTTCAACTAGACTTTTGTTTATCATATCAAAAATGATGTGCCTATTCAAATTTCGTAGCCATATTTGTATCGATGTGAAAGTTATTTAATTTGTTTCATTAACGTACATGTACTTATGCACATATACCCAACTATTTTCAATTCTAAGCAAAACCAATTTATAATTCGTTTCTATTAAACTTTTCTCAATTATTTATGCATCGTGTTAAGGTAATGAGGCTTATTTCATAATTTAAACACCCGAGGTATTACAAGCGCCTTGTCGCACAGCTGTACCCCGGCTCCCCCGACTAGCGCGGGTTTGTCCTCGTCCGGTTGGGATTTCAGGCGAAAGAGGTGGCGGAACAAATTAAAATGCGGGCGAATTCCAAAGAATGCCTCGCGAAGATGCACAAAAATAGAAATGTGCAAAACAGAGTTTGGGGGAAGATGGTAATGCTTGATTTTGTAAAAACCAAGCAAACCACGAAAAAATTCAGAAGACGGCAGAGCAAGGCCGTGGTCGGCACAATGGGCGAACATCACGGTCTCACCCGTGTTCTCCCATGGCGACGAGTCGGAGCCCGCGGCCCGCCACTGCACCACTCCTTCCTCTTGCAGCACCCGCTTGGTGACGAGCCGGAGCAGGTCCCTCTCCCAAATGGTCAAAGCCCTCCACTCGCCATCCGCCACCGTCTTGGCGACCTTCGCCGACAGTAACGATTCGCCTTCGCCTTCGCCCTCCCTCTTCTTCCCGCGACAGGCGGCGCATTTCCTTGGCATGGTGAGACGAAATGTCACACAGAGCTTCGTGCGCATGCCCGGGGAACTCACGCGGGTGTGGATGAGGACGGGGAGCAAGGATTCTGGCTACTCTTAGCTTGGGATCTGGGCGGCGGAGTTATTGATTTCGGCGCGGCGGCGGTGGCTAGGGTTCTTGGCTATAGATCTGTTTTTAATACAATGAAAATAGTTGCAGGTAAAAAACCGAAGGGGTAACGTGGGGTTATTTATAACCAGCGGCTTCCCATTTTTCCGTTGGAAGTCGAAGAGACTTTCTCGGGATAACGATTCGATTTCGAGCGGTTTTTATAGGTTTTGTGCAACGAATAATGGAAACTAGCATTTTCTCAGGGATAGGCTCCCGAGAATTTGGACCTTTCAACTTCCAGAGCAAATTAACCCTAAAAATCATCAAATTGAGTTCAAAAACATACATTCCATGCCACGACTCTTTAGATCCTTTTTTCCAAACAGTGGAATTTAGATTAAAGGCTCGGGGGCTGCGGAATACATGTCATCAGCGGCTTATTTTTCAAAAATTCTTGGAAGATACAGACGGACGATTCAAGACTAGATTAACCCTCAGCCTGATTCTTCGATTCAACCTATGGCTCGGGGGCTACTCCATATGGAGTGTGAGTTCATCGCACCCCATATAAAAGAAGACTTGAAAACTACACGGGGCTTGAGCACCTCACAACCTCGATGCAACCAAGGAAATACTCGGAAGACATCTTCTCAAGGGGACTCAGCAAGGACCTGAAGACAACTTCCAGAAGTACTCGGAAGCCTGTAGTACTCGGCTACGAAGAGCTCGAGGGCTTGTCAGACCCGAGGCAGGGGGACTACACACTTGGCATACATATTCTTGTAGTAGGGGATGGCGCATGGGCCATACCTTACTCATTGTAACTAGTCGTATAGAGCTAGGACTAGTCGGACGTAAGGAAACTACACGACAACGTACTCGGGTAGGACTCCTCAGGCCGTCCCCGATTAAGACTTCCATGTAACCCTGTCCCCCCAAACTATATAAGGGTGGGTAGGGACCCCTCCAAAGCATAACGTGCATACGCATAACCTCTAAGGCAATATAAACCACACAGGACGTAGGGTATTACGCTCTCGGCGGCCAGAACCTGTCTAAACCTTGTGTTCCTTGCACCTTCAAGTTCCTGATCTCGGCGACACCCTACCTACAACCTACCACCTCGGGGGTATCCCTCGGTGGGCTTGGCGGTAAAACACCGACACACACCCTCAGCCAAGCCAACCGACAATGGCCACCTTTAGCTGATTCGACTCCACTCATAGGAAGCCCCTGCGGTAGCTATCAATGCATTTGATCACCCATGGAGAGATCTTCACGGCCAACGCCGTATGCGTCGGAATGGCCGACAATCCTTCCTGCACGGTTTAGGAGGCTGGCCTTCCAAGTTGGGAGTCTACACGCCACCTTATCAACCAGGGGCTGCAAATAATTCTTGCGCAGTTTCTTCAGACCCAGTGGAATGCCCAAGTAACATATCGGGAACATGTCAAACTTCCCTGGGAAGTGAGTGAGAAGTGCTACCGAGGCTTCCAAATCACATTGGATAGGCGAAACCTGGCATTTAGATAGATTTGTCTTAAGACCAAATCATGTTCCACTAGTGATAGGAAGACGACCATGTCATACGCATAAAGGAAAGTTCGCTCTTTGACTTTAGGATGAAGTGCCCGAAGAAGGCCTTTCACATCTGCTAATCTTAGAAGAGCATTCAGGACCTCCACAACGATCACGAAGAGGAGAGGCGATAATGGATCGCCCTGGCGAAGGCCCCTAGCGTGACAGATTCTTCTCCCTGGCGACCCATTCAGAATGATCTTGGTGCTTGCCGATGAGAGCATGAGAGAAATCCAGTCACGCCATCTCGTGCTGAAGCCAAGGTGTTGAAGAATGCTCAAGAGAAAGCATCGATTGACAGTGTCGAAAGCCTTGGCAATATCTAACTTAAGCAGCGCACTCGAGGTTTTTGAGCGATGCAACAATTTGGCTGTTAACTATACAGCCCTGTAATTCTCATGAATAAGCCGCGAACGAATAAAGGCGCTCTGGTTAGGCTTGACCAAGTTATGCATGAGAGGGGTGAGACGGCGTGCCAACACCTTTGCGAACAGCTTAGCGAAACTGTGTATCAAGCTGATGGGTCTGAAATCACTCAAAGAGGACGCATCTGGTCTCTTACGAAGGAGCACCATATATGCCTGGTTTACCAAATAAAAACTCTGACCATCCAGCGACCATATGGCATTGAGGGCTCTCATGACATCATCCTTGATGATGTGCCAAGCCGTTCGGTAAAACAAACCTGTAAATCTGTCGGGTCCCGGGGCTTTATCAGTGGGAATGTCCGCAATGGCTTGACACACTTCATCGGTTGAAAAGCAGTGGTCAAGAGCTTCATCGTGGATGGAAGGAAGGTTCAGCTCATCAAAGTTGATGTTGTTAAGTTGCTGCCCTCCGGAGGCCAAGATAGCATCAAAGTGATTAAAAGCTGCCTCGGCCATATCCTCATCTGTGATTCTTACGGCTGCGATGGCAGGCTTGTAGGTGAAAAAACCATGTGTTAGCATCCCCATCCGCCAAATATGAAATGCGTGCACGCTGCCGGATCAAAGTCCTCTGTAGCGAGGCCAGCCCCAAAGAGCAAAGCTTAGCTTTCCTTCTTAGCGCCAGCTCATGAGGCGCTAAATTTCTGCTTTCCTATGCACAGTCTAGCCACAAGACAATTTCCTTAGCAATGGCCAATTGCAAGTGAACCGAGCCGACGTTCTTGGCGCTCCAACTTTTCAGCGCCTTAGCCGTATTTCGTAGTTTGAAATCCAAAGTTCTGAACGCATCAGCCTACGTACTCGCCCATGGCAAAGGAGCGTGCCAAGCCTCCTCAACGACCTGCAAATACCCATCACATTTGGGCCAGAAATTCTCAAAGCGGAATCTCTTGAAGTGAGGAAGGGAGCAGTCAGTCTTGAGCAAAGGGGGCGTGATCAGAGCACTCCGTGGCAAGTGCCGACAGCTCATGATCAGGAAAGTCATGTACCCAGTTCTCCAAGGCGAAAACGCGATCAAGTTGTTCAAGCGTCGGCCTATTATGCTCATTTGACCAGGTGTAGAGGCGCCCCTTAAGGTTCAGCTCCTGCAGCTCAGTATCGTTGATGAATCATCGAAAATGATTCATCGTACTTCTATTTAGCCACTGATACTAGAAAAATTCTTAACCATAGTATCATCTATCTTCTTATAACACTTAATACTAGAAAGATTCTTAATCCTCACGTTTAAGTTATTAGCACGCTTTTCAAATCACATTGAGTGGTCTCTTTTCTCCTAGCATATAATGCCTCAACTTAAATGATTTATCCTTCGAAACACACTTTGGTCGCAAGTATATAGTTGTCACGGATCACCGAAACTTACCGTGCATCTACTGGCCGAGATACTTAAAAAAAACATACCTAGATTACATTGATGAAGGGCTATTGTTGTACAAATGTACTTTCAATAATTCTTTTAGCACAACACTAGCGAATTCGAGAAAAACTTTTCTCTCGGGTAATTATTATACCTCGTTCAGAGACCTCACCGTAGTGCGCTTGCTCAGAGGAGTCGTTCGCATGTCCACCTGATCGGCTCAGCTGTGTTGCGGCGCCGCCGCCTCCGGCCGCAATGTGGAAGCACCCCATGTGCCACCGCCGAGCTAGCAGTCTGCCATAGCTGCAAGCAAGCTGCCTGCCGATCCGGCGCGGTGTGGACGCGAGCTCACATGCGCTGCGTGAGTCCCACAGCCCGCAGCTGCGGCCTGCGGGCCACACCCACGCTCTATCCATCGATCCACGGCCGTTGTCGTGCTCGTGTCGCCACCGGACGACCCGCCCCCCGGGGACCATGGGCACGAGCGCCCCCCTCGCTCTCGCTCTCTCACGCCCATGCCCATGCCGCCCGCCGAGCACCTGCGCTGTCCCCGTCGCCAGCGACTCGCCACGTTCACGCGGGCACACTCTTCTTCGCACTTCAGAGTTCAGAGTGGATAAATACCCGCAGGCCGCAGCGCCTCCAATCTTCATACACTACCTGCAGAAGCAGTCAGTGAGTCAGCCAGTTCCATGGCGAGACCACGAGCAGCGGCAGAGCTCCTCCGCTTCTTCTTCCTCCTCGCCCTCGCCGCCGGCGCCGCGGCTGCCGCCACAGCAGACGCGCCGGCGCCCGCTGCTGCCGAAGGGTCGGCGGCGGCGACAACGAAGCCGCCGGCGGGGTGCCGGCGCGGCGAGCTGGTGGTGCGTCAGCGCGCGACGGGGCGCACGGTGGAGGGGAAGCCCGAGTACGCGGTGGAGGTGCGGAACGCGTGCCGGTGCGCGCAGTCCCGGGTGGTGCTCCGCTGCTACGGGCTGAGCAGCGTGGAGGCCGTGGACCCGCGCGCCATCCGCGCCGTGGACGGCGAGCGCTGCCTGCTCCGCGGCGGGCGCGCGCTGGCGCCCCGCGGCGGCGCCGTGCGCTTCACCTACGCGTGGATGACGCCGCAGGACTTCCCGCTCGTCAGCTCCACGGCGCACTGCTAGTGCTAGCCTGCTAGCTAGCTGCATACCCATCTCATCTGGATGGGCTCCTCCCATAGTTTCCTACTGATCGATTCAGCGAGCAAGATTAGCAGATGATCCATTATTGAGTTGCAAGTGTAATTAAACGAGCTTGATTAGGTTGGACACACGCTCATTTGTGGCGTCCTTTGTTTAGGCTTGGAGAGTGATTTAGTTTTGTGGCTCGGTTTGTTGTACTGCCTGTTAACCTTGCGTTATAAGTGTGCTCCTTTTGTGCTCTCCCTGGATGATAACATTGTGACTCTCAAAAGGAAAAAAAAAATGTCAGAGGTGGATTGGATTGAAGTGAATTGAGTACGTGGAGTCACGGGAGCAAATGGGCAATCCCGAAGCAGGTGTGTAGGGAGGCAGGCGACGGACACGCCGCGACACGCGCCACCTTTCATCGTGTGCCTTGTCCTTTCCGCCACCGCTCATCATGTCCCAACACGCGACCTCTCCAGCTTTTGTCAACTCCATTATTTCTCTCGATCTCGAGAGAGAGTAGTTGTGCCGCCATGGTGGTGGTCGTCGTCTCTTTGCTTGCATTGTGGCCTTGTGGGCCTGTACGATCAATTGGCCCGACTATGAATCGCTCTGCTGGCCCGGGGGCCTCTAGGATCAACCCCACACGGCCACACGCGGCTACGCTACTACAGTCTACACGAAGGCAAGCAAACGGGGAACAAAATCCAGTCGGCCCACGATTGGTTGGTTAGCCGTGCGAAGATTGGGCTGGCAGCTGCACTGGTCCTCTCTCAAAAGAAAAGAAAAAAGAGATGGGATAATTTTTCTTCGCCAGGGAGGGGTCGACTTCAAGCTGGGCGCTCCGACCAAAGGAGATTACAAGGACTTGGATGTAATTTCTTTTTCTGTTGAGGGTGTTCTTGTAAGTTGGACTTTAATCACCAAAATTTATCAATGAAATATAAACCCAATTTCTCTAAAAAAAATGCATGCCGGCGAGTTGCATGCGGAGGGGGGGTTTGTCCCACTTCGCCAACGCAAGGCGAGCGCGGGTTGTCGCCGTCGTTTCGAAATTCTAAAACACGCACATTTGAGAAGTCATTTGAACCTTTGTCGTGCTGTCGATGTGGGTCTTGGCCCGTCAGGCTCCTTGCAGGTCGAGTCCGTTCATAGGTTCCTTGCTGGTTGAGCCCGATGAAGCCTTACCGGCTTTTACCCATCCATAGACAACTTTATTTTTTTTGCAATTTTCTGAGGATTTTCTTTTGCAGCAATAATATTTTCCTTCCTTGCGGCTATCACAGTTATTGATCATGCCCGTGTGGAGATGTAACAAAAATAGAAACTATTTTTGCTCCCCATACTTAACTGCGTGTAAGTACATACATTCAAAAACCATATAAACAAGTTATGAAAATAATTATGATTGTAACTAGGGTGGAGATATTTGAATTAATGAATTCCCTAAGAAGCAACACATACCCAGATGAATTAACCCGCCGTACTTTTAATGTAAGGAATGTTTCATATTTTAAGCATGCCAAATTTATTTATGATATTTTTTAGTAGTCATTTGATGTAATCCAATTATTTTTAAGTAATTTTACTTTTTAAACACATGCATATGGCACATGCATCTCCACTATTACTTTGAAAGAACTGGAAGATGTACACAACCTCGTGATTGACCATGATATACAAAGAACAATAATAAAGCAATCATGAGATGTCTATTTACATAATATCATATCAAACCACAGTAACTATTGTGAGAGGAAAATAATTCTTCTCCTCCGTTCCAGTATTATTTGTGATTTTCTCATATATGCGTATGGTATTATTAATTATTGAATAATTTTTTATTTTACTTAACTTTATTGACTAAATTTTTATAAATATAAAGGTTTTAAAAACACGTGCCTGTGACACGTGCCTCTCCACTAGTATTTGAAAAGAAAATTATTATTTTCTCGCTGCAGTTGCTGCTAGCCCAAAAATCTTCTTGCAAACTGGGCTTTTGAGCCCAAGTAAATATTCCAGATAGCAGGCAGGACGCTGTGTACCCCTGAGGCCCAGTCCACATGGTTGAACCTGTTTGAGGGAGACATCGAGTACAATTTCTTCAAATTTTCTCCTCTTTTGCTCTAGAGAAAGCAGCAGCGGAATTCTGATTTCAGGTCCGCACCTTTTCTTACCTTGGGGACACTAGAGTACAGTTTTGAGTTCAAGAGTGGCTGGTACGGTTGGCACAGGTGCAGCCAGCGTCCTATATATTCTGCACGTTTCTTTCCAGAACAAACTCAGTATACGATACGATGGTTTCGCAACAAAAAGAAAAAGTATACGATGATACTGTCGTATAGTGGGCGTCGTGCCCCCAGCAGGCTGCGCTGACCTAACTTCCTCCCGTAGACGATTGACGATTCCGCATCTTTGCAAAAAGGAGTACGGTACAGACTCTGTAGCCGGGCCTTGCGCGCACGCACGCCCGTGCCATACACTTGCCCAAACGCAAGAGCCGACGGAGACAGGGGGTCGTCTCGTCTCGTCGAACCGGCAACGGCCTGCGTGCCGCGTGCGTTTTGTAGTAGCACGGGGCACATGCACGCACCCGCGCGCGCGCGGCTTTCCCACGGATTTCCTCGACCGCCCCTCCCAAGATCTCTCTATCGGCCACCTCCCCGGGCGGGCGGCGGGTCCGACGAACGTGGCCGCGATCGCGCGCGGAATCCGCAAGTGGCAGCAGCGCAAGTGCGACGTTGCCGGGCGTGGAGGCGAGACGTTTACGCCTCAACTGTGGCAAGGGGGCGGCGACTGCTGACTGGGTACTATTCAGGTTAGGCGCCGACGATCTGCCGTACAGGTTCGGCGAGATCGAGTCGTGTAGTTTCTGTAGAATCCGAGCGGAGATCTGACCTGATCGCTAATGAACTGCTTGAGAATCGCTTGCTTGATGTGCAGTCAGTGAAGGACCGAGTGAGATTAACACCGCTAAACGAACTTAACTGTCTGTCACTAGGCATCCTGATCACTGCTGCTTCCAGAACGAGCTGCCACGAGTCCACCGTTGTCGGTAGGATTCGGCAGAGCGTGAGCGACGGGCGACGGCGCCGCCAGCCAAAACCATCGCTCGTTCAATTCAACGCAGGGTGCCGCTGCCGCCACCAACCGTTCGCCGGTTCGCGTGCAACAGCGGTGGCTCCCTCCCACGGCGGGAGATTCAGGCCAGAACCACCACAAGGGAAAGGGAGATGAGGAGATCCCAGCCGCACTCGCACCGGACCCTCGGTTACGCCCCCCCCCCCCCCCCCCCCCCCGGCGGAAGCGGATACCACCGCGTCAGGCCAATCTCAATAGAAGTGGTATAGCAGTGTTATGAGCATTAAATTTACTGACATGACATGAGAGAGAAGAGGGGAAGAGTTATGGGATGAGAGAGAGTGCCATGGTGATGATACTCCTAATTTTGTTAACTGTGTGATGATATTCTCCACTGAAACTAACATTACTGGACGCCGTGCATGGAGATGGAGACACCACCGCCCACCGGCGAAACCTGATCGCCCAACAAGGACAGCCGAAGCCACGGCATTCCCTCCACAGATCTTGGGAGAAGCTGAAACGATCATCCAACAAGGACAGCTGAAGGTAAGACACGACATTCCCTCCACAGATCTTGGGAGAAGCTGAAACGAACTTGAACAGCTTTTACACGCTGCAGCCCTCCGGGGTTCCAGGCAGCTAGGGTGCAGCAAATCCACCACAGGCCAGCCACAAATTTCGGAACCCGCCCGGCTGCAGGACCTACTACTAGTAGTCTATTACATATATTTACAACGAATTTGAATGGTACAATGGTGAATCGGCGATGCAGCAACAGGTTAACATAGAATTGCTACTGTCAGCAGCGCCTCGAGCCACCGCCGCGGTCGTACATGCGCTGGATCTCCTCCCGGTACCCGCTGAGGGACTTGTGAGGCAGGGCCGGAGTCAGCTCCAGCACGTCCCCCATGCTCAGCTTCGGTTCGGGTCGCTTATGGGCTCATGGTTCACCCTCGGCCGCAGGTCTTCCTTCATGGGAATGCTGTAGGGCTCCACCTTGGGCTGTTGGCACCGACGCGGTCCATAAGGTCCATCACGGTTGAGTTTGCCGGGAATTCTTGGACAGACATCTGAAATTGCAGGCGCAAAGTTCATCAGATAACTGGTCCAAACATAAACATTTGCGACCAACCATGTATGAAATAAACCAGAGAGCAGAGACTAGGCTGACCTTCTCGTGCTCCAGCGGGATGACAAATATCGGTCCGTCATGGTTGCATTGGCGGGTATAAGAGTAAGGGCAGTCCTCCGAATGCAAGGGAAACGGGCAAGGTGGCCTCACGGTATCACTACTGCCAGGTGACCTAGTCCGTTCCTTGTTCATCGCTTCGCATTGCCACGTAAGAACCCATCTTGCCCATTCCACCATTTGCAGCACAAAGGAATGCCTGCAGGTACCTTCCTTGTACCTCCAATGCGCGGCAAATCCATACTCAGCCTGCAGATGCATCTCCTTTGTGCGAATTTGGACTTCGAACGGGTGAATGCCATCACTCATGACAACGGTGTGCAATGATCGATACTTATAGCAAGCAAAATTCAAATGAACATACTGAATTTTTGTCTTTGCATACCCATTTAATTTTGGACGTGATATGTAATCCTTGAATAATCTTCGAGGAACTTGAGGCCACAATTTATGAACAACAGTAAGTGCCCGGTAGCAATCTTCTTCCTTCTCAACCACGAGGCGCAGGCCATGGATATCGTGTATCTCCTCCATTGTCAAGTTCTTACTGATGATTTAACCAAATTCAGTAAGCAATTGTGCAGAAAAAAATGTTTAATTATCAATCAGTTCAAATTATATGAACGGAAAAAATTATGCTTTTACATACTCTTGCATCTTTGAATGAATACTGCATAGGCTCTTGTGCCTCCCAGAAAGATTGTGATACGATACACCAGCATCTCTCAGACCTTTATCTAGTCCCGCGTGAGCGTGGCAGTGAGCGTGCAAACAGAGATGGGAAACTCCTCGAACAAAGGGTAAATTTGCTGATGGACACTCTTCGATGTTGTCTTTTGCTGGTGAACACTACTAAATCATGCATTTGCCGGTGGACACTCTTCAAATTTGGATATTTGCTACAAGACATCATCTTCATTAAAATAATAATTTTCAAGTTTAGAGGAGAGAGAAAACATGTAAAATGACCAAATGCCCCTGTAGGACTACACTACCCAGATATGCATAGATAAAAAAAGAACCATTACAATTTACAGGTTCAGTATCCATACATGTTCAAAAGCCGTACATGTCAAGCTATACAAGTTCAGCTATATTCAAAAGTTAAATAAACAGCACATTTACTTCCATTATGTTAAGTGCCACATTTACTTCCATTATGTTAAGTGCCAGCAGCAGTGCCTTCCTCGTAAGAGGAGTCCCAGGACTGTTGTCGAGGATGCTGTTGTTCAGGTCCAATGTGCAGAGGTCGAACTTCTTTAGCGAATCCACACTGTGTGTAGACGTTTCATCGGAGTGTTCGACCGTCTCTCCATACGCACGACGACCAACAGACGCGGCCGAACGAGCACCAGAGAGGGCACACCGGGAAGCTGCTGCAGGATCCGTGGCGGTCGGCGCTGGGCACATCTGGCAAGCGTGGGGCGGGCCGCAGCGGCGTGCCGTCTGGGAGTAGGGGCACCGGTTCAGAGAGTCGACGGCGTCTGATTTTTGGGCTGGGGTGCAGCGCTGCACTGATTTGTGTGAGGATGGGGTGGAGCTACACGAGCAGGGTCGATTTTGGTGTGATTTGGGGCCGGCGGCGCCGCTGCCTAGGCTACAGACGGTGGCCGGCGGCGCCCTGCTTCCTGTCGCTGGTGGGGAACAGGGGATGGGAACGGACTTGGCTTGGGAACCGAACAGGTGGTGGGAGGGACCGGATGGAATGGATAAGATGTCAAGGGTATTTTGGTCTTTCTTTTAATTCTTTTACTTCTTTTATCGGAATATAAATATTATAATACTCCGTACATGTGGTGCCCTATAGGAAATAGATAAATATAGAGAGTGTTTCAAAGAAAGAATTGAGTACTGTCCATCAGCAAATATCGACATTAAATGGTGTCCAGGAGCAAAATTACCCTCGAACAAATCATGTCAGCTACTCCGTTTCAAGTAATTCCCTAATGAATCTTTGACACACATGACGTGCGTGCAAAACACACAGTAGTGCAAAAGAAAATAGAAACGGGCGCCTGATGAGGAATTGAAGATTATGATCATTCAAAATAGAGACAATGAGCTTGTTTTATGTATCACTATTCAAATCATCTTTCTTACTTCCTAAGGAGTTATGCATGATTAAGAAAAGAAAAGGTACGTATGACAAATGTGCTCTGCACTCAGCAGTCTAGGGTGGCCCATGGCACACATCGATGAGGTTTCTTGAAATGCTTGCGAAGAGAGAGAGGGGAAGATCAACTTTGGAACTGATGACTCCGTCCGCCTATATATTCAAGTAGTGCAGCGAGATCCACCCGATCAGTTGGGCTCAGTAGTAAACTGCCTTGTAATTGACTTGTCACAACGATAAGTCGTCCGCCCAAACACCCATCAGTTTACATGCAGTTTACTTCAACATAACAGTAACACTAAAATATATATATTACTATATATGTCTTATATATATCGATCTCCAAGGGATCCTTATTATTAGTCTAGTTTACTAATTAAAATAATTTGATCTCCGAGGGTGATGGAACTTAACCATTCGTCGTTTGATTGTTGTTTCCTTAATTGTTCTTACTCACATCATAATGAAACATCATTCGGGGTTTCCTGAATAATAAGTTGTTTATACCATAATAACGAGGTCGCTGATGTATTTGGGGCATAAATCTAGTCATTTATTTCATAATGCAATTATTTCATAATGATTGGTGGATGTGACTACTATTGTTTGGATAATTTTCATGATATAGCCGTTTCACCATTTTGTTGGAATTATGCTATGTGTAGCAAATATTTAATGATTCAATGAAATCATAATTTTATCATTTAGAGAAGTCTTATATTGATGTGATGCTTTAGAATGATATGCTAAAATTTTTCATTCGAATCTATTTTGATGATTCACATGAAACTTTAGTACTTTGGTATTAGTTTATATTCTGGCAATATAGGGATTAGTTAGCCAGTATCTCGATATCCCACTTTTGTCGTGTTCTGATTTGATAATAAATCAAGATCTTTGGTGTCATTTAGATATCCGTGGATATCTGATTTGACTTCAACCTGTACGATATTGTTGGAGTTGCACTAATTTGAGCTAGCAAGGTATCTACAAAAGCAATATCAGGCATGTTGCAATTTGTACGATACAAAAGCGCCTTTTGGCACTAAGTTCCTCATCCCATCCCAGGATTTAAATGGATATTGATCCATTTTTAGGGATTGAATGGATAAAGTGTTGATGGATATGATTGTCTAATATTATCCGGATATTGATGCACAATATCACTTGAATATTCGTAAACCTATATAGGTGTGTTTAGTCGAAGACATAAACATCCTTTGGTTTTACCCAATTTTCACCTCGAATTCTATCATAAATGAATGCTTGTTGTTTGTGTGCTGAGATGATGAAACTTCCATTTGGAATTTATTTATGAACACACATATGTGATCATAGTTATTAGAGTAATCCTTTTATGGGAGATACTCATCTAGTCAGTTGTACCACAATCAACTTGACTGTCTCAAGTTATAGAGTGACTTGTACACAATGTATGTTGTGATTTCTCATTTGAATTCAGCATATAAAGTCCTCTGGGGACATATGAATCCAAATTTATCAAATTCAATTGATCTGGCAATAATTGAATATGAAAACATAATTCTCACACATACAATGATGTATGTTGCTCGGTCTCTGCGTGAAACCATGTGCTACAAGCTCTCGCTATCTCACCACCTTACTATCTTAAAGAAAAGCATTGTGAGAAGTAGCTAACACTTATCATTTGAAGATGAGAGCAGTTCTTCTTAATTGACACCTTTGATTTGACTCATTTTGAGTGTTTGTTAACACTCTACCTAGGACTTTTGGTCTGGATCTAGTTGAAGGTGCATAGCAATTTTTAAATAGGAGTATATGTCGGTTCCGGAAATGGACGACAGCTAAACTACTCGACAGTGCGTGTCATGCGTCGTGATCGGAGGTAACCTAGCACATAATGACTCGAGAGATTATACTGGTTCAGACGAGAATGCCCTACGTCCAGTCGGGGGTCAGTCGGATGTATTGCTCGAGCCCAGGTGCTCGTGAGAGTTGGGGAGTACAAGCTTTCGAGTGCTAGAGAGCTAAGGTGTTCTATCCTGTGTTCGAATCTAAGGGACCCCTCTTTTATAGTTCAAGGGGGGCCCATATTACAGTAGGTCCTTGGAGGAGAAGGCTTCTTGGAAAAATATCTTTGACTCTGGCAGTCGGGCAGCTCATGTTGTTGACGGGTCCGTCCAGGTCGTCAGTTGGTGATGTCCTTGGAAGATTGCGTAGTCCTGAAATCCTGGAGGTCTCCTGGTCTTGATCCTGTACGCCGGGTTTGGTTGATCGCAGGGTACGGGAGCCCTGATGGGATGGCTGTCCCATCGGGGGGATTGTTTATATGCCAAGTCCCATCTCAAATGATGGTTTCTTGGAGGTCAAGCCGCGATGACGCCCGACTTGATCATCAAAAAGGACCAAGTGGATGCCACAGTGGCGGTCTTCTGCATGGCAGAGGCACAGTGGCCCACTGTGTAATGTACGATCCCGGGAAGGCAGCACCCATGTGGTACGGTTGGGTTTGACCCCCCGCGGGGTCAGATTTGCCTGTTCGTGTTCAAGTGTGACTTCCTCTTTGGGGCGTATCCGTAGTGGATCCAATCCAGTTGAGAGTCGGGAGGGGGAGGAGCAACATCCGTGGCTTTCAGTCGAGTCCGAACGAGAACACTTGGACTCGCGTCGTGGGCTATAGAGTTTGATTTTCTGGAACCTCCCAGGCGGATCTTATGGGCCTGGACGGCCCACGAATGCCGCGTCTCTTAAGGCCACGAGCGCAAGAATATTCCCGGCCTTGGCCTGACGAGGCGGGCCCGCTAGTGGCCCCGGTTCTTGGAATCCAACAATATATGTCAACAAATTTGTAGTCTTAATAAAATTGATTGATCACAATCAATATATTTTGTGAGAAATTAACCCTTTTGAATTCTATGTCATTTCCCACGATAGTAGAATTAGGGCGTTCCTTGACCCAGTGCCTGAATTTATGTGCACATATACTAGGCTTTTGAATGCTAAACATTCATAGGCTTTGGATGTGAATAAATCCATAAAATATCTAATAACATTTATGATATTGATTTGCATTTACTATCTTGGAGGATATCTCCCCCTGTTTCCGCGGATGCTTCTAATAAGCTATATTCCTAGCTTGGGGCCATACTTCTCCACCTCTTATTTTGACATGGAGTTGAGTGATTGTTCACTCTTTCTAGCACATTAATTTCAGGAATTTTTTATGACACTTTTGATGAGTAAATGCATTTGGCAAGCTATTTGCAATATGTTGCAAATATAATATGTTCTGAACTTTTGGTTCAAATATTCTTTGTGTATATGTGGATATGAGGATTGAATGTGATAACATTATTTTGTAATTCCTGGCATTCTATGTTTGTGGTATTAATCTCCCCCTAACGCCTGAAATTTTTCTAAAAATGTAGTAAGCATACGTGCTTATGAATTAAATCTCACCATCTGTTGCCCCACCTCTTGCGATGGGTTAATCCATAACAGCTCGTACTGTTGCTTTCTCTGCCGCTTGTTGTAATTCTTCCTTGTAGCGGTCATGCTTCCTATAGCTAGCCCGGTCCTGCTGGAACCCATCCTTGATGGTCAACTTAGAGGACAAGCCTCTGATGCGGCCTCCATGCTCTTTGGACCCAATGGTTGTACTGAGTATATCCTTGTCTCTCTTGGCTTTGAACTTTCCTTGCTTCTGGAGCTCAAAAGTTCGTACATTTTTTGTGCAACGGCTTCAGTTTTGGGTTGATCAAACTTAGGCTTGCCATCCACTATAGTAAGTTTCCTTGCTTGAAGCCACCACCAACCACATTCGTTTAAGCCTTCAAAAGGGTCGGGTTGCCCGGCGGCTATTGCTGCCTCTCTTTCATGCCGCCACTGATCGACCATCCTTTGGTATCCACTCGGCCCAAGATGAACTCTATGTATGTTGCTCTGTTCAAGTTTTCTATTCCTTTGTCTTAGGTCTAGAGCTTCCTCAGAAGTTTTTTGCCGAACAAACTCCTCCCATTGTGCCCATGTGATTTCCCCGTAATCTGCAAATGGCTCTCGACCCTTCTGGACATACTTGGTATTAAGATCACTCTTCCACCGGCGGAAAATTTCACCCAGCATCTTCTTAGCATAATGCTTAACTCTTTTCATGAGTTCCTCGTGGAAAAAATAAATGTTTTGCTCAACAGTGCCCACATCACTTCTTTCTTCCCCTCAAGAACCGTTAGCCAATCGTGTATCGTTGGATCCAAAACAATCTTTGTTTTGATAATAGAACCGATTGTGTTCCGAAACTTTGCACACACCACAGGAGGCTCTATGGGCTTGTCTGCTGCGTTAACTGCATGGACCGTCCAATGGCCTTCGGGTACTGGTTCCTTCCTCGTTGACCCCGTTTGCTCTTGCTTTGGCTGCTAGAGGTCGTATGTTGAGGTTCCGGACTGGAGCTATCATTGCATTGGAGCTCTTCCTTTTGTGGGGCTTGGGGGTCGGCGTTTACTCCTTACTATCCGAGCCGCCTACATGGATCATAGGATTTTGACTAGTCATTACGCGTTGTCTTTGAAAAACATATACTAAAAGGTAGATTGTAATTAATCGTGTGTAGTCATTACCCGAACTGGATTCGGAATGTAGTCCGGATCATACTCCGACCTTGAACGGCGTTCGCTTGGAGCGATCGGGTGTGGATCTATTAGATCGTGCTACACGCCGTCTACCCAACCCCCGTGTCCAATCCCAGGTCCTCCGTTCTGCAGGTCATCGGCATCGTCGGCATCGTCGTCGTCCCCAGATTGCATACCATCGTCGGCATCGTCGTTACCGGTTTGCACACCGACATTGGCCAGGTCGTCCCACGACACCTGGGATGCAATTCGCTCGATTTCGTCGATTTTCGGTGCTGCATGCTCCCTTTGCGGGGATGATGACAATGGTCGATCCATGTTTTTGGGCAGAAGCACAAAACAATACCTTATATTACATCATTAGAGTGTCACAATAATTCATTCACGATACAAAATTAAAATGCTTGAAATATAAACTTTCTCATATTCAGAGTTGAACTAAAATGAATTTCTCTAATTCACTAACATTTCACTAAAAATAAAATTCAAATAAAATTTCATCCAACAGTCCTCATATACATGAATAATATTCATTTACAGAAAAAATAAAAAAAACTTGGTACACTGAAATATTACAATGGATACAAAATAACTACAATAATGAAAATAATATTCATAAATAAATAAATAACTACATTCATATACTCACACTCACTTATCAAATTTCACATTCAAGTTACATTCATATTCAAATTACATTCACATTCACTTGCTAATATATTGTAGAACATTCATATTTAGAGTTCAAATGGAAAAAAAGAATAAAACTAAATCAAGGAAACAACCGGACTTTACCTCAGCTTGGGGAGAAGGGGGAGGAGGAGGAGGCGTCGGCTCGGGGAGGAGGAGGCCAGGTCAGGGGCGAGGGCAGCGTGGGGAGGAGGAGGACCTTGGGCGGGCGGAGCCGGGCAGCGCGGCGGCCAGCGGCGCCGGAGTTCGGGCCGGGTGGATCCGAGGAGGCCGCGCCGGATCCTGGAAGGAGGAGGCCGGGGGCAAGGGCGGCGCGGGGAGGAGGAGGAGCTCGCGGGCGCTGGCGACGGCGGCACGGGGAGGAGGAGGAGCTTGGGACGGAGGAGCGGTGGAGGCGTCGGACCTCGGGGTGGGGAGGAGGGAGCGGCTGTGGCGGCGCGGGGAGGGGAGGGACCTCGGGAGGGGACGGAGCTGCAGTGCGGTGGGGAGGTGGAGGAGCGGCAGTGCGGAGCGGGAGTGCGGAAGAAGAGCGGCGGCGCCGGAGGAAGGAGCTGCGGCGGCAGCGCGGGGAGGGGACGGAGCTCGGGAGGGGATTCAAAATTTCGGCAGCCTGCCGGTGTCCCGCGCGAAAGCCGAAAATTTTGCTAAGTGCCGGGTCTCATCTCGATTATATAGGACGAGCATTTGTAGGGGCGGGTGACGCACCCACCCGCCCCTACAAATGGTTTTTCTATTTATTCCAAAAATACATTTAATTAAAAAAAATAGTAAAACACATAAAAAACGTGAAATTTTTACCATAAGCATATTGTGATGTGTATAACATAATAAAATTTGTAAAACCACATTTCAATGTATATAAAGGTTAAACGTGTTGAAATCATAATGTATAGTTAACCCACATATTATCTCATGCTACACATGGATAACTTTGTGTTTTTAACACTCTTAGTTAATACATGTATTGAAACATTATTTCCGTATTTTTTTCCTTGTTCTATTAGTCACAATATGCTTATGGTGCAAATTTTACTTTTTTTTGGATGTGTTTTGCTATTTTTTTTGTATTAAATAAATTTTCAAAATAAACTGAAAAAAATATTTGTAAGTGCGGGTGGGGGCCTAACCTGCCAATAAAAAATCTATTTCTAGGGGCCGGTTAGGCCCTCACCTGCCCCTACAAATGGTTTTTCTATTTATTCCAAAAAAATTTATTAGATAAAAATAGCAAAACACATCAAAAAACGTGAAATTTTTACCATAAGCATATTGTGACGTGTATAACATAATAAAATTTTCAAAAACCACAATTCAATGTATATAAAGGTTAAAGGTGTTGAAACCATGATGTATAGCTAACCCACATACTATCTCATGCTACATATGGATAACTTTGTGTTTTTAACACTCTCAGTTATTACATGTATTGAAACGTTGTTGCCGTATTTTTTTCTAGTTCTATAAGTCACAATATGCTTATGAAGAAAATTTCACTTTTTGGGATGTGTTTTGCTATTTTTTGGTATTAAATGAATTTTTGGGATAAACTGAAAAAATATTTGTAGGGGCGGGTAGCGGCCTAACCCGTCCCTACAAATCTATTTCTAGGGGTGGGTTAGGCCCCCACCTGCCCCTACAAATGGTTTTCCTATTTATTCTAAAAATTCAATTGATTAAATAAAAATAGCAAATCATATCAAAAAACGTGAAATTTTTATCATAAGCATATTGTGATGTGTATAACATAATAAAATTTTCAAAAACCACATTTCAATGTATATAAAGGTTAAAAGTATTGAAACCATAATGTATAGCTAACCTACGTACTATCTCATGCTACACATGGATGACTTTGTGTTTTTAACACTCTTAGTTATTACATGTATTGAAACATTGTTGCCTTATTTTTTCCTAGTTCTATAAGTCACAATATGATTATGGTGCAAATTTCACTTTTTTTGGATGTGTTTTGCTATTTTTTTTGGTATTAAATGAATTTTTGGAATAAACTGAAAAAACATTTGTAGGGGCAGGTGGGGGCCTAACCCCGGGTGGGGGCCTAACCCACCCCTACAAATCTATTTCTAGGGGCGGGTTAGGCCCCCACCCGCCCCTACAAATTATTTTCAATTCTATTCTCAAAGTTCATTAATTTGGTTCAAAAAATAGCAAAACGGCCAGCCCCAGCTGCAGGGACGTTCGGAGAGTCCGAACGGACCGGCCGCAGCGCCATTCATGGCAGGGACGTTCGGACGTCCAAACGTTCGAAAATACTTTGTTTAATTTATTTAATTCAATGAATATAGCAAAACATGTTTAAAAAAACTGAAATTTTTACGGTAATCCTATTATGACTTATAGAACTTATAAAATAATGGAAAACCATATTTTGATTCAGTGAAATTTTTAACCTAAGCGTATTGTGACTTATAAAGCTAGAAAAATAACAAGCATATTTCAGTATATTTAATGAATACATTTAGAATAATTTATTCAGAATATATGGATGCACTAGCTAGATATTAGAGAAACAATTATATGAATCCAAAAATAATTTACTAGCTGCATATATATTTAAGCGATAACAATTCTCGATTCTCCGTCCTTGCGTGCCCATGGTCTGTCGTCTTTTCTCATGCTTGCTTCTATAATCCTCATCTTCTGTGGTAGGTCTGTGAAGAGGTTCATTTTTTCATATTGATTATATTCTTCCACATCATCGATACCATCAACTCCTATGATATCTTGTTTTCCAGGGACGACAATGTGATTTGTCTTCTTTGTGGGATCAGCTACGTACATTACCTGTGCGACCTGTGAAGCAAGTACCCATGGGTCATCTTTGTAACCGACATTGTTGAGGTCAACAATCGTGAGCCCATAGCCGTCGATCTCAACACCTCTTGGGTGCTTGACCCAACGACACTGAAATACCGAGACTTGTATATTGGAACCATAGTGCACTTCCCATATATCATCTATGACGCCATAGTATGTGGTACTTTGGCCTGTTCTCTCGTCTAAGGCTTCAATACGAACACCACTATTCTGAGATACGGTCTTCTTGTGCTTTGCAGCAGTATAAAATAGATATCCATTAATATCATACCCTTGCCATGACGTGACCTGGCTAGATGGGGCAGCTGCCAGTCTTTTGATAGTTTGTTCTTCCACGGTCTCCCCGTCTGGTAGATCCAATTTCTTCAACCAAGCAGTCAATCGACGCTTATGCTCTCTCATGATCCAATCATCCAAGCGGCCATTACTTTCTGCATGAATCAAGCTCAAGTGTTCATTGACTAAAGGTGTCATTATCGTGATGTGCTGTAAGATGCTATAATGTGCTTGTTGCACACCTTTGAAATCCTTGTCGATGAAAGTTTTCTTCCCAACTGTGTCAACCCCTTCCAATCTCCCCAAAAAGCATGGAACAGGGAGACCATATACCTACTTTATCCTTTAGGTAACCTAGGCAGCACTCGATGACTTCCTCGGTACTGTATCCCTCTATCATGGACCCCTCCGGGTATGCACGATTCAGTACGTACCGGTTTAGAATGGACATGAAACGCTCATACGTCCACATTTCGTGTAGGTAAAGTGGACCAAGTGCACGTATCTAGTCGACCATGTGAATCATTAGGTGCTCTGTTATATCAAAATATCCCGGAGGGAAGCACATCTCGAGCTGCGCCATAGTCTCCCCAATAAATTCTTAGAGATTCTGCAATTCATCTTCATCGATCACCTTTTGAGAAATCTTGTTGAAAAAGTAACACAACCGAGTGATTACCATCTTCACGTATACTGGCTTGATTGCTCTGATTACAATAGGGAGGAACACCGTCAGCAACACGTGACAATCGTGACAGTTATAGCCACATAGTGAGAGGTCTTTCATCGAGACTAATTTCCTTATGTTGGATGAGAAACGACTTGGGACTCTGATCGCCCGTAAGCTCTCGCACATTGCTTTCTTCTCATCATGTGTCAAGTTGTAGCTAGCAGGGGGAAGTTCATATCTTCCATTCGCTTTATCCATAGGGCGAAGATCTTCTCTTATCTTCATGGCTACCAGGTCTTGACATGACTTTAAGGTATCCTTTGTCTTTGTTGATGTCTCAAGAAGGAGCCCAATTGTGTTACCAAACACATTCTTCTTCAGGTGCATACCATCGATTGCATGGCGGACCTCAAGATCCGCCCAATACGGCAAGTACTTGTAGAAGATAGATTGTTTCTTGAATGGTACACCTTCGATAGGTGCCTTATCTCTGTTTCTCTTCTTTCCATCTTTCGTCATCTTCCCATAGGTGACTTGGATGGTCCTGACCATTTCGAAAACATAGTGCATGTCTCGTTTTACTGGTGCAGAATGTAACTCAGACTTGCCATCAAAAAAGTTGTAGAACTTCTTACTTTGGTACCGATGTCCTTCCACCAAGAAGCGCCTGTACCCAAGGTAAACTACCTTTCTAGAACCTTCTAGGAAAGATGATACAGTGTCATCCACGCAGACAATGCATCCTGTCCTACCTTTGACCTGTCCTGAAAGGACAAACAATGCTTGGTAATCATGGATGGTGACAAAGATAATGGCTCTTAGATTAAAGGGCTGCCGTGTAAAACCATCAACGATATTGATATTCTCCTTCCATAGAGTTTCCATCTCTTGCATCAGAGGCTCAAGAAAAACATCTATATTGATGCCGGGATGCTTGGGGCCTTGTATAAGGATCGATAGCAAAAGATACTCTCTCTTCTGGCACAACCATGTAGGAAGGTTGTACATCGTCAAGATCACTAGCCATGTGTTGTGAGTGCTAGTTCTATCACCAAACGGATTCATTCCATCAGTAATCAACCCAAACCGAACATTCCTCGGATCCTTTCCAAATTCCATATAATACTGCTCATCGAACTTCTTCCATTGGCGAGCATCAGCTGGATGTCGAAGCTTTCCGTCGCCCTTCTTGCGCTTATCCGAATTCCACCACCGCATCAATTCAGCATCCTTTGGGTTGGAGAAGAAACGCCTCAGGCAATCCGCAACTGGAAGGTACCACATAACCATGGCAAGAATTCTTCTCTGCTTCTCAGAAATGCCTAAAGTAGTGTCTACTGGCTCATCAGAGGCAACACTATTCCTTGCACCCTTCCTCTTCCTTTTATCCCCATTCGATGGACCTTGAATGTTGTCACCACAATAACTGACATTGTTCTTGTATCGACTTGCAGAACAAACAGGGCACTTCTTCAAGTCTTTGAAAGTATCTCCATGATACAAGATACAATGATTTGGACATGCATGGATTCTTTCCACACCAATCATGAACAGACTGACAAGCTTCTTTGCTCGATAGGTATTGGCGGGCACTTTATTTGGCTTTGGAAGCAACCAAGCCAACATATGCAGGAGATCATTGAAACTACTGTCTGACCAACTGTGCTTAGCCTTTAGAGTCAACAACTCAAGTATGAAACGAAGAACGGTCCAGTGTTTTGGACATCCCTTCGATCGCTCATATATATTTCCCTCCACTGATTTTTTCACCGCCTCGAAGTTTGCTAACCCGTTTGCAGTACCTACCAATAGCTCTGCTTTGGTGTGGCGCAACAACTGGCTAAGGAAATAACTGTCATCAAATTCATCGTCACTACCATCATCACTTGCCCTGCCTTGCCCCTCGCCGACACCATCACAATCATCATCGACGAAATCCGCACAAAAATCTGCATAAGTATCAAAAAATCTATCAAAGTCAGCGTCTTGTATCATTTCATCGAGTGTATTCTCCATCGGAGGCAGAGTTTTCTCGCCATGATGCATCCAGATCCTGTAATTCTTAACAAAGCCACCCATCGACACATGCGATCTGATTGTAGTTGTGTCACTGAATACTCTGTTATTCTTGCATGTTTTGCACGGGCAAGGTATCATCTGTGTCTTCTCATTTCTTGCATGGTTTTCCGCAGCATCAATGAATTTATTAATTTCTCCACGAAAATAGGCATCAATCCTGCGTGCTTTGTACATCCATATCCTATCCATCTCTAAACACATCAACAAATAATTTAACTGGATTAAAAAAACTCTTCAATAATTTTGAAAATTTATACCTTCTTCTATTGGTTACTTAGAAATGAGGCTAAAACATAAATATAAATATTAGGTCCAAATGATTATATAATTTTGATGTCCTATACTAAAATAATATAACTTCATCCAAGTTTGAGGCAAACAGAGACCAAAATGCCTCCATAAATATATACTTTAACATGTAAAAGCTAAAAAAAAATACAAAACCCAGCCTATTATTGAACTACTAAAACTTGTTGAAAAAAACTATCATGCATGTGTGTAAATATAGAAAAAAACAAAGCTTCTTCTCTCTCCTCCATAGATCTAGAAATTTGATTACTTATGAATGAGGCTAAAAAATAAAGATTGGGCCCAAATGATTACATAACCTTTTTCTCCCACTAAAATAACCTAACTTCATCCAAAAATTTGAGGCAAATGGAGCCACAAATTGCAAATCCACACCATGGAGATCTAGATCTAGCTAGAGATAAGAGAGCTACATTTAAGCCTTTAAACTATTCTAAAAGCTAAGAAATGACATTGGATTAGCATCCACTTACCTCCTAGAGACCCCAACTCGAAGGAAATCAAGTTTAGAACCTCCCCTCCCCTTTTTTCTTTTTTTTGATTTTCGGGCAGTACCTCCTCCGAGCAAGCACACTGTGCTGTCAGGAGGAAGAACAATGGAGTGCCCAGATTTTTATGGGTCTTTTTAGGGGCGGATGATGGTGCCACCCGTCTCAAAAAATGAATTTACAGAGGCGGGTGGCGCCATCACCCGCCCCTAACAATGAGCCCATTTTCTAGGGCCGGTGATGGCGCCACCCGTCCCTGGAAATTCCATTTTTAGGGGCGGGTGACGCCATCACCCGCCCCTGAAAATGAGCCTTTCAGGGGCGGGTGATGGTGTCACCCGCCCCTAAAAATTGATTTCCAGGGACAAGTCTACTGCTATAGTAACTGTTGACGCCAGATTTTGACACGTGTTGAATCGGCGTCAGGAGAGGAAGAGATTGGCCGATGCGGCAGATCTAAAGGCTACAGTGAAGAATCGGCCGATTGAGGCTACAGTTGGGAATCGGCCGATTGGCGATGCAACTTGCGCCAACAGATAGGGAGGGTGAAACCATTGGAACCACAACAGAGGATCCCGGTCAAAAGTGGTCTGATGTTGGTCAACGGAACGATGCCGACTCGGTCGAGGAGCAATGGAAGGAATCCTGATTGGATTAGGAGATGGCAGCAGAAGATTCTGCGGGAGTCCGTTTCCTTTATTGAAATATTATAGATATAGTAGTTTTCTGTTTAAACCAAGTTTGTAACAAGTTGTAATCGATCAGGAGTCCTGATCCTAGGGTATAAATAGGAGTCGTCAGGGCTTTGTGAACAACAACCAATCAATCAACAAAACACATCTACTTTTTCATAGCACTTTACTTTCAAGTCGGCGACTTCGCCAATACTTTTTCTTCTTTCACGAGTTCGTACGTGTTGGCAGGGCTGCATCGACTCGATCTCCGGCCAATTGGTAGGTTCCGCTTATCGAATAACATCTGAAATTTAACCTCGGGCGCATCGCTGTGGTTTTGTTTGGATTTATTCACCAATTATCGATATTTACTAGAATCATAGATTTTACCTGTTGTTCTAGTATTATCACCAGTTATCCAGCTTGAGATTGGAACTATCGGCTTTATCATCGCTCTTCCTCGTTCATCGTCATATAGCCGATTAGATTTATTTCAAGTGTTGTATCTGTAATAATTGTTTAAGTTGCTCTAGCAGTTTTCTTTGCAATTATTACGTGATTATCGGTTGATCCATAGCCGGTCATCTTTACAGCAAATCGGCCGATTCGCCGACGCGCTTTTTCGGGACAGATCGGAACCCCAGCCGATCGGAACACCCGAAATTTAATACTCTTATTTCCTTGTCAATCAACAGGTCAGATTGACTGGCACGCCGCGCGAACCGCACCAGGGCAATAACCGGAATAGGAGTTAAGCTGATTCTCCCGGGTCGTGTGTCTGACGCTGAAGGTCATCAGCCGATTCCTGGCCGATTTTTAGCGCCAACAGTAACCGCGCTCCTTTTGTAGGAACGGGTTACATTTTGACCCGCCACTGGAAAAAAAGGGGGCGTTGCTACAAATCATTTCTATAGTAGTGAGGATTTATCCCGTGGTATCTGTAGGCACTAAGCCACTCTTAAACCACGTTGTTGAAGCATTCGCACAAGAGTATGGTTTCCCAGTCACCAAATCTCTTCCGGGACATACCTTAACTTGCCACATAGCCATGGCTTAAGACTCACACCAAGTTGCCTGGTCACCTTGATGTCGTCTCCACTAAAGCTCCACGAATGAAGGGGGTCTCCACGTGCCATGCACAAAGCCGTCGTAGCGGCTCCATATCAAGCCGGAGGGTCAACGACTTACCGACAAGCAACTAAGACTCCAAGGGGCCGGCACACCAATATTACAGTGGTGGTTCACTCTAGAACCGAACACAAGGCATCTACACCTTGCTCTCTCACTCTCTCACTAGGCCTAATCTAGCACTAACACTCTCAAAGCATGTGCTAAAGCTTATGGATGTGATCAATTAGCTCTATGGTGGCTTGGTGATCTTCTTCAGTGTGTGTGACTTCTCTGAACTCCATTAGCCTCAAATGACACGGGGGACTCCTTATTTAGGCTAGAGATCCACTCATAGCCGTTACCTGCTTTTTTATCAAAAAGCTAAATCAATCACCATCATTGGTTTAACCGGTCACACTAAACCTGCATGCTAGCCGTTGAATTCCAATATCCCCTTCTGCTACGTCATTGCACCGACGCATTGTACCGACGCTCATCAGTTTAACAGGTGCTGAAGACTTTGCTCAACTCTAACTTCAAAAACATTCTGGTGAATTAAACGACCAATGCACCGACGCCTTCATGGTACCACGGTAAAATCGGTGATAGTGTCAGTTTAACCGGTTCTACTGCATTCTTTGCACTTGATTGTCATTGCAACTCACCATTGCAATGACCCGTTATCTTTTCACGCCGTCGGTTCATCCGACACCTCGCTCCATGTTGCATTTGTTCAAATTATCTCAGCGGTCATTTGGACACCCTAAATATTCTCTTTGGATTTCTGCTATGGTTTCGACACTGTTGCCGCATAAATCGGACGGTGAGTCTTGTGGAGCACAACACACTAAGGCCTGAGAGCTCTGCTTATCTCCAGAGTAGGTCCTGCAAACGAGGTTCAGGGAGTGCCTGTCAATTTGACCTAAAATTGATAAGGAAAAATAAATTTAATCAGTAAAATAAGAGGGAAGGCATCGACTGGGATTCCGAAGCGCTCCGAGGAATTCATCAACGGGGGCGTCCGATACATGCGTCTACACATTGGCAATAAAGCCGATTTCATGACGAACCAGGAGATCGGACTTAACCAAGGTAGCGCTAACAACAAGATGGCAAACCGAGCATAACTAATCGATGTATTTAATTATATTGGAATTTACTCATATCATTAAGTTCAAGATCGACCATAAAGGGCAGATTGATACTGTAAGCCACCACAGTCATGCCATCATTGGCCGGCAGACAGATATGGCCGATAAGACATGATGTAGCATCATTATTCCAAGATCGGACTCAATTGAGATAGCTTGAGATAGAAATAACAGGGCAAATGAACCAATCAATCGGACTGTCGCAATGAAATCCAAAATTGTGAATGATGCAATAGTTAGTGAGAATTAAAGAAGAGATCGGATATAATGTTTCTGCAAGAAAAGATGAGGTAAAGCCGATAAATCAATGATTGTCACTAGATAATTTGTTAAATCTATTAAGAACTAGTAAGAGGTTGAACGATGCAGCCTTAGAAGAACTTGATAGAGATTGATAACTTGGTAGATTAAACTAGACAAAACTACAACGATGTGCCGGTAGCTAAAGCCTAGAGAATATGATAAACATGAACTTACCAACAAGCCGGAGATCGATTTGATGCAACCCTACGCTTACTTTTAGGTTTTGGTAAAGTGCCGAGAAAAGTTGTATTGATTGATGATTATTCGTACAAATCCCGACCGCTAGTATTTACACTGTAGAACTGGGACTCCTGAACGATCACGATCAATTACAAACTTGACTTAAAATAAAAACTACTAGGTAATGACTCTAATCTGTCCGGTCGTAAATTAGTGCATCTGCACGGCCGACTCCATCTACCGTCCACGCGCCATCCAACGTCACGCGCCCCGCGCACCCACGCGCAACTGACCGGTCGGGTCCACGGTCCAGAAGGGTTGGAGAAATTTATTCAAAATATCGGGATGCACGCCTGTTCATTTCGCAACGCTCGTCTCTCTCTAGGGTTCGTCTCTCTCCTGTCCCCTCGCCTTCATCGACCGGCGATTCCCACTCCCTCGCATGGCGCCGAGCTGAATCCGGCCATCACCCGCCCGCACACACCGACGAGGTGAGTTATTTCTCAACGCCAAGCCCAACCCCATGCGATGTGTTCGTCTGCGATTGTTTTCTGATGCACTCTCTGTTTTTGTTGGATTTTTTCCTCGTCACGCTGACCAGCTAGGTGGGAGGAGGGGGATCCCCCAGCGCGGTGCGCGGAATCGCAGATCAGGCCAAGGTGAGCATCCCCCTCGCACTCCTCTACCGCGTGCACATTGGACCCTCCCCCCCCCCATCCCCCGTGCTTTTTTTGTGGTGTTGTTCTGCCTCCTCTCGATTATGATGTGCTCTAGGGTTTTTCCATTTTTCATCAACGCGCTGATTAGTGGTGCTATTTTTTGCGAGGCGAGATCCCGCTGTGTGGCTGCATACGCGCGTCGTGAGTGGGGGGAATCGCAGATCAGGCCAAGGTGAGCCCCCCCTCCCCCTCTGCTCTTGGCACATCCAAATACCTGCAATCCCCTCTCGCACGCCTAATCTAGGTCTTTGTTTGGGGGGTTTCGCACGCCGTGTTTTGATGTCGAAATGGTCATGGCGTTCTAATCCCCGGTTTGTTGATGTTTCACAGTCATCAGCAGAGCACTCGCACTGGGATCATTTTGTGGGTAACGTCGCAGCCGCGGATTGCAGGTTAGTGCTCTCTGAATTTTTCATAATGATGCAGTGTCGCGCCAGCAGAATAGAGCTGCGAGTGCCCTCTAGATATGGTTTCTCCATTTTTTACTGCAATTTTTTTTGCTCCAAGTGTTAATCGTGTGCATGCCCTTTTTGGTGTGTTCCTGATGTGAGGGGAGATTTTCTGTGAAAGTGCATAAAGCTTAGTCAAGCAGACAACTCCTTTTTTCAATTCAGTAAAAGGATAGCGGCACCCTCTAACTAAGTGTAGTTTTCATATGCCCATGCACCGCACCCTAAGCAACTTTCCTGATAAACATAGGCATTAATATGATCTTATACTGGCAATAATATTATATTTATTAGGCAAAGTACCATCCCAAATTAGGGGGTTGGCTGCTGGAAGAAGGCTTCAAATGAGTTCATTTTTAGCCAAGACTTTTTTGTGTCCCCCCATCCACCACACCATAATGATGTTTGTTGCAGCAATGAAGTTAGTGATTTTCCAAGCATTGCCCTTATGCATTATGCAGAAGCACACGCACACCCTTCTGCACACCCCCAACCCCCCGCCCTCCTTTTTTATTTTGTAACATTGTTTTCCTTTTTTTTCTGCAGGCTCTGCCACCATTTTTCACAATGCCGAGATGATAGAAGCAGCAAGAGCGGCGCCCGATGTCAACTAAATCGATATCCCCTCCCCCCCCAGCCCTTGAACTATGTAAGCACCATCCATCTCTTTCTATCTCTCACACACACTGATAGTATGCTCTCTCTTTTTTTCTTGCTAACAGCTCAGAAACAGGGCATCGCCTGCTAGGATTTTCAAAACACTCAAAAATATGTCTGAAGGTTAGAGGAAGATGATACGTGATGTTAATTTCGGCAGGCTGCTCAAGATCTCATGCGAAACAATGCCGACGGATCTTGCTAACTGGCTCATGGTGGACTATTTTGATGCCGAGTCATCAGAGCTCGTTCTTCCTGGAAGGGGCAGGATCTCCGTGGCAGCAGAATCTGTGCCGACATACTGGGCTTACCAAACAAGGGCGGTGAAGTTAAGTACGAGCTCGACGTGGAAGCCATTAACTTCGTGCACAACAAGTATGGCATTGTTCAAGGAGCAGCACCAAAAATTGAAGCTATTGTGGAAAGGGTGAAGCAAAACAAGGTTGCAAACGAGGATTTTCTTAGATCTTGGTTGATGATTGTTGTATCAACATTCTTGTGCTCTCCAACTAGTCTGGGTATCAGTCCAAGGTGTTACCCAGCATTAGTTGATCTTTCAAGCGTCAAGAAGCTCAATTGGTGCAAGTTTATTGTAGACCAGCTCCAGGTTGCTGCAAAAAAGATGGGCAAGAAAAATTCAGTGCGGGGTTGCCTTTTTGTACATGTGGTAAGTTTTTTTTTCGGCTCATGCTTCAACAAAGGTCTTCATTTTCCAGAAGTTTAACACCTTTTCCTCCCTTTTTTTTTCTTTTCCAGATCCTTTATGTAGATTCGTTAGCGGTTGATAATGTAGAAATCAGTCCTACTAAGCCTAGGGTCGCTGCGTGGACGAGGAAACTGTTGGATGAGGTGACCAAGCTGGACAGAAACCATGATGGCTGATTTGGCAAACTCAAGGTACTGATTTTTTCTTATTTTTTGGCAAACGATGATCTCCCCCCCCCCCCCCTCCCCCGGCATAAAGCCGTGCAACCTCACTTTGTTATTTTCTTGTCAGCTCAAACAATCAGGACATTCAATTATCCAGAATTCACTTTTCAAGATAGATGATTTACACAGATTTGTAACATCAAAGGCTCCGCACTAGATGCCATTAGAGGTTTGTCATCTCATCCATTAAGGCAATAATATGTACAATAATGAGGCAATTACTTTGTCTTAGATAGGCAACAACGTGTGTTACAATAAGTTTTTTAACTCTATATGATTTATTTGGAACTAGAGCTAAAATTTAGTGATTTTCTACTTTCATGTATTGCAGAAGAAGAGGAGATTATCAGAAGCTATATCAAAGGTTTTAAGTGGAGTCACAGACTTGCTGGGGGGATTTATACAAGATATTGCTGCAGCAGAATATGAACCCGAACCAATCATGAGAAGATTGAAGCGGAGGAGGGCAACCAACACCCATGCAACTGCTGATGAAGAGTAAGATTCAGATGGGGTGAATTCAGATTATGCCCAAGATGAAGAAGAGCCAGACAGCAGTACTGAAGATTCAGATGGTTGTTCGGAACCGGAACTTGAGGATAATGAGGCTAGCAGTACTGAATATGAAGACAATGAACCACTTGTGCACTGTTTAAAGAGGATGCAATCAAGTGCAAGCAAACGTGTTGATGGTCAGACAAGTAACATCCAAGGCAATCTGAACAACAGGCGATCAAGGCTAAGACTGCCAGACAACAAAACAAACACACTGCAGCCCACCGGCAAGATGACGGGCGTGGGATGTAGTCCCAAGGAAACAAATACTGATGCTGGTGTTGCTCAACAAGAAAATAAGATGATGGATGCAGGGAGCAGCCGCACGGAGACAAATACTGATCATGGCGTTGTCCAACAACTAAGCAAGATTGTGGATGTGAGGAGCAGTTCTAGGGATGCAAGTGCTTCCAAAAGGAGTTCCTGGGACTTCCCAGTCCCTGATTGCGATATCATGAAGTTTGTTGAAGAACCAACACCACCTCAACACAAAATGCAGCATGTTCAAGTTGATGAAACAAGGAGTGCAGATTCAGGGTCCACATGGTCGCTGGATGGTTTGGACGATGAGGTCTATGAGTTATGGGAGGCACAGGCTATTGAGATCTGTAAACAAGCAAAGGCCAATAAGGAACAAGCCTCAACATTAGCTGGGACTCTGCCAGAAACCACTGACAGCAAGCAAGCAAGCAACCAAAAGCAATAACCGCAGCAACAACATCACAAGGTGTGCTAACACCTCAAGCGACCAGACAAACAATTGTACCAGCTTCAGGAGATCTGTCCATCACACCTGATTATGCACCCCCACAAAGGAGGGAGCTCAAGACGGCTGTTGCATTACAATCCCCATTTGTCAATGTTGGAAGGAAATTGTCATTCAAATGCAGCAAAAATATCTTGAGAGTATACAGTGCAGTTTGCATGTGCTCGGGAAGGTCCACACAGTCAAACAAAAGGAAGTAAGTACATCTCGTGTGCCTCTACTAGACCTTTTTTAACGCATTCTCTGTGTGTGTTGTTTTCATTTTCTCTAAATTTTCTGTTTCTTCCTTTCTGCAGCACTGTCATCATCAACTACCTGTTCAGCTACACTACTTTGGGACACCTTGCAGATTCAGTAAAACCTGGTGGAAAGCTACTTAACACCATCGCAGAAATTGGGATATATGTACTGAATGTAAAAAGGCCAGAGCCACAACCAGACGCGTAATTCCACTGCACATTACAGTGAGCCCCTCTCTCTCTATGTTCTTTTTCTTTTTAAGTTGTGATGCATTAGCATTTTAGATATACAGTCTGCATTTTACTTGTGCACCATTGGCATTTAACACCATTGCAGCAACAATTTTTTTACCATTTTTCTAATCTGCAATTTTTTACTTGACCAGACATTACTGCAAAGGAATGACATCAATGCAGCCGCAGTCACACGTGTTCAAAAAGAGCAAGAACAACTTGGACCACCGGCAACTGTTATGTACTTTTTTCTTCTTCTTTTTTTTCTGCCCGCTGTTTATGATTCTTTTTTCTGTAGTAACTCTCCCCCCTTTTGTTTGTGTGTGGCAAATACACACAGGTATTGTTCCCTATCTTGCAGAGGATGGTTCGCAATGGAGAAGAAATAGGGCACTATTTCTTGATCGCGCAGAATCTGCGCAATAACAGGTTTGAAATTATGGATTCCATGAGGTCAATGCAAGACAAATCATTGGAAACCTGCTGCATCACCATCGTCTCTGCTATAAAAAGGCTGTGGGGGATGCACTATGCTGACTCAGGGAAGGCAATAGGTGATTACCCAATTGTTGAAACTGAAGTCCAAAAATAGAAAAACAAGTATGCCCCCTCACAGCTCAGCACTGTTTTCCTTTTTTCTGCAGCCTTTTTTTCTGATTCTTTTTCAGCGTGCATGCAGCCACTACTGTGGGTTCACATGCTGATGCACATCCAACATTGGGATGGTCGTTCAGTGTGCAATCTTGATGAAAAGGACATTTGCATCATTGGAAAGATTCTTACACATACATGGCTCAATTTTGAAGAAAATGACACAGAGTGGGAGAACATTTTGGACCTGTGATAGGTAAGATTTTTTGCCTCCCATAGGCTTTTCAGTAATATGCAATAAGCATTTTAGGCTTAGCTTACAAGCATTTTTCTGTAGTAACAAGTTATAAAGTAGATAAACTAAGACATATTTATATGGCTATATCTAAGACCCACTACCCCACCCATCCTTTTTTACAAGTCCTAAGCAGCAGCCCCTCCCGATTTTGTTAGTTTTTCAGCTACTTTCTCCGTGCATCTTGCAGCGTTATGATTAGTGGACTTGCAAATGCTGCACTTGTTCTTCCTCTTCGCTTCAGCATTCATCCCTTTCTTAAGCCTTTTATTTTTCTTGCGCTTTGACTTTTGATCTTGGAGGGTTGCCCACGGTGTTCGCCATCGCACCTGCATCGGCAACATTAGCACGTTATTTTTCAAGATCTATAGAACACAAATAGGGGACAACACTAGGATTTTTTATATATTCCCCCTTCCCTGTACCTGCTTGTATTGCTGGCAAAACACCTGTAGTTGCAACACCAACTTCACTAGATGGACCAGAATGCCCTTCAGCAGCAGCAGCAGCAACAACATTGTTTACGCCAGCTGCAATATCATTAGCAACAACAATAGACATATTGGCCACTTCGGAAGGCTCAGGGTTTGCATGGACTTTCTGCCTGCTCAGCTGCCTCCTTTTTTTTATCTCATCCAGTTCAGAGCGCATCAATTTGATGTGATTATCCATAATACTATAAGTTTCTTTTGAAACACACCCATCAACAGTCAAAGTTGCAAATGATGTTGATAGATTGGTGAACCATAAAGGTTTGTGATTGTTCAAAGGCATACCACGGGCTATGAAATCAGCCGGTAAATGTGCATTAGAATCTACCACCTTTTTAGAATGTACCATTTAGGCATACCACGGGCTATGAAATCAGCACTATCATTTTCAAGAAAAGCTTCTTGTGTCCACCTTTTTAGAATGTACCATTTAGGTATTGCCTTCACACCCAACCTTGTTAGTATCTTCATAATGTGGCAACAAATCATACCATCTCTATCAAATTTGTTGCATTCAGAGTAATAGCTCCCTTCATCCTCAAGCGCAATCACTAAATATTTCCTCTTGCCATAGCCATACACATAGTTGTTGTTAGGCACTAGCCAAAATTGAAATTGGCCTGCAGGACTCACATCATATTCTGTTGTCTTCTCAAACTCTTTTGAAAACCTGTAGAATAGGTTTTTGGTGTACACAACAGATGTGTGTTTCTCAATAGGGTACCTAGACCACCTTCTTCGATCCCTATCGTCGGTCCTGAAGTCCTGCCCGTCCTGCGCAACCAAGCACTTGTCTTGAATTTTCTGGAACCGCTTCACAAAGTGCAGAACTGACATGTTTGGGTTGACATATTTTTTTAGCACAGCAATGAATCTTTCGCTCCTCTGAATGGACAGCAAGAACGGGTAGAAACAGTGCATATAGTAAGCTGGGACAAAACTGTTCCTGATCATGTATAGGCACTAAAAATGCTCATTGTTTTGCAAGCCATACTTGTCAAGCATAGCTGCCCATGTTGCTTCAAATTCATCCGGAGTAACAGTGTGGTTCACGCATTCCTTGAAATCCTCCTCTAGCTCTGCATCCTCATCTAGGACAGGACCTATCGTACCAGAAAACTTGTCCATAATGTGCCAGCGGCAGTTTCGGTGATTAGTATTCGGAAATGTAGAAGCAATTGCACTTCTCATTACAGCATCTTGGTCGGTGGTAATGCTCACCGGCACCTTGCCTTTCATCGCCTCCAGGAATGTTTCAAATAATCATTTGTAGCTAGGCGTCTTTTCATCCCTTAGGAAGGCACACCCCAACATAAAGGACTGCCCATGCATGTTGATCCCAATGAATGGAGTAAAGGGCATATCATACATATTTGTCATGTAAGTTGCATCAAAAGACACACAATCATGGTATGACTCAATGTAAGCATGCCTAGCTGCTCCATCAACCCAAAACAAGCTCTCAACCCTATGCTCATCATCAAGTTTAATTTTGTAGAAAAATTCAGGATCTTCGTGTTCTAGCTCTTTAAAGTAGTCCAAAGTCTCTTGTATGTCTTTGTATTTTTCCGTTCTTCGAATGGTGGAGCGGAAGTTGCCAACATCCTTCCCCTCATACGGAACTAGCTGTGTAGACCCATAGAATTCATTCATCAGCTGCATTATACGCCGAGTGCTTAAGTTGCAACCATGCAACAATGTAATAAAATCTTTCTCCGGCTTAGGGATGCCTTTATGAGACCTCATGAACTTTTTTAGGGAAGGCTTCACAACAAGGTCATGGCTGTGGTCTGGAGCAAAGTAAATGATATGCCATCTATCAGCAATTAGTTTGACAACCATCCTTGCTTTGCAATCTGTATGGTGCATCCTCTCCCTTTTCCTTTTCTTTCCACCATCCATTTTTTTCTTCTTCTTACCATCTTCATTGCCATATTCTTCACTGTTATTCTCAGGGTCAGAACCCCCTCCCTCATAATTGCTGTCATCGGATTCAGCACCTAGATTGCCCTCTTTTGCTTTCCTCCCACGCCCTTCTTTGTTACAAACAAATATGACTTTCGACTGCTCCCACGTAAAACCTGATAGGCGTGAAGTGTCCGTACGAATTGAGAAACCAATCCGCTTTGCATATGAGTTATAGAACTCCCTAGCTTCCTGCTTACTTGAAAACGTTTGCCCAATGTATGGTACCGAAGGTGTTGATCAAAACTCTTCCACATCTGCCACACCCTGGGTGTTATCAGCAATAGTCTGCACATCTTCGTGGTTTTCAGCTATATCATAGTTGCCAACAGCAGCTTCAACATTGCCCAAAGCAGGCAAGAGTTGCTGGTCTGGGCCCTGCACAATGTCACGCACCGCCCCCTGCCCCGAAACTTCAACTGCTTGAGTGCAATATGAAGGATTTGCCTCTAAATCACCTAGGAAATCATAATCAAATTCCGATGGCAGCTCGTTTAGATCCATTTTTCTTCCTTTTTCTGTTGTTCCTTTTCACAACTGCACAAATCATAAACACGTTTTAAGACAGCAGCATTATATATGCATCAAAGCAATACAATACAATTTTCCAGGCAATAATGTACACACAAAACAGGCAGATTACTGTTTCCATTCAGGCAGTTCTGCATTTTCACCATTCAGATAATATATGCATGAAAGCAGCACAAGACAATTTTCTAGGCAAGAATGTACCCACAAACAGGCAGATTACTGTTTTTCGTTCAGACGATTCTACATTTTTAGCATTTAGATTAGTTGCTAAGCCAGCATCAAAGTAACTAATCATGGTCTGTTTTCATTCAATCAGGTCTACAACAGACAAAAAGGAGGTGAGGCAGCGAGGCACATCGACCACATCAGTTCAGAAACTTCAAAAGGAAACGCAGCTTAATTTCTGTTCAAAGCAACTTTTTCAGCTTCACAGAAGACAAAAACATGTCGTGTTTCGTGTTCTGGGGGATGCATTTTTCTCCGTGAATCCTATAATGTTGTCTCGCTAAAAACTAATCGCAGATGATTTGTACATAAAAGCCCTTTCGGATCTGTGTATACGTACCTCACCAGGCTTTTTCCTCCCTGGTAGATCTCGTTTTCTGATCTATTTTTGCTTTACGTCCATGTCGCCGTCGCCTTCTTTGTACTCTCTTTTTCTGCCTGGCGGCGGTGACGGAATTGCCAAAGTTATTTTTCAGCGAGGGGTCACAGGGGCCATGGATGGGAGGGTTTTGTGTGGGGCCCGTAGGCATTTTTATCTGGCGCGCACGCCGACACTAGTTGGCGCCAAAAAGAGCGGGGGGGGGGGGGGGGGGCGGGGCGGGGAACAGGGGGTTACCGAAACAGGAAAATGACAAATATAGTATATTTTCCAGAAAAGGATGGGCCGTACAATTAGGTAATATTACGGCCGGCAAGTTAGCCAGGTCCATATGTAAAAGATATTTCAAAAGGAAATTGGACTTCCGTAAGATTTTTTTTTGGCGTCATCTTCTAATCTGATTCGAACTCCTCATGAGTGCTTGACCGAACTGTGCTGCCCTTTGACCGACGCCACGTCATCTCTGATTGCAATTCCTGACATTTTTGATCTGGTCGCACCATCAGCCTTCTCCATAACCTCCATTGGCTTCCAACTGGACCATTTTCCTTTCCTTAATTATACTTGCAAAATTTTAGCATCAACAAACACCTTAACAGCAATTTGTACATCTTAAATATGGCTTGGATTATATCCATGAGATCTAGAAATCCTAAAAATACGGGCTCACAAACTTTATTAGTCTTATTGATTATATTGTTACACAATCACATTAATCACAATTTTATACCCTAATAAGGCTATATTTCTTAAATAAGACTTCCATTGTTACCCTCTAAATTTTCTTTTCTAACATTCAATATGGGTTAAGTTTAGGGATGAAAGCGGATTGGATCGGATCGGAGCGGATAATACCTATTCCATATCCTCATCCATATTTTTTTGTCGGATGCGGAGTGGAGCGGATATTACACGGATATAGTTACGGATACGAAGCTATGAGGATATCGGATGCGGTGCGGAGTCGGATCGGTGTCTGACCGAATGCGGATTAATATGGTCGGATAATATATATTTATGTGTAGTTTTTTTACGTTGATTAATAATTCGTAAACCAAAGCTATAAAGCAGCAGAATATCATGAAATAAAATACTCACCTTTATAGTTCACGACACAAAGTTGATGGTGACACTTCAAACTTGACGTCCAACAAAAATTATTACAACTTCTCAATTTAGACTTAACTGTGTAGAGCGAACATGTAAAACAAAATAAAAATATTGTTGATCAGCCGTTAGGGTTTACCGATACATGTGCACATAATATAAATACTTGTTGGTTAATAGGCTATAAAAATATGATGTGTGTATTTGGGCTGGGCTTAATTCGTACTAAGTGCTGGCCTGCTACAATAGTCGGATATCCTATTATAAACCTCAAATTATCCGCGTTCAATTATCGGATAATCCATATCCTCCAGATTTTACTAATATCATATCCTACTCCGCATCCGCATACAATCGGATTCGGATTATCCATATCCGCATGGATATCAAAAAATCTTCTCCACGTCCACAAAATTCGGATTCGGATTGGATCGGATGCGGAAATTATCCACTCCGCTTTCTTCCATAGTTAAGTTGAAGATGTTTGGCTATTTACCCTACATAACTAGGCTATTATTCTATTAATTATTTTCTATCGTTTGATAGTTTTAAGCACTATAAATGAAATCCTTGCAATTAGGCCAAGTAGAACATTTATGATGGAAATTTGCAATTTATTACTCGATCCCTCAACCATTTTTCAAAAAGAGGAAGCAACCGGTTTCCGGTCGAGAAAACCCCTCAAATCCTGGCTACGCAAGTAAGGGGGATTTTGTACCCACAGGATGGAAATTCGCCCCACGCAGGGTTCGAACTCCAAACCTGTGGGGTGCCGCCGAAGTGCTTCGATCAGCCGGTCTAACATCCTTTGGCGAAATTTGCAATTTATTGTGTAAGATGAGAAGTTGAATGAGGATTTATTCCCACATATAGCTTAGCATTAAAATTTTGTTTACTATATTTTTTGGAAAATACGGTAAATGTTGTGGGGTTGCAGAGCCTCTCCAATAGTTCTCTATTTTTTCTCACCAAATCATGTTATTTGCTAACTTCCCAATTAGGTATGGAGAGGTAAAAAAAGACCATCTCGAGTGCCCCATTTGACTTTCTAAATATAAAAATTCGTGGCCCCACAAAATCAATTCAAAACGATTGATTTTTCTGGTCCCGTTTCTTCGACGCCGCCGTCACGGTCGCCTCCTCCTCCGACAGGCCGGCGCCTCCTCCAGCAATAGAACATGCGAAGAGCACCTTGTGGTTGATCACGTTCATGTAGTACTGGCTGTCCAGCTGATCGAGGGTCTTGTAGTCCTGCTCCACCGTGTTGTCGGCGCCGGTGAGCGACGTGCAGTTGTCCTTGAGCTTGGCGGTGAGCATGGGGTCCATGTCGGAGGTGTTGCTGGGCGGGAGGCGGTCAGAGAAGGATGAGCAGTGGGAGCGGCCAATATTGTGCGCGCCGGAGAGCGCGACCATGTCGACGGTGTCGAGCCCCTTGGCGGCGAACATGGCCTTGAGGCGCGGCACGACGGCGAAGGGCGGGGGCAGGTTGGGGAGGGTCTCGCTGGTGAGGGACACAGTGTCGTCGTAGCGGCCCGCGGGCATGGTGAAGTTGATCGCGTAGCCGCTGAGGAAGTAGCTGGCATCGCGATCGGCGAAGGCGACAACGTCGGCGCAGGACACGTGCCCGACGCCCACGTCGCCTTCGCCACGTCGATGACCTCGAAGCCGCGCTGGCTCAGGTTCGAGATGCCCAGCATCTTCGGCTGCGGGTTGGCGTCCGTCGGCTTCAGCAGAACGGAGGCATCGCAGCCCTGAATGTCGCGATGCGTCGCGTGTTGTCAGTTGGAGAAGCGGAAGAAGCGTGATAAAAAAAATGCCGCAGGAATGGGGATCGGGAGGAATGATGGTGTGCGTATTTTTACGCGAATTTGTCAATTATTAGAAGATGAGAAACTAGAATATGAAACTATTATACAGTAGAATATGGAACTATTATACAGGTTTTATTCCGCTTTTCAAAAAATAAGGATGAAAAAGTGAGATTCGGAATTGTTGGAGATGCTCTAGCATCTCGCTACTAAGCCAACATGTCGAGAGGCTTATTAGGCCGGCGAGTGGATACGGCTAGTGCGAGAGTTTTTCAATTTGGCCACTCGTAACCGGCCCATCCATTAACAGGCCTGCTGGGCCCTGAGACTTCTCGGCCCGTGAACTCCGGTGTGCTCCACTGTGTTCTCACTTCTCACGTGCCGCCGCGAGGTGCGGTGGCAGTGGCAGCAGCCACCCGCTCGTCGTCTGACGATGGCTTCCCCGTCATCACCAGCGGCTGCCCCGTGCCGGTTCCTGTCCTCCCTCGCCACCGCCGCCTCCCGCGCCCTCCTCTCCTTCCCGACCCCAACAACAAGGAGGCGGCTACTCCTCTCCACCACCACCACCACCACCATTGCCGCCGCCATGGCCGCTTCTTCGCCGAGCGATGGCTCGGCTTCGTCTTCCTGCAAGGTCCTCGACTCCCACCTCCACGTCTGGGCCTCGCCACAGCAGGTGAGCGAGCAAGCGACACGCGCGATTGCAATTCGGCTTCCTGACGGGGGTGTTGGGTTAATCCTTCTGCGGTGATTCTGACCTGTGACTCTGTCCGCGCAGGCCAAGGAGGGGTACCCGTACTTCCCCGGCCAGGAGGCGACGCTCCGGGGCGACGCCGACCTCTTGCTCGAGGTGAGTCCGAGAATTTCAGAAATGGCGCATCTCATCTGCCCTTGCGGTAACCTTGATCCTTGTAGCCTATTTGTTTCAGAGTATCTGACGGTTGGGGGATGAATTGTTATTTGCGCCCGTACTAGTGATAGATTGATGGGAAAACACCTGTTGCGTATTGTGTCCATGTGAAATCCTAAAGAATTGGGACAAGAATCTTTGTCGAAATTGAAGGAAACAGCTTGGGCTATTTTTTAGCATATATGGAAAATAAATTATCAGCTAGTGGATTCTTTGTTCAGTCTTTGTTTCTGAACACGTGGTGGACCTACAGACCTAATTGCAGTCTTAGGGCCTAGGGGTGTTTCCTACTCTATCTCGTTGTTATATGAGTTGGATCAAATGATCCAAACTTGCTATTGAAATTTAAGTTTTGAGTCTGCATTTTATATTATTTATTTGGTCCCACTAACCCAGTATTACTAGTCCTTGATGCGACCTTGTTGAGTCTCGCAATTCTTGATGCGTGTGATGGTGCTGATTAATGAACTGTTTTGAAAATGTCCCTCTATCTAGTGTATGGATGAAGCTGGAGTGGATGGGTCTCTCATTGTTCAACCTATTAATCATATGTTTGATCATTCATTGGTGACTAGGTAAGCATTTTCTTGCATGCATCCATTCCAACCCGAAACCACCTGAATTATTAGTTAACACTAAGACCACGGTTTATCATTTTCGTTTTTCCTGTAGTGTGTTGAAGAAATAACCATCTAAATTCATCGGTTGCTGCCTTGCGAATCCTGCAGATGATGGAAGTGGGATTAAACAGCTTGAATATCTGATTGTACATGTACAACTCTTGGAATTTTCTTGAGCACAAAAGGAATGATCCAATCTAGTATTTTCTAATATACAATTCCTTCTTCTCACCAAGAAAAATACCGTGCTGTCCGGTTCAACCCAAACTTATGGCCATCAGGTCAAAAGGTTTGCAAATGGCAAACTGAACATCACTTTCCTCTACTTATTAATTCTGATTTATGATCAAAGTGGCCTGAAAACACAAAATGTCTCAAATAAACAGATGACTAATGAGGTTGGAAGGTCATTGTTTGCTAAGGCTGGAGAACTTGGAGCACCAGTTGGAATAATGACGATGAAGGTAAAAGATGCATTCCTCTACAAGATTTATGCGCAATTACTATTGGACAATGGGATTCTGACAGAAAGAATAATATAGCGATATGTTCACATCATAAAGAGAAGAAGGGCTCACATTTGGACAAAGACTTGCATATTATATATTGTCAGGTTGTGTCACTCTAGAGCCAGAAGAACTGAGGAAACTAATAGTCCAGACAGATGCAAATTCTTAGCCCTGTTAATTACACAAGTTATTTGTTACATGAGTTTTATGAAAACCCCGTCTGCATCTTTTTTGCAAAATAAAATTGCATGAGGCTCCTTGAATGTAAAGTAACATGGACTTCATTATGCTATTTGTTACAAAGTCAAAATTATATATTTTTGATGTTCTTGTGTATGCAAGGAATCGGTCTATATATTCAGGAAATAGAGGAGCTCTGTAGTGATTATCCCGAAACTACTGTTATTCTTGATCATATGGCTTTCTGCAAGCCACCAACGTAAACTTGTGATTTTGCTTGTTCCTAGTTTGCATGAATGTAGTCATATGATGCTGTAGCCTATAGTAGTTTATGTTGCATTGCAATGCAGGAATGATGAAGAAGAGAAGGCATTCTCTTCATTTCTAAACTTATCCAGATTCCCAAAGGTAATTTCCAAAATCTGTTTATTTGTCCATTGCATATCAATATGGTCATGAAAAAAATAGTATTTATTGCGCAAACGATCCATTTTCAGTACCAACTGAAATTAGCGCCCTCAAATTTTGTTATCAGAGATCAGGGAGCAGTAACACTATTTCAATAACTGAGCTGATTTTATTGTCAAGTAATGACATCATGAATAAAGTGCCAGATTGTCGTAGAAGTTGTGCGGTTAATTCCTTCTGTTTTGGTATCACTATACTTACTCTAATGGATGATGCATTACTTCAACAGATTTATGTCAAATACAGTGCTCTTTTCAGCATCTCAAGAGAAGCCTATCCATATGAGGACACTGCTCAGCTTCTTTCTCGTGTGATATCTAACTATGGAGCCAATCGAATAATGTGGGGAAGGTGAATTCACATATGCACTGATAGTAGAATATGCACTGCTCAGCTTGTTACTCTAATCTGCTGTAGAATACAGAAATCATATAATCACTTCATCCTCTGGCGATACACTATTACCATGCATTAATTATGCTCTGAACTTGTCTGCAGTGACTTCCCCTTTGTTGTTCCTGAATGTGGCTACAAAGGAGCAACGGAGGCAGTTTCTCATGCCACGAGCAAGATATCCGTTTCACCATCAGATTTGGAATGGATCCTTGGTAAAACAGTGAGCCAACTATTCCAAGGTTCATGGGTTGCTTGAGGGAGCTGTCATGATCACTGTAGTGTAGTGTAGTGTAGTGTATGCAGCTGGACTGGTAGGATAATGTATTCCAGGACAGGTAACTCTTCCACGAGGGGAAGTCTTTGTCCTATTTTCCAATGTTCAAATGCATACAATGTTTTGGTTTGCCATGAATACATGAGATAAAGCACTTCTAAAGTTCCGATTTCTATCACCAAAAATAACCTAATTTATTCTCTTCTCATTATGACTCCTGTTTTCTAGGCAAGAAAAATTCTTCATTTGATTTGATCATGCAACATAAACATGTAAAGATGAACTAAAGGTGCAGAGGCCAAACTGTGGTCAGTATAGGATAACCAGAATGTTTGCTTCTAGAATAATCAAAATTCGGATTCAGTTAGAAATGTCGAGGACGGCATTATAACCAGCTCAACGACTTCTTGGGAGAATTAAGGCTCCCGTTTATTTCAGCTTCTGGCCGATTTTGAAAGCTTGATTTTGGGGAAATCCAAAAGATTGATGACTCCTAGAATTGAGAATCTATCTGGATTCTAGAAGTCATCTGACTTTTGAATTTCTCAAAATCGAACCTTCAAATCAGCTTCAAATCGGCCAAAAGGTGAAACAAACAAATTCTAAGTCTCGAGCAAATTACAAGTAATATATCATTTTAATTTATTTAAGCTGTAACAATTATAAAGATATCGTTAGAATCATTTCTGATGCTCCTAGAACACACAAAGTGAAATAGCCAAAAAAAATAGGGAATAAAATCGGAGTTGAGTTGTAGCCATAGAAAGTAACGCAGCTCAATGATATCCCTACATATCATTTTGTTGAGCTGGCGCCAGCGGCGCATAGGTAGAATCACACATTCAATTTTTGTGGCAAATAGTGGTATAAATGATCCATATTTGTGATTGCGCGAGGTTTAGACACTCAAATAATACGCATCAAGAGACCCAACCAATGCAAGGTATAATAACTGATTTCCGTGTACGTAGCATTACATTTTGTTTTAAGAAAACAATCCTCCTATGATAAACATCCAGTTCTGTGATCTACCCCAACCATGGGGGAGAGACAAGACATGGAAACCCCAGCCCAATGGTTAAGGCATATGAGGTACCGAGAGGTACCTAGACAAAGATACGAAATCTATGGGATCGGTACCAAAATTGGTGGGGCGATGCCGACATTAATTTATTTTTTTAATTCACATATTAGATCAACAGTCAGTAATGGTCAATAAAAATATTACTGGATGGTACCGCCTATTACCTTACAACCACTGTAATGTCGTCAATTGCAATTCTACAGGTATTGAAAATTTCCAGTGGAGTCAAATAGATTTGAGGGACAGACACAAAGAAAAAAAATTTAAGAGGTTGGACCACATTATTTTTTTCACTCTAATTTCCTACTGATGGAGCTTTTCTTAGGAATTTTATATGACTTGAGGATGTATGGTCCTTTGCTCTGAAGGGACAAGTATGAGAAATCCCTGCAGCATTAATTCAAATCCTAAAGTATTACTCCACCAATATTTTGTTCCAAAAATGATTCAAATGTTGGACATTTCAAATCTAGCATAAGATTTTTGTATATTTTTCTATAGAATGAGCTTATTGCATTGTTCCATGGTCTTGTGTGTCCGATCGATCTTACATTTGCAATAAATGTACCCATCCGCATACTTGCAACCACACCTATATCCGTAATGTGAAAAAAAATGCATAAATCCTGTTGCGTTAAGTACCCATAGTTTTTTCTTCAATATTGTTTCCACTTTCTTTCTTTTTTTCTTGAGCATGGTGGTTTTCTTGACTTTATATGTAACACAGTACAAAGTGCATTGTAAATTAGCAATATTAATATGAAGGTTTTCGGCAAGATTTTTTTCTTGGACCACTCAGGTTCTTATAACATGCTAAAAAATATGGCAACATTAACAACAGTAACCTACAATTTCTTGTTAAGGTTTCCTCACAAAATCAACATTTTGCTAGGCATTATCCAAAATGCAGTAGCGCTACCGACAACAGCTCGTAAGTTATTATGACATGTCATCTAATAATGAAATAAAACAGCAAGCTCCCCATTGGCTGTTTGGTTTGGAGATGAGTTGGATCCATTTCTATTTTTTAGATTGGATCCAACCCACCTATTGTTTGGTTGAGAGGTTAGGTCCAACCTAATTTTTATGTGGTTCAAGGAACATGAATCTGGGTTGGGATGACCATTTTCATACCGTTAGCCAATCTTACTTATGGAACCCGCATATCAATATAGTCATTCTCATCTTCTTCCCCTGCTCTTCCTTCTTCTCCAGGACACGCATCCACCCCTGCCCGTCACGCGCCGCCGGCCTGCGCACCGAGGCTCGGCGGCGCCGCCCGCCACGCGCCCCCGGCCTGCGCGCCTCGGCTCCGCGCCACCCGCCACCGCCCCTTCCCAACCGCCGCAGGCTCGGCGGCGCCGCCCCTCCCTTTGCCCGGGCCGCTGGCGGTGCCTGCGCCATCCTTGACCGGCCATGGTAGGCTCGGCGGGGAAGCCCCTGCCCGAGCCGCGCCCGCGCTGTTGCTGCTCGAGTCGCGGGCCGCTGCTCATTCTCGCCGCCGGACCTACCCCGGCCGCTGCTTGAGCTTGACGCTGGTCCCGCCGGTCCTGCTGCGGCTCACCGCCGCCCAGCTTCACGCATGCACGTTCGCCTGCGCCTCCGCCTGCTCCCACGCCTCCGCCCGCCCCCCGCGCTGGCCGCGGCGTGCCTCCGCCCGCCCAGCGCCCGTGAGCTCGGCCTCGCCCACGCCCCCGCAGACGGACTCGAGACAGCGCTCGACGAGGTCGATGTGGGTTGAGGTGGCTCGAATCGGAGTTTGCACCGATTTATGGATCCACAAATTTTGAAAGGTATCTTACTTAGGTCGTGAATTCCGAAAATACATCCGTAGGTCCATAAATTTTTAAATTATTTATCGTGGGGCCATATATATCCATGTGTGCACGTAATACTGATATGATATGCTGACTGTATGTTTATCCATGCCGCTCTCCCACATCCACTAGTGCGTCCACCGGATGACCGGACATGGTACACAACGCCGTCGCTGACGTGGCCCTAGCCACCGCAGCGGGAGGCACCCCGAGCGATGGCCTTAGACGACCCCAGCAAGTAGCGGGATCAACGAGCGACCCGCCAGCCAAGAGGAAGAGGAGGGAGATGGTACGGTGGAAAAGGAAACTAGGGGCAAAACGTCAATTCTTATCAGAATCCACGTTGGCAGTCTCAGGAAAGTACAGTCAGCGTGTCATGTCAACGTTACGTGTATACGTGGATATGTATGGACCTGCGGTGAACAGCTTAAAAAGTTTAATGTACCCATAAATGTACTTTCGGAGTTGACAGACCTAAGTGACACATCGTTGGATACAGAAATACACTTTTAGAGTTGACGGACCTACGTGACACCCTTACAAGTTTAGGGACCACTAGTGTATTTTACTCATAAAATAATATTAGTACACATATTGGATTCTTCACATGCCTAGAAAAAGAGTAATATACTATCTACTTATAAATTATTGGTCGTTTTGACTCTTCTAGATGCATATTTCTGGACCCGGCTAACTTACGGGTGACCGTAATATTAGCACCCCACACCGTCTACCCAAAATAGGAAAGTATATTATATTATCTGCTATCATCTTTCGGCAACAACCCGCCTCCCGCCTCTCCCCAACTACTTTTTTAGCGGCAATCTGCGCATGTCACGTGCCGAAAGCCCCTGCGGCCGGCCCCACGAAACCTCTTCTTTCCCCCTCCCCTTCGCCGCCGCATCTAAAATTGCTTCGACGAAAAAACAACGCCCATGCCGCCGCGTCAAGAAGCAAAATAGGCAGAGGCTCGAGCAACACATCTGCATCCATATGGGGTGGAAAAAAGCAAAAACTAGACAACCGCATGAATGAAACAAAGAAGAAAAAAGCAGCAGTTCAGATACGCGCATCGGAGAGGCTTTTTTAGTACTTGTTTAGGTACACATCATCTGCCATTTGGTTTTAGGGTTCTAGCAACACAGTAGATCCACAGGAAAAATACATCCTCCCAGAAACAGAAAACCACAGATCTTTTATGACAAAAAATGCTATCCCCACATGAAAAGAGAGGAGTAGCCTGCGTGTGTAAGTTTCTGATCAGATTTGCTGAGTGCCCCTAGTTGCTCCCCTGTCCCCCACACCAGATTGAATCCCGCTGTAGACCTGATAGAATCCAGATTGAAATATGATTAGTGATTTTGATGCTGAATGGAACATCTGCATTATTGTCTGGACAGAATAAACTGATCTGCTTTTATGAAACAACATTATTGTCTGGAAATTTGACTTATATTGCCTAGTAAAAAAGCTAATATAATAACAAGAAAGTTGATTCTTACACAAATTCTTGCTTGATTCGTTTGGTGATGCTGTTGTCTAATCAAATTTGTGCTTGATAAAAAAATGGTTTTGTTGGATAATAAGAAAGAAAAGGCAAAAAAAGGAAAAATATGGATTTAAATGAGCTCCCACCAGAATTTGATTATGATTTTCTAGATGAGTCAGATGCAAATCCTACATATTGCACTGAGGCAGTTGTGGTAGCGGGTGGTAACAGTGCATGACGTAGAACCACCTCCAAATGAGCATGTCCCGGCTGCTGTAAGCAATGATGAAGTTGTTGTAACAAATGATGAAGCTGTTGTTGATGGCAATTTAGATACTGTTGATGGCAATCTAACAGAAGATGTGCCTGTGTTGGGTATTTTAACGATGTGTGAATAAATCCGCAAGTGCACGAATACTGTTATAGCTTTCACCTTAGAGTATTCCAAGGGTTATCAAATCCAAGGGAACGTGTGTGTACTCACTTCTATTCTAGTCGGTCCAAGGACACGCCAAGATAGGTGGTAAGGGTAAAGAGGATCCCTGACGTAACACTAGAGGCGAGTTAAAGGTCAATCTCTCGGGCAAAATGCTCTCTTCGGGCACCGGCTTACCCCTGGTCCGCCAGGAGACTCTGGCCAATGGCTCTTCGTTATATCCGAATATGGAGGATTACAAAGGACCAATAGAGCTGTCACCACCTGCGGCCTACCTCTAATAATCCGTGGGATATAAGGCAAACGAAGGATAACCCTTAGCCTAGACACCACATCTATGCTATTGATTACTATTGCAGTCTAACTACGTCTGACGTCCCGCAACAAACTACAACACTCCGTATAAATACGGAGCGACGAACTCGCAAGTAAGAGAACTGATCTCACTCAACTACTAGAACTAATAGCGTATACTATAGACATACATGAGAGCACTCAAGCCTACACTATGATAGCAAAGAACTAAGACTACTCATGCAACTAAGTACAACACTAAAAGAAGGAATCACGGACACTTACTAAACATTGAAGAATATAGCAGCATCCATAGAGCTACAAGCTGGAGAAGAGCGCCGACAGGCCCGGCGCCCCTCCAAACTAGGAGAAGAGCACCGACAGGCTGGGCGCCCCTCCAATCTATCCTCTCACTCTCTCCCTACTCTAACACAAGCTATGCAAGGTCAAGACTCACTTGGATGGTGTGTCTCTATTGTAAGCCCCTCCCCTTGTATTTATAGGGGTGAATGAGGGGCTTCCCGGCCGGCAATCTCGTGGAGGCAAGCAACACCGACTTCAAGAATTCACCAAGGGTCGCCACATGGAAGCTAAAGGTCGGTGGAGCTCAGCCTGGTTCGGCCGAACCAGTGGTTCGGTTGAACTGGCCCCGGCTCCCACCGCCTTACCCGATGGCAGGGTGACTGCCTTGTGGGCCCTTACATCGGTTCTAGGTGCCATGAGCCAGGTTGTGTCGGTTTGCCCCCTCAGGTGGGCACATGGATCCTTGTGTTTGCGCCTGATTGGTTAGAAGGGTGTTCACTTGGATGGAGAGGTGTGTTTCCTTGCTCTTTAGGTGTGTTTTCTCCTCTAATTGACTTGAATACAAATATTCACCGACACTTCTGGAATTTGTTAGTAATAACCGCTACCACTACTATTGATGCTTGTCTCTCCAGTGTTTTATGCAGGAATTGACGGCCTAAAAGTGGTACTTAAGCGCCATCAACAGCCTGCAAATGCTGAAAACAACCAAGATGTAGCTGTTGTGGAAGAGGTTTGGTCCACACCTCCAGTGCCGTACATTGGGCAAACATTTGGCAGTAAGCAGTAGGCGAGGGAGTTCTACAATTCGTATGAAAAAGGATAGGGTTCTCAATCCGTACATGCACTTTGTGTCTATCAGGTCTTGCAAGGGGGCAGAAAAAGGTTCTCTTTGTTTAATTTGTAACAAAGAAGGGTATGGTAGGAAGGTAAAAGATTGCGGGCCAACTACTGATACTGATGAAAAGCAATTACGAGGGGAGGAATGTGAGCCTGAGCATAACAATGATGGAAAAGAGAATGAAGACACTGAGAGAAAAAAAAGCTGGATGATGGAAAAAAAAGAAAAAGGGAAAAGATGCTGCATACAGATTGCAAAGCAAGAATGGTTGTTAAGTTGACGTGATAGATGGCATGTCATCTACTTTGCTCCAGATCACAACCATGACCTTGTTGTAAAACCTTCCTTGAAAAAGTTCATGAGGTCTCACAAAGGCATCCCTAGGCAGGAGAAGGACTTTATTGCCTTGTTGCATGGTTGCAATTTGAGCACTGGGCACATCATGCAATCAATGAATGAGTTCTATGGGTCTATGCAACTAGTTCCGTATGAAGGGAAGGATGTTGGCAACTTCCGCTCCAGCATTAGAAGGACAGAAAAGTACAAGGACATGCAGGAGACGTTGGACTAATTTAAAGAGGTAGAGCATGAAGATTCTGAATTTTTCTATAAGATTAAATTTGATGATGAACACAAGGTTGAGCGCTTGTTTTGGGTTGATGGAGCAGCTAGGCATGCCTACATTGAGTCATACCAATGTGTGTCTTTTGATGCAACATACATGACAAATATGTATGATATGCCTATTACTCCATTCATTGGAATCAACAGGCATGGGCAATCATTTTTGTTGGGTTGTGCCTTCATAAGGGATGAAAAGACGCCTAGCTACACATGGTTATTTGAAACGTTCCTGGAGGCAATGAAAGGCAAGGCGCCGGTGAGCATTATCACCGACCAAGATGCTGCTATGAGAAGTGCAATTGCTTCTACATTTCCGAATACAAATCACTGAAACCACCGCTGGCACATTATGGACAAGTTTTCTAGTACGATAGGTCCTGTCCTAGATGAGGATGCAGATCTGGTGGAGGACTTCAAGGAGTGCATGAACCACACTGTGACTCCAACTAAATTTGAAGCAAGTTGGGCAGCTATGCCGAACAAGTATGAGCTATAAAACAATGTGCATTTCCAACGCCTATACGCAATCAGGAGTAGTTTTGTGCCAGCGTACTACATGCATTGTTTCTACCCATTCTTGCAATCCACTCATAGGAGCGAAGGGTTCAACACTGTGCTAAAGAAATATGTGAACCCAAATATGTTTGTTCTCCACTTTGTGAAGCAATGCCAGAAGATTTAGGATAAGTGTTTGGTTGCGCAAGATGGACAGGACTTCAAGACGGATGACAGGGATTGAAGAAGGTGGTCTAAATACCCTATTGAGAAACACGCATCTATTGTGTACACTAAGAACCTATTCTACAGGTTCTCAAAAGAGTTTGAAAAGACAACAGAATATGATGTGAAGCCTGAAGGCCAATTTCAATTTTAGCTAGTCCCTAACAACAACTATGTTTATGGCTATGGCAAGAGGACGTATTTAGTGACAACACTTGAAGATGAGGGGAGCTACTACTGTAAGTGCAGCAAATTTGATAGAGATGGCATGATTCGTTGCCACATTATGAAGATTCTAACAAGGTTGGGTGTGAAGGCAATACCTGAACACTACATTCTAAAAAGGTGGACACAAGAAGTTGTTCCTGATAGTGAAAGTGTTGGTGCTAATGCACATTTACCGGCTGATTTCATAGCCCGTGGTATGCCCTTGAACAACCGGAAAACTTTGTGGTTCACCAATCTATCTATAGCATTTGCTAATTTGGCTGCTGAGGGATGTGTTTTAAAAGAAACTTACAATCTTGTGGACAGTCACATCAAAATGATGCGCTACGAACTGGATGAGATAAAAAAAAAGGAGGCCGGGTAGGCAGAAGGTCCGTGCAAATCCTAAGGCTTCCGGAGTGGCTAATGTGTCTATTGTTGCACATGATATTGCGGATGGCATACATGGTGTTGTTGCTCCTACTGTTGAAGTGCATTCTGGTCCATCTAGTGAAGTTTATGTTTCTACTACAGCTATTTTGCCAGCAATACAAGCAGCAGGTAAAAAAATCCTAATGTTGTGCCATCTAGTTGTGTTCTACAAATCTTGAAAAAAAAATAACGTGGTTGCTGCAGGTGCAATGACGACCACCGTGGCCAACCCCCCAAGATCAAAAGTCAAAGGGCGCAAGAAAGAGAAGAGGCTTAAGAAGGGGATGAATGCCGAATCAAAAAGGAATAACAAGTGCAGCATTTGCAAGTCAACTAATCATAATGCCGCGGGATGTCCGGAGAAAGTAGGTGACCCGCATAAACGACCCAGCGTACAGGCACTCAGCTGGACGATAGGCAGGATCCTCCGGGGTCAGGATCTAGGTCGAACTGGATAGGCATGATCTTGTGTATCTTAACCGATCAGATTCCTTGTAACAAACCTGAGTAGATTTACCCTAACATGTAACCCACGGCTACTCGGATATATAAGGGGGCCGTGGGGGGGACCCATAGGGATTTCATCTCATTCGGCTCATACCACAAATCCTAATGCAAATCCCTGAACACAGGACGTAGGGTGTTACGCTCCGTGCGGTCCGAACCTGTCTAAATCTCTACGTCTTTGTGTTACCATCAAGTTTACGGGCTCTCTCCGATCCACCCCGCCTACAAATCTTCTGCTTGGGGCTACCCTTGGCAGACTTGTCAGAGTACAAATTCGACAGTTGGCGCGCCAGGTAGGGGGATCTCCAGAGTCCTCTTGGCGAGCTTGATGGCAGCAATATCTTTCCAACCGGGTGAGTCGTTTTTAATATCAAGACTAGATCGACTTGCTTTTCCATGCGACTAATCAAGAGCCGACCTCTTATTTCTGATTTTTATGCTCGAGGCCTCCTCATGATCGAGCGCCGCCGAGCGGGTGCGGGCGCCGTTGCACATACAACATGCAACCAGCATCGTCGTCATGATTTGATCCACATTGGCATACGCCGAGGAGTCCGTTCCCATCCATGCATGCATCAGATCGAGACAAGAATTAAGAAGTAAACCAAGCTTGCGTGTCCTCCACGCCCACGTCAACAGGGAGAGGCTCCCCTTCAACTAAATTTTTGTTTTCTATTCCAATCTATTAACGCTTGCGAAAAGTCCCTTTATTTTTCCATATAAAGTTTTATGTACTCAAACTATGTATTGGACTGCATGCTTTGGATTCATCGGCTGCTGCTGCCGGGAGCAATGCCGCGCTATTGCGTGCCGCTCGCCACGGCTACTTCGACGGCTGCCCTCTCGGCCACGCCGACCGCACCAACTACTTTGATGGCCGCCTCCTCGGCAGCGGCGACCGTCGGCTCCGCCACGGCGATCGTGCCGACTACTTCTGCTCGGCCACGGCGACCACGCTGACTACTCCAACTCGGTCATGCCCACTACTTCGGCAGCCACCTCCCCTGCCGCGGCAACCGCAGCCACTACTTTATTAGTTTCCGTTTGCATGTCCTACGCATGCTAAAGGTTTTCTTATTTCTTCCATAAAACCTTATTTACTCAAATCTTACGTACATGTACTTGGGCTGCACGCACGACATTCGTTGCATGCTGCCGCCGAGAGCAATGTGCACTATTGCGCGACCCTTGCCGACTGCTTCGACGGCCCCCTGCTCGGCCACAGCGACTACTCCAACTACCGCCCGCTCGGCCACGATGACTGCCTCGACTGTCGTCTGCTCGGCCACGGCGGCGCACCGACTACTTCGACAGCCGCCTCCTCGGCCACGGCGACCACGCCAACTACTCCGGCAGCTGCTCGCCCGGCGTATCAACTACCTCAACTCGTCCATGAATCAAGCTAAGTCATGCCTTAAAAATATTTATCATCGAACAGTCAGGATACACCCTGTGAGTGCGCTCTACGTGTGCTCACTTTTTTCGCATGTCACCAACTACTTTATACCCTGCTTTATATTTTCTCTTAATGGTTGCTAAAGTACTCGGGTAGCACGCGTCTTAACTCGTGAAACCTCGACTTCCCTTGCAACTCTCTCATCATGTGTCACCCCGCTCTCAGCACAATGAGTTGAGGTCGTGCAGGGGTCAGGTGCTTAAACGTAACATGCTAACTACTCGGGGAAATTACATGACCTCACAAGAGCAAGACACAAAAATATTCATATTAAATCGGACCGGTTCTAATACTTTCGATTGTTTAATATTTCACATTATGCTACATAATATTTGTACTATTCTATACAGCACTGACTACTCGGCGTACCTCGTCATCACGTTTGGCTCCCATGCTTCGGCACTAGGTGCGATTGGGTACTCGGCCTGCCTTTGGCGACTTGTCCGGTTCCTATACCCGAGGCTAGACGCCGCTACCTAACTCGGCGTGTCTCTGCGACCCCACCAGCACCTCTGGAGGCTGGGCGCCGCTACCTGACTTGGCGCGTCTCCGCGAGCCCGCTAGTACCTCAAAGGCTAGGCGCCACACATATCATCCGGAAGGCTCAGGTACTTCTGGTTGGAAAGAGGCTTGATTTATTGACCCTCGAAAAGCCTTCCGAAGCTCGGGGGCTACACTCAACGGGCACATCCCGTTCTGGATCAAGAATTTGTGAAGGTGTTTTATGAGCACCGAAAGACTTTGCAACCAGCATCAAGAACTACTCGGCGTATCTCCGCGACTCTGCTAGCGATCCTGCTCGGGGCCTGGGCGCCGCTATGTGACTCGGCGTGTCTCCGCGACTCCGCCAGCGACCCTGCCCGGGGTCTGGGCGCCGCTATGTGACTCGGCGTGTCTCCACGACTCCGCCAGCGACCCTGCTCAGGGCCTGAGCGCCGCTATCTGACTTGGCGCGTCTCCACGACTCCGCCAGCGACCCTGTTCGGGGGCTGGGCGTCGTTATCTGACTCGGCCAGCGACCCTGCTCGGGGCCTGGGCGCCGCTATCTGACTCGGCGTGTCTCCGCGACTCCGCCAGCGACCTTGCTCGGTGTTACGCTCCGTGCGGTCCGAACCTGTCTAAACCTCTGCGTCTTTGTGTTACCATCAAGTTCACGGGCTCTCTCCGATCCACCCCGCCTACAAATCTACTGCTTGGAGCTACCCTTGGCAGACTTGCCGGAGTGCAAATCCGACAGTAGGTGAAAGACTAAAAGAATCAGGAGGGGATGTTCTTCAATAAAAAAATGTGTGTGGCATTTTTTGGAGGAGAGAGTTTATGAGGGGAGTGTGGCGGAGAGGGGTTGTGTGAGTTGTAACACGTGTACTTTTTTTTGCAATATGCTATTATAGCCATAGTAGAAATGAACCTTGCTATGGTTAAAATGACTATTTTATGGTATTGAAAATGCTAGCAACATCTGCGGGGGAGTGTTGGACTACATTAAATTCTGCAAATAATGCTAGTTGATATATTTGCCTGTTGGAAAGAACTGAAATGCTTCTAGTATTTATTATAGTTGAGTATTGGGAAGAATTGAAATGCTTTTGAGAATGTGAAAAAAGCCATACCTATTTTGCCAAGTGCAGAATGCTTTGCCATTCTGCGTCGTTTTCATCGAAGTTTAGCCACTTGTGTGTCCAAATCATGCGTATGTTTGAAATATCCTTCTCCTTGAAATGACAGACACATCGTCCATCCCAATACTGGGCATGCAACAGCATATGGAACCCGCAGTAGTATCTGTGTGAGCATACAGAACAGAAGGGTTGGGGGGCGGGTAAGTTTTTGTGACCAAACCTGAAAAAATGGGCACACGAAAAAAGTAAAAAAATAGAAAGTGACATTAACTTACGAGTTTGTCTGCTTTGGGACTGCAATTTCAACAAGTCCGTAATTGTCTATTGCGTGATTTGAATTTGCATAATGAGTTTTTCCACAAGAATTTTATTCCAGACAGTATTGTGTTGCAGCGGCCAACCAGATTTGGGTCCGTCAGAGTCCTCATTGAATCGAGCAATTCAAACCTATTGTTGCGCAAATTTAGCACAATCAAAAAGTAGTGCCCCTGAATGTTCATCTTCCTTGACAAGCTTCTGTAGGACTGGGAAGAATATCTGCATGATTTGTTCCATCATCATGTTAGATGGAGGAAAAAAAAGAAAAAATAGCAGACAAAAAAGGAAATCCATATGTTTGATGAGGGGGGGGGGGGGGGGGGGGGGGGGTTTGACTGTTACGCACCATGTGCCGATGGTCTAGGTGGTTTGTTTCCCTTTTAAACACTTGTTTGACTGCTGTCATTTGAGTTTGATGATTTAGCAAAAATGTCTGCACAGGTTGTGATGCTGTTAGAAAAAATGTTGCATATTATCAAAGAAAAAAAGTCAGAAAACAAGGCATGAAAGCACCCCCCCCCCTCTAAACACTTACTGAAACATAGAGTGGCATTACAAATCTGGTGGCACTCCTTGTCTTCTTGTCATTGAGCACGCAGATGCCAATCTCTGCAATAGTGTTCTTCAGCTTCCCTCTTGGTTTTACTGATTCTACCATATCTCCCAATATAGCATAATTGAACAAGTAATTTATTATGAAAGCACTGCAGCAAAAAAAACTTCTTTGTGAGAATAAAAAAGTAAAAGCAATATGAGTGAAAAAGAGAATGGGAGAGGGAATAGACTTACTTCCTATTGCAGGACCTGGTGGGCCTTCCCGAACACAAGCAAACAACATTGTACACCATCATGACAGCATTGTTGCACTTGAATGATATCTTCTTAGCAATTTCAACATATGGAGACTGCAGTTCTGCAGCCATTTTGAGCGCCCGTCTTGGTGTAGGTGCGTAGTCGGGCGTGACGGATGAATCACCCTCTGCTCGCTCCTCTGTAGCTGCACCAGGGTTGCTGCCTGCTGCTGGTTGTGTTCTCAGCACTTGGGCACTAGCGGTCCTTGATGATCCAATATCATTTGGCTTGCTGCTGGATGGTACTGCAGAAATAAAATTATTTTGTGAGATAAAAAATAGTATTATAGTTAGTAAAAAAAAGTGGGATGGAGTTTGTGTACTTTCATTTATTGGACCAGGGGTACTGGCTGTTGCTGGCTGTGTTCTCAACAGTTGGGCGCTGCCTATCCTTGATGGTACAGTGACATTTGCCTTGCTGCTGGATGCTACTGCGCTCATTGGTGTATCTTGAATACCAATCTTGAGCTTTCCCTTGGCATTATTATGCATTTCAATAGCTTTCGCTTCCCATTCTTCTAACACATCCAATGGTAAACTATCCAGTGACCAGGGAGACCCATCATCTAGATAGAGGTAGGGGGGACCCCAAAAAAATGTTCAGTTATCCTTTGCTTAGGTAAAATTATAAAAATGCTAAACCAAATTAGATAGAATACTCAATTAAATGATTTGGAAGGGGCTTGTGAAAAAATATACCAGGTATTGTGATGACAGTGTTAGGCATGGCGGGGGGTGTGGCTGCCGCTTGGTCTGGGTGTGTTCCACTTTTTCCTGCGGCTACCGCTTGGTCTGTGTATGTTCCACTTTTTCCTTCCCCTGGTGGTGTTGGCTCTTCAATTGACTTCATAATGTCAAAACTAGGAGGGGGGAAATCCCAAGAACTACCCTTGGCAACACTTGCTGATGTAGCTGGACTTTTTTCCCTGGGATTGCAGTCTTCATCCACGTTCTTCACAACATCGACTGCCTTTGTTGGGCTTTGTCGCAGCATGAGCCTTGATCGCCTCCTATCCGCATTGCCTAATTTGTTCCCTCCTTGATACTCATGTTCATGCTTTGCTTTCTGAATAGTGTGATGTTATGCTGGTGGTGATGCATGATGAGAGACGGGGACAGTGCTTCCCGTCGCTGCACTTGATTGGTTTGCATGTGATTGCATCTTCTTTAACCGCTTGATGAGAGGGACAAAATCTTAATTTTCTTCCGTTGTTGTTACATCCTCGGGGCTAGCTTCGTTGTCGTCTTGGTCTTCTTCTTCTTCAGATTCATCCTCAGGATCCAAACTGCATTCATCACTACTGTCGTCATAATCTTCTTCTTCAGCTTCATATTCTGAATCTTCCTCTATCTCTTCTTCATCATCATATTTTTTTTCTATCCTGGACCGCTTTGATCTTCTCACACTTGGTTCAGCTGAATCTTCTGCCGCTACCATTTCTTGAATGAAAGTGCCTAGCACCTCTGTAAACCCTGCTAGAACTTTCTTTACAGCTTCACAGATTTTCCTCTTCTTCTTAAAAAAGAAGAAAAAATTCAACTATCATAAAAGTTGGTAGTTGTAAAAGAAAAAAAGAAAAAAATGCTAAAGAAATGCCAAAACTAAGTGTAGTAATTTGCTGCTTGACATGCTAAAAATGACTTTTACTAAAACACCGAAATGCTAGGCTGTGTTGAAAAAATGCAAAACTTTTGTGCACACATCTGGCAGCATCTGTCTAGGTGCTTTTGACGATACAAAACTGTATATGTCGTCCATTTGAAAAGGTGAGTCCTGCACCACAGAATGACCTGATGGTTTGAGCTGAAAAAATAACACAAAGAAAAAGGTGAGAGAAGGGAAAAACAATAGACACCATGCAGAGATACCATGGATGAGAAAAAAATCAGAACCCATAGATGTTTGTGTTTTTTATTCATACCTTTAGCTTGCCAAATGAGCCATCACGATTGGTGTCCTGCTTGATGATCTGGTGCAGCAGATTCCTTGTCCACGCAGTAATCCTTGGCTTGGTGGTGGGGATTTCTAAATTCTGAACAACTAATGAGTCTGCATACACAATCTGCAAAAAAAAAGGAGAGTCATGCAAACGCTATAAAATGCAGAGTTAAAAACTGTTGAAAAAAAGAGAATGAAAAAGGAGGGTGTGGAGAAAACTTACGATAAGTAAGAGAATGCAACCCCTCATAGAATTTTTGTTGTCAACCTTTCTGGCAGCATCCTAACTGGTCAACCACGAACTGACACCAATTCAATTTCTTGACATTTGAAAGGTCCACTAGTGCTGGGTAACATCTAGGGCTTATTCCCAAACTTGTTGGCGGGCACAAGAATGTTGACACTGCAATCATCAACCACAATCTTAGAAAATCTTCATTCGCCTCCTTGTTCTGTTGTATCCTCTCAACGTTTCTTCAATCTTTGGTGCTGACCCCTGAACAATACCATATTTGTTCTGCATGAAATTGATGGCGTCAACATCTAGCTCGTATCTGACTTGTTCACCCTTGTTTGGCAAGTGTAGTACATTAGCAACAGCTTGAGGCGTGACTGAAATCCTCCCCCTCCCATGGAAAACAAGCTCTGAAGTTTCAGCATCAAAGCACTCAACGAACAGCCAACTCGCAAAATCTGCTGGGATTGTAGAGCATGCAATCTTGAGCACCCCATCAAAATTCACTGCACGTACCATCTTGCACTGCTCTTCAGACATGTGTTTGTATAACTTGATGATCCTTGAAGGAGAAGCTCCGTTTCTTCTTCGGGCCTTCACACATTCGAGAAAAAAAAAAGAGAAAAACATAGATGAGAAAAGTTGTACAACTAGAAATGCTAGCTCAAAAATGGCATGCAGGGAAAAAAGGGTGGGGGGAGGGAGGGAGGGAGGGGGTTGCTGCAAAAAATATACCATGATAGTTGGAGGCGTGTTGCCTTGATGTTTCTTCTGTCTTCTTGGCATTGTAACCAGTAGTCCTTTCCGTAAAAAAATGTTAGTCACATGCATCATATGGCAGACTGCACAAAAAAAAATGTAAAAGAACTTTTCATGGCAGACTGCAACCTGCTTGCGCAATTTAGTTCAAAAAATATATGCCTAATTTAAGATGCCTAATTACTATAATATTATTGCCTAACTAGAATCATATTAATGGCTGTGTTAACTGAAAAGTTGCTTAGTATGCGGTGTGTAAGATGTTCAAAAACACTACTAAAAATATCTAGGGCATCAGAAACTACACTACACAGAAAGAGGCTTACACACACAGACCCCAACCCCATCCCTCCTATTTTGAGATGGTGAATTTGCCTAATTACTAGAACATTATTGCCTCACTAGAATCATATTAATGTCTGTGTTAAACTGAAAATTTGCTTAGTATACAGTGTGTAAGATGTTAATAAAACACTATACCTGGGACATCGAAACTACACTGAGCAGAGAGTGTGGGTGTAAAAAAAAGCTATACAAAAGCCCATCCAAAAACCTACAAAACACACATATAAATGTGGGTGCGCACACATAGCGCAGAGCGCAGCTCTGTTCTACTGGCACAAACAAAGGGAAATGCATCATTAGTATGGGGGATCCGGGGGATACAAAACACACAAAAAAAGCAACCAAAATGCAGGGCTAGGGGTTTTTGGGGTGTGCATGGATAACTAGCTCACCTGCAATTCGCGGAAAAAAGCAATGTTGCCCGCAAATGAACTCAGCCCGAGTGCTCTGCTGATGACTGTGAAACATTAGACCGGGAATGAGCACGCGATAAAACCTACTCAAATGACCTACTCAAAACCTAGATTGCAGCGCAGCAGGGGATTGTGGGGTTTGGATGTGCCACGAGAAGAGGAGAAGGGGGGGGGAGGTCTCACCTTGGCCTGAACTGCGCTTCCACGCACCATGCACGTATGCTGCACACAAAGGGGGATGTCCCCCAGCCCCCCTGAAAACATATCAACGCACTGACGAAAAATCAACAAAAACCCAGAGAACATCAGAGATCGAGGGGCGATAAAATCCCCCGCACATGGCGCACGGGAGGGAGGGATAGATGTGCGCGAGGCGAGAGGAAGAAGGAGGGAGGACACTCACCATGGCCTGATATGCGATTCCGCGCACCACGCAGGGGGATCCTCCCCACTCCTCTCAGCTGGTTAGCACGTCGATGAAAAAACACTATGTAAGAAAAGCGCTATAGTGACGGGCATCACCTCCCTAAAGTGATGGGCATAGAGCCCGCCCCTTCTACTGCGTCACTATTTTGAACAAAAAGGCGACGGGTATCTGTCCGTCACCTATGTGATGTAATAGGTGACCGACTTCACTAGGGAACCGTCACCTTTCTTGGTGACCAGCCCCCCCCATGAAGTCTACGCCCGTCACCTTTGTCCAATACAGGTGACGGGCCTAACACAACGCCCGTCACCTATGGTTCGAGCATAAGTGACGGGCATAGAACAACACTCGTCACTTGGAATTTTTAAAGGTGACGTGTTGTGCTTCCAGGTGTCGTCACCTGGTGTATATTAAAGGTGACCAGCTTTGGTTGTTGCCCGTCACCTTTGATACTAGACCCCAGCAGGATCATTTTGGCTTCCGGCTGCATCCTGGAGCACAGTTAGAATTTGGCAGCCATCTTGATCTTGCAAACACACAAAATAGAGACTATATACTGCATATTTAAATCACATTCATATATCACACAGGTTACATCAGAAACAACCACCAAGTATGACAAACTATTGCATCTTTCCACAACAAACTGTACAATAATCACAAGAATCCAACAGTCAATCAGAAGTTCAACATGAATCCAACAGTCAGGCAATGTAATCTAACACATTCATATCCATTCTAAAATAAACATTCAACTCAATATACCCATTTTCATCAACTAATACAAGTAAATCACATCTACACATGCAAATAAAAACAGTTATTTCTAAAATCCAATTATTTTCATACTCTTCAGTTTGAGGCGAACACTCATCATCTCATGTCATATGGGATGCAATAATGGTTCAAAACATTTATTTAAGATCTTTATGCAAAAACCATCGAAAAGAAAAAAATTCTTATTTAGGATATGCTTATGTCGTCAACCTTGACCCCGCTGTGATGACACTATCATTCAGGGCCAACATAGATATCCGCAACACGGTGCGATATACGGATGTGATGAAAAAGTACGGCCTTGGTCCTAATAAAGAAGTCCCCAGCTAAAAAGTTGAGGATTTCTTCATTGGGACCAAGACCGTACACCTTCATCACGTCCCTATACCGCACCGTATCACGGATATCGATGTTGGCCCTGAATGGCCGTATTAACACTGCAGTATCAAGGTTAACGACATATACATATCCGAAACAAAGATTTTTTATAACTTCGCGATTGTTTCAATGGGAGCCTAAATAAATACATCATTAGAGTATCAAAATATTTTTTTTCGTAATGCAAATTAAATACCAAGTATACACCTTTTTCACTTTATTTTGAAAATTCATATTCAAACATTCACATTTCACTAATAAATCCACATATATACATACTCATTTTGCAAAAATAAAAATTCTACTACACTTCAAAAGACATCATAACTGGGAGAGATATGTTTGAATTATAACAATCCATGAAGACCTCAGCCTCGAAAGGCATAAGCTATTGTATACTTGCCATGAACACTTTAGCCTCGCTGTGTGGCATGTGCTTCATGACTTTTGAGGCAGAGGTATTCATGTGCAAGTACACAATAGCTTATAAGAACAATCTGCTTTAATTTGTACTCTCGTATCGATCCCTCAATCTATCCTGGTGAACACTAAGGTGGATGTTGACATGGATGTTGTTTGGCAAAGGTGGCAATGAGTGCTTCACTCTCTCATATCATCATTTGCCAACAAATATCAGTAGGATTTTCAGCTTTGCTATTTTCATGATATTCATTCAATTAACGAAAAGTATCTAGATCTGTCTAGAAGCAATATCAAATACCGACAGCGGCGGAGAGGAACGGCAGGCGGGCACCTGGTGGCGCGACGAGGAGGCACGACGGCGTGCCCGGCTCTCCTCTTTGCCTGCGGGCGGCGGCTCGGCGCCGGCGGGCAAGTACCTGGTGGCGCAATGAGGAGGCGCGACGGCGTGCCCGGCTCTCCTCTTTGCCTGCGGGCGCCGGCGGGCGGGCATCTAGTGGCGCGACGAGGAGGCGCAACAGCGTGCCCCGCTCTCCTCCTTGCCTACGGGTGGCGGCTCGGCGCCGGCGGGCGGGCTCCTGGTGGCGCGACGGCGTGCCCCGCTCTCCTCGTTGCCTGCGGGCGGCGGCTCGGCACCGGCGGGCAGGCGTCTGCTGGCACGACGACGAGGCACGATGGCGTGCCCGCTCTCCTCCTTGCCTGCGGGCGACGGCTCGGTGCCGGCGGGCGGACGCCTGCTGGCGCGACGAGGAGGCAAGGAGGTGGGCACTAACCTAGGGTTTCAAATAGGAGACGTAAAGAACTAAGTCAAAGGGGTGGCTTCAAATGGGAGAAAAGGAAAATAGGTGACGGGCAACACGTGTGTGGCCCATCACCTATGACATCAATAATACAGGTGACGGGCCACATATGTCGCCCGTCACCTATATGTCGATCTATATTTCAAACGAAAGAGAAAAGTGACGCGCGATATATGTTGCCCGTGACCTATGTCACATGAAACTGCATGCTGGGAACATTCAAAGACGTGGCTACTGGGAATCGCAACCGTCGGTACCCTCTCTATGCACGCGCGCGCCATCTTGGCAACCACGCGCGCCCTCTCGGCAACCGCACACCGTTTCGCATTCAATTGCTGGGAATCGCAACCGCTGGTACACTCTCTATGCACGACTCCACACGTGCGCCATCTCGGCAACCGCGCGCGCCCTCTCCGCAACCGCGCGCCGTTTCACATTCATTTCTCGATCCCACGATCTCCGGTCGTCGCCATTATATACTGCGAGGCCGGCCGCTCTCCTCACACCCCTGCTCTCGCTCTCTCCTCACAACCCTGCTCTCGCGCGCCTTAGGTACAACGACGATGTCGGGTTCCGGCTCTTGCTCCAGGCGTCGCCGCTACGTCCAAGTGGACTTGTCATCATCGTCACCGTCGCCTTGTTCCTCCCCTCGCCGCCGTCGCCATCACCGATCGCCTCCTCCTGCTGCGGCTCCAGCCCCGGCTCCTGCGCCGGCCCCTGCTCCGGCCCCTGCTCTGACGCCTGACGATCCGGGGTTCGATCCGGACCACCCCTTCGGCTTGGGCGACGTCTGGGCAATCAGCGTCATGAGGGATTCATTCAAGGAGTTGAACGAATACCTCATCCTCCTTGGGAAGCCGAAGGTGAAGCCGCCACTGGTGGAGAACGTCGCCGGATACATCCACGCCATCTTCAGGGTGGCGGAAGTTATCAGGGACCTGCCATGACTATGTATATCGTAGTTTGTATGTAGGTCACTACAGGTGACGGGCTCCAAATAAAGCTGTAATATAGGTGATGGGCTTCATGAGCCGCGTCACTTTTGCTCAGTCATAGGTGACGGGCCACTTTTTGCCAGAGGTGACGCACCTAATCTGTGCGCGTCACGTTTCTTATACAGGTGACGCGCAACAACCACTCATCACCTTTATACACGTCATTATAGGGCGGTTCTTACATGGTGAAAATCCCCAAACGCAGAGCACATGAATCAGAAAAAATACGGGCGAACACGGTGAATGAGGTTGGGGGATTTGGGCGTTGAGAAATCACTCGCCTTGTCGGGGTGAAAAGCCTCCGGATTCAGCTCGGCGTCATGCGAGGCGAGGTGGTGAAGCGAATCGTCGGTCGATGAAAGCGAGGGGAGAAGAGAGACGAACTCTAGAGAGAGAGAGAAGCATTGCGAAATGAACAGGTGTATGTTCCGATATTTTGAATAAATTTCACCGCCGCTCTCTCCCCCGCCTTCTGGAATGTGGGCCCACCTGGTCAGTTGCGCGTGGGTGCGCGCGAGGCCGCGTGTCGTTGGATGGAGCGTGGACGGTAGATGCAACTGGCCGTGTAAGTGGACAATCGTACGGCCGGCTGTATTATAGTTTTTATCTAATTTTTTTACTATACATCTAGACATAATGTGTATTTAGATATATAGCCAAATCTATACGTATGAAAAAATCAAAATAATCTATGATTAAATAGTCCACAGTTTTTTAGTGCAGTTTCTTTACAGAATCAATGATTTCCTTGCCTAGATTTGCAAGGCATCACCAAAATACAGCAATGGTAGCAGTAGCAGTCCATTAGATCCGGTACGAAATCTTGTATTATAATTGTTATAAAATAGAGCTGCAGGCGTATTTGTATCGTGACATCCATCGCCGGAGGGATTTTTCACATAATTCACATCTAAGCAACAGGCAACAAGCATCGCAAATTCGCAATTCTCAAAGGCCAAAAAAAAAAGGAGAGATAGGGAGGGGAGAGAGCAGGAGGAGACACGGGAGGGACGACCCCCTGACCCCACCGACCAGCGTCACGGACTCTTCTTCGGAGACCAGCAAGCCCTACTACAGCAGCCGCGACAGCAGCAACCGCCGCAACCGCGGCCCCGACCCGCCATGCACCAGCAGCAGCAGCAGCCGCCGCAGCGGGGGGCGCTCCCGCCGGCGCAGGCCTTCATCGACGCTGGAATGCCGCCGCCGCCGCTGCCGCCGCAGGGAGCCGGGGGTCTCGCCTCGATGGCGGCGGCGCAGGCCAAGGCGGAGGCGGCGGCGCGGGCGCGCGCGGCGGAGCAGATGGCGCTCGAGGACGCGTGGAAGGCCCTCAACCCGGACTTCAGGACGCCCTTCGCCTCCGTCGAGGACGCCGTCAGCAGGTGCGTGCGCGCTCGTCTCCGATCTTCCTCGCCGCCGCCGATCGGCGTGCTTCGTCGTGGCGCCGTTACCACGCGCGTTTAGCGCGTCGTGCTGGCTCGCTCTCGTGTTCTAGGGATCTACTTTCTGCTCGCTCTTCTTCCTGCTGCTTGCATCTTTCGTCGGATATGTTTGCTAGGGGGTTTTGGGATTAGTTCATCGTATCGGTATTGGTGAACCGCGGTTGATTTTGCAGCTTGTTCTCTAGGATTTGGTGCGGCGAGTTTGATTTTCACGTGGTACTGTTTGATTCGGGGGAAAAGTTATATGCAGATTGCAAAGACATATAGCAACCTCCCAAGAAATCTGTCAAGGAACATAGCGAAATTCTGAAATGGTAGAAGATCATCAAATTGAGGATTTTTTTTTCTAGATCTCTGTAGGAGCAATCTCCCATTGATAAATAGGGAACTAACCCGACCAAGAATTGTGAATTTCACTTTCATGATTTCTGACAGAATATCTGAAATACGGTTGTTAACTGACAATTTTTAGTGAGATCACTAGATTAAAACCGGCATTTGTAACTGAATAATATGGTAACCTATCAGAATATCAGCTAGCTTTCGTTTCAAAAAGAATATCAGCTAGCTTTTGACGATTGAATTATTTTAACCAGGCATGTAATTTCTGAATCCAACATTTGGTCGAGTAAAATTACTGTTGTCAAGTTGTTCTAATCTGACAAAATAGCTCATCCCTTTGTTTTTTTTATCTTCACTTTATACATCATTGCAAATGCATGTCACCCCTGATAAATGCACTGTATGCTGATCTATCTCTTGAATATAGACTCTCTGCTTGTTCTCAAAGGGATCACATTTTTGCCCACCGCTCTTCTTGGAAACTCATACTATCTTGCATGGAAGTTAGTTGTGATTTGTAGGAGATTAGGATTAACATATATATACATGTGCTTGCTCTAGATGCAACCTGAAAAGGTCTAGTTGTTGCAATCTGCTGAAAGAAAACAGTGAGGATCAGAGGATGTCACATGCCTATTTTCCATTTATTAATTAAAAGAATTCGAGAATCGAGACTATGAAGAATAAGAATTGTTCATACCGATATTGGAGTTCTGTCACTAGTTAGCAATTGTTAGCATGACTAACAATCTTCTTCACCCCATGGCCATCAGGTTGCTGCCATACCATGTCTTCGCGGACTACGAAGAGGATGACGATGTCGTTGACGATGCCACCGGCGGCAGCAGCAGCAGCGTCGCCACCGCGACAGAGAATTCAAGCTCGCAGAAATGGGAGGACGACATGGGCGCCACAGTGGAATGTTTTCTCCAGGACTTCGAGAAGCAGGTGCTTACCTTCAACGTCATGAACCAGCAGTGCGCGGCGGGCCTCAACCGCGCCGAGGAGCAGCTCATTCTGGATAGGGCGCTGTACGAAGACGAGCGCCGGCAGGTGGAGCGCATGCGCGCGGCCCTCGTGCAGCACCAGCAGCGGGAGCATCAACGGGAGCAGCAGGAAGCCGCGCGCGCGCGGATGGCGCTCGCGCAGGCGCAGGCCGCGGGGGCGTGGCCGGCGGCGCAACCCGCCGCCTCGTGGCAAGCGCTTGCGGCTGCCGTGCACGGCGAAGGGGGCTCCCGAGGGCAGGCGCAGGCACCAGCCATGATGATGCAGCAGCAGCAGCAGCCGGAGACGATGATGACGGCCGGCGCCTGGCAGGCGCTCGCGGCGGCGGCGGCGCGCGGCGAGGGAGGCTCCAGCGGGCAGGCCCTGATACAGGCCGTTATGATGCAGCACGTGCAGCGGCAGCGGTAGCAGGAGGAGATGATGGCGGCGGCGTCGCGCGGCGAGGGCGTTCCCGGCGGGCAGGCGTTTCCACCGGCCGCGCTGATGCAGCTGATGATGCAGCAACAGCAACAACACCAGCAACAGCAGCGGCAGCAGGAGGAGATGATGGCAGCGGCGTCGCGCGGTGATGGCGTTCCCGGCGGCTGGCAAGCGCTTTCGCCGGCCCCGTTGATGCAGCAACAGCAGCGGCAGCAGGAGGAGATGATGGCGGCGGCATCGCGCGGCGAGGCGGGCCCCGGCGAGCAGGCGCTGGCGTCCGCCGCGTTGATACGTCAGCTGCAGCTCCTGCAGCAACAGCAGCAGCATCAGGAAATGACGGTGGCGGCCGGTGCATGGCAGCAGCTGGGCGGGCGGCAGTTGTACGCGGCGCCGCGCGGCGATGGCGGCTCGAGCTCGCAGGCGGCGCTGCCTCCTGCGGTGCTTCAGCAGACAGGTCAGGGGCAGACCAGCACCGCGGCCGCCGGGATGGCGCTGCCGTGGCGTGGGGGCGCCGAGGGAAGGAAGCAGTAGCGTTGCTAGGGCTTTGCGATTCCTGCGAGAAAACCAATCGTGCGTCTCTGAATCTCTGTTGGATGAGTATGTCATTGTTGTAGTGTTCATGCGAGTTGAGTTCGTTTACAAAAAGCAGCCGAATTTGTCCGTTTAAACTTCAACTGTCATTGTTAATGTGTCATCATAGAAGCTTATTACAGTAAGTTTGTTAAGTAGTGCATTTCAATAACAAAGTGCTAGAAGCCTATGACTATGAGAGATGACAAGGCTAAATCCATTTCTATGAAGACCAACGGAAGGATGACATGGTTCAAAATGATTCGAGAATAAAGCGATCAGATTCATATTGACTCGTTGCCCAGCAGGATACCTCAACTCTGAAACAATGTTGATAAGGTAGAGCAGCAACAAGGTCTACTACAACCCAAAACAGCGTGTGTTTGTATCTTGTACATCATATAGAACATTTTGTAGGGTAAAACATGACAACAACGGCAAACTATTTCCCTACCCGCATGGCAGAGGGACCGACTCTTTGTACCTAGGTTACAATTACAATAGTAGCTTACAACATATGGACGTCGTCTTCCGCCATCGCCATCCGTTAACAGAGAATGACACCAGACTTCATCGACCTTTGGGCTCAAGTCTCTCTGCAGGACTTTTGGTGGACATACAAATTATTGTTGGTCTCGTAGACTTGACCTTTGTAATTCATAGTATGGTACAAGAGCAGCGAGTAGTTTTGGGCAACTTGTTGGCCTTCTTATCTGTCAGAAAAGAGTAACAGAGATAGCTACATTCAGGACATGAGATTTACATGAACTCCCCAACTTACAAAGTTCTAACAATTCAGTTTAATCCAAAATTTCAACTGTTATGACAAAAGTAATGAACAGCATCCAAATTTCCAGAAATAGTGTTAATTCCATCACTGCGAGACAGTTAATTTGAGGAATGGGTTTGTCCTAGCACCAACTCATTGGTCACATTTTGTTCTCTTTTTGTTTCACTTCAAAAATGGAATCAGCTGGTTTCTCACCCCTATTCCTCATAAGAATATGGCTAGTGAAAAAATGACAAACTGGGTCATCCCACAAAAATCATGGGATGATGAGGTGTCCCATAAATAAACATCCGATCATTTTCTTTAAAGGAATAAGTGTATTTTACACATTTGAACTTTGCAAAACATCCATGACATCAAGTATTTTTAAACACTCTGGAGGTCAAGTTACACCCTAAGGTGGTTTGGGAGGCAGTATAGCTAAACTGGGATACAGATCATAGTAGTTTTTGCCATGTTTGCAGCCATGACTCCGAATTTTGCTGACTAGTATCAGTTAAAGTGGGAAAGAGAAGACAGAAAAATAGAAGAGAAATAGATCAACCATATGGATGTAACAACCCTGAGTTGGATCCCCATCCTCGAAGTACAAGGTACAAAGCATGAAAAAAGTTACTCCAACTGAGAGCCAACTAAATGAGATTGATTTAGACCACATGATGGACCTGTGGAAACAGACTGACCACGTGATGGACCTGTGGAAACAGACTAGTTATTTTGGGTAGCCTACATGCATACTTTTGAACCCCAGCTCCAAAAGAGTCAATGGAATGAAGAAGTTAGTAGTTAATACTTGGTACATGTAGTTACTAACTCAGCTCATTATTTTCTGAATAAAAGGGGTGTGAACAGTCAGTTTGCATAGGACTTGTAGCTGATTCCTGATGTCCTTTTGGTTGATGCCTAACTTTGCACAACTTTAGGGAAAGTGAGCTGCCAGAAAAGTTTTGGCGAACAAAATGGTAGCCACACTTGTGGCAAAGTTTGGCACGAAAATGAGTCTGACATGTGGGGCAAAGGCTAAGAATGTTTGGGGAAGCCACAGTTTGTGGCACGAACCAACACATGCCTATGAATCAGTTTGCAGCTCATGTATGGCGCGGCCAGATGTGACAAGCAACCAAACAGGCCCCATCGTGAACTTTGCAGGAAGAACTGGGGGAACAACTTCTTGAACATTGGCAAATTTGTATAATTCTCAGGTCAACACTTTCTACATTTCTGAAACAATGTACTCTTAGTGAAACATAAAGAACACACTTCTGCAAGTATAGATCCAAATCCAAGTCCAACAGCAATGATGGCAGCATGATAAAGCATGCAGCTTAGAAAGGGAGAGTAAACAAACCCCAAGTGGTAAGTAAACTAAAGCAATAGTGGCAACCAAAAAAAATACTGAAACTCTGATTAGCAGCACTGGAATTTATGCAATTTGATAGTTACAACAAAGCTACCAATCTACAGAATTGGATGAGATAAATCAAAATCCATATGCAACAATTTCCTTGAAGTGTGAGAACTTGCAACTCACCTGGTTTTGATTTGGCTGATAATGGTTGTACAACAACGTGCATTGTGATAGCATTACTGGGAAGATCACCAAAAGGTGCTCTGCACTGAGCAACACTCTTATCATTTTCTAGAATTTTGCCTCCGCTTATCAGTTTCACATCATTAGCAGTCTTTGGGCTAATTGATTTATCTGCAACAACAAAAAATGCATTAGAGATATTATCTGAGCATGGGCAAGCGTATGCTACAACTGAACTGGTAACCGGTATAAAATGTGTCATACATAAATGTAAGCCAATTTACTGCATCAAAACAAACTCCACAGATTAACAGAGGAACAGAACAGCCAAAACTGCTCATATAACTACTCTCTGCAGCAATACTAAACACCAGCAAAAAAGAATATCCTAGCCCACAACAAAGTTGCCTAGTTCAATCAGTGAAGAAGTGTGATGTTTATGTGTATACTAATCTCAAGTGCGCAATTCAAAAAATATTCAATTCTCGGCAAATTTTCTGTGGAAAATGATAACATTTCTTTCAAAATCGTGGCACTGTTGATGTTTTAATGACTCAGTGATCCATAATGCAGTCATACAAGCCTGCAGGATCAATATGGCATCAGCAAAGCGAATGGTATATATACTTTGAAGTGTAAATAAACATGGGCACTCATTTTCACACCCTCGGGAAAACAAAGTAAAGAATACATTGCCCTTCCTCCCTCTTTCTCAAAAACTAGATGAGACATGGATATCCACAAGGAAGCTGTTGTAAATGGAAGCTAAAAGCTCTCAGCTAAAATCCCATAAGCTTCTCTATATGCTTCTTCTACTGGGCTCATGGTTCCCCAATGAAATTCCATCAGTTCCTTAAAAACAATCCTGGCCAGGTTCCAAATACCCTACTGTTTGAACCAATCATAGACCTTTCGACAAGGGATGCAATGACATTTCAGTTTGAAAAAAAAGGCTCTATTATTACTGTTTGAACCAAGCCAATATATGGGGTCGACATTTATTCAAATATGTTCTGGCACGACCATAATAAAGAATAAGTACCATAGCAGTTAATGCTGAGAATTACAGGCCACGAAGCAACTAATTCAAGCCCAAATCTTCTACTCATCGACTAAGCTTAGAGCCAGAGAACTTTTGTAAGGGAAAGAAGGCATTCATAGTTATCTTATTTCTGTGACATATTCCATTTTTTTATTACAGTGCTGGTTTCTGCTATGTGGTCAACCTTCCAATTCAACCCAGAGTAGAATCTTAACAAAAGAAGCACTTGCTAATAATGGAGGCGCCCCTTCCTTTTTCCCAAATCGGATACCGAACCATGAAGGCACTGAGCAAGCAAATCTGAAGCTCGTCCCCCTTAAAGCCCTCTGTTCTCATCTCCTCGCGGCACGCACGGACTAAAAATAGCAACAAAAGCTACAAGAACTTAGCAGTACGGATCACAGGACTCCACGCCACGGCCGGAGCCGGCACATCACGGCCTCGCGAGAGTTCCAGAGCCCAGGGAGGCGGAATCTTTAACTTTAAGGGACCTTTGGGCCAGTCGGCGACGACGCGGTCCTTGAGCGCGGCGACGGTGGTGGCGGCGGCGTTGCAGCGGACGGGGCCGATGTCGGAGCCGTCGAAGAGCCGGAACTTGACCTCCACCTCCTCCGCCTCCCCTTCCCGCTCCCGCTCCTCCATCTCTTCGGCCCCCACCTTGGCCCCCTCCTTCTCCGCCATTTCCCCACCTCCCGCCAAGAGCCGGGACGCTTCCGGGACCCAACCGGAGCCCTGCGGATCCCGGCCGCTCAGAGCGAGAAGCCCTAAGGCCGGCGCGAGCGGAGGCGGGGGTGGGGCCCGGTGCTGGGCTAGGGTTTGGTCTTTGGTGTAGGAACGCGAGGGGATGGGCAGGAGAGGAAGAGGAGCAGGAGAAGCAAGAAGGCGAGCTAGGCAGGTTAGGAGGGAGGAAAAATTCTCTTCCCTCGTCACTGGAAACGCGGGAGGGTTTTATTGTAAGCAACCAAGGAGTACACAAGGGTATATCTAGTACGTTAAGTGAGTTGCTCCTGCTCTCTGTTCGCCTAAACAATCCGTTTAAGCAGCATTTAAATGGTAAACAGAGGTTACCCATATCATTTATGCGCTAAACGGTAAATTAAACAGTTAAACTATTTAAATCCGTTTAAACCGTTAAAAACCGTCTAAATTATGTAAATAGAGTCAAGTTAATCATAATTAAATAAGCTAAACGATCATTTAATTAATAGTCTATAAGACAATTAAAACTACTACAAATGGTAGAGGCATTGTAAGTATACGAAGTGTTGTAGGATTTAAATTTCTTTAAAAAAGATTATTTGGTAGAAAATATTAATTATTATTTGATTTATAATTAAAAAATAATATTATCGCATTGATTGTACCTAAACGAAAAATAGGATATAATGAAAATGAATAGGAACCTACGCCTCTTCTACAAAAGTAGGAGACCTTAATAGGCTAGGTAAGCAATAAAAACCACTTTGTAGAGTACATAGTGATCAAAAGCTAGTGCAACACGTTGATACTTGTGCACTTAAGACCGCCTATCGAACTAGTTGTAAATGTAGCATTTTCTAACATAGGACGCAAAGGAAAGAGTATGCCCATATGAGAATCGAATAGAAAGGCCACATGACAAAGCATGTGTTGCTCGGAGGCTAGCTCGAGAATGGATGAACCAATATGATGCTGCAAAAGCACGATACAATTAGGGGGTTTTTTTTTTGGGGGGGGGGGGGGGGTTTAAAATAACTTCACCAGCGAAGACAAAAAAATTAACTCCATTTGTTTTGATTTGCAAAATGATTTTATTATATCGTGTCTCGATTTACGCAAAACAGATGAAGTCAACCGTACTAAATGGGTCTTTAGTCAAGTTTGAATTTGTACATAACCGTCCTCCTGTTTTGATGCTTGGTTATTTACCCACTACATTTGATTTCACTTTCCTTCCATATCAATGGACCCAAAAAAAACACAGAATTAATCAACGTGTCCCAAAGCCAGACCATGCCTCTAAAATGGGGCTCAGCTTTGTTAGCCTCGGAGCGTCCGTTGTGGCAGGCCATAGGATAGTAGCTAGCGTTATTTCTGTCTTCAAAAGATTTCTTCATTAGCAGATGGCATGAATCGCAAGTAACTTAGGGTTCTGTTTATTTGGTCACGGAATCATCTGAATTGTAGACTAGCATCAACTTATTCACCTTGCAATCGAATTTGGCACTCCAGTTAGTCCAATATATACTTTTTTTTGAGAAAGACACCAGAAAAGTGTCTCATATCTTATTCATATCAAGAAAAATAATTGGTTGGAAACGACAATATATACATGATCCAGTAGCAGCATCTGATCTCCACCAATGATAGACATATATACTCCTCGGCCCCTTTTCGACGGCGTAAGTTTTGGGCTGGGCTGCCACAGACATGAAAGGCCATCAATGCAGCATGCAGCTCTTTCTTCGGAAACAGGTTGGGCCGGCAGAATAATTGGATCCACACAACACGGTCCCTTCCTTCCTCCTTTCTGACGCTTATACTGGTTCTTTTAGGTGATGGTACGCCACGAAAACGTTATTTTGTCAGGAAAAATAGCATCATCCCGTTATTTCTGGTTTGGCTTTTGGAAACGCAAAAACACTTCTACAATTGGACTTGGTTATGGAGGTAGCTTTTTGGATGAATAATTTCATATCAAATTAGCTTTTCGCCTTTCGGCAGCACAGAAATTAGCACGAGTGTTACATGCATCTGTTAATGCCGGGTCTGAGGCAGCGGCAACTAACATCCGCTCTTTTGCTGTTATATGCGATGTTGGCTGTTGCATCAATGTAATAGTAATATACTCTTTATACTCCCGCCATCCCTAATATAATTAAGAAGTTCCTACGCTTAAATTTTATATTAAAATATATCCCTCCATTCTAAATTATATATTGTTTTAATTTGGGTTTTCTAGATACATAGATTTTGATATGAAACTAGATATATTATCTTAATTTGGAAAAGTCAAAATGAATATGAGGAGTAAACAATCAGGAGCTAGCCTAGCCATTAATTGCGCCAATCAAATTAAGAGTTAACCAATTTGAAGCTAGCATGTGTGGTTTAACGAGGAGCATTAATGAGTTTTTTCTTCCTATTTAATTTGTCCTAACATTCTTTGAACTCCTAATATTTACTCCCTCCATTATATGATGTAAGATATTTTGCTTTGTCCTAAGTCAAAGTAGTCTAAATTTGACCAAATTTATGGAGAAAAATATTAACATCTAACAAATCAAATCAAATAAGTAAATTATGAAAATATATTTTATAATGTATCTACTTATTCTTATTTACTTTCAAAATGTTATTACTCTTTTGTATAAAATTAGTTAGAATTAGACTATTTTGACTTAGAATAAACCATAATACCTTACATTTCAGGACGGAGTACAAATAGAGGAAGTATAAAAATGAACGAAAAAGATTCTGTTTCTCGATAACTAGTGCATTCCTCCACTTTATAATTCGACCACACCTCCATCTCGTTCTCACTCTTGCCAAGATCGTGCATCGCATGGTCGACTGTTCCCTTTTATTTAGGATAAGTGAGTCTATCTCAGCTCGTGAAGGTGAGAGGTATGTATGTACATCCCAACCATCCTCTAGGTATGTTTCCTCAACTTGAATTTGTTGTGCCTATTTATTTATTCTTAATGAAAAATTGCCTATTTCCTACTAGGTTGGGCTTCATTCTTTTATAAATCACTTACTCCAAATGGTTAGCCGCGTTAGTGCGAGGTCATACTGTTATACAGCTTTACAATATAGTATATACTAGTGATAAGTCTTTATTATAACTGACATAAAAAACAAAGTAGTTCAACAACCGCGCACCTGTGTGACGGTGAGGCTGTCCAACAGTCCGAGGCAGTGCTAGTTGCAGCTCTTTTCCTGGATAGAGCAAGTACCTAGCTAGCTCTTCTATAGCTTTATAGACAATAATGATTAATGGGTCGGGTAAAAAAGATGAGTGCAAAGCCACCATATATATGCATATATGCAAACCCTTGAACCTCAAGTCCCGAATCCTCGATCGCACACTACCTTTCGTAGGCCAAATCCAAACAGCTCATTTAGCTCCTACTACCAAAAGTGTTAAAACCTCACAAGGAGAAGCTGTCGTCCTTTAACCTGCCCCTGCCCTCGCCGGAGAGGCGAGGAGAGGAGAGAGCTAGCAAGTAGCAAGCCTGTTCAAGTCCTTTTGTCCCCAAATTAAAGATCAGCTTCCTCCTACTCCACTCCCAAACACCAAGCATGGTCAGATAAAAAAAAAGAAGAAAAGTCCGGTTTACATTCTCGAACTATCGTAAAAATCCGATTTTCAACCTTAGACTATAAAAATGGATAAGAAAGATCATCCAACTGTCAAAACCGGGCAAATTTGGCCCTTAGGCTGGTTTCGAAGGTGGTTTTTATTTTGTAAAATTAAAAATATTCAAATTTAAAATAAAAAATTCATAAGTAATTCATTTTAAATCAAAAAAATATGAAATGGGTATCAATTTTTTTCTAAAAATGTAAGCTATCTATTGGCACTATCCTTGTCAGCTATTCAGATCCAATTTTTTTATATTCATAGTATTTGATTGCTTATAGTTATGTATATTATTTTTTAATAAATAACACTCAAATAGAGCGAAATGGATACGTTACATTTTTAGAAAACTTTTGGTACTAGTTTCATATTTTTCTAAACTAAAATGAATTAGTTTTAGTTTTTGGATCTAATTAGAAATTTTTTATTCTTTTTTAAAAAATACAAAACCACCTTCAAAACTACCCAAGGGCCAAATTTGCCCGGTTTCGATAGGTGGATTGCCATTCTTATCCGGTTTTGTAGTTTAAAGTTGAAAATCAGACTTTTACGATAGTTTAGGGTGTAAACTGAATTTTTCAAAAAAAAAACACCAAGCGATTTGTCACTTGGTGGTGGGCAAGTAGCCAGCAGGGCACGGCATGATGTGGTGGGCCCCACTACCATAGAGCATGCCTGCATTGCGAGTGATGTCATGAGGCAGGGGGGCACACAAGGGCATGCATGCATATTCTTGGTCAGAGTATAGCCCGGACCATTGTCTGTGTACCACATGCAAATGTCACTGTGTACACGGTGTGTGCGTTTTGATTTGGTCCTCCCAAGCGACCATCATGCTTACATGATTTATCGCTGGTGGGCTTTGCACTGTTTGTTGGTCTCGATGATCTTGTCCCCAGTTGATGGTCCAAAGAAAACAAGCGATGCATACCGAATGGTTTCTACTTTACTGCACAGCTGCACATTGTAAAGAGCCACCCGATTTCTATAAATTTAACGTATTTCTATAAATTTAACGTGTGGCCTCTGGAAAACCAACGGAGCTCAATTGAACCTAGTTAAGGGCATGTTTGGCACACTCCTAGATAGAGTAGCTTTTAGGCTGAATTCAGAAGGGGCACTACCAAACAAGTTTTTAGAGAAAGTTGATTCTATGTTGATTGTGTGAAATCAAATATGATTCTCTGAAATGAACTAATGGGTTGAGAGCTGAAGAAACTAGATTTTTCCGATTTACTTCTCACGTAGAATTCTTTATTTCATAAAGTTATCATAGAGAATCACTTTCAACCATAAAATCACTTCTCTCAGATAATCAACTCACATACAAAATCAAAAGAAGGTGGAGCTCTACCAAACATACCCTAACATTGCTTAATGCCAATAATGATTGCTTGCCAACTAGCTAGGTTCTCTGTTGGGGAGATACAGAAATTTGAAAGGGTATTTCAATTGAAGTTATTGATATATATATATAATGATATAGGGATATAATTTCAAGTTTTCTATGCACGCGGTTAGCAAAAATTATTCCGATCACCTTCAGATTTAGAAACTTCAATCAAACAACCCTCATCTTTACTCGCCATACAAACGACCCCCATCTATAACTATTCCTTGTTGGACCATCAATGGGTGTACTATACATATCAACCACCACACCATTTGCAAAATGCACGTGGTGTTGTCTCCTCATCACGATGTTGTGAAAGTGCATCTAGACCCTTTATGGGTTTTGGTGGTTGAATGACAACACAATTAAAGAACTAATGAGTTTGATGAGCTTTGTATAGATATCATTGCAAATAAGCATACCAAAGTTATAGTATCTCAAATTGAAGAAATTGCAAGCAGATTGAAAAGGCAAAAGCGACATAATTGCAAGGGTTATTGTTTAGTCCCAATAATGACTTGCTTGTATGAATGAGTAAAGATTGATATGAATTGGTATTTTGATCAAGAAGGAAGAAATATGATCAAGAGATTAATATTTCAATAGAAGTGAAGATCCATGGTTGATGGACCATAAAGTTGCTATATGGATAAATTTGTTGAAGGAATGGAATTCAATGAGTATATATTGTGATGCAAGGCTACATGTGAATTGAAGATGGCAAGATGGTTATGGGTTAGTAAGAACTTGGCTACAAGGTACTAAGCGAGGGAGAAGGGCAAGCAAGGGCTTGGCACCGATGAACCTATGATAGGGTGAAGAAACAAGTTAGTGCTAGCATTTATGGACCAGTCAAGGCCATGGATAGTCACAAGTGACTAAGCATCAATCATTGTTGAATCATGTGGATTTGAGTGTCTTGAGGATGTCAAGTTGATTATTGATATATATGATGAAGAAACTTAAGGCACTAGCTCAAGAAGTATAATGCTCAAGAAAGAGGCAAAGAAAATATTTGCAAACCCTCAGTGTGATATTGAAGAAAAGCAACATGATGAAAGTATTCAAGCTCAAGAGGGTGATATTGTGTTTATTATTTGATCTTGAGTATAGGTAATATCGTTCTATCAAGAGGGATGCGACGTTGATAGCTTTGCTTATGATTCGGTGCTCAAACCTAACCTTTCAAGTGCTAACATGAGAGAAACACTTGTCAAAACATATGCACCTGATGGTCTTGGACATTGATTTCAGTTGGAATGAGTAGTCCTCTGAATAAGCTTTCCATAGAGTCCAAAATCATCGAATTCGGAGTCCGGAGTAAAAAATTGTGGCTTTTTCTCTAAGGTTACCTAGGCTGTCTGAAGGACATCCGGAAACTCCGGAGATTTTTGAGAAAAAGGAAATGCTAACTTTGTCCGGAGTATTCGGATATATACCCAGAGTATCCAGACCTGTTTTGAACCTAACGGCTAGTTTTTAGGTCCGGAGTCTCTGGGCAGTTTTTCGGAGATTCCGGAACTTAACAGCGCAACGGCTAGTTTTTGGGGGACGGGTATTTATACCCCTCACCCTCTCCCATTTGTGGCTGCTGAGTTCCCACACGAAATACACATATCCACAGCCCTAAGAAGCTCTCCCCACTCTAGATTTGCAAGAGATGTGAGAAAAGAAGTGAGTTGGGGTTGAGAGAGAGATTGGGATGGAAGATTGAGTGAAAGTGAGCAAATCCATTCTTGAACACCCAAGTTCATAGCAATAAATCTTCATGGCATTTGTTACTCTTGGGGATTAAATCCCCTAGACGGGAAGGAGTTGCCCGGTGAGCACCCAAGGATTGTGGTGTGCTGCGGAAAGTTTGTGAAGGTTTCGATTTTGCCTCCGCAAGGGAAGAAATTAAGAAGTGAAGTGGGGAAAGGGTTGAGAGCGACCCAGCTTCTTTGGAAGCACCCAACGGAGACGTAGGAACCCGTGAAGGGATCCGAACTTCGGTAAAACAAATTATTGTGTCACTTGTTCATGATTTGTTGTTTTCACTACTTGTTGCTTGTGCTAGCTCCTTTCTAGGTTTATCTCGATCTACTCATTTACAAGTGTTTAGCTCGAACTAGCTGTCAAGTCTCATCTCATAAGAACTCCTGTTACCTGCAAATTTACTTGATCTAATTTCTGTACCTTGTTTTAACATTTCTGCACTTGTAGTTTCATATCCGGAGAGTCCGGACGTGAACTCCGGAGACTCCGAACGAAACATCCGGAGTGTTCGGACACATATCCGAAGTCTCTGGACAGTTGTGTCACTGACAGGTTTAAAAGTGTTTTAAGTTGCAGGTTCACCTATTCACCCCCCCTTTAGGCATCTTAAGATCTTTTCATGTAGCGACACAACAACCCCCTTCAATTTAAAATATATGTTCTTTAGACCATCAACATCACTGCTACAGATTGATTTTCACCGCTGGCCCTAAACCTATTTTCACCGCTGGTTAGTCACCGATAGTGAAATATCCACGGCGAAAATGGGTTATCTCCGCCGGTCCTGTAGCCCACTACGTCTACCTACTATAGGGCCGGCGGTGAAACATTTTCACCGTTGATCCTTTAAGAACCAGCGGTGAAAATGCCGATGATGAAAATTATTTCTGTAGTAGTGCATGATGTACAAGGTGAAGCTTCAATAAATAATTTCTATATAAATTCAAAAAAGAAAGGTAATTAGATATTCTAAAAAATATCTTTCACGGTGAATCTAGCAACATCTTGCGTTTTCAATCTATGCACTTTTCTATATATTGATGGTCGATGTTTAAGAATAGTCCATGTATTTTGAACAGGTGGGAGTAGCTCTAATTCGTGGATGGAAACGTTCTAAAGTGAACTCAAAGCCTATATTTATTTTAGTACAACATGGGTATAATCACGCATTTAAACCATCTGATGCGTTTATTAGATTCAATGGAAGTGATTTCAACCGCTAGATCCTAGGTTGTACTAAAATGGTTGCAACAACAAAGAGCGCAAATCTCTGAGATCGATTTATTTAGTTCAAACTTAAATCCCAATGCAACGAGCCTCTTTATCTATCTAGCATTCTAGGTCCAAGTACCTTTTGAATATGCAGCCAAAGCCACGATCGTATCTCCCAGCATGGAGCACGTAGCTCGAAAAAAGGGGAGGAAGGGAGAGAGAGAGAGACAGCGTGGACCAAAGGCGGCAAGCCGCAGTGAGCACGGGAGAAAAGACCGGCCGGCGAACGAAGCTGTGCCGCCGTGCGCCCACGGCCTGCTGCTGGACCACGCCGGCCGGAATAGGTCAGCAGTCAAGGAGCATCGCGTCAGCCTCGGGACGCGGCGTCCACCGCGCGCGCCCACCACCACCACCACCAGCCCACCACCCTCCGCGCGCCACCACCCACTCTCTCTCTCTCCACAACGGCCGGTCGGCAGCGGCGTGCATGGCTCGGCCCAGCTTTTCCCACCCCCGTCGCTCCAGCGCTAGGCGCGAGCTTTTCCCCTCGGCGTACGTCCGGCCTCCGCCTTTTCTCGGGCGGCGTCCGGCCGGCCGGCCGTCGCAGGCGCGCGCGATCACGTACGTCGCCCGGCCGGCCTGCTGCTGCATGCTGCCGATCGCTTTAGCTACTAGCCTGCCTAGTGGCCGAGCTTTCCTCCATCTCTCGACGATCTCGCGAGCTTTCTTTGCATGCCCGCAGGCCGCAGCAGGAGACCAGCAGACAGCAAGGGCACCCTCGTGCTTCGATACTAGTACATAGTACGTACCACCGCCACTAGATTATTACTGTGCTCCTGTTCTTACGGCTGCTGCTATACGTGCGTACTGCTGGGACATCTTTAATTTCTTTTCAGTATAATCGATGAGTCGAGCTTTTGGTCGATCGGTTTGCTCAACAGTTGCTGTTATTAACAGAGCCTGTTTAGATGGACTTAAGTTGAGTGCTAAATTTTAGCACATACTCCCTCTGTCCTAAATTATTAGTTATTTTAGTTTTTCTAGTTACATAGTTTTTCTATACATCTGGATATACATTATGTCTAGATGCATAGCAAATTTTATGAATATCGAAAAGTTAAAACGACTAATAATTTTAAGATGGAGTATATATTCACTACAAGATTCGTGATTTTTACCTAGAGTTTTAAGCAAGTGGCTGACGGTTGGTCAGTCATTTTATGCACTACGAGGCAGTCCGTCCGCAATTCCTGGTCGGCAATTGCTCGTCCCGGATTCCATCTTGCTCTCGGCAATCTCTTAACATACTTAATTACCCTTGGCCATTAGACAAGACTGGTACTTAATTCTGCATAACCGTCGGCCACTTATATATAACTGTCAGCATAGGTTCGAATTCTAGATTTCTAGTGGTGATTATCTATTATATTTTTGCTAAACTTATTGAGTTTTGACTAAGGTTTGTTCAGTCCACCCCATTAGCACTCCTGTTTAGTTGGGCTAGTGGTAAACTTTAGTACTTGTGGACAATAGCACTTAGATACAAACACCCCCTTAGTTTTGTGGTTGATATTATGAACTTTCTGCTCAAGTGTTGAAGTATAAGTAAATGGTTTGCCTTTCTCGATCAGGGTTTCCTATATAGACCTACTAACTATGAGCAGCTTAGCCTGCTGACAATTAGTACACTATTAGTTGGTTGGAGACTGGTAATTGTTGTATCTAATTATCTATCCACCTATTAGTAGGTCGATTATTCAAACAGCCCTTTCTAATAGCTAACAGGTAGCAACTATTAGAGCATCTCTAGTAGTTTTTCTTTCTCCAATAGATCGTCACTGTTATAGGAAAAAGAAGTACTCTTCAGTCCTCTAATACTTATTTTTTCTAATATTTTTATTCATCTCAATATTCCACGGCAACTCCTTCAAATTAGAGAGGAGGGATGCTCTCCTAATTGGACGGTTGGTTTTGCAGCATCATTTTTCCTTGCATGCTTCCTGTTCCCACGGCATCCTTGCTCTACACCCGCTGCCCTTCCCAGCCTGAGTATAAGATTGGTAAAGGACCATAAATTTTAGCCTAGATAATCTAAGAGCCGAGCTCTAATCTTATATAATTGAACAAGCACCTCCCAAGTAACACATTAAAAGTAGCTGGGACTTCTTCTAATAGTAACACATTATTAGAAAAAAATATTAGAAGATTGTTGGAGATACTCTAGGCTAGCTAAATATGAAGGTGGATTTTTCACATGTGCTTGCGGCCACATGATCTATAGGCCATTCATTTTAGAATCAACGGTGAGATGGATCATGGGTAGGTGGAGGAATCAAAAGTAGTTGAGACATGCAACGGTTGGATGGATGCCACGTAAGATGGATGAATGGTCACGATAAGCCATGCGATCACAAGTACATGTAGAGTTGCTTTTCCCAGCCTAATAGATCCGATGAAAGTAGATGTCACCCAAACCCGAGTACGTCTCTCACATGCATCATGCATGGTTATGCATTGGACCATACCAACGCAAGATGGACATGGATCGACAGCGTTGCGTGGAGGCCAACCCCAAGTGGTCGGTCGGCCCTAGCTAGCACTTACCTCACTTACCAATTATGCTCAGTGATGGCCGTGAAAAAGCCATGCATCATTGCATGCATGCAAATTCAAATAAAGGACTGTCATGATCAAAACACAACTAGTAGCTCTGTAATTTCATCGAATCAAAACTTTTGAGACACACGCGCGCGCGCGCGCGCGCACACACACACACAGAGAGAGAGAGAGAGAGAGAGAGGCAAACCATTGCAAATAAAGGACGTACGACAAACGCAGGAAACAAGAGATCGTGATCGGGTAGATACGGTTGCTGCTGTGCTGCCGCCCTCGTGAAAAAAATCCTGAAAAAGATATCACGCACGCCCGCACGATCATCTCGATCTCTCTCCTTTGGCTAGCAGCTAGCCTGCAGGCAGGCGTCCATGCAAATAAAGAGAGACCCCGTCTTCGTCCATGCAGCTGCAAGCCTAAGCTCAAGGCGACGCGCGCGCGCCTCGGTCGCATGCGGCACCATACGTGTACGGCGCTGCACGCGCGTGCTTTTTTCCCGTGCGCGCGCCAACTTTTACTTGCCCATCACCTCCCAGTGTGCGCTCTCTGCTTGCTAGCTCTCCAACCCCGGCGGCCGGCAGGCATCCGATCCGACGGCCGCCGGCGCCGGCCGCCTCGAGATACGGAGCCACCCCAAACCTGACCCGAGCAAAGCAAGTGGCGCACACGCTTTCACAAAAGCTTGGAGGTTAAACTAGGGGGTTTCATGACACTTGGTTAGTTACCTGTTGATGATCATCATCATATCTTTGCAGTAGTACTTAATAACGACTATACTATTGTAGTTGTAGTTGTAGTTGTAGTTAAACTAATTAAAGCCGTAATAATAAGCTGCTGGCTGGCATGTGGGTGAATCCTTGCTCGGAACTTTCGTGATCTCGCTGGCGGCATGCAAAAGCAGCAAAGTTTAATTCGTTGGTCGTACGTCGTATACTACTACATGGAGCATGCATGCATGCAGCACTTAGGTTACAACTTACAATAATATTGTTGCAAAGTCCAAATTCCAAAGCGTGTGTATCGATCATCATCGTCGTCAGTCAAAATAGTTTACCGACAAGGTCATTGGTCGCCATGATCTCAACCACAGCCCTCCTGCCGCTAGCTAAGCTCATGCTCATGAGCAAACTGCTTCGACCGTTTGTGACAGTTAGATAAAGGAGGTGTGGCGGCAGTGCCACCGCACGACAGCTTTGCATAAACAATACCGCACGTCAGCTACAGTGCAAAGTTCAACCTTTTGGTACCAGCAGCTTAATATTCTACTAGTACAGATAAATCTCTCTCTCTCCCTCTCCCTCCCTCCTTGTCTCTCTCTCTCTAGTACATACGCAGATCTTGGAATCTGGTACCGTATGCACCTTCATCACTTCAAATAGGCAATTCGTGTCATATATATTTATGTATGTATCATGTATATATGTATATATAAAAGAGTTCCTAGTATTATTTAGAAACTTTTGCAGAATTTTTTTATTTTTTCTCTACGGTTGAACGAGGCCAACAAAAAAACTTTAAACCGTTTGGACAAAACCAAAACCAATGCAAGCAGCAAAAAGCCGGCCGGCCGGTGCTGAGAGACATTTCTGTGTGGAAGCAAAAGCCGGTCTTTGCTCCCACCACCGATCAAATCCTTGGGACAATTTTCCAGTAATGCTTCTCCTTTAATGTGTAGTACTCCGATCCTGACGAGATAAAGATAAAAGGCTGGGCCGAAGAAGCATGCACTGTCGGCCTGGCCTGGGAGACAAAGGGAAGAAGCATCACCGTGATGTAATGCACTAGCTCGAGGTGTGTGTGTTCATCCACCGATGCATTTGTTCCAAAAGCTACGAGCCTAGGCTCACTTGTTTCAGATATCTGTCTCGAAACCTAGCGACATGCAGACATGTAACTGTTTCAGTATCCCTAGACGATCTCCACCTAATTAATTCCTCCGCTGTCTGCAAATAAATTTGAGTTCTTTCTGGCGGTTTTGTGAACAAGCACTTGCATATCATACTCCCTACAGTTCTTTTACAACGCATATATATCAATAGTCAAACCTAGCTAGTAATCTTTAACCAACAATTAGGACTAGTTTGGTAGAGCTTCATCTGATTCTGATTTTTTATGGGAGCTGATATTCTCTGATAGAAGTGGCTCACTGCTAAAAAGTGATTCTCTATAATTCTCTAGGATAAACTTTATGAAAAATAGATCTAGTGTGGGAATTGAATCAGGAGAAGCTACTTTTTCCGGCTCCCAGCTTCTTAATTCATTTTAGAAAATCACTCCATGGAATCAATATAGAAACACTTCTTAAAAAAATTGTTTGGCAGAGCTTTTCCTAGATTCAGCCTAGAAGCTGCTCTCGGAGCTCTGCCAAACAAGACCTTAGTCTTATTACATGATCTAAATATTATGTATACAAAAGCAATATCGTTGAATTCATTTTTGAAGTTACTATTTACCTTATGGTTGTGATTTTGTTGTTACAAACATTATAGTATAAGAGAAATCATGGATCAAAACAAAGTTTTGGAGACTATCTATGCCAATTCAAAATGCGCCTATCATTTTAAAATTAATGGACTGCTACTATACTTAAATTTGGAAACATGAAAAAAATCTATAGATTTGACTTGAAAAATACTTTCTTTAAACATGTTCTATTAATATATTTCAAATAGATAGTATCATCATTTGATAATATGCAATGGCAGATGTTTTCATAGTTAACTATACCTTGGCACTTTTTATTATCATTTTTATAGAAAAGTACTTCCGCCATTCAAATGATCTTTGACCATAAACTCTTTCTTAATATTTGATTAATAGTTAAAAAATTGTAATAATTACAAAGTGATGTTAAATACAAATCCAATGTACCCGCAAAAAAGGAACACAAATCCAATGGTTCGGTATAAATTTTGTGACACTACACCACTCATATGTCATTGCACTAATTGTTGGTCAAAACATGAACTTTGAACCGTCAAAACACATAAACCTGACAAAGATGAACTTAGTGAGCGAAGTTGTAGTATATTCGAGTGTCTATAACACGATGTTATTGAAAGGAGACGTAGTACTACACTACTAAGCAAGTAAGCAAGGATTCTTAATTAATCAAGTACTATTAAAGTAGTAATCCCTACACTGTACAGGAAGAGAGGATCAGAGGGCACAAGTTAAATCCAGCTTTAAAGCTACTTGCCGCCACAAAATGACCGGAACGCCCCTGACGCCGCTCCTCTATATATACGCGCACCTCCTCTCACCTCTAGCCTGCCAGCCCTAAAGCAAAGCCAAACACTCGCCCTTGCTCTCGCAAACCGCACACACCGCGCTAGCTACTAGCAGCTAGCCTGTAGTGATCAGCACGTAGCAGCTAGCTCACGACAGATCATCGACAATGCAGTACGGCGCGGCGGCGGAGCAGGCGTGGTACATGCCGGCGGTGGTGGCGCCGGCAGCTGCCGCGGAGACGGCGGCGGAGCGCGTGGAGCGGCTGGCGTCGGAGAGCGCGGTGGTGGTGTTCAGCGTGAGCACCTGCTGCATGTGCCACGCCGTGAAGCGGCTCTTCTGCGGCATGGGCGTGCACGCGGCGGTGCACAAGCTGGACGTCGACCCGCGGGGCCGCGAGCTGGAGCGCGCCCTCGCCTGCCTCCTCGGCGCCGCCGCACCCGGGGCCGCGGCGGCGGCGCCGGTCGTGCCCGTCGTGTTCATCGGCGGCAGGCTGGTCGGCGCCATGGACCGCGTCATGGCCGCGCACATCAACGGCTCCCTCGTGCCGCTGCTCAAGGAGGCCGGCGCGCTCTGGCTCTGAGCGAGCTCGATCTCCCGACGCTCGCGCCACCGCCATCGCCGTCGACGTTGCTGCTCGTCGGAGCTAACTGTCCTAGGGCAGATTAAAGTAATACATCACCATCCACAGTCGTAGTGACTTGATCGATCATAGAGTGATCCGAATGCTTGTGTGCTTGTGTGTGTGTGTGTTAGAGAGAGGTCGGTGATTTTTTTTACTGATGCTGCCTCCATCTTGTGTGTGGGAGTGTGGTAGAGTTGGCACGTGCTCGCATGCTCACACGTTCGAGTGTGCGCGATGCTTGCTGGATGCAAGAAGAGATCTAGCTGTTTAGTGTCATCAATCTCTTCGACCTTATTAATCTGCAGTTTGGCTTGCCTTACTATTCATTCCTCCGATACCTTCTATGTGTTTTTCATCATGGCAATGTCAGGAAATTCGGATTTTAGTTGACACCTGAATACCTGATGATGGCATGCATGGCCACATACAGTCCTTTACATTCTAATAAAATTTGAAGAATGCTAATTTCAACAACTTCTATGTATCTAAGTATACTTGAATGAACAGGCAGAGCACATCTTGTTATTCTTCACATATAAACACACAACGAACATGCATGTTTCTCGTAATTAACTAAGATAATAGACTGCGAAAGGGCATGTAGCACAAGAGCCTCAGTAGCACCTTAGGTCCTAGATTCGACTCCTTGTGGGAGCAAATTTTCTAGAATTTAACGGCGTTGTGCTTTCAGTAGTAGATGACATTCTTGTTGACAGCGAGACGTCCGTGGTGATTTTGTCAATCTTGAGGATTTGCCGGCTCAGTCTCTCGGAGGTGCTCATAGGAGTAGAGTTGCGTGCGTATATTCATAGGGGTGAGTGTGCGTGCGTGTTGTGAGCGTCTACGTTTGTACTGTATTTCTCAAGAAAAAACTAAGATAATAAGACGTATTTACTCAAATAATTGTGTAACATTTTACTACTATTTTTTTGCTATGTTTAATTTAAAAAGATGTCAAAGAAAAGATGGAACAAGCTGAATACTGAGAGGGTTTATTTTCTAATAGCAAGTGGGATTGGCGCTCGTACCCGATCGTTTAGTCGGTGCTTGCATGCTCAGTGTAGTTTTTTTGGGAGCTCCTTTTTCGCGGCTGGCACTGGCACTGGCAGGCAGCATGCACGCTCGTCTTTTTTGCATGAGATGGCTAGCATCGCGTGTGCCCCATCTTTACGCTTTGTTCGAGATAGCTTTTCACTGTGTGCTTCGCCTGTGTCTCCTCTCTGCTTGCTTAGTTCGTTTCTTCCTCCAATGCATGGCTGCTAGCTATAGCTAAGCTAACTAACTCATGGCCAAATGATCCTGTGCATTAATTTCTTTATAAAAAGAATGTTTATATATAAGTAATGTGTGGGCCTGTAAATTTCTCCACCTCATCAGGGCTTGTTTGGGCTTGTGGAGGATCACTAGATTGTGATTATGGGCACAATAAGAAAGTGATTTACTTTACTGCCGGTCATATAGACTCAATCTAATCTCTGCCTATGCAAACAAGCCACAAGGGATAGTTAAAAATCCAGAAAAAAAATTGACCCGGTGTCTACACACATATCACCCGTGACACCTTGTGTCTACTACTGCCTAGTCATTCTGCAATATTATGCCTTAGTAAAAGGTAGTGTGTTTAGTGGTAGTATATAATGTGTAGACTGGAGTGCTTTCTGAACTTAATGGAAATGATTCAATTCGTTGGTACAATGACGAAGCACAAAGGATACTGTGGACAAAAGAGTGACGAGATCGACAAAAGAACACTACTTACGTCCAGCCTCAAATATTTTCAGAGAAGATTGAGCGAGCAAATGACACAGCCAATTTTCAAGAAAGATCGCAGAATGATTGTATAAGCTAGAATGCGACGGATGACCAAATAATTGCTATTGTCCTATATTTATTTTTGATTTCCGCATATATGCAGCTTTTTTTTGGCTGGCTAACACAAACTCAAAGATTACCGCATTCCGGATGCAATGGGTGGTAACAGGCCTGCCAGTGGGTTGGGTCGAAATGGGTTTTATAGGTTGGGTTTTGATGCGGAGTGTATTTGGATGGGTTAAAATAGGTTCTATTAGATAATGGAGCGGGGTGAAGCGAGTTCTATGTAAATGTGGGTTGGGGTGGGTAGGGGTGGGTTGAAATGGATATTTTGTGCAAGTGCAAAACAATATGACTACATATAAATGTGGGTCCTGAGTTGAGAGCCGGGCCCTGGAAATAAAACCTCGCGTTCACTTCATAAAATTTTATCAAAATTGATTGAAATTTGTTGAAGATAACTTAGTATGACTAGCAGCTACTCTGTGCAAAATAGCGTGACTAGACCTATACGTGGGCTCCACATCAAGAGTCGGACCCTAGAAATAAAATCTCGCGTTCACACTATAAAATTTTGTCGAAATTGACTGAAATTTTTTGGAGATGACTCAGTATGACTGACAGCTAGTTTGTACAAAACTGTATGGCTATACCTATATGTGGGGCCACGTCAAGAGCCGGACCCTAGAAATAAAACCTCGCGTTCGCACTATAAAATTTTGTCGAAATTGACTGGAATTTTTTAGAGATGACCCAGTATGACTGACAGCTACTCTGTGCAAAACTGTATGGCTAGATCTACACGTGGGCCTCACGTCAAGAGGGGAGCCACTACTTTATATATGTAGGAGAACCCATGTGGTGGGTTACCCATTTGTAATAGGGTGGGTTGGTTAGAGTTGAGAAATTAACCATTTGGGTAGGGTAGGGTTGGGTGCATAAGTATATTATTTTTAGGTGGGGTTGGATATGGTGCGGGTTATGACCCATTAGCAGGGCTAGGTGGTAAAGGGTCGATGATGTAAGAATCGGACTCAAAAATAGTTGGACTCTTACTCTACAAAATTAAGTTAAAGATATATAAGAATCAAGTTGAATTACGAAGAGAGCACTGAGATCATAATCTATTACCATCTTGAATGCAACTAATATAATTGGTCCGTCTATATGTACAGGGGGCTTAGCATTTTCGCAAAGAAAAAGAAATCAGGTGTGAAGCTAAGGCCGCGTGGCAGCTCCAGCGGTCCAGCCTCTCTCGTCCAGCCAGGCCCGTGTGTTGTCGCTGAGTAAAAGCACTGGGCTTGGGCCGGCCAGTTGAACCTTGCCAAAATTCTAACCCCCTGCGCATCTTCATTTCACTGTAGAGCCGGTGCATTCCGGCTCGTTTGGTTGGACCCATCAGCAAAATAATTTTTGACCGTTCAATTAAGAATGGACGATGTAAACATCAGGCACAAGTGCGCTAGACTTGTGTTTCGTGAGACTAGAATCAAGCCGGCTGGGAAAAATCTAGACGACACGAGACTCAAGTCAGCCATGAAAAATCCAAACGCACCCGTCGCTTCTACCTATCGTGCATTGCGACATAGAGAGCACATGCCGCGCGGTGGAGCCCCTACCGCCGGCGGAGGCGCCGAGCGGGTAGGCAGGGCACCCTGGCCATGAAGGCCCTGCGGTGTGGCGCACATGGGTGGGTCAGCCCGTCGGAGCGCTTGCCGCTGTCTGCCGCGACGCCGGCCGATCCATGCTGCCTCCTATGTGTTAGGCATGGGTCGGGCAGCCGAGCAGCCAGGTGTGAGTTGGGCTTGGGACAGTGGCGGAGGCAGTTGTATGGCAAGGTCTGGCGGCGGCCGCCATACCTAAAACGCTAACAAAACACCAGTATATATGCTGTGTATGTACGTGAAATATATATATACGCAGCTCACGTTGGCTTCCTGCTGATGAGGGATGACGATGCACGGATGCCGGATGAATTTGTTTGTGGGCTGCACGAATGCCGGAATGCCGGATGGATTTGTTTGTGGGCTGCACGGATGCCGGATGGATTTGTTTGTGGGCTGGTATCTCATATTTTCATGGGCCTATATCAAGACAAGAGCCCCGTTGGCTTCCTGGCTGATCGACTGCCTTCCTGCCTTCCTGGCCTGGCCGATTGCCGACGCAGACCGTTCGTATTCCTTCGTATTTTATCGCACTCGCACATCCAAAACGGTGGCGGGGCGGAGAGGCCGAGAGGCGGCGGGGCGGAGAGGCGAGATCGACAACGGCGCGATCGACGACGGCGAACCGCGAACGGCTGCCGGCTTCAAGTCTGACATCTGAAGGAATCGACATCAAAAATGGCACCACAAAAAAAGAGCAGATACATAATAAAAGGTATTTTTTGTTAATTGTAATTAGTAATTAGATTATCTTTCCATATTAATTAATTTATCTAGGCTATACATCATCAAGTACCGACAGTTCCATAATCAATTTAGCTTTGTGTTCATTATGAAGTTTATGTTGCAAATTCTTCGCATTATAAATGATCTGTCACTTCTACTAAGAAGGATCAAAATATTGTTCAAGCCATATCTTTGGTTACAGATGTGAAATCATGCTTGATCAACTTGAGAGCTCACGGTTGGGAACCACTATTTGAAGATGTCAAAGCCTTTTGCAATAAAAATGATATCAGCTATGCCAAGATGGGGTCGATCGAGAAAAGGGGGAGAAATAACATCATTGTTGATCATTTTTTCCGTGTTGATACATTCTATGCAGCTATAGATGCTATCACCACCGAGCTAGATCATCGCTTTAATGACATGACTTCAGATTTGCTTCTTGGCTTCGCTTGTCTTGACCCAAGAGACTCATTTGCCAAATTTGATGTGGACAGAATTGCTAAGCTTACTGATATCTATGATGCAGATTTCTCCCAGGATGATCGTAACTGTATAAAAACTGACCTCCAATTATTCATCAACCACACGAGAAGGCGTGATGAATTTAGAGTTTGCTATGATCTTGCAAGCCTAGCTAAAAAGATGTTCGAACTTGAAAGAAATATTATGTTTCCTCGAATTTATCGTATTATTGAGTTGGGGTTGCTACTGCCAGTGGCGACAGCATCGGTTGAGAGGGACTTCTCAGTTATGAAGATTATTAAGACTGAGTTACGCAATAAGATGGCTGATGCTTGGCTTAATGACCTCATGGTATGCTACATTGAGCGAGACTTATTCAAGGGACTTGATCTTGCTGAAATTAAGAAGGAATTTCAAAAGAAAAAAAGAAGAATGCCATTGCCAAGGTCTGCTCCCAAATAAAGCTTCATTATGGGTTGTATTTGTTCCAACAACAAGATTTATTTAATGAGGTATTTTATGTGCCAATGCTTTACTTTTGGATTTTTGTTATATATTTATTGATCACACAGTAATATACATATTAAGATAATGTTATATTAAGATAATGTTATAGTGCATCTTTTCATAATTGATAGTTATATTACACATGTTCGACCTTTATAAGTCCGTCGCATCTAGAAAATGTTCCTGGCTCCGCCACTGGCTGGCTTGGGAGCGCCAGCGTGTGGCCACTTGTCATGCTGGGCGAGGAGCCGAGGGGCGTTGGCGCTCTACGCTTGCCGTGCTGGGCGAGCCGGCGAGGAGCCGAGGCCGCGAGGGGCGCAGCCGCGCTAGGCAATGGTGTCGAGGGGCGCGGCCAGTCCGCCGCGCAACCGCAACTGCGCTAGGCCAGGGCGGCGAGGGCGCTGGACGAGGTGGCGCGCGGGGTGCTGGGTCGTGCGGGTGGGGTGGGGTGTGCGATACGGACGGGGTGTCTGTGGTGGGGCTGTGCGGGTGACTGTGTTGGGGTGTTGAGTGTAGGATTTCTCGAGTTATGGGCTGGCGGGCTGGCCCATGTCTTGGCCTCATTCCTAAGCACCGACAACAGCCGCAGTGAGCAGTAGGCGCAACATCCACTAGAAGGCAGCAACAGTATATGCACGCATAATTTTTTGTCTACCTACTCTACAATTTTTAAGTGCCTCTTATCGCTAGCTCCCTGCTCTATAACAAAGGGTGAAAGAACAGCGAACTCCCGGCGTTCTTGACGGCCGGCGAGCTCACGATGTCAATAGCGAGAGCAGAACGCAAAGAACTCAACGCGAACACTTGGAACACAGAGTTTTGGTGTTGCCTGGAAAGCGCAACGTTTTCTGTTTATTCCTTTGGTATTTTAAGCAAAACAAATGGAAAACATGGCAGCTAATCTGCCGAACGTGCGAGATGCCCGCACACTACTGGCCGCACCATCCCACGACCCTGTGAAGTTGCCGCACACTACGCGCTAGACTCGCTGTGCCTCACGACGCAACGCGGTGAGAGCGGAAGACCCGACATTGCTCCAACAAACTAAGTGTGCTTACACAATGACGAAACAAACTAACTGACAAGCACAAGATTACCAACAAATCTCCTCCTAATTCTTGCACATGCCCGGTACATTAACTACACCAATTTTGGAGCGCAATTCACAGAAGCGTTCACACCCCAAAGCTTTGGTCAGAATGTCCGCCATTTGCTCTGAAGTCCCAATGGACTGAATGTGCATCCTGTTTTCCTCAACGCACTCACGGATGAAGTGATATCTTACATGATGTGTTTGCTGCGGTCGTGGAGTACTGGGTTTCTGCTAAGCGCGATGGCAGACTGATTGTCGATCTTCAGGTTGATGGCGGTGGGCTTCCTGCCTTGAAGCTCTGCAATAAGTCGTGCCAGCCAAACTCCCTGGCAGGCTGCTGTAGTTGCCGCAATGTACTTAGCTTCACATGATAACAAGGCCACAACCTTCTGCTTCTGAGACTGCCAGGATATGATGTTGCCCCTGAAGAAAAACAGGACACCGGAGGAGCTCTTCCTTGTATCAATGTCTCCAGCGAGATCACTATCACTATAGCCCTCCAGCTGAGCTACTCTCTTCCTGTGGTAGTGGCAGCCAAAATGAAGAGTCCCTGCAATGTACCTTAGTACCCTCTTCACAGCTGTCATATGTTCAGTGGTAGGATTCTCCATGAACCTGCTAATGTATCCCACTGAATATGCCAGGTCGGGCCTGGAATTCACCAAGTAGCGCATAGAGCCTACAATGGACCTGTACTGGGTAGGATCAACAGCAGGGGCAGAACTTGACTTACTCAGCTTCAGTCTAGGTTCCATTGGAGTGTTACTTGGATTGCAGCCCGTCAGACCAGCTTCATTCAGGATCTTTGCCGCATATGCCCTCTGACTTACTGTGTTTCCCTTCTCAGATTGCACCACCTACAGGCCAAGGTAGTACTTCGGCAGCCCCAGATCACTCATCTGAAAGGTGCTTTTCATCTCCAGTTTGAACTTGTCAATGTCGGAGTGAATGCTTTCCGTGATCACAAGATCAGCTACATAGACTCCGACGATGAGGCGTCGTGCTTCTGGACCGCACAGATAAACTGCGTGCTCGGAGGTGCTCCTGACGAAACCGAGCTTGAGCAGTGAGGCGTCCAGCTTTGAATACAAGGTGCGTGGAGCTTGGCGGAGACCATACAGTGCCTTGATCAAGTGTAGCACCTTGTGTTCATGGCCCTTTAGCACGAACCTAGGAGGTTGCTCGACGTAGACGTTCTCCTGCAACTCACCATAGAGGAACGCCGACTTGACGTCCATGTGGTGCACTGCCCAGCCCTCGCTCGCGGCGTAGGTCAGCAAAAGGCGCACGGACTCGAGTCGCGCCACCGGAGCGAAGACCTCATCGAAGTCGATGCCTTCCTGTTGTACATATCCCTTGGCGACGAGCTTGGCTTTGAACTTGGCAATGAGTCCGGCTTCATCATGCTTGGTCTTATAGACCCACTTGAGGCTGATCGGCCAAACTTCGGGTGGTGGATCAACAAGCTCCCAGGTGTTATTCGCCTCGATGGAGGTGAAATCATCAAGAATGACATGGCGCCAGTTCTCGTGCTTCAATGCCTCCTTGAATGTTGCCGGCTCAGCCTCACTTGCCAGCAGCAGGTGCTCCTCCAGCTCCCGTGCGGCGAAGCCGGGAGGCGAGGCTGGCCCGAGCACGTTGTCGACGTAGCGGTACCGAAGGGGTGCGTCGTCATCGTGGTCGGTGTCCAGATGCTCGCTGTCGCTAGCACCTGGTGGTGAGGCAAACTCGACGTTCTGGTGCGGCAGCAGGCTCGGCGGTGCTGGCGGTGTTCTGCAGCTGGTGGTGTCCAAGGCATCACCGACGATGGCGTAGTCGACATTGGTGCCGGCAAGGGCGAGGGCGTCACAGGAGCTCGCTTCAACCTCGTGCTGGTGGTGGTGACCACCGCAGGTTCCCCTTGTACAACCTCTTCGACGACGAAGTCTGCAGACTCCATCTTGGTCAGCAGGCCATGCCCACTGAGCACCCTCGTCGAAGATGACATCACAGCTAATGTGTGGATGCGTCGGGTCGTGGGGTCGTAGACACGGTACACCAAGGATCTCGGTTCGTACCCAACGAAGATCATTCGCTGACTGCGTCATCCAGCTTCTTCTGGTGCGGTGTGATCACCTTCACGTGTGCGACGCACCCGAACGTGCGCAGGTGTTGTACCCCCAGTGCGCTCCGTGTCCACAGCTTGTACGACGTGTTCCCGACGATGCTTTTCGACGACGAGCGGTTGAGGAGGTAGACCGTCGTGGCAACAGCTTCCCCCAGAACACGTCGGGAAGACCTTTCGCCTTCAGCATGCTCCACGGTCGTGCCCACGACACTCTCATTGTGTCGTTCCACGACCCCATTCTGCTGGGGTGAGTACGGGGTCGTGAGCTCGCGGTGCACACCAAGCTCCTCGGCGCAGTACTCGGCGAAGTGCGACGCCGTGAACTCTCCTCCTCGATCCGTGCGGGGTGCCTTCAGCTTCCTCCCTGACTTCCTCTCGGCTGCTACCTAAATGTGTTTGATGGCCGACGCAGCAGCATCCTTGGACGGCAACATGGACACCCACATGTAGCGGGAGTAATCATCGACGAGGAGAAGTATCGGTTACCGCTAGGCGTTGCCAGCGTGATTGGACCACAGATCTCTGTGAAGAAGTTGGAGCACTTCCGTTGTTCGCCTGAGCGCCTTCTGCGGGAACCGAGTGCGATGGTGCTTGCCCGCCAGACATGCCTCGCTGACTTGCTCCAATTGAGTGATCTGGGGCAGACCGCGCACAAGCCCGTCCCTCGCCATCTTGCGCGGCACGGAGAAGTTGATGTGGCTGAACCGTGTGTGCCAGATCCAGGCGTCATCGTCGGTGCGTGCCACCAGGCAGACTTAGCGTGCGATGGTGATGTCGAGCACGTACAGCCGGCCTAGGCTCCGGTGAATTCTCGCGAGGAGGCGCCTCTCCTCATCGTGGATGCGCATCACCCCGTCCTCCACAAGTACCTGGCACCCGCCTTCATCGAGCTGCCTGACGGAGATGATGTACCTGCGCCGGATCCATCGCCGAATCGCACTGACCCGGTGACGCCAGTGTCCAGATCGGGGAAGGCTGTGCGCGATCCGGACATATGGTTGGACGCCCCGATGTCGAGCACCCATCGCTTCGGGTTCCGGTCACCAGGCGCGTCGAAGGCGGCGAAGACCTTGTTCTCGACAAGGTGGAGGGCACCGTAGTGGATCACCGATGTCGGGGAAGGAGATGGCATCGATGGCGGCAGCTCGGAGGGGAATGAGCCCTCCTGCTCATTCGGCAGTGCGACGACGAGCATCAAGGTGGGCTCATCATCTTGGACCACATGGGCCTGCTCCTACTTGGGCTTACCTCAGCAGTCCTTGGCCCAATGGACCTTCTAGCCACAATTCTTGCAGACATCGCCGGTGTTGGCCGGGCCCGCATTCGTGTCAGCCTGCGCGCATCGTTGTTGCTGCCGCCGCCGCGCCCACGCCCTCTGTCGCGACAGCTTGCCGCGGCTGCCAGAACTCGATCTGCCAGGACCGGACTCCGGTTTCTTGTACCTCTCCAGCCACTGCTCTTCCGTGAGAAGCAGCTTGCCACCTACGGTTTGGGGTGGTGGCGGTTCGTCGATCGCCGCCTTGAGACTCCGGGTGACCTCCTCGATGTCGAGGAGCGTCTCAATGGAGACGATGAGCTGCCGGTACATCAGTCGAGCGACATGCAAGTACTTGGCCACCACCTTCGCCTTCGCCTCCGGGTCACCGAGGATCGCCCTCGCTGCAAGATGTTGGACAGATGCGGGGTGAAATCCTCGACTGATGAGAGCGGAAGACCCGGCACTGCTCCAACGAATAAACTGAGCGTGCTTACACAGTGACGAAACAAACTAACTGACATGCATAAGATTACCAACACCATCATGGTGGTACATCACCGGTCATGTGTCGCTAATTTTCTAGTATAATTCAGAAAAACAAGCGGATTAAGTTTTATGTATGGGAATGCTTGTCGATCGAGCGGACAGCGTTCTCACTATATTCAAGCTGCTGAAGCTAGCGGCCTAGCGCTCGAGGAAGACACGAAGAAGCGTATGATTAGTTCACATGAAGTTTACCATACATAGTGAGAACACTATCACTCGCGAATGCTAAAGCGCACTAAGCATGCATGAGAAGAACTAAGGTTTGGTCAGACAGCAGAAAGAAGAGAAGTCAGGAGGCACGGCTCCTTGTTGAAGCCCTTCCAGCACTTTCGTCGAGCACCTGGCTGGCGACGAAGGTCAAAGCACACGTACCTGACGGCACACCATTCCCTCCGAGGAGAATAGAAGGCGGGGGCGGCAACAGGCGACCGCACGAGACCGACCGCAGATTAACTAGGACTGGGCCAGGCTTCTGTTTTCTACGGCCGGCTACTGCCAGCGGTGTATGGGCCGCAATCTTAGGCCAGGAGGCAAGCTCACACTTCTTGCGGTAATCCTATATATATTGCGGAAGGTGGGAGAACTACCTATCTTCCGCTTTAAGATCCGGGCGCAAATATGAATCTAAGGGCAATGAATCGAGCCGGACTGCTGGCTGGAATTTGGAGAAAAAGACAAGTGCTCGCAGCCCCGCATCTGATTTGCAACAGGCCAACAACGTACCTCACTTCTGAAAGGGGCTGTAGTCTAGTCTAGTGGTTACAAGAGCCTCACTAGCACCTCAGGTCCTGGGTTCGTCTCCCCGTGAGAGCGAATATTCCAGAATTTAACGGTATTTGTGCTTTCAGTGGTAGGCGATGTTCCCGTCGATAGCGAGGCGCTTGTGGTGACTTCGTCAATCTCGAAAATTTATCGGCTCAGTTTTCGAAGATACTCATAGGGATAAGATTTGCATTAGTGCGTTCATAGAGATGAGTGTGCGTGCATTATGAGTGTCTGAGTTGTATTGTGTAATTAAAAAAACTTGCAGCATGCAAGGCAAATTACGTTATTAACCGGACATTCAAATCACCGTTACTTTCAAACCGTATATCCATTTAAAATTCCATTTGAACCTAGGTGCTGTTTAGAATTAATGCAACAAAATAGCATCCAATTTGCATATATTATTTACTTTTTGAAAAATTCAACAAATTAAATGTATCATTTCAACATTTTAGTTATACCATTTCAACATTATTACATAAAATGTTGAACTAGTTTATCTAAAATGTTGAACTTGACTTATAAGAGTGTTGAATCTATTATTTCACATTGATGCATGCTGCATGCCGGTGTCTTTAGCAAAAATAACAACCACTACCACAGACAAAAAATAAAAATTAAAAAGGACAGCATACACAGTCGCTGCGTACCGTATGTCGTGTTCTCACGTATAAAAAGCAGGAGATGCAATTGCTAGTGCTCTGTTATACTAATTCCACACGCTTGGATAATGGTGGGGAGAAGTGGGCCGTGCGATAGCTGGTTTAGACATCTTCCGGATGGTAGTAGATAGGAGCTCCCGGCTTCATGGGCTCCTAAACTGCGTGTTTCCATTTTCGGTTGTGCCCTTTCGTTGTCTGATGAGAGGAGGCTCTGAGCCATGCATGTGCTGATAGATGATGATCTCCTCTCTTTATGCTTCTCTTCCTTGATCTCATGACGATGCCCCGGAGCCCAAGCCAGGCAGAGGTCCTTTCCCCGGAGTAGAAAGTAACCAGCACGTGCTGACCCAACTGCGAATAACTAACACATGATACACCGTCAATTTTCCTTGAAGAACAAGGGTGTAGGCATCTTTCCTCACCGATCGTGCCGGCCTCGCCGCGAAAAAAAAGGTCGGTCGACCTAAAATTTCGAGGAGATTCGAGGATTTGTAGCTATCCATGGGGACAAATACGGCAAGTTTGTCCCCGAGGATAGCATGGGGATGCTGGAATATATGCTCCCTTTCCACTGCAACTTGCACTTGCAGGCAGCAATCAGAAGTGGTGAACCCGCACGTCGGCTGACGGAGCACTCAACCAGTCTACTTTGTAAATTGTAATGAAATGGGACCTGTGCACGTTGTGGTTTCTTTCACCGTCCATTTTTTTTTCACAGTATAAACTTCGACTGAAAATTAGTTCTGAATTCGAAAAATGAAGGTTAAAAGAATGCCAACCGCCAAAGAAAGTATCACTGTCTCATGCTGCGTTTGCGTTCACAGTGGCACCGGTATCACGTGGACCCGCCGCAGCTTTGGAAGCTCCTGGCTTCCTTTCCGGTCAGGCGGGGCGAATGGTCCGTGTGCATCCACACCCAATCCTTGCGGCATAAGCATCGACCTTCGCTTTGTTCTTTTAACTTGACATGGGTGGGGATAAAAGCACTTTTGTTAGGAGCCTAGAAATTCCTCGAGGGAAAAAAAAAAGTTAACCCGGGGAGTTCCAATTCTGGTGATCTGCTCTGTACTAAATTTAGATCTACGTGCTAGTATATGTTAGTTGTTATTTTCGTCACACTTTTGAGAAAAAGCACAATGTTTTTGAGAAAGGATTATTTTTTGGCATAAATCATCACTTGCTCAAACTCTGCTATGTAAAAAAAGGAGAATGTCCTCTCAGGATGTCCCCGCAAGATTTTCAAAAACAATCCGCGCCTACACGTGCCGCAATGCATTCTCTTTACCAACTAAAGAATAGTATACCATTAAAAGAAAAAATATAAAAGAATAGTAGCACCCATTGTCGAGTTAGGTTCAACTGCAAAGAACCTAATAGTGAATGCAGAACCAATATGCAAAATAATATATGAGGGCAATCCCAACTCATGATATCCATAGATGGTATCTATGATGGCCATATAAGTAAGACATCTCCTTTAGAAACTGTACCCTACAACCCATGGTTTCTTAGTGTTGGCTCTAAAAAAATTATTCTCTCTCCTCTCCACCTATCAAATTTGTTCTCCATATATCATGAAGATACTACCTCCTCCCAATGCAAACTTAATAGTGTCTATTGTATTGGATTTCGTGTTGAAATCTTCCCTCTCTCATTTCTTATAGTGCCACATAAACTAAAAGTTCTATATGGTAATATAATTAATGCTATGGATATCATCCTATATGGAGAGTTGGGAATGCCCTCGGATGTCTTTGTTTGTCAAGTTAATGTATCTGCAATCCTACTGCTCACATACTCGTCTGATGTATTTGCAAGGTTCGTATAGCCACGAGATTCCCGCTCGAAACATCTATGAGTTGTTTTGATGGAGTCACGTGGAAAATAGGAACAATTTCCTATCAAACCCCTCCATTGAAAACTGAACATAAACATGATTGATTCTGTTTGGAACTCTTTTAAACCAAATCACCATGTCAGATGGTTTCAGAAAAGAAAAAAAAACCACCATGTGAAATTGGATCATTGGAAGGGCCCATGCAACTAGCGTTTAAAGGCTGAGCAGGTGACGGAGGATCTTATTCCTCCAGCATGACCTCTGGAAGGCGACTTCATCTTGACTCACACGGCGCAACCGCGCAACGCCTCGCCGTCAGCCTGTCATTCTTTACGAGCTAATCAGCTGCCTATACCAGTCAACCGGGCAATTAAACTAATCGGCACAAAATCAGTAGCAGTACGTGTGAGTGAGTGAATGAGCCGACATCTGACGTGGACATGGCTGCTCTACTCCATCTGCAACAAGTCAAGTTGCGAACCAGCAACTTGCTGCCGAACCCATCAAGTGCCAGTATTTTATTTACAGGAGCATATCCTTTTTTTCCCCTTCCTCCGAGGTAGATCATTCTTCTAAATTTATAAATTCACCTCCACGGTTCAAATATTCAAATTTAATAACTTCGCCACTGGGGAAAAATATTTTACTCATAATAGTACTATTATTAACCCCGCCGCGTGAAAAAGGTAAATATTTTCACGGCGATGCGGGAAGCACGTGCGCGCGGGATAACTATCTGAGGGGGCGGCAGCCGGAGCCGAGCGAAACCAGCCGACGCCGCCGCCCCCGCTTCCTCCCCCCACGTCCCCCCTCCCGCCGCCTCCCCGATCCGCGCCGCCCTCGCCGACCCGGAGCCCGGCGGCCGTTCGGCGCGGGAATGCGGGTTCCTCGCGCGGCGATTGGTTGATTGATCGATCGATTCGGTGGTGGTGGTGGTGGTCGCGCGCCGAGGCGGCGATGGGCTGCTTCCCGTGCTTCGGCCCGGGCCGCGAGGAGGAGCTCGACTACTACGGCGCCAAGGGCGGCAATGGCGGCGCGGCCGGGTGGGCGGCCGCGTCCTCGTCCGCCGCCGCCACCGCTGCTGGCGGGAGCGGCGCGGAGGCGGCCGTGGCGGTGCCGCCGCGCGCCGAGAGGATCCCCGCAGGTGCGTGCCGCGTCCGCGCGCCCCCTTCTCCCCCTCCCGGATCGGCTGCTGTTTGTTGGTGGGATCGGAATCGGATCCGTGCTGCGGGGCTTTGGTGCTCGGGCTAGTCTCCTCGTGTCGTGGTGGTTGGGTCGGTCGCTTGGTTGGTACGAACGGACCGGCCGATCCTTGCGGGCGGGCGTGGGTGCGAGTGTGATCGAGGGAAATGACAGGAGCGATGTGCGAGGTGGCGTATCCTTGGGATCTTCCAGTATTAGAAGGGGGGAAGGGTATCGGCTTCTATTGTATCGCCAAATTCAGAAACTCCACCTGATGATGACCCCATTGATTAGAAGCAGGGCTATTGTTTTTTTCCCGTGATTATTGGTATGGTAGCTTGCTTGTGCGTGAGTATCTTGATCCGCTTGACCATGTCAAACAATGCATATGCGCAGGGGCAGACAAGTTGCGGGCCAAAGGCAATGCCGGCTCGAAGAAGGAGCTTGCGGTCCTCAAGGACGCCAACGGCAATGTCATCTCTGCGCAGACCTTCACCTTCCGCCAGCTTGCGTCCGCGACGAAAAACTTCAGGGATGAATGCTTCATTGGGGAGGGAGGGTTCGGCCGCGTTTACAAGGGCCGTCTGGATGGCACGGGCCAGGTAATGCACTTTGTCAGCAAAGCAGGGTTAGACTTTTCTCCATTTCTTGCTGTTGGGCTAGTACAAAAGTGGCTCAGTTGTACCAATGGCGCCATTGATCTGTCTAGGACATTCAAGAAAAAGCAGTGTTTGCACATGAGTGGTGGATGCCCACAGACACAAAAAAATCCATGTTCACTTGTAGCTGATCCAACTTACACTGGCCTGATAATTGAGGGCAGTGTGGACTGTTCCGTAGGTCCCCTTTTAATTTCACAAGATGAATGATATGAAACAGACAAACAAACAAGTGATACATGCCACTTGCTTTGCATGCAACTACTTGAAACCCTGATCTTTGGGATGAGGTACAACATTTGTATTTTGCTGAAATGCTGATGCATCTGTTACAGGTTGTTGCTATCAAACAGCTCAATAGGGATGGTAATCAAGGAAACAAAGAATTTCTAGTGGAAGTTCTCATGCTCAGTTTGCTTCATCATCAAAACCTTGTCAGTTTAGTTGGTTATTGTGCTGATGGAGATCAACGCCTTCTCGTGTATGAATACATGCCACTTGGATCATTGGAAGACCATCTGCACGGTAAGACTGTTCTCTACTTTTGTATATTTGTCTCTGCATATTAGTGCCTGTTAAGTTTCCTGTTGATGTTTATTTGCTGGTACTGTGGCGCTCGGTGCAATAGTGCATGGTAGTACTTGTTTTTCACATGCTTGTTGGAGTACATGCTGTCTATCTGCCATGCTGTCTGCCCCCATCTATCTGCCAATGCGTTTCATTTTGTCCATTTGCATTAATGCATATTTCCATGATTGTGAGATACTTTTCTCATCCATGTCCTTTTGTCCATGCAGCAGTACATATGTGCACAGTAGCCAATAGGTTTTTTCCAATAGTCAATCACGGTTCTGCCTTTCTATTTACCAGTGTTGCCTAATTAAAGTAGGATGGACTTTTCATATTTGCATCTTTATTCTGGGTGAAGTACAATTAAGTCTAGTTTACATCAACCAGTTGACATATGACTTTATTGTACTGCTACTCTGGTGAAATCTCTGTACAGAGTAAATAATTCAGCTATATCTATTTTTTCCGAATTTCTGTACAGATTTGGAGACGAAACTTTAGTTGTTCACTTATGTGATTATAGTTTTGGTGGCACATCCTTATTGTTTGTGTGACTGAAAAGAAAATGATCTTTGTTTAGGTTCATTTTTTTGTTGCTAAGGTGTAGCCTATTTAATTTCCCCACTTTATAATTCCTTGGCTTGGAGTGCAAATACCTTGATGTAACAATTATGTTATAATTAATTTAATTATTCGAATAAAAGGATCATGTATGTTACTGAGTTGACAAATAGAATGCGCCTTATGTGACAAAAGAGTAATCATTTCCAGCTAGTCAGTCATAGCAGTGATTGGAACCTAGCAAAGAAGCAGACTGCTGACATGAGTAGTATCCCAATTTAATATTTCTCCTGAACTTGCTATGCTCTGGCAATTTTGTTCCCACAAAAGGCATTTGAACTATATCACGTGACATAGTAGAGTGATACAACTTTGCACTAAGAACATTTTCTTTGGAGCATTTTAACTTTTCTTTATCTCTTTGTCGGTCAATATAGGGAACAGGAACCAATGATCTTCCAATGTTCTAAGTATTACAAGTGCAAATTTGCAGTTTGTAGAAAATCCGCTGAGAAATTCATTCATATTATATACACTTGTTTGTCTTTACTCCAATCAAATAAGTGTCACCGGCTAGCGATACTAATACTATCAGCAGACAGCAGTGGCATATTTTCCATTTCTGAATTAACTTACACTTAATGCAGATCTCCCTCCCGGCAAGGAGCCCTTGGATTGGAACACTAGGATGAAAATTGCGGCAGGTGCTGCTAAAGGGCTGGAGTACCTTCATGACAAGGCACAACCACCAGTTATATACAGGGACTTTAAGTCATCAAATATTCTATTGGGAGAGGGTTTCCATGCAAAGCTATCCGACTTTGGTCTTGCTAAGTTGGGTCCTGTTGGTGATAAGTCTCATGTTTCAACACGTGTTATGGGAACATATGGTTATTGTGCTCCAGAATATGCTATGACAGGACAACTTACAGTTAAGTCAGATGTTTATAGCTTTGGAGTTGTCTTGCTTGAGTTGATTACTGGCCGGAAGGCCATTGACAGCACCAGACCAGCCTCAGAGCAAAACCTTGTGTCATGGGTAAGTTTGTTCAATTTGTTCATAAATCATTTGCCAATATTTTTGGCCGGGATATCCAATATCTGAAGTTTCTTAATGTCAAGATATTAAGTAACCAGTATTTTTTTGATATTGATATCTCAGCGTCTTCTAAGGATTTGGTTGGCAAATGGATATCTAATTTTGATGGGAAACTGGGACTGAATCTAGGGGGTTATAAGAATACTCAGTTGGTTTGTATGTTTAGGCAGAAATCATGATAGTTCTTTGACTGTGATAATACTCTTCATTGATATTTTGAAGTGTTGGATCTCATTGTGACAGAAACTATGTCAGATTCTTCTTCAGTTTTTTTTTCTTTCAAAAATTGTACATATACAGAATTACAGATGCAATGTCCATGCTAGGTTGCTTAGATAAGTATATGCATACAAGTATATAGTACATCTAGGAAGAGAACGAGCATTTGATATCATTCTACAATGATCAATGGTTATCTTCTATATGCTTATTTGGTTTAATTAATTGCATGTAATGAAGCTAACTATTTGTTCATTGGCAGGCACGGCCTCTTTTCAATGACAGGCGGAAGCTCCCAAGGATGGCTGACCCAGGGCTGGAGGGGCGATTCCCTACGCGTGGACTTTACCAGGCACTTGCGGTGGCATCAATGTGCATCCAGTCTGAGGCCGCGTCTCGCCCGCTCATTGCCGATGTTGTGACCGCTCTTTCGTACCTTGCGAACCAGATTTATGATCCTAGTCCAGCCAACACCACCAAGAAGGGCGGCGGCGACCAAAGGAGCAGGGTCTGCGACAGCGAAAGGGCGGTTTCCAGGAACGATGACACAGGCAGCTCTGGCCATAGGTCACCGAGCAAGGACAGGGACGACTCCCCCAGGGAGCATGCCACGGGGACTGTGAACAAGGGCCTGGAAAGGGAGCGGATGGTGGCCGAGGCGAAGATGTGGGGCGAGAACTGGCGGGAGAAGCAGCGCGCCGCTCAGGGTAGCCTGGATTCTCCGAAAGAAGGTGGGTAACGTCACTCACCAAGGGCTGTTTTGCCCGTGCATGTTCTGTCTCAGACTGTGTTTTTGCCTTTGTGTGGTTGGGTATGAAGAAGACAGAATTGGGTTTCCGGTGTTGTTAGGTGTACATTCGTAGGGTTAAAACAAAACAAATACGTGATTGAAAAAGCGGAGCAGGGAAGCATTGGGTGCTTTGCTCTGGATGTGGTCGAGTCGTGCCTGTAAATTCTTGGAAAATTTTGCAACTTTGGAGGGCAAGTTTGAACCTCATTATGTCGCATCTTACTACTGTTTGCGTACAGTGGTTCCTGTGATTCTGTTGGAAAAGTTTTGGTAGGCTCAGCCCGCTCTGATCAAAGTGGGCCAGCTTCGCATCACTTTGATCTTTTTTTTTCGAAACGCATCACTTTGATCCTAAAGTGCCTTTTTGCTCACAGCTGAGTTTTTTTTTCATTGAGAGAATTGGTGAAATGTGTTTTCTTTTCTTCAAGGACTCTGTTTTCCTTTCTTGGATGCTGGGATGGCTCGTCATGTTCTCATCGTGCTTTTACTCCTAAAATACTCGTCCTGTGCCTGTAATTCGTGGAAGTTGTTTTAGGGACCGGGTTTTCTTTAATCGCAGACACTACAAATCATGCGATATATAATCATATGTAATTCCAGCACAATGCAACTTACAAACAGCATACACACTGTCATTGTTATTCACCGAACAGAAGTGAGTGCCTATATAACGTAATACCACAGCAATTCTTGCATACATGAAGTATTAAACGAAGTTTATTTGTAAAACCTTTTCACAGATGGAAGCAATTTTGCCCGACGAATTTGATGAGCGATTGACTACAGTAACTATCCTCTAATCATGCGGTCAAAGATCTCATTAGATTTGTCTCGCGAAGTAGCGTAGAGGTTGTAGAATCAGTTTTATATATCTAATTAATGGTCAGTTAGCTATAGTGCCTGTGCTACCAAACCAAATAGGACGAGTCAGAAGAAATAAAGCTTCAGAACCCCTGGGCGCGGCAGCACGTCCGTCGGCCGCGCTCCCTGCCGTCCGCGTTGCCGGCCTCGGCAACGAAGCCCAGGGCTCGGGCGATGCACCCCAGGAGGCCACCGCGGCTCGCCGTTCGCTGCCGCGCGCGCTCCTCAACCGCCTCCGCCGCCGGTGAGGCCCCGGCCATGCTGGATTCCGTGGGCCGCCGGACGCCAAGCGGATGATGGGTGTGCCAGTGGCCGGAGCTAGCTGCTGCTCTCGAACTTTTGAATCTCGCTGGACGCGGCTTCAGCTTTCGGGGGTCGGGGAATATTTATGTGCCGCGATCTCGTTCTTTCGCCGTGTCGGACTCGGAGGCGGGATCCACGCTAGTGGTCGTGCTTGTCCGAACTCGGCTCGGAGACGCGGGCTCCAGATTGATGGGCCAGCGAGCAACTGGATGGGCCAGCGAGGAAAACAGCACTGGCCGTGCAAACGGGCCGGGCCACCATGACCATGATCGCATATACTTGCTACCAGGCCCGGTAGTGGACATCTGTCAGTCAACCCTGCTGAACAATTGCCACGTGTTCAAATCCGGTCAGTCTCTCCACGCGCCGGTCGCACCTCACGGACGGGGAGAGAAGTCGGCGAAGGAGAGAAGTGGGGAGGGAGGGTTTTCGCCGGCGATTGACGGCTGGGCGCGGAGGTGAGATTGATTCTAGGTGCTACATATCGAGGTACGATTGATTCTAGATCTCAGAACATCTCTAGTAGACTACTCATCTCTTATATCTATATATTTTCTCTCTCCAACACTATTTTTTTTGCTGGGGGATGCCGCTGCGGGTTTGCTGGGTTGGGATCCGGATTGATACATGAGATGATCTAATTTTGGGTCCGGGCAGCAACTGTTTTGGCTGCTGGATATCGGGGAAGAACCATTTTGGGAGGGAGGGTTTCAGCAGAGTGCCAGAGTTGCCCTTGCCTGACGGGCCACTGTGCCTGACGGACAGTGAGATAAGCACCAGACTGGATCGTTAGATGTCCGAGCACAACACACCTGTTTTTTTTTTTAAAAAAAAAAATCACAGAGCACACTGGACATGTCTTCTTAGTCATGACATTCATATGGGCTGATTCCGTCCTTTATTCTTAAGCAAAAACAGTCATGTCAACTTAGTCACTGGCGCTGAGTGGTAACTGGTAAAGGAATGAACCTGCAGTGTTTTCATATAAGATTTGCTGACACACATCATGATGTGACGCAAGCAACCTGTTTCGTTTCGTCTTTTATTTACCTGACAACAAAGCATAACAAGTGATTAGACGGTTGCGGGCTGTTATATCTGTCCCAGAATTTTATTTCTCTGACAGAGCAGTGCTCCTGCTAGTTTTTCAATAAATTAAAAATTTATTTCTCTGTTGTGCGAGCCCCTTCTAGTCGTAATTGTATTTTCTCGTGCGGCAGCTCGACTCAAGTACAGGCCCCTGTACAAACTCCCGTTCCTTCCGCGCATGTTCCACGCCTTCATCATGGTGTTGCGGGTGACGACGAAACATGATTATCAGTAAAGAATGTCCACGAAGTGATATCCCAATTTGACTCAGCGAAGCAGGAGCGGGTGAAGTCTATTGGGTTCGGTGGTCTTTTGCAATTTCCTGCGCTTACAGGGATTAACAGGGAACTGGCTGTTTGGCTACTAAGAAAAATAGATGTGAGTTCACAGAGTATTGTGATTGATCACAGCCGCATCTTCACTTTCAGCAAGGAGGACGTTAAACTAGCTAGTGTTTGGGATTCCTGCAGCTGGTAAAAGAGTTTTGCAGTCTGGTTGCCCAGATAGCCAGGTTGCATATGTTCGCTCTTGCCTTGGCTTGACTGGCAAGGATTTTGGGTGTGTGAAAGCAGCACAGGAGGTTCTGCAGAGATAGTACAGCACTGCAATGCACGCAAAAGAGAAGGCCTCTTTTAAAGTGGCATTTAAAAGATAGGGCATACGTAGATCAAAGTATCATATAGCAGATGCGGCGACAGGTAGCAACTGATTACTTACCACCATCAGTCAATCATAACTAGTAGTACTTAGTAACTTACTACTGCATGCAAACATATACTCTCTACTAAAGACTGCACCAGTTTGGTCTCGATCAGCGTGTCAGTTAGATTCGACGGCCTGTTTCTCCGCATCGTCCTCGCTGTACTTGTAAATGAAGCCCGGCACCCGCATCATGGCGTCATGGAGTTTCTTGTAGCTTTCGCGGTAATTGATCCTCTGCTCGAGGTAGTCGTCGTCGACCTCAACGCAGCCCTTGGTCTCAAGCTCGTCGCGCACCCACCGCTGGAACTTCTCCAGCCGGTCGCCCGCGCGCTCGAACAGAGTAGCCATGTTCCGCATGAGGTGCCTCTCCTCCTCGAGGAACTGCTGCGTGTACACCTCCGGCCGGTCAGGGTCGTTGATCATCCGGTGGTAGTACTCGTCCGGGTCCTCCTGCTTGAAAACCCGCCTCTTCCGGGACAAGATCCAGTCGATGCATTCCTGCGACATCTTGATCCGCTCCTTGGCGGCCGTGCCTTCATCCGCCGCTGGTTGCGATGCCATCACATCGCCGCTCTCCTCGGCGACGCCACCCGCCACCTTGGCCGCAGAAACAGAAGCAGTCTTGTCCTCCTCCTCCTCGGAGGAGCCGGCCGCCCCGATGAGCTTGTTGGAGAGCTTCCTCATCGGACGACCCTTGCCCGCCTTCCTCCCGATCGCCGCCGGAGGGGGCGGCGCGTCTCGACATATACGTGAGGGGGCAGAGGCGGTGTTGGAGTCGGGTTGGGCTCGGGCTCCAACCAGCAAACAAGTTGGGCCACCAACCGTTTTCATGAATCCCGGCCTAGCCCAACAAGACTTCCAGAAAGGAAGGCCTGCTAGTTGGTCTCCGCACTCCGTCGGATTTGTATAGATGCAACAATTTGGTAAGGAGGAGCTAGCAGTATTTCTTTTCTTTTACGAAACAATCGAGTGAAACCTTATGTTGTCTCAATCTAATTTTCAGACCAGTTAGAAGAAGATATGAGAATTTCTCTAGTATATTGCATAACAGTGCTCGTGCGTTGCTACGGATAATATAAATTTTTCCTGAACCTACATGAGACCACCAACTTTATACTCTTTTACTCTATGTACATGCCGTGTCATGACCGCACGAGACATTGATTGTTCAGATTCCGATTGGGACTTCGATTGATTTGTTCGGGTTCTGATTAGGATTCCGATTGATTTGTCCAGTTTCGATTATAATTCTAGTTGACGGACCAAGAAATCATTGCTTGGTTTAGAAATAGGTAAAAATATCGGGGAAAAAGAATATAAGAGGAAAATGCAAAACAAAGGGAAAAAAAGAACAGCTCCACCCTAAAATTCAGCCTCTCCCGTCCTCCACCCTGAAATTTGCCTGAATACTTTCCTTTCTTTTGGTTGCAGATATTCTTCCCGGCTATAGTTAACTAGAGGTAGGTTTGTTATGTATGGGACCTTGCCGACAAGGGCGGATCCAATGTGGGCAGGGGGGCTCGAGCCCCCTCTACTCCCTGCGCAGCAGTGGAGCTCCCCAGCCCGGCAATTTCTATTCATAGCGCGCTACTGCACGTTGTTCCGTCGCAGAAGGTTTTTAGCGCCCTGCAGTTCCTTTTGAGTTCCGACGGTCCGTGCAGTTTTGGTTTTTTTTTTGAGGGGTGTGCGTGCAGTTTGGTGGGATGTGATGGGCTCATGTCCCTTAAGGCCAAGTCCAGGAAGACGCATAGTTGGGCTGGCGCACATTTCTTTTGGGTAAGGTTCAAGTTAGATTAAAAGTGAGAACATTCTGAAATTTAAGAAAAGTCAATATTTTTCAGAAACTTTCAATTGTTTTTAAACAAATATGAAATGTTTCAACCATTTGGAATATTCTTAAGTGTTTACAAAACTTTTAGAGAAGCTCGAAACATTTTTTGGGAATCAACATTTTTTCGGAACACTTTTAATTGTTTCCAAACAAATCTGAAATGTTTCAAACGTTCGAAACATTCTGATGTGTTTACTAACTTATAAAAAAGTGCGAATTTCTTTTGGAAACTATTTGGTCAACATTTCTCGGAACACTTTTAATTGTTTTCAAACAAATCTGAAATGTTTCAAACATTCGGAACATTCTGAAGTGTTTACTAACTTTTAAAAAAGTGCGAAATATTTTTTGGGAACTATTTGGTTAACACTTTTTTGGAACACTTTTAATTGTTTTCAAACAGTTCTGAAATGATTGAAACATTCAGAACATTTTGAAGTGTTTAAAAAAGTTTTAGTAAAGCCTGCAGCAAATGGCAGGCCTCCGGTTAGCTTTTGGGCAACGGCTTAGCCTCCAGTAGCTTCCGCGTCCTCACGTGCGCACCACACCTGCCCGCCTGCCCTCAGCAAATTTGTTCTGCCGTTTGGATCGTCCTAAATCGCTTAACGCAATAAATAGACGCCCCCCTCAATTTTTTATGCCATGGGAAGTCTAGATGGAGGTTGAACAAGGCAAGAAGCGGCTGGGAGCCCCTTCTGTCTGCTCCTGCCGGCTCCGCCCCTGCTTGCCGAGAATGAGGTTGTGGTATACCATCCATTGATGATGGAGGGTGTTGGCGTCGTGAGGACGGGGGTCCCCACCTCGCTCGACAAAACAGAAGATAGCCAGGGCATCAGGCCCATCGCGGGCATCAAGGCCCAGCCCAGCACGGTGGCCTTCAAAGATGCCGAGCTGGGCAGGGGTGCGGACGGTCCCACCGGTCAGGGCGGTTCCTTAGCCTATAAGGAACTACCCCCGACTGAGGATTTTTACCGCACCAACACTGTACGGGAGCGGGGCCCACCACGGCGCAGCTTCCCCGTAAAGCAGCATGATTACGGAGAGGCGTGCGATTAGACGGTGCCCACACCAGTGCAAGGGGAGCCCCTCCCCCAGTCACGTCCCGTCAACCTAGCAGTGGACGGTGCAGGCGGGGTCCACCGCCTGGGCCCCGTCGCGTTGGTTGGACCACCGAGAAGGCCCCGGGGTCTGGAGGAGACCCCGGGACGGCCCGAGGACGCGCCTCGAGGACCTCGCGGGCCCCACGAACACCCCGGGTGTCGGCCTGGCCACCCCGGGTACCCCGGGAAGACCCTAGGAACCGACCGGGTGGGGCCCGCAGGATAAGATAGCGTCAGAAGGGCGGCGCCACTTGCAGGGAGGCGCCCCCCAGTCCAGCGCCGCGTTCACACCCAAGGACGGTGAATCTAAGTCGGTAAAACCCCTCCCTGGGCCTAGGTGAGGGACTATAAATAGGATATCGGGGCAACATGTAAAAGGAGAGGAAAAAAGTCCGACAACACATCCGTGATAAGCTCAGTCGAGCAAGAGAACAAGAACTCGAAACATACAGGACGTAGGGTCTTACGCTTCTGAGCGGCCCGAACCTGTCTAAACTCTTTGTCCCACGGTTGAAACCTCCCTGTGTGTTACACCCCTGGCCGAATCTCTAAACGGGGGTTCCCACGAAGTCCTGGTGGTGGTCCTCACCCACCATCAGCTGGCGCGCCAGGTAGGGGGTGTTGGTGCGTGAAGTCTTCATCCTCGACGAAGAACCTCCGATTGAAGCAATGGTGAGCCGCTCCGACCGTTCCGACGGCGAGAGCGGAGACGAACACGCCCCCCGCCGGGGGCTGTCTGTGACAAACGCGGGTGCGGCGAGGCTGGTCCCGTCACCACCTGCACCCGACGGGCGGCAACCGGTGTTGTTCGCCATGGCGCCGCCCTGTCTCGACGCTCCCAGATCCGCCTCTGGGGGTACCACGTCGGCCAACGTTCGGTACGCTCAACTCTGGGCGGAGGCCCAACGACTCGCGGTTTGGCAGGCGTCCCATGCGCCAGCTAGGACCGACCGCGGCAGCGTTCCCCCAGGGGAAGCGCTGGTCGTGGCTCGAGCGCTCATGCGGCACCCTCCGGTGCGAGAAGAGCCAGGGACCCCGAGGAGCGCTGGCTTGACGAGCTGGCCAGCCTCGTGGGGAAGGCCTGTCTCAAGCCGGGGGCTCAGGGTTCTCGAGCGACGGCTGGGGTCTCCTCCCGAGGAGGCCACCGACGATCACCATGGCCACCCGCTCCGGTGGGGTCGGCCACGAACGGGACGCATGACTTGCGTTCCCGGCTTCAAGAAATCCGGGGAAGCGAAGATGCCCGAACCACCCTTGAGCGCGCACGCGAGTGCCGCTGAGAGGCTAGGGAGGAGCACGCTTCCTCTGGCTCCCCCGTCCGCAGCACACGCGGGCAGAGGGATTCGGTGGATAACAACATCGGGCCCTACGGGGCCGGGTGTCGGGCATTCACCGTCGACTTGCGCCGAGTCGACTGGCCCACCAAGTTCCGGCTGGATCTCCCGGAGAAGTATGACGGCACCATCGACCCAGAGGAGTTCCTCCAGATCTACACCATGACCATTCAGGCTGCGGGCGGGGGGCCTTTGGTCATGGCCAACTACTTCCATGTTGCCCTGAAGGTCACGGCGAGGTCCTGGCTGATGAATCTTCCCAAGGAATCGGTCGATTCCTGGGGAGATTTGTGCGAGCAGTTCGTCACCAATTTCTCTGGTTCGTTCAACCAACCGGGGACCAGGGGCGACCTGCTCACCGTCAAGTAGCGCAAGGGCGAAACGCTGTGACAGTACATCCAGCGTTTCAGCCAGGTACGCAACACCATCCCGCGCATCACATCCTCGGCCGTCATCATGGCGTTCATCGAGGGCGTGACCAACAAGCGTCTCGTGGGCAAGCTCGAGACGCGCAACGTCGAGACCATCTTCAAGCTGTTCGCGTTGGCGGACAAGTGCGCTCGGGAAGCGGAAGCGCAGCAATGCTCTGAGCGTCGCGGCGCTCCGTATGAGCCCGCCGCGCCGGAACACACTCGGTCTGGCCGGCCCGATAACAAGAAGAACAAGCGGAAAGCCGCCACCGTCTTGGCGGTGGAGAAGGGTCGCAACAAGCAACAGCCCGGCCAGGCTCCTGGGGGAGGCGCCCCTAGGCCCAGCAGAGGATTCCAGAAGCCGGCTCCGGCCAAACTGGGGGCTGGCAAGTGGTGTAAGATCCACCGAACCGACCGGCACGACCTCACCGAGTGCCGACTGGTCAAGGGGCTCACCGAGGATCACCGGAAGGAGCGCGGTGATCGCCGTCCCAATGGAGACGATGCTCTCGAGGAGGCTGGCCTTGGTTTCCAGGAGCCGCGGCAAGGCATCACCATCGTATTTGGGGGAGCGACTGCGCCACCATCCAAGAGGAGGGCCAAGCTCCTCTGGAGGGAAGTCTACGCTATCTCCCCGACACCTAAGAGCTTCCGGCTCATGAGGTGGTCCGGCACTCCTATCACCTTCGACCGGAACGACCACCCTGACAACACGGTAGGGGTCGGGTTGCTTCCCGTGGTAGTGACCCCCACCATCTGCAACATAGGAGTGGCCAGGGTCCTCGTCGACGAGGGAGCGGGTTTGAACCCCCTCTCCCCCAAAGTCTTCCACAAGATGCAGATCGGGGAACGCAAGCTGAAGCCATCGAAGCCTTTCTATGTCGTCACCGAGGGGAAAACCATCCCCTTGGGGCAAATCGAGTTGCCGGTAACGTTCGGGGAGCGGAGCAACATCCGCACTGAGAACATGGTCTTCGACGTAGCACACTGCAACCTCCCCTACAATGCCATCCTTGGTCGCCCTGCGCTGGCAGAGTTCATGGCTTCTTTCCACTACGCCTACGGCACCCTGAAGATCCCGGGGCTATCCGGGGTCATCACCGTCAAGGCAGACTTCCAGGGGGCCGTGTACTGCGCAGAGAAGCTGTACGACTCCATGGCAGCAGCCGCCCCTGAGGACGACGACCGCCCTAACTCGGCATCATCCCCGCCGGTGAAGCAGCGGCTCTTCCCCGATGATGCGGCCCTCACCAAGGAGGTCCGCCTTGGAGGCGCCCCTTTGCGGGTAGTTACGATAGGGTCCCAGCTGGGCGAAAAATAGGAAAGCGCACTCATCACTTTCCTCCAGGCTAATGTCGACATGTTTGCCTGAAAACCGTCCGACATGCCCGGGGTCCCTAGGGAGGTGATCGAGCACCGCCTGGCCGTGCACCCTGACGCACGACCCGTCCAGCAGAAGATCCGACGACAGGCTCCGGAGAGGCAAGACTTCATCCACAAACAGGTGCGAAAGATATTGGACGCGGGGTTCATCCGGGAGGTCTTCCACCCCGAGTGATTGGCTAACCCGGTCATTGTCCCAAAGGCCAGCGGCAAGCTCCGTATGTGCGTGGACTACACCAACCTCAACAAAGGATGCCCAAAAGATCCTTTTCCGCTACCCCGCATCAACCAAGTCGTCAATTCCACGGTGGGATGCGACCTCCTTTGTTTTCTAGACGCGTACTCTGGGTACCACTAGATAAGCATGGCAAGGGATGACGAGGAGGAAACCTCGTTCACCACTCCGGTGGGAACGTACCGCTACGTCCGCATGCCCTTCGGGCTTAAGAACGCTGGTCCCACCTTCCAGCGAACCATGCATATCACTCTACAGGACTTGCAGTCCCGCAATGTCGTAGCATATGTCGACAACATTGTGGTCAAGACCCGGCAGCAGGAGTCCTTCCTGCGGGATCTGTGAGAAGCATTCGATAGCCTACGCACCATCCGACTTAAGCTGAACCCCAAGAAGTGTGTGTTCGGGGTCCCAGCAGGGAAGCTTCTGAGTTTCCTAGTATCAAGTCGAGGCATCGAAGTGAACCCTCAGAAGGTGGAGGCGATCGAGCGCATGCAACCCCCAACCCAGCTAAAAGAAGCACAATGCCTCATGGGTTGCATGGCGGCTCTCGGACGGTTCATCTCCAAGCTTGGGGAGAGAGGTCTCACGCTCTTCAAATTACTGAAGAAGACCGGCCGTTTCGAGTGGACCCCGGAAGCCAACCAAGCCTTCCGGGAACTGAAGACGTACCTCTCCTCCCCGCTAGTGCTGGTAGCACCTCGGGAGGGGGAGGCCCTGCTCCTCTACATCTCGGCAACCCCGCAAGTGGTAAGCGTGGTGCTGGTGGTGGAGAGGGAAGGGGAAGACCCCGGGCAATGTAAAGCCTGCCCGGGGGAAATGGAGCGCTACCCGCAGGCTCAGAAGATGCTTTACGCTGTCCTAATGGCGTCCCGCAAACTACGACATTACTTCCAAGCGCATCAGGTTACCGTGGTCACGTCATACCCCCTAGCCCATATCCTATGAAATCGGGAAGGGACGGGACGCACGGTAAAATGGGGAATCGAGCTGACGGAATTCAGCCTCTAGTTCGCGCCCCGACACGCCATCAAAAGCCAAGCACTCATGAACTTCATCGCCGAATGGACGCCGGTCCCCGACATCGAGCGTCCAGAGGTAACCACTACCCCAGCGGACGACGACGACAAGCCTTGGACCTTGGAGTACTGGCCCATGAATTTTGACGGATCACTCACCCTCCAGGGGGTCGGCGCTGGAGTGGTCCTTACCGCCCCAGATGGTCACACCCTCAAGTACGTTGTTCAGCTAGGCTTCCAGGCACGAACAACATGGCGGAATACGAGGGTCTCCTGGTAGGGCTCCGAGCGGCTGCCGGACTGGGAGTACGCCGCCTTCTAGTCAAAGGGGACTCCCAGCTCGTGGTCAACCAGGTATCCAAGGAGTACCAATGCGCCATCCTTCAGATGGCCGCCTACGTGGTCGAGGTACGGCGAATGGAATAACATTTTGATGGACTGGAGCTGCGATACGTTCCTCCAAAGAAGAACACTGAGGTCGATGAGTTGTCCCGCCTTGCGTCCTCACGACCTCCATTGCCCCCCGGGGTGTTCGAAGAAAGTCTATGCCAACCTATCGTCACGGCTGCCGACCGTGTCGAAGGGGGAACCCCATCCTCGAGCGGGGGAAACCAGGCCCAGCCACCCGCCGAGCTAATCCTGCTCTCGGCCAGTTCTCAGGGACACTCGTAGATGGACAACATCCGTGGCTTCCTGAAAGAAAATATCCTTCCTGAGGATAATGCCGCTGCAGAACGGATTGCACGACAATCCAAGCGCTACGTCATGGTAGATGGCGATCTATATTGGCGTGGCACAGACGGGGTCCTTTTGCGGTGCATCACCCGGGAAGAAGGCGGCGAGCTGCTCACCGATATCCACGAGGGCGAGTGTGGAAGTCACTCGGCTTCCCGCACGATGGTCGGTAAAGCCTTTCGGCAAGGCTTCTACTAGACGACAGCCCTACAGGATGCAGCCGAACTGATTTAGCGCTGTAGGGCGTGTCAATTCCATGCAAAGCAGTCTCACCAGCCAGCATAGGTACCCCGAACCATTCCCCTATCATGGCCGTTCGCGGTCTGGGGCTCGACATTTTGGGACCATTCCCAAAAGCCGTCGGGGGTTACGAATGGTTGTACGTGGCGATCGACAAGTTCACCAAATGGCCGGAGGTCTCCGCGGTCATAAAGGTCAACAAGACTTCAGCTCTCAAGTTCATCAAGAACCTAGTAGCCCGGTTTGGGGTCCCTAATCGCATCATTACCGACAATGGGACCTAGTTAATGAGCAACCTCTTTGGGGACTAGTGCGACGACATGGGCATCAAGCTCTGCTTTACATCCGTTGCCCACCCAAAAAGCAACGGGCAGGCAGAGAGAGCAAACACTGAATTTCTCAGAGGGTTGGAAACCAGAACTTACAACGAGCTGAAGAAACACGGCACCGGATGGATAGACGAGCTACCGGCAGTGGTTTGGTCAAACGCACAACACCCAGCCGAGCGACTGGCGAAACGCTTTTCTTCCTCATCTACGGTGCCGTAGCTATCCTCCCGGCCGAGGTGACACTAGGAAGCCCGCGTGTATGGGCCTACAACGAAGAAGACCAAGATCACCTGCGGCAGCAAGACGTCCTCTACCTTGAGGAAGTTCGGTGTAGGGCGGCACTCCGGGCTGCTTGCTATCAGCAAGGTCTCCGCCACTACCACCAGCGCCACGTACAACCAAGAACCATCCAAGTCGAAGACCTGGTCCTTCACCGGTTCCAGTCACGTGAGGGAAAGAACAAGCTCTCCCCCATGTGGGAAGGCCTCTTCCGCATCATGGAGGAACGCCGGCCCGGGGCGTTCAAGCTCACCGACAAGGACGGGATGTAGATACCCAACGTCTGGAACATCGAGCTTCTCTGTAATTTCTATCCGTAGATAGGGGGGGTCCTAATGTCCCGGCACGATGGCCAAGTACTCCACAGACCTACTTCCACGCAGTACTTGGCCGGGGTCTCCCACCTATATACAAACACCCTTCCATTTGCAATAATTCAATTTGGGCATCTTTTGCACGAATTTTTGAAGTTTTTTTGACTTGGGTGTGGGGACCTAATGCTCCGGCATGAGTGCCAAGTACCCCGCGGACCCGCTTCCGCACAGTACTTGGCTGGGGGCTCCCATACACATGGTTATCTTTTGATTCAGTATCCTTGTGAATTCTGAAATCTTTTTCTTGCGAAAGATTTTCTCTCTAGTGGATGTTTGGCATGCGTCATGAAAAGAGTGAACTTTCTCGAATAGCGAACTGTCGGTTGTGGGCTAAACGTTCTCTTCCCGGACAACTCCGACTCCCTGCCTGGTCCCCGGACACCGGGATCAGTTACCTTACGGGAACACCACACGCTTGTCTCAACAAGGGGCCTCGACCAATGCGTGGTGGCCCATCCCGGGGTAGAAGTCCGAGCATGAACAAAAACTAAGAAATATGTTTTCCACACGCAAAAGGCCACTCGCTGGTCAGGGTCCCTGCATCCCGCGGGATCCCGAAAAAGAAAATTTCATATATTTCTTGGTACAAGTACGCAGATACAAGCAAAAGTCACACCGGCCGTGGCCGCCCGACGGCCATGGCAAGGATACATGAAGCTGCCGCGAGGATTCCCTAATCTATCGGGGAAGAGGCGATGGCCGGCCCAGAGCTGGTGGAAGCGGGTCCGAGCGTGCACCCGCAGCCACGACTGGACCAAGCGCCCCTTCATGCCCCGACGGAGAAGGTACCATGCCATGGACCGGAGGCGAGCAGGCACGCCGCGACATCGGCTCGGCCAACCAGAAGCTGAACCCGGACGAACCATGAGCGGCCGCGACCGGATCCCCCTACGACGGGATCCGACTGACAGAAGCTCTATGCTCACCGGACCACGAGCGGAGGGGAGGCGAGGTCACGCCGTCACTCCAGGACAAAGTAATGGAAAAGAAGCAAGGAAGCTACTTCCCGCTACTGCTTCGCGGAGCACCATCGCGCCCTCGGATGAGGCCGTGGTGAAGCTGCCCGACCCAGGTCCGGCATCTTCATCACTGGCGCGGTGGGCGGCGCTGGAGGACGTTGCCGATGGCACTGGGGATGATGAGAAAGGCTACAATCCTTCCACCCAATAGCAGCAACAACAACATCTAGGGATGCCCTAGCCCAGGCTATGCCGAGATGCAGCAGCAAGCCGACGTCCCTATGAAGGAGGCAGCTCCTGTTCCACGGGAGAGGGGTTTTTCTCTCAGCTGGAGAAGCACCCTCGGAATAGGAAATGGAAACTCCAGCACCGCCCGCAGACGCCTCGGCCGATACCCCGGCTCGACTACCCGACGGTAGTGGAGGAGGAGGTCATACCAGTCGAGGCGACAGAGCAACATCGCCGAGGTCCAGCACCGAACCTAGCAGCAGCAACAATTTCAGGATAGGGGCTCCAGATGTAAAGAGCCTCCACTAGAAAACCCGAGCAGCTACGTGGGCAACCCAGGGAGCCAACTTCTCCATGTCCAGAAGGAAGAGCGAGCTTCCCGTGATGCTGAAGATATCGAATAGTTGCGTGTCCAGCGCCCCACACGCCACGGCTCCCTGGGGCCGTGACGCGCCTTCAGCCCGACTCAACTTCGCTGGGATAGAGAGGAATTGGCCATGCCAGCCCCTCTCGCGCGCCCCGCAGATGGCGGAGCACTCTTCGTGGATGGTATCCCTAGGGGAGGATCCCCTGGATCTGCTGGAAGATGGAGAAGCATGGGAGGACACATTGTTGGTTCGCTCTTGATGAGGAGGAACTAGGAAGCCCTAGCGACCTCGCCTTTTATAAGCAAGTCGGCGGAGCGACCATGGAGACCACCGCCGGTCCAAAGCAGGGCCCCGACCCTCGTCCTCATTGCCAGGTTGCTTCACCTGGGCACGACAAGGACTTGTCGAACGATGGGGGCAACCATGCCACCATGTGGTCGTAACAACTGGACTAGGGGCGCGGCATGGGCACCACACCACCCGGCGCGGTCGCCCAATTTTCCCCCGAAGAGCTGGCGTGTCGCCTGATGCCGCGCTAGCGATCCCTGCGCGCTTTGGCAAACTCGCCCGAGCGGGACACGCAAGCAAGACCCAAGGCGGTGATGAGGCATGACAAGACACATCGGCAAATCAATGTCGCCGGAAGAACCCAAGAGTACAAGCTAAATGGGAAAGGCGAAAAACAAGCACCCAACCAGGAGTTCATAGTACACGAGCGCTCTACGGCACTGACCAAATGGAAAAAACAAGACGTATGCTGAAAAATGAATGAGGGGCCCTACTGGCCGGCGTCAGGGGGCAGAGACGACTCGCTCCCCGCAGGCTGGTCGGTGTCCTCTGCATCACCACCTTCATCGGCTGGCGGATCCTGGGCCCCATCCGGGTCAAACCGAGCCACCACCTCCGCGGCCAGGCCCTTGACCGCGTCGCGCACCGCCTCCTCGTCGCTCGAAATGATGCCCTCCCGGAATCGGTCGACTCCACAGGCATGCCAGGGCGTACTCCACCGTATCGGCAACGAGGGTCCGAGAGCTTGCCTTGACAGCCTCCAGGACGTGATCCTCCAGCGACTCCAGGCGCCCCGCGAAGCGAGTCAAGTGGAGCACGAGCTGAAGTAAGGATGGGCTCTTACCTCCCCCGAACTCAGGGAAGGGGATGGTGCCCAGACCGGCGGCCTCCCACGCCCTCTGGCAGCACGTGAGCAAGCTCCGGAATGCGTCGAAGGATTCTGCCTGAACCGACGAAGCGCCCCGACGTCGGAATCATCCAAGGCACAATGCGCCGTATGCAGCTGGGCCTCCAGGGAATCGCCGCGGGCCTGCGCCTCCACGGCGCGCGTTGCCGCCGACGTTGCCCGTGACTCCGCCTCCACCGCGAGGGCCTCCGCTGCGTCTGCGCGATCGACAGCATCCCGAAGCTGCGCGGCGAGGCTGTCCCACAGTGTCTGGACCTCGGCAACGTGGGCGTCGTGGGCGGCGTGAAGTTTGCTTGCTCGTCGCGACGGGTGGCATTGACCTGCTCATTCGCCTCCCGCTGCACTGCCGCCACGCGGGCGGTCGCCGGCACCGCCGCCTAGTCCTGACGACGCCGGAGGTCTTCCTCACGGCGGTTGAGGGCTGCTTGTTGGCCGTTAGCCACTGATACCTACTGCTGGGTGGCCCATTCCTCGCTCTCCAACTGGGACTCCCGCTGCTGCAGTAGGTCCTGGGCCTCTTAGAGCTTTGCCGCCCAGGCCTCGACCATCGGCTCCCAGGCGGCGAGGTCCTGCGCACGGGAAGACGCAGAGCGCAGCTCCTCCTCGGCACGGCGCTCCAGCACCGCCAGGGACTCCTCCCGTCGGGTGAGGTCCGATGCCAGCAGATCTAGCTGCTCCTCCCGCCGGCGCAGGCTCCCTTCCATGTCCCATAGCACGCGCGCCAGCGGTGGCACGCCGCTGGTGGCCGGGAAGGGCAAAATCGCCATTGCCGACTCCATCACCACCTGCGCCCACGACAGGGGCACCACGGCGGGGAGCGGGGCGACGGCGGCGTGCGACGCGCCTACGACGATCGCCCTAGGGGCGGACGGAGCCGGCGCCGCCACGGGTTCGGCCTGCGCCGGGCCTGCATCCACCTCCAGGACACCCGAAGCAGGCGACGGCACGGGTGCCAATAGCGCTGAACCGCCTCCCTCCGCCGGAGCAGGTGAAGCCGAAGTCGAGGTGTTCGAGGCCCCCGGCGAGCGCGTCGCCACGAGATCTACCAGTGTCGAGCTCGTCCCTTCCGCGGGGGTCGCGAAAAGCGCCCATGGGACGCCCCGCATCATCACCAACGCCGGTAGGTGCTCCCGACAGTACAACACCGGCCGGGGACGCCGCCAAGGTCAGTGGCTGGGGGGCCTCCATCGGCGCCGCCTCCGGGACGTGCGCAGTCGGAAGTAAGGGGGCCCGACCTTCAGCATCCCCCGCCGCCACCGTGGTCGGGATCGCGTCTGGCCCAGGCACGGGGGAAGGGACCACCACCAACGCCGGGGAACTTTTCCTAGCCGACGAAGCCCTACGGCTCGACGCGCTCCACCTGGCAACGCGAAAACCAACCTCAACACGTCGGGGCAACAAGGAGCAAAAGGAAAAACAATGGGGGAAGAGAGCCCTAACCTGGGCGCCGAGCCGGACAGCCGCCACCCCATCTGGAACCGCTTTGGGGGCGGGGATCGGCTCGACATTCACCAAGCAGCGGACGTGGTCGAACAGACTTGGCCCTCATCCCCGAGGCGGGAGGTGATGGCGGCCGCGACGGCGAAGAGGATAACGACAGCACCACCACCGGGGAGCGCGAACGAGGACGCTTCCCCCGCGGGTTGGCCGCCACCTCCTCGGAGCGGCCCGACCGCCACTCCCTAGGGGGAGAGGGGAGAGCCTGCATCCTGGCGCCGCTGGCATCTGCGACCTCCTCCGCCGGTGCTTCCGGCACCACACCTCCGTGACCAGGGGCCTCCGCCACTCCTTGCTGCACGGGCGTCGGGGCCAGCCCCCTGGCATCCGCCTGCAGCTTGGCGTCGAGGATGGCGTGCTGCGCCTTGTCTTCGCACAGGGGATTAACCCTCTCATGGAGAAGGGCCAAGGCAAAGTCGTTGTTGCCGGTCGACAGCTTCATCAGGTGCGACAGGGCGGCCTCCTGGACGCGACTCCTAGCACCGCGTGCGAACCGCACGACGTCGTCATCGCTGGTATAGAACCACGTCGGGTACTGACGTCGAAAGAAGTCGAACACCAGCATCGCCGTTGTCAGTCCCGCCTAGCGGAGGGTGGCAATCCGGCCCAGCCCCGGGTTCCACCCGGCGCAGAGCCCAGGGCGCTCTCCCCACCCCGAATGCTTCTAGGGTGCGACGTCGGGGAGCCGGAGAAAGGGGGAGTCGTGGCCGACCTCTGTGTACAGCCATTGCTTCTCCCATTACTCCCACTTCCCCGTCACCTGGAAGGGGATGAACTCGTCCTGCCTCCCTTGCCGTATGCGTAAGTAGCATCCGCCGACGATCTTGGGCTGGGCAGCCGCGCTGACGCCGGGGACCACTGCCGACGAGTGGCAGAGGGAGAAGAAGTGGCGCTAGAGCTCCACCGAGGGCGCCACCCCGAAGAACATCTTGCAGGCGCGTGCGAAGATGGCCAGGGTCAAGATGGCGTTGGGGGTGAGGTGCACCAAGTGGACAGCGTACGCCTCCAGCGCCACCACGAAGAAGGGGGAGAAGGGCGGCACCAACCCCACCAGCAAGAAGGGGAGGAAGGTGATGATCTCCCGCGCGCTCCGCGACGCCGGCGAGTGCTCCCCAGTGCGGAGGACGGTGTCGGGAGACACGAACCCCCTCGCCCTCGCGACTCCGGTCGCGTCCACCGATGAGGGTCCGAAGTCCAGCACCCGGCGGCTGGAGGCCTGTTGGCGACCATAGGGCCGATGGTGGTCATGCGCCATGAGAGCAGGAGAAGGCGAGCAGCAAGGAGGTGCGGGTGCGACGAGCAAGGGAGAGAGAAGGATTGCAGGTGGAAGGACAAGTGGAAAGCACGAAGCCGCAATCCTCCCTCTCTCTAGAGCTTTATACTTAATGGAAGGCGAGGGGACGCGGCGCTCCAACTATGTGGAAGAACTGGCAGGATTCCCAGAGAGTTGGGGCCGGGCAGGAGACGAGGCGTCCGCATTGAAGATTCTGGCCCCACACTCGGATCACTTTTCTGATCCGAGCATGGGGCCGGGGGCTACTATTGGCGTTGTGAGGACGGGGGTCCCCACCTCGCCCGACAAAACAAAAGATAGGCAGGGCATCAGGCCCATCGCGGGCATCAAGGCCCAGCCCAGCACGACGGCCTTCAAAGATGTCGAGCTGGGCAGGGGTGCGGACGGCCCCACCGGTCAGGGCGGTTCCTTAGCCAATAAGGAACTACCCCCGGCCGAGGATTTTTACCGCACCTGCATTGTGCGGAGGCGGGGCCCACCACGGTGCAACTTCCTCGTAAAGCAGCATGATTACGGAGAGGCGTGCAAGGGGAGCCCCTCCCACCGGTCACGTCCCGTCAACCCAGCAATGGACGGTGCAGGCGGGGTTCACCGTCTAGGCCCCCGTCGCGTCGGTTGGACCACTGAGAAGGCCCCGGGGTCTGGAGGAGACCCCGAGATGGCCCGAGGACGCGCCTCGAGGACCTCGCGAGCCCCACGAACACCCAGGGTGTCGGCCTGGCCACCCCGAGGTACCCCGGGAAGACCCCGGGAACCGACCGGGTGGGGCCTGTTGGATAAGATAGCGTCAGAAGGGCGGCGCCACTTGCTGGGAGGTGCCCCCCAGTCCGGCACCGCGTTCACACCCAAGGACGGTGAATCTAAGTCGGTAAAACCCCTCCTTGAGCCCAGGGGAGGGGCTATAAATAGGATATCAGGGCAACATGTAAAAGGAGAGGAAAAAAGTCCAACAACACATATGTGACAAGCTCACTCGAGCAAGAGAATAAGAACTCCACACTACAGGACGTAGGGTCTTATGCTTCCGAGCAGCCCGAACCTATCTAAACTCTTTGTCCCACGGTTGAAACCTCGCTGCGTGTTATACCCCTGGTCGAATCTCTAAACGGGGGTTCCCACGAATCACTGCTGGTGGTCCTCACCCACCGTCAGAGGGCCTGGTAACAAATCAATTTTAATGCATATATATGTGATCAAGAAGCTAGGCGATGCTATAGAAGCATGTGCTAACTTTTTCTTCCATGGTTGGACGCGATCTTGGTCTGATCCGGAGCTTTGTATATAACTATATATTATGGTGATCCATCTCATCTTCTAAGTGGTTCTTGTACATCCTCGTTCTAAATTGTAGTTCGTTTTGGCAAATGTAGCTACTGTTAGTTGCTGCCTCGCCTTAACCCACTAGTGCCTCTGTATATTTTGGTAATCACGCTAATGTGGCATCTGCAGGCGCGCCTCAGTATGTATGTTGTAATATAGCTTAGGACCATATATACCATGTCATCTGCAATAGCTTAGGAGCAGGAATACACCTGGCAATGTGATTCTATGTGCTGATGTTTCAGCAATGAAGTGTTGCAGTTTTTATGAATTAATGGTAGTTGGATGGCTAATGTTTCTCAGTCTCACGGGATGACATCACTCCTCTTGGAGTGCACGATCTCGATCTGTTAGCATATTCTTTGTTCTTATGTGCTCGAGACTTATAGTTTGATCCTGAACTTTCTCTTTCACAACATAGAACTTTATTTCAATTGGTTTGGAAGCATTACTTGATCTATTGTTGTGAGCATAGAATACTGTTGGCTCATTGTCGCAGTACATCTTAAGTGGTCTTTGAATACAGTCTACCACTCTTAATCCGGGTACAAATTTCTTTAACCACATTGCCTGCCCCGTGGCCTCGTAACATGCTATGAACTCAGCATAAATCGTGGACGATGTAGTGAGTGTTTGCTTTGAGCTTCTCCACGATATAGCTCCTTCTGTGAGAGTAAATATATATCCCGACGTTGATTTCTTATCATCTTTATCTCCCGCATAGTCTGAATCTGAATACCCTTTTATCTCTAGGGAATCGGACCTTCTGTACGTTAGCTAGCATGAGGCCTTTTGTGCCTTGTACATAACGCAAAGTTTCTTTATCATATTCCAGTGATCTATTCCTGGATTTTTCTGATATCTTCCAAGAACCCTGGTAATAAACGCTAAGTCAGGGCGTGTACATATCTGAGCATACTGTAAGCTTCCGATAGCGGAAGCATATGGTACCGCTTTCATACGCACCTTTTCATATTCAGTGCTTGGACACTAAAAGTTCCCATATATATCAACCTTGACTACAGGAGCAGGCGAAGGTCTACTCGCATGCATACTAAATTTCTTTAAAACCTTTTCTAGGTATGCCTTCTGTGATAGTCCTAAAACCCAATTTCTTCTATCTCGGTGAATTTCAATGCCTAAGACATATGACGCTTCACCAAGATCTTTCATATCAAAGTTTGAGGACAAAGACTTATTTGTTTCCAGCAGCAGACTAACATCATTGCAAGCAAGCAAGATATCATCCACATACAGGATTAGAAAAATGTATTTCCCATTCTTAAACTTTGCATAAACACAGTTGTCCTCTACATTCACTTTAAACCCAAATTTCTTTATCACAATGTCAAATTTTAAATTCCACTGCCTTGAGGTTTGCTTTAATCCATAAATGGATTTCTTTAGGCGGCATCCCATATTTCCTTTTCCTTCCACGACAAAGCCTTTCGGCTGTGCCATGTAAACGTTTTCATCTAGATCCTCATTGAGGAACACCGTCTTTACATCCATCTGATGTAATTCTAGATCGTGATGTGCCACTAATGCCATTATATTACTGAAGGAATCCTTACACGAGACTGGAGAAAATGTCTCATTGTAATCTATCCCTTCTCTCTGCGTAAAGCCTTTTGCCACAAGCTGTGCCTTTCTACATTTCCTCTAGAGTCACATTTAATCCTATAGACCCATTTACAGCCTACTATTTTGGCTCCTTTGGAAATTTCTTCTAAGTCCCAAACACCATTGGACCTCATCTCATCTTCCATGGCCTCTTGCCACTTCGATGAGTGAGCACTTCTCATGGCTTCTTCATATGAAGTGGGATCACCTTCCATATGAAACTCTTCTGTAATCATTTCTGTGTTATAAACTTGATAATCACCAGAAATGGCTGCTTTTCTGACTCTTTGAGACCTTCTAGGAGCCTCAACCTCTGGCACATTCTATGCCTCAATATCTGGCACATCTTCTATATGGGGCTGCTGCTCCTCCTCATGCGCAACAACGGGTTCGATTGGCTCCTGAAGGACAGGTACCGGATCTTCTCCCACTATTGACACAGGTGAAATCACATCAGTTACTTGCACCGCAACATCAGGGACTGTCAGTGCAGCAACAACAGGTAGTGAGAAAAATGGCTCCTGAATCATCGGAGTGGGCACATACATCTGCTTCTCCTCAAAGTCAACTTCCTGAGCCACCATGCTCCCCCTCATCATTTCATCCTCTAAAAATACAACGTGTCTTGTTTCTACAAACTTTGTATATCTGTCTGGACAGTAGAAACGAAAACCTTTTGATCTTTCAGGATAACCAATGAAATGGCAACTTACTGTTTTGGGATCTAATTTCCCAATATTTGGGTTAAACACTTTAGCCTCAGCTGGACTCCCCCACACCCGCAAGTGGTTCAGTGAGGGTACTCTTCCTGTCCATAATTCATATGGTGTTTTGGGCACCGACTTACTTGGTACTCTATTGAGAATGTGAATGGCGGTTTTTAACGCCTCCATCCACAGTCCCAATGACAAGGTGAAGTAACTCATCATGTTGCACACCATATCCATCAATGTACGGTTACGCCTTTCAGCTACTCCATTTTGCTGAGGTTCGCCCGGCGTGGAGTACTGGGCTACTATACCATTCTCCTGTAAGAACCTTGCAAAAGGTCCAGGAACTTGTCCATATGGGGTATGTCGAGCGTAGTACTTCCCCCCCCCCCCCCCCCCCCACAGTCGGATCTGACTATTTTATCTTAAATTTGTCCAACGCTTCCGTTCTTTCTTTAATTGGATAAATGTAGCCAAATCAGGAGTAATCGTCTGTGAATGTTATGAATGAGTCATAGCCATCCATACTTTTCACAGGAAACAGACCACAAATATCAGTGTGGATTATCTCTAATGTTCGTGTGCTTCGCTTGGCACCCTTTTTAATTTGTTTTACATACTTTCCTTTAATGCAATCTATGCATTGTTCTAAGTCTGAGAACTCTAATGGAGGAAGAATTTCATTCTTAACAAGTCTTTCTATTCCCCCCCCCCCTCGAAATATGGCCTAAACGATGATGTGCCATGAGTTCTCTTTCTCCGACAAGGATACATTAACATTTACATCACATACAGAATTAACTTTTTCATGTAGTGATAATAAATAAAGCTCATTGTTAAGGAAAGCAACACTAACACATGCATTATTAAACAAAATCTCACATTTGCCACTTCCAAAGTGACAATCATAACCATCTTTGTCCAAGTGTGAAATGCTAATCAAGTTTCTATGCAAAGAAGGAACATAAAAAAACATCTCTAAGTAGAAGCATGAAGCTATCAACTAGCTCTAAAGAGACGTCGCCAACAGCTTCAACTTCTGCTTGAACTCCATTTGCGACTTCAACGCATCTTTCTCTTCTTTGCGTAGTCCTCGTCGTAAGGAATCCTTGTAAAGAATTTGCAACATGAATAGTTGCATCTGATTCAATCCACCAAGTAGATTTCGAAAACTGTGTATACAAGGATTCATTTACAAATGATATAATGTTCTCACCATGTGATGCCATGATCTTCTTTAGGTGATCGGGGCAATCTCTCTTGTGATGCCCCTTCTTATGGCAGACAAGGCATTGATCTTTTTCCAATGGGAAACTGTTCTGCCGATGCTGATGAGACATGGGAGTGTGGTTGCTGTGCTGAGGTCTACCGTAGCTGCTCTGCTGATACCTAGGAGGCATGGGAGCCTTGCCAGGTGCCTTCGAGGAAGAGCTAGGATGAAAGGTCTTCTTCTTGTTGTCCTTCACGTAGTTCAGAGAACCACCATGTGAAGACTTGATTCTGTCCTCTTCCTGAACACACATGGCTATCATCTTGTCCATGTCCCACTTTTCTGGCTGCATGTTGTAGCTAATGACAAAAGGTTCAAATTTTTTTGGCTGGGAAGCAAAAACCAAATGAATAATGTGCCCAGGCTTGAGCTCAAGATCAAGTGGCTACTGCTTAGCTGCCATGTTGTACATCCTGAGGATGTGCTCTCTTATGCCATTTCCATTCCAAGTGTACCTTTTTTTCACGATTGTGCTTAGCTGGCATGGGATGCATATGTCTTTGAAGACCGAGTAAACTGGTTCTTTATCTTTTCAAGGTACTCTGTGACAGAATCACACTCTGTGATTGAGCCCAAAATAGCAGGCACAATCGTGTTCTTTACCACAGCCATACACTTTTTGTTTGCAGTGGTCCACTGTTTGTTGGCGAGATCAAAAGCCATCCGTATGGGAGCATGATCCTGCTCCTTTTTCTTCCATGTAGCATCAGTATCTTCTGTTACTCTCACTGGCCCTTGGGGCTCAGTGGGCTGCGGAGTGGTGATAACCCAGTCAACCTCAGCAAGGGTGAAAGCAGATCAATCTTTTTCCTCCACTCTGTATAGTTATCTCCTCTGAGGGTCGGAATCTCTTTGATGCAACCCATCAAGTAGTAACTTCCTTGCCCTGAAAGCCACAACAAGGTAAGAACATAACAATTGCATGAATTAGTTCCAATATTGGTCAAAAATAAAACATACAACTGTCTATGCAATTAAATCTACATCACCGTTGGGCAGAAATAGAAATAAAAGCATATAACCATTAAATTATGATTGTGTTATTAAAAACGTTGGTCAGAGAATATTAGAATCATAATTCTCTAAAAAATAAACCATTTAATCATGCTCTTAAAATTTAATTTTTCCGTTGGTTCCAATTAAATTAGAGGAGCAATTATATAAACTTTTGCAGCGCAAACATGTAAAAACATATAAATTCAGAAGCAACAGGACTGTAAACTTTACTTTTCTCTCTAGACAAATTATCTCGTTGGCTCAAATTTGAATAGAGATCAAACTGTATAAAAATCATCAAATAATTACTTCTGAAAAGAATAAAAAATAGAAGCGAAATGCCTGTCGTTCTCGCCAGATAAAAAACCCTGGCCGGCGGCCGGTTCCCTTCAAACCCTAGGTCAGACTGTTCCCTCCCCCTTCTCTCACTTAGCTGGGTGGCGGCCGCCCGTGGCGGTCGGAGGAGGAGGCGGCGGCGGCGCCGCCGGTCCTCTTGCCGGCGTGCGCGCTTGCTCGTGTGGGAGTGCGCCGCCGTCGAGCGGTCTAGCAGCGGTGCCTTGAACCCGCGCGCATGGCGGAGCTCCCCCGCGAGCACGGTGGCTCGGGGTCTTTTTCCCGCGCGGCTGCGACGCTGCGCCTCTGGTGGCACTCCCGCGCGGCGGTGGCTGGTGGTCGCGACCGCATGTAGGTCTCGCGGGTTCTTTCTAGGGTTAGGGTTTCAACTTCTTTTCTTTTCTCTGTTCTTTCTTATCTTTCGATTCTTTTGAATCCTTCTTCTTCTTTCTACCTGAAAGATGATCTAATCGATAGATTAGGCTATCTGATACCATTGTTAGACCCCTAGGATCATCTACGGCTAGATCAGGAGGGTAGCTTTGCTCTTATTCGGTTTAACAGAGAGAGATCGAGAGGAAGAGAGGTGTGAGGTGCCCGTACCCTCTCCTGCAGAGGAGCTCGAGGAGCCGGCCATTGCTGGTTCGTCGGTGAGGATCTGCGCACGGGCTGCGGCGGTCGGTGGAGAGGTGGCCGGCGTCGGGGTCGAGCTCATGGCGGAGGCGGGGCTTCCCGTCGCTACAGCGCTTCCCTCGGGTCGGATTAGGGTTATCGGTGGTGTGACTGGCGGCGCGGTGAACCTCGTACCGTGTGCCCCGGCCCCCACCTTTTCTTTATACCGCTGGCGACGGGGGCCCACCAATCATGTTAGGGTTGGGCACCCCGGATCAGGGCGCGAGTCAAGGCCGGCCCAGTCGTTGGACTGGCCCGGTGGAGATCAATCCAACACGTGCGTCTGCGTCGATTTGGTCTGGTAGTACGATCATTATCCATTACTATTCCACTATGTTAAAACTGTTTGGTTTGTCAACGAAGAGCCCAATAAACTACCTGTGCTGCGTCTGCGTGCATATAAGGAGACGACATGAAAAGAAGAGTTTACCTTAAATCTTTTTTTTGCGGGTGAGTTTACCTTAAATCTATCAGCTTAATTCCATGATAATATACAACAAAAGTTATATTGTTGTATCGTAAAATTGTATGATCCGAGTTATTTAAAAAATGTATTATGAATTAGTGGCTGGTTGCTGCCTCTTATGGTTGTGGCAAAGGGCGAGGGGGCGTCTGTTTATACCGTGCGCGACTGGATGTCCACTAAAAATAGCATATGCAATCTAGATAGAAAAATCTAACGCTCTGTTCTGTTTGGCTTTTATCGACTTCTTTCGGCTTATTCCCTCTTACATAATATTATTGAACCAGCCGAAATCCATCCTGCCGAACAGAACTTAATTCACTAAGTTATATGCCTTCAATTGTGTTATTATATATATTTATTATAACAGTATTATCAAAATAAAATGGTAATCAACATATTTAGACTGTTTTCTAGTTAAAATAATTTGGACAGCAATGCTACAAGAATTATTCCTCCTTCAAAAGCAAAAAATTGTTCTGGAACAAAAAATATTCTAGGAATTATTCAAAATATAAATAAAAATGTTCAAAAGATATTGTTCTGGAACAAATAAATATGTTTCGAGAAAAAATCAAATGTTCAAAAGAATTGTTCTGGAACAAATAATTATATTTTAAAAAATTATCCAAATATATTTAAGTGTAATGAAAGATCTCGTTTTATAAAACACAATGATGCATTCAGAAATTGATTTGGTTAATCTGTTTGTGAACTACAGTCTTTTCGAATACGTGTTTACATGGAAACCGAAGCGGTTAGCTGTTTATGCGTTGCCTTCTGCGATATAATCTGAAGAAGACGGGCCGTCCATGTAATCGTCCTCTAGAAGCCGAAAGAACGAGCAGCGTGGGCAAAATTCTTGTGCGACACCACATCGCCCAGCCACGTGCGCGATAAATAGAATCGGCCAAGGCGAAGCACACAAATGGTCTAAAGGAAGAGAATAACAGGCCTATAGATCTGCTACTTATATATATTACTAAAATCAAGCAACGATTTCTTGGTTTGTCAATCGGAGTTCTAATTAAAATCCCGGTGATCATATGTTTAAGGATCTGGAATTAGTGTTTGTGAGTAAAATAGAAATAAAATCTTCAACCGATACATACTATATTATTATCAAATACATACGGTGTATTATATATATTTTTATATGCTAATCAATTTATTAGTACAGCTTCCCGTAGCAAAGCAAGCATATTTGCTTTGCTAGTAATGTACTAGATAGAGAACAGAAAACAGCTGCCGGCGTGAGGTCCGTAGTTGGGAGAGACTCTCCTATGAGAAGGCAAATTTTCGCCAACCTCCAATCTTCCACCTGGCGTGTCGGCCGAAACAGATAAGTAGTAGCAATACCCGTCCAAATACCAATGGAGTAGTAGTACAAACCAGCGATCGATCGAAATGTGGCACTCGATGGAGACCCTGTGTACGTGCTCGTATCCTTTTTCGTACGTTTTGATCGGTGTGGCCGATGAAGCCATGCATGGCGACTTTGAAGTTGAAGCCACGGCACGCCAATCGCCGGACCTCCCGTGCCCGGCGCCGGCCGACAGCAGTCGCCGTCGCGTCGGTCGCCAGGTCACGAGGAATATCCCATCCTTTCCGTATGGTTCTGGAACATCAGAAAAGGATTTCTTGGAGGAAGAGGAAGGTTCCTGATCGATCTTCCTTGGAAGCTACTAGTAGCCTATCTAGCAGTAGCTCATAGCTGATGCGAGGCGCGCCCACCCGGCGGACCTTTGGACCGGGTGGGTAGTGGATATGCCGAGGCATAAACCCATGGGACGCGGCGAATATTCTCTAGTCCAGCTGAAAATCCTCTATTCCTCCTCTTCCCAGCCCCCCACCGCGCGCCTTTGCTTCGCTGCCTGTCGTAACCCGCCGGATCGCCGCCGCTTTCTTTCTTCCTCGTTTTCCCCGCGTTCGTTTTTCTTTGTTTCTTGCACGCACAGCACTCGATCCACCTGGTTTCAGAAACCCCATACAAAGAGGGACTGCGTATATATAGCGTCTCCCCTCGCCCCTCCGCAAATTAACAACGAAGCCACCGCGCATTACAGCTCGAGACTCCCTTCCCTGCACAATTTGGCCGGTATCTAGCTAGCGCCGATCCTTGTCTTCACCGCCGGCCGGTCGTTTATCATCAGACCAGGGTCAACCGCGCGCGCACCGCCGCCGGTAGCCGGCGACGTACGTACGTCCGCACGATGGCTCAGCCGAAGGCCGCCGACGTCGTCGTCGTCGTCCCGCCCGCCATGCCGGAGCCGGACATCGCCGCGGAGCTCGACGCCCTGGCGGCGGCGGCCGAGGGGAGGCCGGCGCCGCTGGTGGTGGTCGGGCACCGCGGCAAAGGGATGAACGCGCTGGCGTCGCCGGACCCGCGGGCGCGGGGCGACGTCAGGGAGAACACGCTACGCTCCTTCAACGACGCCGCCGCCGCCGGCCACCCCACCGTCGCATACGTCGAGTTCGACGTCCAGGTACGCGACCGGGATCCCCACTGCCGTCAACGTCCGCCGTTGACCACGCCGTTTTTTTAACAAACGGTGGGTTTGGTTTGTCCACCGAGGCACCGACCGGGGCGCCGCGTGTGCTGGTCCTTGGCGGGCCGGGGTGTTGGCACGTGTGTTGGCGGGTGGGTCCGGTCCATGCTGCTGGGCCGGGCTTTGACCACTAGGGGGACGGGAAACAGAAGAACCCTCGTGTCGTCGTCTGGAAAGATCGGTCCACCTCTCGAGTTCTTGAGCTCCTCCCGTGATTCCCCATTTCCCCTCCATCCATGACCAAAACTTCTGCACCTCGGTCAGAAACTTGTAAAAAATTCTAAGAAGAACCCTACATGTACAGAGAAAATTCATTCAACCCGATCATTCTAGAGAAGAATCGCATCTAACATTGATAACAAACTTTGAAAAAAGAAACACGAAAAAAAATGTAGTAACTTGTTACCTTGAGAAACCAAACTGAAGAATTTAACGTTCTATCTTATTTCCGCCTCTGCAACAGAGAATGAAACACGCTGGTAGGGGTTGCTAACCGTGACAGTGACTTTTGCAGGTGACCAAGGACGGCTGCCCGGTCATCTTCCACGACAACTTCATCTACACCGAAGAAAATGTAAGTCCGTTACCACTTGCGTTCTGCATCCGGCCGGCACTCAATTGTCTACCAAGCCGGCCGACCACGATCTAAGCATCTCCCCAAGATCACATGACAAACTGAAAATTTCAGGGCGAGATCTCAGGGAAGCGCGTCACCGACCTCGACCTGGACGAGTTCCTCTCCTACGGGCCCCAGAGGAACCAGGAGAAGGCCGGGAAGCCGCTGCTCCGGAAGCTCAAGGACGGGAGGATCCTCAGGTGGGAGGTGCGGTCGGAGGACGCGCTCTGCACGCTGCGCGAGGCGTTCGAGGGCGTCGACCGCCGCGTCGGCTTCAACGTCGAGCTCAAGTTCGACGACGACCTCGCCTACACGGAGGCGGCGCTCACCGCCGTCCTGCAAGCCGTCCTCAAGGTAACATTTCTGAACCAAAGCATTTGCTTCTTGGCCCTTCTTTAACATTTCTGAAGACGTGCCTACCGACGGCGGCTTCGGCGCAGGTTGTCTTTGAGCGCGCCGACGGCCGGCCCGTCATCTTCTCCAGCTTCCAGCCCGACGCCGCGCAGCTCATCCGGAAGCTGCAGGACAAGTACCCTGTAAGCCTCGCTGCCACCACGCAGGTTTTCGGACCATGAACAGTGGCTGATGTCTGAATTCTGAACCTGCTCTGCGATCGACCAGGTGTACTTCCTGACGAACGGCGGGACGCAGACCTACGCCGACCCGAGGCGGAACTCGCTGGAGGAGGCCGTCAGGCTGTGCGTCGCCGGCGGCCTGCAGGGGATCGTGTCGGAGGTCCGGGCGATCCTCCGGCGGCCGGCCGCTGTGGCCGAGATCAAGGAGGCCAAGCTCTCGCTCATGACCTACGGCCAGCTCAAGTGAGTGGCCAATTCTTTCGTCCACCAAAGAGTTGTTGCCTATTTCTGCCTAGGAGGCGAGCTAGCTGAACGCGTGGTCGCTGGTGTGTTTCTCTTGCAGCAACGTGCCGGAGGTGGTGTACGTGCAGCACCTGCTGGGGGTGGACGGCGTGATCGTCGACCTGGTATGGGAGATCGCCGAGGCCGTGTCGGCGTTCCCGGCCGCCGCGCGGGAGCCGGGCCCCTCCGAAGGCGGCGGCAGGTGCGAGAAGCTGGAGGCGGCGGCGGGGACGCCGAGCTTCTCCCTGCGGGAGATGTCCTTCCTGCTCAGGCTCATCCCCGAGCTAGTGCAGTAGCGCGTGTGTTTCTGGCCGGGTGAATTTTCTGACTCGCTGTAGACTAATTACTTGTTGACTGCTTGGAACTGAAGTCAGCCCCAAATTGAAGGGGCAGATGTTCAGGCATGTCTGTGAATTCTGAATTGACGGACACTTGGGATCTTTGTATTTGTAATCCCTCGATCTTTACATGGTTTAAAAGACTGGGCACCAACGGTTTTATGCTAAGATAAATTCTTTTTTTAAAATAAACGAGCAGAACATCTGTCGATTATATTAAAAAAAATAAGTTCAGTCTGGATAAACAATAAAAAACAACATACTAACCGCGGTTGGATTGGACCTCAACTCGTACCGTATCACGCCAACTTAACTCCGAAAAAACACCGACCGGTTGGCTTGGAACATTAATACGACCGCACCACTCCACATAACAACGCTACTCCACTCGACAATAGCAGCAAGATCCAAGTCTAAACGCGGCGCTCACCAGCATTCACACTTCTCAGAGAGCCGCCACCGAAACCTCCCGCCGTGACTCCGCGTCAACGCAGACCCTAGAGAAAAATAGATCGCACCACACCAAGAAGGCCACCGACATATGGGATCTATTGCTGAAGTGTCGCTGCAACACCACGCTCCACTTGATAGGATAAAAAATATCAGATCCGAATCTCTCGCAGGCTGTCTCGCAGTCACTACCACGAAAAGCACATATGCGCGGGGCCTCGCTACTCTGGTCACTTGGAAGAAACACCGCACGATGGGGCCACAACATGGAGGCAGTGGCAGCGACAGTCATCGCACGACATCCTGGCGTAAGCCCGTACACCAGGCCGGCGGCGGCAGTCCTCGCACCGAAGCCGCGGCACATGTGGCTGCTCGTCGTGACGTTCCCGGCGGCGACGAGAAGGCGCCTCGCCGCCGCCTTGCCACCCCGTACAGCAGTGGCGCGCGGGTCGCGTTGAAGACGATCGTCGCGTACTCATCCTCGCGGAACAAGCTGGGTTCGCGGTCGGAGTAGCGGAAGAAGCAGGCGTCGTGCCAGACGGCGGACGCCGCGCATGCCGTCAACCCGGCGACGAGCCGGGAGGACGCCGCGGCGAGGCAGGCGGCGCAGTCGGGGACGGGGACGGGGACGGGGACGTCGGGGCGGCAGTGTGCGACAGCGTACATGGTCCGGTTCGTTCCGGCGACGGGCGAGGACATGCTGTGGGACATGTGCGCGACGCCGTAGGCGCCCGCGCACACGGCGTCGAGGAAGCTGGCGAACTCGCCGCTCGTGACGGCGGGGGAGGAGGAGTTGGAGTCAGGGGGCTGGCCGCCGGAGCAGAAGGTCAGCACGACGGGCTCCGGCGAGGTGCCGGACGGCGACGATGACGAGCTCGTTGGCCGCAGGGCTGCTAGTAGAGCTGTGATGAGGAACAGCCGCATCATTTGCGGCGAGGCCATCAATCCTTCAATTGATCAATTCACGTCGTCCTGATCTAGCTTACGTATTCCTTTGCCATGGATCCCCGGCCCGTACGGTGAACTGTGACGAGACAAGTGATACACCGCCGGGCCGGCGTGGACTTGGGAGTGACGACCCGGCTATGGCGGCTAGTCCAGGTCTCCAGGACGGCTGGGTGGATGCGCGCCAAGTAACGACGACCACGCACGCACTCTCGATTTTTAAGGGCCATATGCTATTCCGATCCAGACACACACACACTAGTTTTTTTTTCTGAGAAGCGAAGAATGAAAGCAAGTGGTTCTCCAATTTGGCAATTTCCAAAGTTAAGACGGAAGGCCAGCGGCAGCGAGCCGGCCGGTCACCGCCGCAGAATTTCTTATCCATGCCAGCGTCGTCTAGCTCTCGTGCGAAGTGGCACAACGGTCTCGACACGGCCATACTATTCACGTGCCATACATGTTCGGTTATTTGCTTTCGACTTCTTTCAGCGTCTTTCGACTTATTCTATATCACAGAATACTATTTAACCAGCCGAAATCAGCTAAAATACGTCCTATTCCTCGGGAGCTCTAGAGGGAGCAGCGGGTATCTGCGCGTGGAGCGAGCAGTTGTTGGACTTGTGCGCATGGTGCCGAGGGATTGAGAGTTTCCCGGGCGTGCGCGTCACAAGAAAACAGGCCGGCGGAAAATGGACGAGTTGCAAAATATATGTACATATACATGTAGTACGCTTTATATCTATAATAGACTCCCTCCATTCAAAAATATAGTTCATTTTACTTTTTCTAGGTGCATCGATTTTAATATGCACCTAGACACATACATTATATCTAGATGCATAGCAAATACTGTAAAAAATCAAAACCGACTACATTTTTTTTGAAACGGAACTGGCAGGAGAGCTGCCCGTTGTATTAATAAGAAGAGAAAAAGCCAAAAGGCTTTGGTACTGTACAAGAGTTAGCACAAAGCAAGAAAAGTGTGGAGCACTTAAAAGCATATGGACTCACACTCTACCAATAAAGCGTGCCAGATGCCTCGCACCGGTCAAAGTCCACAACGATGCCTCATCTCTAATTTTTGCGGTCACCACGAAAGAGGGTGCTTATGTACGATTGAAAATACAAGTGTTGTGCTCCAGCTATACTTCCCAGCATACAAGGATGACTAAGAATTTCAAACCTTTACGCGGAACTCCTTGTGTCCCGGCCAATGTCGACCACCACTCATGGACTGAGGTTGTTTGTTTCCAGACTGTTGGGTGCAGCGACGGTTCCGCCAGCCAAGTAGAAATATCATCCTAAATACGCCTGGTGTACCTCTCGTTCGTAGTTTGTCCACAGTCCAGATTCTATCTTGAACTGTTAGCCAACTGAAGAATTTGCATTTTGGAGATGCCCAAGCCGACCAGATGATTTTGTCGAGGTTTGTGCTGATCGCCCCTAAAAATTGCGCATGGTAAGCTGAGCTCGTCGAGAACTGACCGCACTCTTTAAAGTTCCATGAGATATCATCCTGGATGTGCGGCCTCAAGTTCACCTGTTAAACATTCTTCCAAAGTTGCATGAATTCCACAAATAGCCGCGTGGGGGAAAGATGGGTGCAGGAGGTCCAAATCCTAGATCCATGTGTTGTCGGTTAATGCCTCCTGTAGCGTTCTATTCTTTTTCTTTGAGATTGGGGTAGACTGATAGTGCCAGGATCTTTGGACGGAGACCCTGAATCGATATGCTGTTCCAAAAGGATATTTTTCCCCATACCAATTGTGATGGTTGTTGCTGCTGCAAAAAGATGGTGGTTTGTTTCGTTGCAAGGAAGCTTGTTGCTGATCTAAGGTTTGTCCTCCAGATTCCAAGCTCGATATAACCACCTTGATGTAAAATATCCAGACCTTCATTTTTCTTTGATCTCACAGCCTGTGTCCAATTCACTTTGCATTTGGCCCTTGTAATTCTTTCAGTGCCGGCCCAAAAAAATTATTTGCACTTTGCATCGATGTCTTGCAAGGTTGTCTTTGGTGCTCGCAGCGCTGTCAGGAAGTAAACAACCTGTGATGTGAGGACTGCTTTGACCAATGTGAGCCGTCCAGCATAGTTTAGGTTCCGGCCATTCCAACTATTGAGCTTTGCCACCATTTTATCGATGAGCGGCTGAAAATCCACCCTTCACAGGCGAGCGGTGGTTAGGGGGAGGCCCAAATACTTGATTGGAAATTGTGTCCTTTTTGACAGCAAATTCGTAAGAACAGAAGTGATGTTGAGGCCATTGCAACGGATGGGCACCACTTTTGATTTCTAAAAATTTATCTTCAACCCTATTGCCTCTCCAAACGGTGTGAGTAGCTCTGCAAGGGCGGACACTTCTTCTTTAATCGGTGCTAGAAAAAATGCGGCATCATCGGAATTTTGGATACCTGGTCGGCCTCTGATTTTATTGAAGAGCCCCTTTTTGTTGCCAAGTTGAGGAGCTTTTGCAGAGGGTCAATAGCAATGACAAATAACAGTGGTGAACCGAGGAAATAGCATGAAGGGAGTATTATGAGTTTCAGATCCCATGAGCAGGTTCTAACCTAACTAAGTTACGCTTATAATCTATCTTTTCAAATACACTGATCATCCCTATTGCAAAAAACACTCCATCAAAATAAAAAAATACAACAATATCTTCTATACCACAACAATAGGTACTACTTGGTTGTCCATGTAACTGTCGACATTGCTGTTGATGGAAGAAAGAAAACCCCCATGCGATGTCTTTCCCAAAAAACAAGTACAATAACGAAGGTCGACACTCAATGTCACATCATACTTAGTTAATTACGAAATACTTGCATCCGTCCTATATATATTCACGTCTGTTCTACTCACATTAACAGATACTTTGTCTTCTTTTTCACTTTTATTTTCATTTATGTTTTTATTTGCTATTGTTAATATGACACCTCAGCATCTCACAACACACTTTATGGCATACTAGCACCCTATATATGCACGTTACTTTTGGGAATAAACCTCGTGTGCTGGATCGGATGGTCTAGACTAATATGCTCTCGGGAATAATCACCATTTAATATTTGGACCACACTTTTGCTAGTGTGGGAGCTAATTAACCTCGAACTTGATATGAACGAGAAACCTTTCGCACACCATTTCATGGGTGGTGAGACACGCAGCGTGACGAGCTAGAGACGCGTGTGTTTTATCTCTCGATCATTTCACGGTATCCCCATCGTGCAACTAATGAGATCATACCTTCCTTTTCTAAATAAAACATCATGCATCATACTCAATGTTCAAAAAGACAATTCTAGGCGCCCACCTAGGCGTGACTAAGTGCTAGGCGAGGGGGTTCCGCCTGGCCTAGGGGGTAGGCAGTCCCCTAGGCGGCGCCAGCTCGTCGGCGGCGAAAGAATGGCCGGAATTTCCATCCATGGTGGCCGCTAGGCAGGGGCGCGTGGGGAAGGCGGGGATGCCAATACCATGCGCCGGCGAGGGAGGAAGGGACATCAAGCGGAAGCGGCAGCGGGGGAGGTGAGAGCTTGAGAGGAGGAGGAGGCGACGACGTGCTTATGTGCTGGGCAGCGGCGAAGGAGGCTGAGGTAGAGCAAATGGCGGAGGAGGAGAAGGAGGAGGCATGGGCGGGCGGGTGGGTAGGCGACGCCGTCCTGGGCAACGGAGGAGGAAGCAGGGATGGGAGGGTGGTGGCGGCCTGGGAGCAGAGGAGGGAGACGCGTGGAGGAGGCAGGGTGGGAAGGATACGGTTGAGGCTAGGGCATAAGTTGGGGTTGAGATTTAGGCTGGGCTGCTTGATGGACTTTCTATCTAACTTTAGGCCCACTATTTTCTGGTTTTGCTTTTCTTTTAGAGATAGTTGATGTGTATGACAAGAAATATCTATGTATATAGCACCGCGTAGCAAATCGCCTTGAAATGTCTAAGCTCGTCTAGGCTCTAGGCGGGGTCACCGTCTAGAAACTGTCTAGCGTCTTTTTAAATATTGATCGTACTAAGAGTCTATTTGTATCCTATTGGATGGTGGAATCTAGCTAGACTTAACTTTTGATTGCACAATCGAACTACTCCCGATTGTAAAATGGTATTAGCTGGTGAAAACATGCTTTCTTTCGGCTTGTAGATAAGAAATGACAATAATGCCCTTTATCTTTTCAGCTGCACCATGTTCAGCTCGTGGATTGCAAGGCCTTTATAGATATTTGATGACGCATAGCCACAATACACTATCATACAATTTAGGGATCAAAAAGGTCCACCCATCTCAGCATTTGGAATACAGCTTTTAACTATCTATATCCAGCTTTTACAATGTATCCCTCCATCTAAAATTATAGATTATTTTGATTTTCTAAATACAATGTTTTGTTATGGATCTAGATATTCCACGTGCTATTTTACACCCTAGGTGTAACTACACCTAACTAATTACTAAACAATTTTCAGTAATAACCGTTGCGTACGATTACTGAGCGCCATTTTACTGAACGTGATTCATTAATTCGGCAACTCGGTTCAGTAATTTCTGGTCAGTTCGATCAGTAATTTAGCTTCTGGTGGAGAATAAACGCTAAATCTAAGGGGTAGAATAGCATTAGTGTCTAAATATAGTGTATATTTAAATATATAGTAAATACTATATAAAAAATAAAATGATACAATTTGGAACGGAGGAAGTACGGTACATCCGCTCGATACTCGAATTACGTTTTCAACCAGTTAAAAAAAGAATTCAATGGTCAAAGAGGTTGAACCATCGTGGCAGGCTGGCAGCTGCAGCTACGGAACAAGAAGAAGAAAAAAAATGAGAAGAAAAGTAGACACCTGGCATCGACCGAAATGAAGTCGCCAAGCCAAACAAAAAGGAATGGAAAGGGTGCGGCCCCCACTGGCAGGTGGGGCCAGGAGCGGCCCGAAGCGACCAGAGGGGGCGCCCGCTCTCCCCCATTCTCCTGCTTCCAGATCTCATTATTGCACGCGGCAGCGGCACCCCCCTTGCGCAAGTCAGAGAAGCGAGACAAGAGATTTGCATCTCCCAAGGCCCAAGGGGGAATAGAAAGGGACCGAGCCGAATCAAATCCCTGGTGCCCCTCCCCTTCCTCCCCCCGCACGCCGCCGCCGTGAGGACTCCGGCGAATGGCGTCCCGCGTCGCCTCGGGCCTCCTCCGCCGCCGCGCCGGCGCGGTAATGCCCCCCCCCCCCCCCCCCCCCCCCTCCTCTCCTCCCTCGTGCGCGCGCGGTCGCGTGGTCTCCGTGGCGGCTAGCTTTTGTTCCCCTTTGTGGTTTGGGAACCCGACGGATTTAGGGTTCGCGTGGGGGTCTGATGTGGACGGCCTCCGTCCGATGCGCGTGTTTTTTCTTCTTCGGATTCGCGTCCCGGATGGGGTTGTGGTTGGGTTTGGGAGCGCATCGGGAACTGGCGTCCAAGCTGACGCTCTGGGACGCCCCGGGCCTTCTGCAGGTGGGCGATGATGGTTGAGGCCTGAGGGACGTTACTTGCTGCTTCCTACGCTCTTACCCGCGATTTGATTAGGATAGTCCGGGGGACCTTGTGGTGATGATTTGGGGCCGAGCCACGCAGATTCGGGTTGTAAACATGCTGTTTCCGGCCATTCCATGGGTTAACCTTGTCATTAACTGCTCTGTATAGCTCAGGAACATTTTAGTGGCTAAGGAATATGATGTAGGTGCAACAAACGGATGCGGAGGAAGCATGTAGCTTGTAATTTCCCCATATTGTGAGGTTTTGTGCTCGCGGGGATTACATACGTTCGAAGGAGTCTAGTCAATTGATTTCCTTGCTACCTTTTCTGTGGTCTATCTGATCTCTTGGTCACCAAAAGAATCTCAAAAAGAGAATAATGGGCCTTGAATGCTTGCGTAATGATATTTTCCTTATGTCTAGCTGTTACCTGCAAAGGGGACCCTTTCTCTGTTGTGTAGTACAATCTGTTTAGCATACAACTGAAAAAATACCATCAATTAAGGAGTAGATTGATGTTACTTCTGATTATTGTTGGTTCATGGTTACATGCTATGACTTCTGATGACACTTTTTGGACCATATTTATTAAGTAAATTGTTTTGATGGAAGTTTTATGCGCTGTACTAAACCAAGAATGCGTCCATTTGTATATACCACTATATAAGTTATTACAATCTTAGCTGAGCATATTTTGGCGTGCATTTGAGAAGACATAGACCCTCAGTCGCAGTGGTCTCAATATTGATAACTTCCTGTGCTCGTGCGGTATGTGCCTTCTGTGTGATATCTCAACCTAAGGATACGGTTTTATGCATAGTAGTCTGTAAAATGTTGTGGCATACAAGGTAATCAACAAATTGATAAAGCTTACAGTTCACCATTTGAAATCCAGATTCGTCATGTTTAATGGAAAAGGAGGTCGGTCAAACACACCTAGATCAATCGATCTTCTTGGACCTACTGCTTCAAATATGAAGGCTTTTGGAGATTATTTGATCCACCCATGCTATTCTTTATTGCTGTTGAACTTTTGAATGCTGTCTATCAATAAAACTAAGAAGCCTGTATGCGTAGTCCAAGCCGCCCCCCCCCCCCCCCCCCCCCCCCCCCCCCACCCATACACACCAAAAAAAAACACGATAGATTGATGGTTAATGGAGAGGGAGTGGGAGTGGGATTTGATGCCTGCCGGCTGGTTCTGGGGTGTGGCGGGCAGTAAGAGTATGGAATGGAAAGGAATTGATTGCATGATTGTGACGGCGGATGACTTTATATCCTGAAGCTTTATGTTACTGCAGACCATATTTTTGTAAATATAAGAAATAGAACATGCTCTCTGAGTCAGCTGTAAAGTATGGCAGCTGCGTCAGCATTGGCAGACATCATTTATATAACAATGTTAACTTGAATGGTGCCTTTATGAAATTCTAGCAAAGTGTAATCAGAACAACCTTCAAGACATTCCTTTATACAAGCTCGAAAAGTGTCTCAATTGTGATTCTTCCACTACGCCTATCCTATGTAAATTGCTCTTCTGATTTACATTTCATTTGGAAGTAGTGTACCAATCCTTCTTGGTTATAGTGATCTTACAATTTTTCTCCCATTTTGCATATTCACATTTGTTTGCATCTATTGTTACTCCTTTATAGTTAATTTTTCTCTTTCTCACTGTTCGGATTTACTTGCAGACACTAGGCCTCCTAAGGAGTTGTGCACATGTTAGAAACTACAGCAGCCAACTTTCAGGTAATTAGTTTTACTAGACCTGTTTTTAGCACTGATCTTAAAAATTGAATATAATACATGTCTGTTTTCTCCAGCTTTGATTCCAGCTACATCCCAGTGCTCGAAGCTGACAAGGTAATTATTAGACTACATGCATTAGTTATGATATATGGTTGTCTTTTTTAATGAGTTCACATTAAATTTCTTATGTTTTTTCCATTAATACAATTATTACATTCTTGTAATCTTTTTTAGAAGACGTTATTACATGCCGAATGCCTCTCCATACCAAGTTTGGAGTCGGTCATTTGCTTCAGACAATGGTAAACCACAGTAGCCTTTTGAGGTGAAATAGTGTTCATAAATGTGTCCCTCATTATGTGCTTATAGAGTCTTGTTTTACCTTCTATAGGAGACAAGGTTGAGGCTGTTGTGCCCTTCATGGGTGAGTCTGTAACTGATGGAACTCTTGCCAACTTTTTGAAGAGTATGCTCTCTCTCTCTCTCTCAACATTTTGAAGATTATGCACCTCCCTCCCTCCCTTCCTCGTTTCTACACAAGGTTCTATTTTGTCACTAACACTTCTTTGAAACAGAACCCGGTGACAGAGTCGAGGCTGATGAGCCCATAGCCCAGATCGAAACTGATAAGGTATTGATGCTTTCTGTTTAAATATTTGTAGAGCGCCACATTTGTGAATGGTCATAAAAAGATCGCTTTTCCCTCATCTGTTTCAGGTTACTATAGATGTTGCTAGTCCTGAAGCTGGTGTTATTGAAAAGGTGAATGATTTTTTCTCCTTTTTAGCTTCCAATCTGCTTTCTTGGACATACTTTACCTGCAGTGGATACATACTATCCATAAACTTTGCATATCAGTGGTTATATCTATTAATGTTATAGATCAGCAGCTACTCCGATACTAATTATTGCTATTTTGTTGCAGTTCATTGCTAGTGAAGGTGATACAGTTACACCAGGCACCAAAATTGCAGTCATATCAAAGTCTGCTCAACCTGCTGACACACATGTTGCTCCATCTGAGGAATCAACTCCAAAAGAATCCTCCCCACCAAAAGTTGAAGAGAAACCAAAAGTAGAGAAAGCACCAAAGGTAGAACCTCCGAAGACACAAGCACCTAAGCCTACTGCACCATCAAAAACGTCCCCTTCAGAACCACAGCTACCTCCAAAAGAACGAGAGCGGCGGGTAAGGCCTATATTAACCAGTGACAGTTCCGGATCTTATTTGAGGGACATGCACATATTTTACCATGATGTTGCAGGTGCCGATGCCAAGGCTCAGGAAGCGTATTGCAAACCGTTTGAAGGATTCTCAGAACACCTTTGCCATGCTGACTACATTTAATGAAGTTGACATGTAAGTGTTAATTTTTTTTTGGGAGGAACATGTAAGTGTTATTTTTTTTTGGGGGGGGGGGGGGGGGGGCATGTAAGTGTTAATTTAGTGCTTCCTATTCTTACATAGTAACAGTAATGCACATAATAATTATTGCGGTAGGTTTCAATCTAACCATTTTATCTTTGCGCTTCTATCACCATCCCAATTGTTAAAAGATGTGGCTTTCCAGGCAATAAAGAATGTAGTCTGTTGGAGTGCACTGCAATATATGATCGCTGCTCCCCATCTTCCACTTTGAAGGAGTTCTAATACTTGCTACAGAACCCTGGAAATTCAGAACATATGCACACTTATGAAAGTATTGCATTATATGATTATCGAATATGTATGAATGCTGATAGAAATTAATTTCTTTGAAGAGCACTGACCAAAATAATCAGGTCATTTGTTGTGCAAGACTGCAAATAATTTGTGCATCACTATGCTGTTCATCTTCTTTGTTTTACCATTATAATTTCTTGAAGTCTTGGCTAGGTGCTGTGTTTATCTCATCACCGAATCGATGTATAATGCAGGACCAATATGATGAAGCTTCGTTCTGATTATAAAGATGAATTCGTCACAAAGCATGGTGTCAAATTGGGTCTTATGTCTTGCTTTGTCAAGGTACCTGCCAGTCTTGTGTGTTGCTAAGCTTTTGCATGACACGTTTACGTGGTTGTGCTAATTTCATTTATTTTGGCAGGCTGCTGTTTCTGCACTTCAAAACCAACCCATCGTCAATGCCGTCATTGATGGTGATGACATCATATACAGAGACTATGTTGACATCAGTGTTGCTGTTGGCACTTCCAAGGTACTACCACTATTAGATGATTGTAGATCATTTTCAGGGACTTGTGGTGCATGTTTCCTTTTTGTTTACGATGTATCTCACTGTGATCTAAACTTTTTCAGGGCCTTGTGCCTGTTTCCTTCTTTTTATTTATGACTTATCTCACTGTGATCTAAATCTTTTTCAGGGCCTTGTGGTGCCTGTTATCCGAGATGCTGATACCATGAACTTTGCTGACATTGAGAAAGGGATAAACAATCTAGCAAAGAAGGCAAATGAGGGGGCACTGTCAATTGATGACATGGCAGGAGGAACGTTCACCATCTCCAATGGTGGTGTCTATGGAAGCCTTATCAGCACACCTATCATCAACCCACCACAGGTAACTGCTGTCCTATCGGAAGTTTTCTTCAACAAATTCTGTAGCACGCTCTGTACAGTCGTCTGATGTGATCTCAACGAAATGCAGTCAGCGATTCTTGGGATGCATTCCATTGTGCAACGCCCTGTGGTTGTGAACGGCGACATCCTCGCAAGGCCGATGATGTACCTCGCCCTGACATACGACCACAGGCTGATCGATGGCAGAGAGGCCGTCTTCTTCCTGCGCCGCATCAAGGACGTGGTCGAGGACCCCAGGAGGTTGCTGCTTGACATTTAAGTTGAGGCCCTGGCACTGCCCTGCCAACTGTTTTGTGCTTATCTGGAAATAATACCATGCAAATTTTTTGACTGAATGAAAATGAATTGTTTCCTCAGAAAGGCAGAATCTGAGCCAAGGATATGGTGAGGTTTTTTCCTATAACTGTAGAAGAGAGCACCAAACTCAACGCTGAGATCTTGTTTACTTGTTCTATCGAAGATGTTCAATTTCGGGATGTAGTTCCCCGAAGAGCCGTTTGTTTACCACATGCAAAAGCAATAGAGGCTGCTGCATTTTTTTGGGGTTTACATTCTCGCCAAAATCTGCACCTCGAGGTCCTCGGTTGTATTACCATACTGTTTACAATTGATGTTATATCGGTGCTCCAAACGTTCTCGCTGGGCCTGCGGAATAATTGACGGGATGTGTTACATTTTTATCTTCAGTATGCTTGCCAAGATATGGATCTAATCCCCTCGTTGAAGCTAAATTTTGCAAGAAAAAAATTACATATGTTGCATTCGTTAGATTGTCAAAACATAAAAACTCCCCCCGTTTTACTCTTAAAAAACACCCGGTTTCAAAATGTGCGATGCTTTTAGCTTTAACCTGTTATCAACATCAGTAAAGTTTGATTTAGACTGAACAATTTATATTTTGGAACAGTCCCAACAAATTCCAATGGCATACTGGCATGTCCGTAAGCTGCAATCTTTAAATATATGATGAAATCAGAGAGAGAACGGGACCACGAGGGCTACGGCATAGATTATTTTAAAGAAACCCTAAAGACCACAGATGATTTTAGGTAAACACAAAATTTGCATTGAATGGGTCAGTTACGTATGCCCTATTAGTTTGCTATGCACAACAGAAGTTTTGGACATGCGGGCCTAGATGGAGTTACGAGTTTGGTGTTCAATGAGCTCATAACAGAATCCATACGGAGCTGCTTTCAGCAAGGAGCTACAAACTACAGAACTAGCATAATATCAACTGCTTTCAGCATAATGCTACCCCAAAATGAGGTGCAAAAATGATCTAGCACACCTCATAGTTTCTCATGGAGAACGATAAGATTGGGCAGTGATTCCCGATGTGTCGGTAAAAGGCCCCAGTGTACATTTGAATTCCTATTCTTAACCATCCATTTTCCCTTTTGTGGGTCTTTACCCATGCTGCCCCAAAACTAATACCAAGGTCTTCAGAAGATCTTCCAATAACTTCAAATGTGCAAGGGAATTTGGCTAGATGAAGATTTATGTAACAACCAAGCCAATCCAAGCTTCAGAACACCAAGTCATCCGAATACCATCAACCTGTGGAAAAAAGCACATTGGCATGCCAATTGTTTTAGAAAGGGAAAACTAACAAACTAACAAATGAAAACAGAAAAACTAAAGAAGAGACAGTGGTTTTTTTAGGATCGGTAAACACGCAAACAATCATGGCAATAACAAAGAGTTTTAGTGGATTGCACAAACTACCAAGTCTTGTGCCAATGTGCCATCTGCCATGTATCAAACAACCAAAAAGAACAAAAAGTATTGTGCACAAGTGTATCAAACAACAAAAAGTATCATGCACAAAAGAAAACTGGTTCCATCCAACTTCTGTTATCTGTTGTCTTGGCTGGAACATGCAGTAAGACACGTTCAATGGGGATCCTCAGCCGCCAAGGTTAGTGCGAACATGCATAATGCCCCTTTGCCAACCTGTCAGCAGCTGAGGTGTCTCCCTGCTTGTGAACTAGAGGAGATGTGGGAGTTGGATGCAACCAGGTTTTATGCGAGTCTTGCACACTAGCAGTTCTTTGATACGCCAATGGATAGGAAAATGTGTCTCAAATAAATTTTGGCAGTTGTAGGCTAAGCTCACAGATGATCTTATCATGCACATAAAAATAAATAAATAATACAATAACTTATTGCATTATGCATTGGAGGTAACATGATTCAACACACGAGCAGGAGGAATAATCCGCAATAACTAAGGAATATATTTCATGAAACAGCTTGCAGTAAAATAAGGAGGCAAAACAAAGCGCGACAGGATAGAAGACAAATGTGTAAAAACACACAAAAAGTAAAAGGGCACTCAGCAACCAATGTCGCTGTGTGTCAATGCAAAGTCTAGGCAAAGGCAGACAGGTTTTAATCGAGTTGCTTCAGAGAATTTCTCACTGTGTACTAACCATTGGGGCTTAAATAACTAAGCCCAATTCTAGACAACTATAGAAGATGCATACAACAATGCTGATATACAAGGGAAGATCAGACTCAGTGTAGTTTCTAACATGGTAAAACTTGGGCGAACGACAGAGATATTGGAAACTGGACAAGCCAAGCATAATGCTTTATGAAGCCTGTTATGCCCCTCTGGCAAGCTTCACATATCAATCATTATATTCTGGATTCTGAACCAATGAAGGTAATATATGGCTACTGGAATTAATTATTAAGAACAAGAAGCAACTACCGTCTCAACTGCATATGATTTAATATATAGCATTCCTTGTCATACTATGAAAATATCACAGCCAACCTATCTGAGATAAGTATACCTACTTATTGAGCTCCCTGTAAACAAGGGGGTCACTGGGGGGGGGGGGGGGGGGGGGGGTTAAAATTTGAATTACTCTAGTTGTTGTGCTACTGCTGGGCTCCATGCATATGCAGCTGGAGGGAGCAGGCTAGATCAGATAATGTTTAAAACACTGTATACGACCAGACTGTTATACTCATAACACTACGCCATTATGGCATACTTTGCCAGCATCAGTGAATCCCTTTTAGCATGAACTATTTGGCAGGTAGACAAGTGAAAAAAAACAATCCTGAAATCATGCACGTAACAAAGTGCCGATGACCTAGAACATACTCCCTCCAAAAAAAACTAGAGTTTTGGAACAAGTGTAGTCTGTATTTAAACATTGGTATCGATATCTTTATGAATATTTTGATTGGATTCATGAAAATTTGTGGACGCCATGAAACATAATTCAGGATATATACTTTTACCATTTTTCAAATATAGCGTATATGTTAGTAAAGAAGTTGTGTTTCAGAGTCGTGCCAATGTTCAAAAACAGCACTTATTGTGTAATTAGCAACAAATTCAAATCTAACCATTTCAAGACTGTAGGATAATTCCATGATCAGGTGGAATGTACCTCATTGTGGAAGCGCAGAATCTGAGATAACATTCCTTGTTGATCCATGTTGAGGAGGACACGCATCATTTGACGATAGAGAGGAACTAGAACCTGAAGCTTTGGAAATTCCAACTGGAGAAGTCTTTGCATTTTCGGTAGTTGAAGTTGATTTTTTATTATGAGGAATGGCTGCAGTATATGATGTGGCAGTAGATGAGATTTTCCCAACAGGGCTAGGGGACTCAGAAGACATGCTTTGCGTATGGCCAGAAATACTGGAGGCCCTGATAGGAACTGTAGTATTCTGAGGTCTAGAATGGTTATTTGAGCCAGGAGATGCTGTTAACCACATAAATCGTAGTGTATGCCCTTTACAAGATTTACCACCAATAAATGCTTTCTCAGCTGATTGCCGCGTTGTGTAAGTCACACAGGCTGAACAACTCAGAGATGGTTTTAAAGTTGCATCAGGGTTATGGGCTTCAGTATCTTCCAGAACAACAGATGAAAGCTCCCCAAACGATGAGAAATGGTCTGCCAAGATGGATTCCTGTAAATAAAAATAGTAAAAGATATCAGAAATAAAATGAACAGCTTGTAATCAAACACATCAACACAAAATGCAGCATGAGAAATCAAAGGGAAAAGTGAGTTCTTTTCTGAAAAAAAAAAGAACTTGTTGCCATCAGTTGAAGACAGATGGAAGACTGATTTTTATAAGCTCCTCTTGCCACTAAATGTAGATACAAGACTGTAACTTCAAGCTCACCACATAGGCCAGTAGTACATAACTATTGTTAAAATCTTAGTCATTATCCATAACAAAAGATGTAACAGTAAAGCAGTTGCACAAGGCATGCAAATCCTATAGCCTAAGAATAAGAAGCAAATACAATTAGAGAATTCTAGATAATACATATAACAGTAGATACATGGTCCAACGTATTGCGTACTTACATCCACTCAAACCAACTATCAGCAGTTTAAAACTTTTAATACCTAGCCAAAAATTCAGCTAAGGAGTTTGAATATTATGTGCTCATCTATCCCCAAAAGTTCAAGTATATGCTTATCTTCAATATTGAAAGGAAAACGTTGAGCTCCACAGATAAAACTATTGCAAAAAAGCACCATATTATTAACAGTTTCAGAATGTCGAGGAATAGCATTTGGTTGGATGCTGAACTTACATTTGCAATATCAGAAGGCAAAGGTGGAAGAATTCTGAATGATGTGGTTCGATTGTCAAGCTTAAACCTATTCTGTGGAGGTGCTAACAGAGTAGTCTGCTTCGTAACCACTGCTGATTGCTGTGTGGATATTGCAGCAGACTTTTGCAAGCATGAAGCCAACTCTCCAGAAGTTTTCTTTTCCGATGAACCAGAAACCTCCTGTGACCCTTCAGCCCTCACGCTGATGGACCTTGCATCCTTTACTTTTGATGCATCATTAGAAGCAACTTCTTTTCCACTGGCCTCTGCATGCTTAACTGAATTAGATGAACCTTTCTGCAATATAGTTGTTTACTTATTAGAAATCGGCAGCAGAGACAGCTAAAAAGGGCAACTAATAGGACAAGTTTAGCATAAACACTCAGTCTGTTCCTACTAAAGAAAAGTCTATTCACCTAACAAAAAACAATTACAGAGTAAACAATATAAATTCAAGCCAGGATAGGGGGGAAAGTAAGTACTTGTTTTGCAAGTTTCTCTAACTGGCGGCGGAACTCATCACGCTTCTGAGCTAAGATCTCCTGTTTTTTGCGAAGTTCTTCCAAAAGTTCTAGACTTTCATGCCTTTTGGGAGCATGAGGTATTGGTTTTATACTGCTTGCTGACAGCATCTTAGAACCTGTACCAGAACTCAATGGTTCAGCAGAAGATCCAGAACTAGGCCTTGGAGTTGTAGATTGCGCATTTTCCTTGACTCTGCTGGGATAAGATGACTGAGGGGCAGAATTGGCCAGCGTAGTAGACAATTGGGAAGACTTTGCAGGGATCCTACCCTCTACCTCATCAGGAATCCTATCTCTATTGGCCCACCATAGCCTTATAAAGCGGTTGCCCATAACAGCATCCGGAGCTTTCAGGGCAGCTTCAGCTTCTTCTCTTTTCGAGAATTGGACAAAAGCTTTTTCACTGTTAGATGGAATATAGATATCTATTACTTGACCAAACTTCTGAAAATGCGAGAGAAGGGCCTCCCATTTGTTGCTTTCTTGGGGAATTCCATGTACATAAAGTGTACGGGATGCTTTGTGAGCAGCTCGATTACTTTGCCGGCCCACATCTGCATATATTCTCGAATTGGATAGACCATTAGTATCCTTAGCAGCAGCAGACTTTACTTGGGCCGTGCTGGGAGCCATCTCATAATAATCACCTTTTAGGTTTCCGGTGGTACTTGGTGTAATTTTAGCTGTGTTACTGCCCCCTGATTTTCTCTTTGATGCTATCCGGCCCCAAACAGAAGACTTCAAACTCTGTGAACCATCAGTAGCAATAGCATTGTTTGAATGCTCCTGCCCCATTTCATAGCCTGAGGATTCAGGATTCCACATTCCAGCATCGTTATGTACAAAACCAGCACATGATGCTTCTGGGTGTTCATTGTTCCATAGAGGCTGATCAGGATCATATACATCAGCATCAGCAACAACTGAAGTGGTGCTTCCATTTGGTTTTACTGCATCACTTGCCACACCAGCTTTGACATCTTTTGCAGGAACACTTTTACTGCCTCCAAGACTTGATAAGTTAACAGAACCAGTTCCTCCCTCATTTTGGATTCCCAGTCCTTGAGCATTTGGAACTGATACTGGAAGATTGAACTGCGAGAGACTCTGCAAAGTGATAAAGATTATATCAAATTCAATGTCTTTACCTCAGGACAGAAGATTATCTAGTAGTACTTGAGCCTAACTTTGCCACCCATAACAAGTTTAATCTTTTATATCTTAAAACAAAAAAAAACTAACTCAAGCAAAATCAGAAGGTAAAATGCTACAGTGAAGAAAAAAATCCAAGGCATGCCAAAGTTAATTGTGGTAAGATATAAAATTTAAAAGGAATTCTAAGTTTGGATTTTGGATATGGTATAAAATTCAACAGGATTTCTCAGTTCGGATTTTGGATAGGGTATTGTGACATTTGTGAGTAACGTTGATCACAGGATTCACAACTCAGGCTAGTGATAACTGATAACAGAGCTTAGGGCATGCCTTTCAAGGCTACAGTTATGTTGGCACAACATAGCCATCACACTGACCCAAAAAAATATATATAAGGAATTAATCTGGATCAGTAAAATATGTAAATCTCACAAGAATATCCTAGGAAGTTAGGATGGAACACATCAGATAAGCAAAAGAATAAAGGATACTATGCAGAAGATTATGATTTATAAAGAGTGTGAAATAGATGCTCTAAAAAAAGAGTGAAATAGTCATACCTGCATATCATCAACAACAATTCTATTTACACCATGCTCCATGGGGCACATATCCCCTCTCAGGCAAAATCCACGTTCCTCAAAGTCTCTACAGCGTTGACGAGGCATGCCAAGATCAATCAAAGGAGATACTGCAGGCTGAATAGGACCTTGCATTCCAAGGGGGTGGATTGGATCCAAAATCCCATGAGGCATTCCAGGCATAAATCCATATGGACCACTTGGCAATGCAGCGCCCATAAATAAGCTAGGGTGTGCGGGTGGTCCTTGTGAAGCCATCTGGGATGCAAAATCCATCATATCAAGGTTGCTAAATCTGGGATCATGGTGAGTCCAGGGTGCACCATTTCGTCCTCTTCCTCGTGTCATAGGAGGGCGAGCAGCACCAGAAGCTAATGAATCGGATCGGAAGGATTGGCTCACTCTAGGCGCTCGACTGTGAGCTCCTGCTCCAGGACGCCTCTTGAATGTTGGCACAAAATCCTTCTGTGCTTCTCCTTGAGAACCAGCTCCACCAAAAGGTTGCCCATTACCAGAAACCCTGCTCCTTTTTTTGAGAGATATCCCTGGATGTTGCTCCTCTGTATTCTCATCAGATTGTGGTCTAGCCTCCCGTCTTCGATGCTTGTGGTTGCGGTCATCATCATCATCATCACTGATTTCAATGTCTTCAGTATCTGCAGCAGCTTCAGAATTTGTCGAATTATTTTCTTCCTTTGGCGAAGGAGCTTCTATCCTGTCAGCATCCAATGCTGGAGATGATGACTCTTCAAGCATCTTCAAGATTACCAAGCTAGCAGCAAACTTCGCGTCTACAATGTATTCATTGTCTTGATCATATTCAACTCCAAGAAGCGATTTAGTCCTATAGTCAATATATCACTACATGAGGCACAACACAGAAACAACAATGAGTGATCAAACACGAAGCTGATGAATGATCATGGTAACAAGAGCTTGTAAAATACCATAGTAGCAACAAACTGAATAGGTCCAGAACAACAGCAAAGTGGGAATGCCATATGTAACTCTTTTCCTTTTTAAAACAGGAACTGCACAGATGGCAGTTTAACTCAGCTTTCCAAAACCATACTTGAACTATTAGTGGGATTATGCGAACAGAAAACCTAGTCTACGATTAAGGGTCAAGGTGAAACATACATATCAAGTCAGTACTCAAATCGACAATATTAATAGATTTTCGCATGCTGCTTCCAGCAACGAAAAGAAATGTAACAGTAGGGTGCATGCCGTTAGCTTTCCTAATTTTGACCAACATCATACATGCAAATAGTTGGCGCAAGAAAATAGTGAGAGATTTCTCTGCCCTCCAGTAATGCTATATAGCTCCTAGAAACATTCAAAATATGGGGGACAGAAATACTGGTTGAGGTTATTCCCTAGTAATTTCAATAAGTAAATACCACTGAATTGTTGACGGATAGTGGATATTAGCAAAATCACTAATACAAACTGCAATTAACAAAGACATACCACATCTGAACTATTGGACAAAGGCCTTGATATTCCTTGGACCTCTCATGCAGATTACCCCATTCCCAAATCCAAATACAATCCAATTTCATGTTGATTAGAACAAACAATATGCATATAAGCTGGCAGACATCATGCGTAAAGTGATATTTGTTTGGACTAGACAGCAGTTGCATGCCAGATAAACACAAACAGATAGGGTGAAATAGAGAGCAGCATGTACACATTATCCATAAAATGGCGACGAGCAAACGTCAGAAAGACTAAAGACCAATGTAAAATTTAGCACGCTAAAATCAAGCATCTACCAATTTGCCCTGCTCGACAGCTCTCTATCATAGGAAATAATAAAATGATTTACAACCCTATGCTCCTCTCAAAGAAATAATCGTCAGTATTGACCTCAAAAGTCCACTCCACTCATGACAGAATTTCGCCAATCAGACCGCTAGACAACACCGAAATGGAGCTCGTCCTCGAGTCAGGGGGCGATTTTGTGCTGCCCACACCCCGTGCCCCCACGGCCCCTGCGACGGACTGCAATCCGGGGCCTCCCAGCCAACAGCAATCACCAATACAGACCCAAAAACCTAAACCAGGAACAAACCGCGAGGCAGCGCCGCGGCAATCGCACCAGTACTGCAGTACACCACACACGGCAAGCCGGCCGCCTCCCACCCTCGCTCCTACGGCTCGCCGATTCAGCAGCAGACCCAGGGCCGCGCGGGCTGCTGGGCAAGGGAACCAAGGGGCGCAACGGAATCGGGGGCTTACCAGTTGAATCGGGATCGCCGGCCGGAGAGGAGCAGGCGACGGCAGCGAGGCGGGGGAGGAGGGCGAGCTCGAGGGGAGTCGCCGTCGGGGAGGTGAGGAGATGAGATGGTTAAATGACGAGGGGCACTTCGGTAATTCTGTCCTGGGCTGCCGTATCGGGAAGCAAGGCTAGGGTTCTTGCTCTCTTGTTTTCCTGTCCTCCCTTCTCTGGTCTGGTCTGCCTGCTGTTGTGCCGACGCCGCTGAATCTAAGCTTCAATTCTTCCATGAGTACACGCAAAAAATTTCTCATTCGTCAGGCTAATTCATTGGCCGAGAAGTAATCATTCGTCATGTGTAATTGGGCACGTTCACGTTGGTACGTTTTGTATCTATTAATTAAAGGGTAAAATAAGCTCCATTTTTTTTAATTATTTCTACCTTTAGACTTGAATGAATTCCTAAATAGTAGTATGTGCACGTATGGTTGTAGCTGCACTGCATCATCAGCATTTATTTTAATTCTTAACTTTTTTATTGTAAGCTTGCCAACAATTTTACAAAAGAAAATGCATACTTGTGGTTATCCAGATTGATATCATTGGTGTATGTATGCACAGACCACGTAGAGCTAGCAAAAACTCTTGAGATAAATGGTTCTGGAATCAAATTCTGAATGTAGTATGTGATATTTTGCATCATCCTTTTCGCATTTGTGGTGAAAATTCATAAAAGCATAATAAAAAAATGAATAAATTTGATCTGAATAGTAACGCTTGTGTTTTTTCTTGGTATCCTTTTCAAGCAATGTGTTCGCAGTTGTGAGAAGGGAATGAGTTTGAACTTCAAATTTCATGTGTATGTAAATTAGTTCCAAAATTAGTACTCTTTATCTTTTTTTATAAAAATATCTAAACAGTTCATACACATAGCTAAAATTTTATGGATTTTATATTGTAGATGTTTTTTGACTAATCTCTATCTGTATCTGTACCTATTTATAAAGCGAGGACTCATTCCTTCGTCCGTCTCCTACCCTAGCCGCTAACATGTGGGCCCAGACATACACTGCGTTGACCTGCTCCTCCATGTCCATGGCTAGCCCATATCATCCTCAATTCTACTCCTGGGCAGAATCACCAAATCAAAGCTCAGTTGAAACTCAAACAGAATAGAAAAGAAAGATGATCTCGATTGGAACAAGGTCAAAATAAGCAGAACAGAAAAGGGAGAGGAAGAACATCCATAGACACAAATCCAACGGGGCTTCCAGAGACGTTGCACAGCTCGCCGTCTCATTGCTTTCCCTCCTAATTCCTCTCGCGTGTTGCTGGCTCCAGCTTCGTCCGACCCTTTGCTCGAGCTCGATATCGCCGGCAGCTGGATCTATTGCGGCACTCGGTCTCGTGCTTCGTCGCTGGTGTCGTCGCCAAATCGATCTCGCCAGCAAGCAAGATACAGAGGAGGCGGCGTTGCCCCCGATTTGCCCGCGCCGTAGTCGACAACGTTCGTGGCCCGCGTTGACCCTTGCAGCACCTTGCGAGGGGTGAGGGCAGACCATAAATCACGGGAATTCTATAAAGGAAAACGAGAAAATAAAGGGAAGATCAGGGAACAAATCTTCAAGAGGAAACCAGGGAGCAACCACCTAAATCTTGGGAACGAAACAAAAAAGAGCAGGAAGACCAACCCGCATCTAAAGCTGGGGCGAAGCTATGACTGCCCTCGAGCTTCTCGAGTGTCAGGCTCCCTCGTGCGCTGCCATGGGCGAGCTCGCGCGATGCTACCTCCTCGCTCGAAGCTGCTCACGCGTTCGCCGGCGGGGCGTCCCACGCATGGGCGACACGCTCGACAGTTCAAGTGAAAGGACGGAGAAAGCGCAAAAAAGGCTGAAGGGACGCGAGAGGTGGTTCCGGCACCGCTGGCAGCCGAGGCACGTGTAGGGACGGCAGCGCTCCATGCGCCCTTCCGTCTTGCTGTGCCTTGAGATGGTGCGTACGTGGTGGACGGTGACAGCAAGCTAGCAATCCATGGATTCGCGTACACAGGCCGCAGGGCAAGCATCAACAACAAAGTGTGGTCTTACATTCCAGAAAAAAAAAATTCCAGCTTCCTATTTGTGGGACACTGGCTGCTTATAGGGATGAAGTGTGATTTCTTTGGGTCATTTAAATCTATACTTATCTGAACTAATTCAGATTTTAAATAAAGCGTCTCATTTAGCTCCGCTTTTGTGTTCATTTGTACCAAAATTATATCTGTCAGCCCATTTAGTAGGAGGGGATCAAATGAAATTGGAGAACCCTCTCCTGTCATATTTTTCACGAATCACACATTCACACTCCACATACAAAACTTTAGAATGGAGACTGCAGCACTCGGCGTGTTTCTTCTATGGATGTCATCGCTCTTTGGTTCTGCCACACGCTCGCCATCACCACATGGCGCAATCACATTGATAAGTTTAATTTGAAGTCTACTTTAGAAATAATGGTGTGGATCTATAAATTACTACTCCATGTATATTTTGTTTCATGTTTATTGAGCTAGAACATATCATGATTTATTTTATCCCGTTGTAACACACGGGCATATATGCTATATTAATAAAGCAAGTAATGATTTCAATCGGAGTTCTAATCGGAATCCGGGTGACCGTACGTTGACTCAAGAGTTTTAAACTATTTAGAATTAGCGCTTGGCGAGTAAAATAGAAAAAATTAAAATCCTCCACCAACTTGTACTATATTGTTATAAAGTACATATGGTGTATAATATATATTTTTATATGCTAATTAATATATTTATATAGCTTCTCGGAGCAACGCACGAGCAAACATGCTAGTCTTGATTAAAACAAATAAGTTTCCTAAACCAGTTTTAACGAATTCAAATAGTTTTTATAAGAAAAAGTTGAAAAACTAGTTCAAGAGTCAGGTTCAAGAATCAAGCTTGTTTGGTTTAGACTAACAGTTTTTTTTTTTGATAGAAGGGATTAGACTGGATAGGATGGATGGTCGTTTTCCACACTATTAGCCACCATTCGGGACCCACATGTCAACCTTGTGCATATCTTCTTCTTCCTGCTTGCAACACTTGCACTTGCGCAGCCGACCGGCGACCTCTACCCTTGCGCCGCCTGTCCTTCTCCACGACCCTAGTGTTACGAACAATATATTCGGGATGCCCTCATCCTTGACATGAGGGAGTCAACGGGTGGTTGACCACACCCTCACGCACGCACGAATCGGCGCGACGGTTCCCTAGAGCGCTCGTAGGGGCATCTGTTACTCTCTCTTAATGGATCAATGAAACTCTCTCTTGGTTGTTTTGCAATTCTCTATTCTACTCTCGAATACATAAAATTACACACGTTATCAACACTTTGTTCTTCCACTGAGAAGAAGAAGAGAAGGAGAAACAGAGAGATTCTTCTTCATCGACGGGAAATCGGCTTCGAATCCTTAAGAGGTACAATGCCGAGACGCTTACCATCAATTAATGAGATTGTTGGCTCTGTTCTTCGCCTTCCTCATCTCCAGCGCGCCCGTCATCTTCACCACCTTCTTCGCCGTCAGATCCGGACCTCTGTTCGTCGTCACCGCGGCCTGGAGGCCTGGCGTGCCCTCACTGGTGGGCGCGGTAATCTCGCCAGGAGCATTGGCGGGCCTGGGGGAGGACGTAGCCGCAACCGCGGCCGTCATGTGGTCAGGGACTGCACCGATGCTCCTGCGGCCGGCCATCTCCTGGTTTCCCACCAGGTTGACGTCCTTGAGGCCCTCCACAGGGCTCCCGCGCCACTAGACAGTTGCATGGCGCCGAGGAGGATCTTGATTCACTCCCCAAGCCACTACCTGGAGCACGGGTGGACGGCGACGATGCGGCTTGAGGGCCCTCCTCATCCAGCCATGACACCGTCGGCGGTGACCTCGTTCTGCCCAGAACATGGGTGGACACGCTTCATCATCACCGACATTGACGGCGCCGGCCCTTCTTCCGCAGCATCGGCTGCTCCTCCACTGCCGCCGCCCCGTGCTCCTTCGCCACGACTTCCATCACCAACACCTGCCGGCCCTGAGCGCCGGGGCACGAGGGCCGCACGCCGAGGCTGGCCTCCCTACTGCACCAACGATGGGGAGGCCGGCGGCACGAACTCTTTCGATCCCGCCCTCGCTCCACCGCCACCGGCACCGGCCTCCGCGCGTCACAATGCGACGGCGGCGGCAAACCGCCATCCTGGCCTTCACCCCCAGGCCAACGGAGGTGTTGGCGGGATGGGCGGGTGGGTGTCCTCCTCCGAGGAGGAGGAACCTTGAGCGGCCGGTGGCCGGAATGGGGCGGAATGGGGGAGGGGAGGCCAGATCCGGCCGGGCTAAGAGCCGATTTGGCTCCGGCGGCCATGGATCTGGTGGGGGGCGAAGGGGGTGTGGCGGCGATGGCGGTACAAAGGAGGCGGCGACGGCGGTTCCAGGGAAAGAGGCGTCGACGGCTGAGGTAGGGAAGAGATGCGGTTAGGGTTGGAACCCTAACTGCCGGCTCTATATGCGGCGGCGCACGAGCCGGACCGCCCAGAAGCTCATGAGCCGACGCGCTCATGGGCCATTCACCTAGATCCGGCTATAGGCTAGCGGGCCGGCTGAGCTCGGCAGCATGCCAGAGCGCCCAGAGACTAGCAGGCCGAGCGGGCGGGCAAGGCGTTTAAGGCCCGAGCGGCCTAACGCCCCCTTAGCAGGCTGCTGAGGGCATGTGGTGGCAGGCCTGGATTGTTTTTCCAGCCCGTTATCCAGTTATCTTTACAGTTTTTTCTTTTGAATTTCAGTTTAGCAGTACTTTTGCATGTTAGCATTTGTGCTTTATGTTATTTAGTACTGTTCATGCATCAGTTATTTCCTGATGGTCATAAGTGATTGTAAATATGTGTTTGTACTCAAGTTTGGTCATATCATGTTATTTTTTTAATTAATATTACCTTGCAAAATATTGTCTTGGTCCATTATGTATGTTTCATAAAATGCAATACATTGATTCTCTATTTAGAATAATTTATTCCATTTTCTTGGACGTTGGTCATACATGAGAAGTATTTTTACATATGTTCTCGATGTTCATCCAAGTCAGAATTTGGACATACATCATATTAGAGATTACCTTGATTCATTTTCAAATTGGTCATACACAAGGTAGTATTTTCATACTACTGCGGGATCTTGACTATGTTTTACATAGTTATTATCCTCAACGTGCGTATCCAATCTTGAATTTTGGATTATAAGGTCTACTCTATATTGATGATTGCCATTAAAATTATTCCAATTCGTTGAGAATCACCGGAATTCAAGTTCGTTGAATTCACATTGATATGTATTGCTGAATGCCAAATTATTCATGCTTGGCATTTGATTTTGTAGGAAATGGCTGCCAAGGAGTTCGAGGTTCTCGCACTTGATGGGCACAACTTTCCTCAATGGGCGACAGACATCAAAGTGAGCCTATCGCGAGTTGGACTTTACCAGTGCTTGGCACCACCTGTTACGGGTGATCCGCCGATACCAGAAACATACAAGTTTGGGGCCTTATACATGATAAGGAACCATATCCACCCGGACTTAAAGTCCGAGTATATGTTGGAGAGGGACCCACTCAAGTTGTGGGACTTCCTGAAGCAAAGGTATGAACAACAAAAGGAAATTGTTTTTTCCGAGGCTTCCTATGAATGGAGCCAATTGTGTTTCTAGGATTTCAAATCCGTGGATGCATTCAATCATGCTGTTCATAAGATAAGCCAGAAACTCAAGTTCTGCGAGAAGGAGCCCTCTGATTTGGAGAAAATTGAGAAGATATTGTCTACAATGCTTCCATCAAAGCAACTCATAACTCAGCAGTATCGTGAGAAGCGTTTCACAGTCTATGCTAATTTAATACAGACATTACGTAAGGCAGAAAAGAATCATGAGCTCACTGTGTGGAACTCACAGCAGCGCCCTCCGGGTATTGCTCCTTTGCCTGAAATACATGTTACTCAAAAGACTGGGAGGGATGGTTCTAGCAGCCACCCTAGAAACCAATCTGGTGGTAAGCGGAAGAAGTTCTGTAAGCCTCGGGGAGACTTCAACAACAAGGGGAAAGGCATTTCTAAGCCAAACAATGACAAGAAAAGGGCTTGTTTCAAGTGTGGTTGCCAAACTCACTTGGCTAAGAAATGAAGGACTCCTCAGCATTTGGTGGATCTGTACTTGAAGTCTATTGGACATGGTGAAAGCACTAAAGGGAAGAAGTATGAAGCACATTTTATCTCTCATGTGGCTGAGACTGGTACTTCGGACCCGGCATTCAATGAAGCGGGACCAAGTGGTACCAAGAGTCTGCCACAGGGGGAGACTCCTTCGGATGATGATAAGATGGTCGTGGAGTACGAGTCCAATGACATCTTTGGGGACTTTCACTAGACTTGATATCATACATAGTTGATATTCGGGTAGTTATATTTGCAAGGCTTGTAATATTAAGACATAATGTTGTCCTTACTTTATTTGTATGAAGCACTCTGTTTACAATCTCAATAATAATAGTATATGTTCTATATATTTGCATGATTTTTATGTTTAAATTCTGCAAACTATATACATTTTTCTACGGGAGTCGATCCTATGGAGGATGTGCCTGGTGGACAGTTGTTCATCAAATACAATGCTTAGGGAAATAAAATATTTTCAGACTCTCACCAAGAAAGAAGGAAATGTTTTAACGATCGCAGGACGCGATGCTATGATAGTTGGTTCAGGTTGAGTCACTATTGTACTCCCTATGGGTACGCAGATTACCATCGAGGAAGCATTATTGTATCCTGATGCGACTCTTACTCTCCTAAGCTACAAAGATATCCATCGTAATGGTATTCATGTTGAGACACATGAAGAGAATAAGAAGAAATTCCTCTTATTCACCAAGGACAACGGATTAGGCAAAGAAACACTTGAAAAGGTGTTATCTCTTCCGTCTGGATTGTATTACACATACATAAAGCCCGTACCACATTTTGCATACAAGGTGATTTTCCAAAATGTTGATGCATTCCAAATTTGGCATGATCGACTTGGGCATCCCGGAGTTGGGATGATGAGGAAAATCATAGGCAATTCCATTGGTCATGATTTGAGCAATGCTAAGTTCCCACAATCTTCGGATGTCATGTGCACTTCGTGTGCTACTAGGAAATTAATTTTGAGACCTTCGTATCTCAAAATTAAAGATGAGCCTCTCAAATTCTTGAAGCATATTCAAGGTGACATTTGTGGACCAATCCAGCCTTTATCTGGATGTTCAAGTACTTCATGGTTTTGATCTATGCTTCCACGCGTTGGTCACATGTGTCGTTATTGTCGACACGCAACCATGCATTCGCTAGATTGATCGCTCAGGTTATTAAACTGAAAGCGCATCATCCTGAACATCCGATAAAGTGTATAATGGATAATGCTGCAGAGTTCTCATCACATGCCTTCAATGACTATTGTATGGCACAAGGAATTGAACTTCAGCATTCGGTTCCATATGTTCACACTCAGAATGGATTAGCAGAAGCGCTAATCAAGAGGATAAAGCTCATTGCTAGACCATTATTGCAAGGTTGTAATCTTCCAACAACGTGTTGGGGTCATGCAGTTTTGCACGCTGCAAACTTGATACAACTACGCCCAACTGCATACCATATAGCTTCCCCGCTGCAAATGGTTCGAGGTGATCCTCCAAGTATTTCCCATCTGCGGAAATTCGGTTGCGTTGTGTACGTACCAATCTCACCACCTAAGCGAACATCGATGGGACCTCACAGAAAATTGGGGATCTATGTGGGATTTATATCTCCGTCAATCATTAAATACCTGGAGCCCCTGACAGGGGATTTGCTCACGGCCCGGTTCGCTAATAGTATCTTCAATGAATATCACTTCCCGGCTTTAGGGGGAGAATTTTAGTACCACACTGAAAGCCGGGAAATAAATTGGAATGCAAAAGGCATTGCCACAGAGGATCCTCGTACTTAGGAATCAGAACTTCAAGTTCTAAGGATTCTGAATTTGCAAAATATTGCAAATAATCTGCCAGATGCATTTACTGCTGGTAAAGACGTCACAAAGTCCTATATACCTGCAAGGAATGTGCCAGAAAGAATAGAGGTACCAAAGAAAACTATTCAACTTCCTTCTTCTAGTAAGAGTGGAAGAAGTACGGCAATTCCTGCAGGTGCGGCTTCTCGTAAGCGCAATAGGAAAGAGAAGGATACTCCTTCTGAACCAACAAATGTGACTTAACAACAGGTTGAGAGGAATATAGTGGATACAGAACATCCACAGCCTGCATCAACTGTGCACTCATTTTCTGATGTTGGGGCTTCAGAACACCCTGACGCGATCGTTTTAGGAAATGACGAACCGTCAAGGGGAGTACAAGAAATTTCCATAAATTATCTTGGTACTGGAGAAACGTATGATCGTAAGACTACAGTTGTCGGCGTATACTTCTCCGAATCAATTGCTGAGAATCTCCATAAAGATCCAGATCCAAAGTTCATGGCAGAGTGCAAGAAATGCTCGGATCGGGATAAATGGAAGGAGGCAATTGATGCGGAGTTAGCCTCACTTGCTAAGAGAGAGGTATTCTCATCAGTGATACCTACACCTCCTAAAACCTTCCCTGTGGGTTTTAAATGGGTTTTCGTCTGGAAGCGGAATGAAAATAATGAGGTGGTGAGATACAAGGCGAGGCTTGTAGCACAAGGGTTCACGCAGAGACCCGGCATTGATTTCAATGAAACATATTCTCCAGTTATGAATGGAATTACGTTCCGATATCTAATATCATTGGCAGTGCAAAAGCATCTATCTATGCAGTTGATGGACGTAGTGACCGCATATCTCTATGAGTCACTTGATTCGGATATTTACATGAAAGTTCCCGATGGGATTTCTATACCGAACCAGGGCGATAATCGCAACATGTATTGTGTGAAACTGAAAAGGTCTTTGTATGGCCTTAAGTAGTCGGGACGGATGTGGTACAACCGACTGAGTGAGTACCTTATGCAAAAGGGTTACTCTAACAGTGATGATTGCCCATGTGTCTTCATCAAGAAATCCTCATCAGGATTTTTCATCATATCGGTGTATGTCGATGAAACATCATTGGCAATTCACAGAGTATTGATGAAGCTTGCAATCATCTTAAGATGGAGTTTGAGATGAAAGATTTGGGTAAAACTAAATTTTGCATTGGCTTGCAAATTGAGCACCTTCATTCAGGAATCCTAGTACAGCAGTCTACCTATATCTAGAAAATATTGGAGAAATTCAATATGGATAAATCATATCCGGCCAAGACACCCATGGTGGTTCGATAGATTGATCTTGAGAAAGATGTCTTTCGACCACGAGATGAAGGAGAAGAGATATTGGGGTCTGAATTCCCTTATCTCAGTCTCATTGGAGCACTTATGTATCTCGCGAATAGTACCAGGCCTGATATTACTTTCGCGGTGAACTTACTTGCAAGACATAGTGCTGCTCCAACAAAGCGTCATTGGGTAGGAGGAAAGCAAATCCTCAGATACCTCAATAGCACAAAGGACTTGGGTTTGTTCTATCAGAAGAACCAAGATCCTACGTTGGTTGGATACACTGATGTTGGCTATTTATCTAATCCCTATAATGTCAGGTCTCAGACGGGATTTGTTTTCTTACATGGTGGAACTGCCATTTCTTGGAAATCGTCTAAACGGACATTGGTGGCAACTTGTATAAATTATTCTGAGATAATTGCACTTTATGAGGCATCACGTGAATGTGTGTGGCTTCGCAGAATGATTAACCACATACAACAGTCATGTGGTATTGGTTCTATGGAATCACCTACCATTATCTATGAGGATAATGCTGCTTGTGTTACATAGATGCAAACAGGCTACATCAAGAGCAACATCACTAAGCATATTGCTCCCAAGTTATTTTATCCTCACGAACTCCAACAGAGTGGGGAGATAAATATCTTGCAAATGAAGTCTTGTGATAATCTTGCTAATTTGCTCACTAAGTCTCTACCTGCCTCAATATTTGAGAAATGTGTTCGGGGGATTGGTACGAGAAGGCTTCGAGATTTGCAAGATTCAGGGGGAGATACCCCAAGAGATGTGTCTTGTTGAATGCACACATTGTACTCTTTTCCTTAAGTTTTTTTCCCTTAGGATTTTCTCATATAAGGTTTTTATTGAGGCAATGGTGAACATAAGTATATATATATCGTATTTCTTGTTTTCCCCATGGGGTTTTTTATGGAAATACAATGACATAGATTTCTCTTTGAATTCTACGGGTTTAGAGAGAAATCATGGTATAGATATATTCCTCTTTTTTCCCATAGGGTTTTTGTGAAAAAGATACATGTTCATTGATCAAGAAGGATTCGATCAGGGGGAGTGTTACGAACAATATGTTCGGGATGCTCTCATCCCTGACACGAGGAAGTCAACGGGTGGTTGACCACGCCCTCACGCACGCACGAATCAGCGCGACGGTTCCCTAGAGCGCTCGTAGGGGCATCTGTTACTGTTCACACCATGTATACATACATTCTTAATGAATCAATAAAACTCTCTTGGTTGTTTTACAATTCTCTGTTCTACTCTCGAATACATAAAATTACATACCTAGCATGCCAAAGTAGCTCGCGTTGGAGAGGACCTTACCAGCGCCGAAGCTGCTCCCACCGTGTCGAAGGATCTCGCCCGCATGAGCAACTCGACTACTCGAGTTACGGGCATATTCATCCCCGCATCTAAAGGGAATGGACCAATCTCACTTGTCTCCGGATCTAAATGGGAGAAGTGCATTCAACCCACTTCATCCCCACCAAACCAACACAAAGTGGCAAGAAAACACAAGATTCAACCATGATCGCAATTTTATGCCTGCCACGAGGCTCATTGGGCCATCTTTTGGGACAGCACTAAATCAACAATTAGCAGCAACTCACAGCGGTGATGATTTCTTGTAGGTTTTACGCTACGTCTCTAATTTGAAAAATACTTTAAAGAAATAGAAATACCGTCAAAGGAAGTACTTGCAAAACAAGAAGTTCGTTGGTCATCAGAAAACTGGGATCAAACCACCAGTCTCAGATCTCAAACCATACAGAAGGGAATGAGGGAGTAGACAGAAAGCGCTTATGTCAGCTGGGATCCCCAACTTGAGGTCATGCGTACGCCTTTCAATAAAGCCGGGCAGATACCTTTGGTTCATAAAAGTTTTTTTTTTACCCCTCAGCTCAGCACTGACCTATTTGAGACTGCCTCCTTTGTTCGAGACCTGACTCCTTATTGTTTTTTCATATTTATTTTATTTAAAATCAAAATTGTTATCTCCTGAGGCTCTTTTCTCCTAGATCTAAGCTCTGGATGGTAAACTCTCAAGTTGTTATCTTGAAGAAACAAAACTCCCTTGCAATGTGGCATATGGGATATGGCCATGGTTTACGCAAAAGAAATGAATGGATTACTCTTCCATCTTGTTAGCAGAACCCAGCAGACAGCCAATATTGGGGGTGATAACAGCGCGCTTGCTGATCTCCCCCACCGTGCAGCAATGCTTTTCTCTGGTGTTAATTGCTGCAACTTCCTGGACAAACTTGCAATCCGAGCCAGAAGAAACCTGCACAATTTGTTGATTGTGATCTTAGTACTGCATGCGAAACCTATACAGAAAACACAAGTACTTCCAGTTTTGAAACTCACATCAAAGAGTGTGTCTCCGATCTTCATTTTCACTTTACCACTCTTATATACAAGTATCTTCCCCATATAACCTGCAGGAAGGTCCTTGAGTTTCGAGCCACGCTGCAATGATGGCCTCATGCCCTCACGTCTCTCCGCAGAGCCTTTATTAGGCTCAGGAACTGATTGTGGCTGCATTGGTAAAGGAAGAGAGCATGGCAACTGGACCAAGAGCAACTGTGATTCCTCTGACCGATCCTGTCAACAGAGAACATGTATAAGAGAATAGTAATGGGCAATTGCCTGTATAAGCATATGAGTTTTAGGCAGTTCAACGGTATTTCTTAGTGTATACAATTGAGCTCACAAAGAAATTTTGCTCAATGCATATGACCAGAAATAAAATGGTTTTGGAATCTGCAACGATATATACCATTAACCCAAGCTCTTCTGCTGCAGGTAACTCAGCATCTTGAGCTCTGTTGGTAGAAGATTCTCCAAATTCTTCCTCGTCAAGAATTTCTGCATTTGGGATGTAGGAAGGGAGTAAGGGCCTGTTTGTTTCGCGGGGACTAAACTTTAGTCCCCGTCACATCAAAAAGAATTTTATTATTTAGGAGTATTAAATAAAATCCGTTTACAAATTTTTTTGCGCAGATGGATGCTAATTCGCAAGACGAATCTAAATGACCCTAATTAATCCATAATTTGCAACAATAATACTACAATAACCATCCATTAAATATGGATTAATATACCTCATTAGATTCGTCTCGCAGTTTAGCCCCAGGGTTCTGCAATTAGTTTTGTAATCAGACTTTATTTAATACTTCTAAATAGGAAGATTCTCTTTGATGTGACGGGACTAAACTTTTAGTCCCTGGATCCAAACACCCCCTAAGGCCAGTTGAAGAAAAGCTCTTGCAATTTCAACTAGAAAGACAATAGCATACCAGGATTTCCAGAGTAGGGCCTTCTCAGTGGGAGAGAAACAGGATAATCAGTATGGGTATAGTCCTGTAATAAAAAAAAAATAAACCAATGGATAAGGTCTGAATAGGAAACAATCCTCATTAGTAATCTGATCTTTCCTCACCCATGGCTCTGCATATTCTTTTGGTAACTTTGCTTCATCTGAATATCAAATGGAAACAAAGAGGAGTTAAGGTCTAAATATGCAATATATATATATATATGCATAAACAAGTATTACATATATTCTATGTTCTTTTAAAAGAGAGAAGAAAAAAATGCCCAGCCAGCAGACTAATACAATTTTTCAGAACAATGCTTAGCGAACGGTTCATAATCATAAACAATGAAGATAAATATCTTCCATGAATACCTGAAGAACTTTTTGGCTTAACAAAAGATCTTGCATAAGAAGAATTTCCTTGTCCAAATGCAACTTGTGTTCGGCTTTTTGCTATGCAAACAGAACAGTACATCATTAGCTAGATGTGCAGCAGAAATAAAAATAAATAATCTACACCAATACTAAAAAATGTATATTTATCAACACCAATGAGCTACTAGTGTGATCATTGTAATAATTAAATATATTACTTTCTCTATAACAAATCCTAGGTTACCTTGTATTAGAAGCACTATTTTTGGTACCTAATTCAAAACATGGAAAGAAAGAGTTCGGTGCATGCCCAACACAATGCATTTTCTAAGACAATTCAACACAATGCAGCATATATATTTTTGTATAATTATTTGCAGAACAATGCTTTTCAAATGAAGTAAAGAAAGAGAAACACATAACTTAGTAAAGAAAGAGAAACTAGTCGAGCATTTTTAATTAATAGCCTCAGAGATTTGTACCTATATATATATTTTAGGCTGCCAACAAAGCAAACCGAATATCAATAGCCATTGACGGAAGTAGCTGTGAGCACACTCAGCTTGTAGGAATAACACCTTTTTTATATAGGTAGGAATAACAAGTTTACTAGGTACTGATGAGATTTAGACTATAAAGCATGGAATGAAAATAAATAAGTACTCTTACGTTTTTCCTCAGTTTTAACTCTTCTTGCAAAGGGATCTGTAATCTGCAAAATGAAACAAAATACTGTATACATGAACAAAGCATCAAGGGAAAAGCGTGCAGATACAACAAATGAAGAACCAAGTACAACAATTAGTACCTGTGATGCCTTAAGTTTCATCAACAATTCCTTATCGATTGTTTCATCCTTGCTATCCTCAACTAGTTCCCTGTCAAGTTATAGTAAATCACATTCCACATACTTAAATTGCCAATCTTGCGAAATTCAAATGGAAACTATCAAAGTTATAGGAAAGTAAATGTGGACCCAAGCACATACTTTTTCGGGACAACCTTAGCGGCTTTCTTCACGGGTACTTTGGGTGCAAACTTTAGTCCTCCCTTACATCGAGAAACAAAAATATTAAGCACTAAACTGGAAGAAGCCAACATTGTGAACAGCAAAGAAAATATCAACCTTTCGAGGAGGAGGTCCAAGGGGGCCATTTATTTCCTTCTTGACTTTACTCTTGTCGTCCATAACAAAATCACAAAACCTACAAGAGTGGAACTGAAAACCGGTGTGTTAGGCTTACAACATTTCAGCACTGAAGTTGACTACAATTTGCACAACAATTAGAAACTCGAAATTGCTTGTCAACTTCTATTCTAGATGTCAAAACCACGACATACAGTGAAAACATTAACGCTCCCAATCCACTGACCAAGATAAACAGACGATTTTTAACGTCAGGGAACTTATTTCCCTTGATCAGAAGAAAAAGGTGTTAGAGGAATAGGAGCCAAATGCTCTCGATTCTAGTGGCATCCAGAGGAAGAGGACCAAGGGGCGCCTTAGTGCTGAAACGCCTGGGCACGATCAAGAGAACACTACATGTCTAACCATACAAACCACAAGAAATTGATGTACACTCTTTGAAATCGAAGTAAAAAATGCACTAACATTTGCTGGATCTACAACCTCTGAATCTCTGAATCTACAATCCCAAAAAGCGAGAGGGTGGCGGCGCGCTACCGCGCCGAGAAAAGAGGGCGGCGGTGGCGCAAGCAGCGGAGGGAGCGAGGGCGGTGCGGTACAGACAGCAGCGGGGTTGGGAGGGCGGCGCGTAAGCAAGGGAGGGAGCGAGGACGGCGGCACAGGCGTTTTGGGAGGACGGCGGCGCGGCGGCGGCTGGCGGGGTCCGGGAGAGGGAGCGCGAGGAGGGGGCACGGGCGCCGGGGGGAAACGAGTCTGGAGAGAAGCGGGGCTCGGGGCCGCGTACTACAAGAAAGATGGGCTACGGGAGCCTCAGATGGGCTCATGGGCTGCACCGTTGTAGGCTGGGCTCACATAGCCCACAAGAAAGAGTGATTAAGGCCAACACAAGCTGCAGCTACAACGGGCCGCCTCCTTTAGCAGGGCTCCGCTAGCGGCTCCACAACCGGCTCCAGCCAAAGTCCTGCCAAACCATAAAAGCAAAATGCCTTCAGCACAAAAGCTCCTCAATTCCCGCTCTCTGGAGCCATTCGGTGGAGGAGTTCGAAAAACTGGCTCCTTCAGCTCCTCCCTCGTCCCCGCAAGAGCAAATACGAAAATACCATTGTGCCTACTCTCTCTTACCGGCGGTGCGCTGCAGGGAGAACCACCGGCGGCGTCGGCGTGGCCGCGTGAGCCGGCGGCCCGCACTCACCTGGAGCGACAGATCCCTCCCGGCTCCCACGGCTGGAGAGCAACGGCGGCAGTGCTTGGGTTGTGCCAAAGCGCAGCCTATGTGGGGCAGCGGCAGCTTGGCTAGCAGCGGAGGCGGGGCAGTAGCAGGCACAACAGCTTGGCTAGGAGCGACAGGCACAGGCAGCGGGAGCGCAGAGCCAGGCGAGCACGCGGCGCCGCGAGCAGACGAGTAGTACTAGAGTGTCGTGGAGAAAGAGGAGAATGGAGGAACCGATAAGAAGAGGAAAAACAAAAGAAAAAGAAAAAAGAGAAAGAGAAAAGAGGAGAGAAGTTATTAATTTAATATATAACTATATTTATTAATCTTTTATGTATCATGCATGGTTTTAAATAGCGGGCTAAAATGTTTAGCGGCAGGATTGCCATTACAGCATTTAACGGGCTATAGCCGGCTATAGTGGGCTAAATGCCATAGCGGCCGGTCCGCTCTGTGCAACGCCCCCCTTTTCGTCAGTGAGTTAATCGATGCAACAACGGCAACGTGGGACATGCAGCTGTTGGAGACATTCTTCACACCGGTCAATATGGAAACAATTGTTAATATTCCTCTATGTACCAGAAGACAGGAAGACTTCTGGGCGTGGCACCATGAGAAGTCAGGTGTTTTTTCAGTAAGATCGGCTTATAGGATGTTAGTGATTCACAAGCATCATGCAACAGCATATTTGGAGCATATAGCGGGTAGATCAGACTTCCGAGCCGAGGAGAGGGAGTGAATGTCGATCTGGAAGCTAGATGTCCCTTCAAAAATTCGCATTTTCTTGTGGAGACTTACTAGACATTCTATACCATCAGGGGATGTTCTTCTTCACAGGAACATGGCACAACACAGCTCTTGTGGCCTCTGCGGTGTACAAGACTCATGGAAGCACTCCTTGATCGAGTGTAACTTGGCCAGGTGTGTGTGGGCGCTACAGCAAGCAGAATTGGTGGAACACCTGTACAGCATTCAGGAGATTGATGCCCATGCTTGGTGGGCACAAGCAACAGAAACAATGCCGACTACTGACCTAATCAGAGTTGCTGTAACTTTGTGGGCAATATGGTATGTGCGGAGGAAAGCGCTTCATGAGAACTCGTTCCAAAGTCCGTTGCCCACACACTGTTTTATTGAAAGGTATATAGCTGACCTTGACCTCATCAAACCGGATCAAGCTGCAGCTAGAGGACCAAAACAACAAGAGCCTAGGTGGATCCCTCCACCGGAAGGTGTGACGAAGATAAATGTTGACGCAGCGATCTCCAAAAACACTGGCAGAGCAGCTGCTGCAGCAATAGCGAGGGATGGAGCAGGAAATTTTCAGGGAGCCTCAGTGCTGGTTATCCAGGGCATGACAGACCCGGAATCGATGGAGGCAATAGCCTGTAGGGAGGGACTTGACCTTGCCAGCGACCTTGCAGTCAGAAGGCTCAGGTTATCCTGTGATAATATCAATGTGGTGAGGAACATCAAGGGCGGGAGCAAGGGAGCCTATGGACACATCGTCCAGGAGATCAATGCCAGGGCAGGAACTTTTGTTTCTTCAGATTTTGTTCATGAAGGTCAAGCATCTAATGTAGATGCTCATAATTTAGCTAGAAGTTCAGTTTATTGTGAGTTAGGAAGAAAGGTGTGGTCGCTGTCACCGCCTGAAGGTGTTTGTAATTCAGTTTTCAGAATCATCGATCAATAAGGTTTGGTGATTCCTAAAAAAAAACAGGGCTCCGCTAGCGGCTCCACAACCGGCTCCAGCCAGAGCCCTGCCAAACGATAAAAGCAAAATGGCTTCGGCACAGAAGCTCCTCAATTCCCGCTCTCTGGAGCCATTCGGTGGAGGAGGAGCCCGAAAAACTGGCTCCTCCGGCTCCTCCCTCGTTCTCGCAAGAGCAAATACGAAAATACTATTGTGCCTACTCTCTCTTACCATCGGTGGCGCGCTGCAGGGAGAACCACCGGCGGCTGTCCTGTGCGTGTGCCCCCGTCCTGTTCCATCCCTAGCTGGCGTCGGCGTGGCCGCGTGAGCCAGCGGCCCGCGCTCACCGTAGCAACAGATCCCTCCCGGCTCCCACGGCTGGAGAGCAACTGCGGCGGTGCTTGGGCTGTGCCAAAGCGCGGCCTATGTGGGGCAGCAGCAGCTTGGCTAGCAGCGGAGGCGGGGCAGTAGCGGGCGCAACAGCTTGGCTAGGAGCGACAGGCACAGGCAGTAGGAGCGCAGAGCAAGGCGAGCACGCGGTGCCGTGGAGAACGAGGAGAACGGAGGAACGGATAAGAAGAGGAAAAATAAAAGAAGGAGAAAAAAATAAAAGAGAAAGAGAAAAGACCAGAGAAGTTATTAATTTAATATATAATTATATTTATTAATCTTTTGTGTAGCATGCATGGTTTTAAATAGCGGGCTAATACGTTTAGCGGCAGGGTTGCCATTACAAATTTAAAGGGCTATAGCCGGCTATATCTAAAACCTTGGTATCATGTGAAAATAAAATTATACATAGAGATAATAAATCATAAAGTTCATCATACAACCAAACTAGATAGTTAGGGACATATTGAATATTTGACATCTTTCATGATTCATAAAAACAAGAGAAGCTAGTTTTCCAAATGATTTTTAAAACAGCTTCAGTTCCACCGTAGAAGCTGCTCCACCACAGGAGCTATAGCAGAGCGGTTTCAGCTGCAACTGAACCCTTGCCAAACAGGCCCTGAGAGACGGCCTCAGCTGCAACAGCCCATCCAAGAGATTCAGGGTGTGCTCGCTGCGGCTGCCACTGCAGCAGCCGATCCACAGCCGCAGCAGCCGGTCACAACTGCTGTGACAGCTTGGGCCTGCAGGTGCCGCCGCAAAAGCTTCGTCCCAGCCGCAGCTGCCGCCGCAGCGAGCAGGCTGTCAGCCTGGTCCTCTGCTCGTCTCTCTCCCGTAGTCCCGTGCGCCTCTCTTCGGGATGGATGTCTATTCATCGCACATACAACTAGCAACTGTTTCATCGCACTTGTCTCTCTCGCTCGTATGAACAGCACGCCGCTGCCACCGTCTTCTCACCAAGAACATCACGCCGCCGCCGCCGCCGCCGTCCGCGAGGGTCCGGTGTCCCTCCGCTTCCAGCGCCGTCCACGTACCCCATGGGGCTGGACGTCCGCGTGCGCCGGCGAGAGACAACATTTGCAAAGGAAAAAAGAATGCTACTCCATAATTCCGCGTCCGTCCGCGTGAAGCTCCAGACTCGAGTCATCATCCTGCTATTTTACAGCTCCACATATATTCAGTTAACACGAACACCTGCACAGCACCATTTCTTCGATTTGGTCTTCAGCAGACGCACCAGCAGCGGCAGCCGGCATGCACCCGTGCTCGCCGACTACGCGCTTCATCTCCGCGGATCGAGCTTCCGGCACATCGCCGCCGGCCCGCCGCCACCGCCTGCTGCGCACCATCGACCCGACCCTCAGCACGTGGGCCAGCCGTGGCAGCACGCCCAGCGGCACCAGGCTTGTCGTCCATAACACAATCACAAAACCTACAAGAGTGGAACTGAAAACCGGTGTGTTAAGCTTACAATATTTCAGCATTAAAGTTGACTACAATTTGCACAACAATTAGAAACTCGAAATTGCTTGTCAACTTCTATTCTAGATGTCAAAACCACGACGTACAGTGAAAACATTAACGCTCCCAATCCAATGACCAAGATAAACAGACGATTTTTAACGTCAGGGAACTTGTTTCCCTTGATCAAAAGAAAAAGGTGTTAGAGGAAGAGGAGCCAAATGCTCTCGATTCTAGTGGCATCCGGAGGAAGAGGACCCAGGGGCGCTTAGTGATGAAACGCCTGGGTACGATCAAGAGAACACTACATGTCTAACCATACAAACCACAAGAAACTGCAGTACACTCATTTAAATCGCAGCACAAAATGCACTAACATTTGCTGGATCCACAATCTCTGAATCTTTGCAGTACCAAATACCTAACCATACAAACCACACAAAATTTGCGAAGTTCAGAAGGGATTTACCACTTCTTGGCGCAGGAGACTCCTCCTGGAGCGTAGAGGGCGCAGGCGCAGGGGAGCCTGGAGAGCAGGGAGAGGGAGGGAGGGAAGGGGGCGACCCCCAGAGCGGAGGGAGGGAGGGAGGGCGGCGGTGCAGTACCAGGAGGGAGGGCGGGCGGGTGGCGGCGCGCCTGGCTTGGAGGAACGAGGAACGACAAAGGAGAGGGAGTCGGGCGGGCGTCCTGGCTTGGAAAGGCTCCTTCTGAGTGCCGAAATTTGGCCCTTGGGCCATGTCTGGGCCGTCGGGTAAAGAGGGCAAGGTGGGCTAGTATTTTTTTTTTGGCTGAGCTGAAAGTAAGAAGGAGAGATTGGCCGCTCTGTTAAGTTGTGTTTTTTTTATTTTTTTATCTTTGTCTATATATTATTAAATTACGCAACCTTTTTACCAAAATTTTTGGTTTGGTTCAATGTCATTGGTGGGTGGACCTGAAGCGTATATAATAAGAATCAAATAACTATATTGCATTTGTATTGTAACCTAAGCGGACTCGAATATAATGAGAGTGTGAAAATACAATAAAATTCCTGTCGAAGAAAAATCTATCAAAAAAAACTTAATCTATACGAAACTTTCAGCCGTAGCAACGTACATACATATTGGCTAGTAATACATATACATATACGTATTCAACTTAACGTTTAGGAGGAACGGACGTACGTGAACGTTTAGGGTAGGGGCCACCCAAGCTAGAAAAAGGCAATGCTAATGTGAGGGCCATTATCTTCATTTTGTGTTTTTTTTCTGTGAACAATGGCATTGGGTGGCCTTGACCCGTGCATGTATGCGTTGACCAACGCATCAGCAGCCAGGCATCCACTAACTCGCCCCGCCTTGAGCTTGTGACACCTGGCAGAATGCATATACGCATATCCCTCCTGATCGTGGCTGCCACGTAATGCGCACCGTAGTGATGAGTTGACGACGGCGTGGTTAGGACGGAGTGCCGGGGAAAGCAGCAGCATCCTCGAATGGATTAGTTACGTGCGTTGATCGTGTGATTTGATCTCTCATGATTGAGATGAGGAAGTTGCTCCTGAAGAAGTTAAATCTCTCGTTGCATTCGACTACTTTGTGCATTATCGGCTAAACAGGGTGTAAAGATAGGAAACCAGCAGAATCAAAATTAACTTTTGACAGTACTCAGGTAACTATGATCATCATTAACTATGATAATAATCACATCGAAACGATCTTAGCTTGGAGAATGAACAACCATGATTATTTTCTATGTTTTTTTTTCTGACGGTACCTGAAATGTAATATCAAGATATACTAAAAGTTGATACTTAGGTACTGGGGTCTTGATACCATTACAAGGACGCCGATATAGGGTATTTTGTACTGTTTCTGACCATATGCTCTAGATAGTGGTGTGTCATCATAGCTAGGACTATATTTCTATATCTCACCAATATTAAGTACCTCTTTCACCGGTGCCACACCATTTCGGTATAATTACATGAAGGCCACCGTTTAGTGAAAATGTTCAGAAGGGAAAAAAAAACACGCCGTCCATTTGCTAAAACTGAAAAAGATACACCTGAAAGGGAAACTAATGAAAAAGGTGGCAGCACGGGACCAAGTTGCCAAAAATGCACCAGCACAACTGGAGTATAAAATCACTGTTTGCATATAATGCATTTCTACACCATTGTGATGATACGACTACTCGATATATAATATGATTTATATAGTCAAACTGGTAAACTGGGTTACTTACGTAAAAATCATTAAATCATTAATTTGGGTTATGCTGCCCCTTGGAAGTTTGACTCACTTGGCAAGGGTGGTGCTAATATAATTCCAAATGCCCATATTTTGATAGTACTATTTTTAGCATATTTTACCAATATTATTGTCATGACATGATTATTTCGTTATCTCTGATTTTATATGTTGTACTCCCTCTTCATGTATATTAAACAATGGAGGTAGTACCTGCTTTCATCAGCGCCGCATCATTTTGACTAGTTTCACTAAAGCCACTACATACTTAGTGAAAATTGTTGAAAAATGTCGCTTGCTTTGCCAAAATGTTCATGACTCGTGAGAGTGCTATCCATCCGCTAAATTTGAAAGTTACACTTGAGAATGAAATGTGAAAAAATGTCGTAGGCTCAAACTCAACACGGGTCAGCACAAAATCATCGCTCGCATACAAATTTATGCTGCACATATTTTTCTGGCATACAAAAGAGTTGTTGTTGACTTGTTAATATCTATTTTCAAAAAATTTTCCCCAACAAACGCAAGCTAGCTTTTTTTTTTGCGATAATGATGCATCATATATTAAACGGAAAAAGATGGAATAATACACCCTTCTTTTGCAGAAAGGACCCCAAGAGATAGGAAAATTACAAGCAAGTCCCTACTGCTACTGTAGATCTTCCCTATCCGAGTCGGCAGTCGATCCCCATCTGCTCTCCAGATCACGCATACAAGCCGCACCCCTCCACCATCATCCCCTCGAACCGAAGGTCGGACTCCAAACATTGGTAAGCTGCAGCACATCCTCGATAGCGGCCCATCAGCTGTCGGACCATTCGATTCGGCCACGCCGCTCACCTCCACTTGCCCAGCGACTTGCATACACAGGTGAAGCAGCAGGAACGAGAAGAACGAACCGAGCTCCAAGAACAAAACGAGCAGAGACCATCCGAGGAAGCGGATGCCCCACAGGATCCTCTCCACTGGACCACGAACCAGCAGAAGGAAAATAGGCCGCAGCAGCTCCGGCGAAGCCCCAAGCAATCGAACTAAGTCGACCGACTGGAGCCACACCAAAACACCGGCAAAGAAGAGGTGCACTGACCTCAACAAAACCCGTCGGAGCAGCTCCTCCATCACCGCCGCTCCCGGATCCGAAGCACCGCCGTCACGGACGACGAGCTGAACCATTATTCTCCGTCGGAGTCGCGCCGTCACCGCCGCCACTCCCGGATACATAGCTCCGACGCCGTAACAGGCGACGAGCACCCTAACTATGCCTAGATCTAAACCTATCTAGACTAGTATGCACACCGGCAGTCGATTCCCCCCTCCCCTTCTTCTCCCTGCGCCGGAAAGGGCGCCGGAGAAGGAGGGGAGGGAACGGAATCGGCCCCGGACTCGGTTTCGCCTCCCTGTCGCCGCTCTCTCCTGTAGCACCTAGAAGGAACGGGAAAGAGAGCGCTTACCTTGTCGTTGGTGCCGGGCCAGCAGAAACTCTCAACGCAAGCAGAAATGGTTAATGTGTCAAGACTGCAGGCATTCTAAAACTGTATCCATTTTTCAAGTGACGATAATGGTCACGAGTGTCAATCTTGTACTCCCTCCATTTCTATATATATATATTGTTGAAAACAATTTCATCAGGTAAAAGAATAAACTATTTAAACTGTCGTAAGCGTGATATATTCAAGAATCTAATTATGTAAGTTTGAAAAATTGTTTATTCACAAATCTTTTCCTAGAGCAAATTGTTTAATTAGTTGATGCCATTTGCCCATTTCTCGCCCTTTCTAGGGTCACGCTTATTTTGTTTGGTCAAACATATACCAAAACGCCTCTCTCCGAAAAAGACCACGCCATAAAGGCTCGTCCCTCCTCCCGCTGTTGCCCGTCTCCGACGACTGACTACTCTCCCCCCCTCCATTTTTGGTCCCCAAAATTCCAGAGCCTGAGAGCAGCAGCGACGAAGAAAGCCAAGCCGAGCCTCGCCTTCCTCGCCCCCGCTTCCCCACCCGCCTTCCTGGTGCCGCTCGCCGATCGGAGCCCGCGATTCCGGCGTGAGGGCTCGGCTTCGGGGAGGGGAGGGATGAAATCGCCATTGCGCAGGTTCCGGGGCTTCGGCCACCACCACAGGGAGCGGAAGGACCACGCTCCGCCGCCCGCCAAGCTCGACGAGCTCGTCCATGCCGCCCAGGTATCGGCCTCCGCCCGATTTTTCCCCTCTCCTGATCCTCCCCTCGGCCGTGGCGCGCTGTCGGGGCGCGATTGCGCGCCAAAAAGGGATCGCGTGGCCTCGTCGAGGAGCCGCGATTCTGCCGCGTGCGCTGGGTTTCGCGGCCCGTGTTGACCGCGGTGACTCTGTTCCTGGGTCGCAGTGATTGTCTGGAACCGAATGATCTCTGCTCCTCTCTCATACGCCGTACCGTTGTTATTTTGCCATATTCCTTTTTTTAACCGTCTATGTGAACTAAACTGTGGAAAATCTTCTCAGTAAATTGTTGATTCAAATTCGTTAATCAGCGAAATGTCTGGATTCGATTGCTTTTATGTGTTATGTTGTGGTCATTAGAGTTCAGAAGCATTTGGTATTTCGTGCCTTGTTTCGTGCTGGTCAAAGTCCACGTCTCGAAGCTTGGTGCTATTAGAACTGGTCTCGCAGTCAGCAATTCAAAGTCGTTATGACAGTAACAGATTCTTTGTTTAACCTGGCGTTGGCTGCTGGGCGTTCATATATTCAACATCAGTGACGAAACACGTTTTCAAAATCCATGAGAGCTCAGTCATCTTGGCATATTCCATCTCATAGACAATGTTTACAGTTCCTGCCCTGCTGATGCTATGTGCATCTTAGCGAAGACATGATGATCAAAGCTGTTCAGATATGGGCGTCAGGCTGATTTAGAGGAATGGATTGAAGTTTTCGAAACCATATATGATAAAAGTTTGAACCGACTACTGGTTGAGGATTTGGTTCATGGTTAGAGTTGTACACCAATCTGTTGGATTAGAATTCATTGTGTTGTTTGAAAGTTTGGACGAAATCACAAGCCCGTCACTTTCATGCGAATGATATTAAAAAAAGAAAAGAGAAGGATATGATATAATATGAGGGTTTGGTTTTGTTCATTCCAATTCTTATTGCTACAACCACCCTTTTTAATAGGAAAACATAAAGCCCTCACTGCGGGCTGTGCTACAACTACCATTTAGTGCAAGTAAGAATTTTGTAACCCACCTTTAGTGCAACTTTGCAGGAAATGGATGAAATGAGGAACTGCTATGATAGCTTGCTTTCAGCTGCAGCTGCGACAACAAATAGTGTATATGGTATGATGTTTTAACTTTTGAATGAAACAACACCGCCTCAATTTCGACAGCCAGGTATATTGTTTTGCGTAGTGTTCTTATAATTACATGCGATCCATTTATGCAGAGTTTGCAGAAGCCATGGAGGAAATGGGAACTTGCTTGCTTGAAAAAGCTGCATTGAATTACGATGATGACGAAAGTGGTGAGTAATTGTCTGAATATTAGACACGTATGGTCAGAAATTATTCTTGGGAGTGCCTTTTAGAAAAATCATTTTTTGTACTTTAGAGCCCGCTGTGTATTTCTCAAAATGTTCAGTTTATCGCCCCCCAAAAAATGTGCTTGTCTATCCCGCTAAAGTATGTTTTTTCTCCACTGAACCTCCACAAGTTCTAAAATGGGTCATCTTGTCCCTATAGCAGTTTTGCCATCCTAGAGTCCACACTATCGCTTGTTAGTTGCTTGGAGAATTATCAAATCCTTCATATAAAACTTTTGCTACTATGCTACTTTTCTTCTAGCTTTAAGTGAACATAGAAAACAAAATGTTATGTTTTTTTCCGACTGAGCTAGTTCTTTATTTCAAAGTGTTTGGTCTTCTTTTCTTTATTCATTTATTTTTACCTGCAGGCAGAGTTCTGATGATGCTAGGGAAGGCTCAGTTTGAACTGCAGAAGTTTGTGGATAGCTATGTAAATTCTTTTGACACCATTGCAAAATTGTATCACAACATACTTTTTCAAATCCATCGTACTGTTTAATATATTCTTTATTCTTTCGACTTTGTTTTGGCTGACATTCTAACTAGTGTTTTCCCTTTCTTAATAGCGTACAAATATTATAAATACAATCACAAACCCATCGGAGTCACTTCTGAAGGAGCTACAAGTTGTAGAGGTTTGATCTCCTAGATATATGCTTCTGTTAACTTCATTCAATTGTAAATTTTCACCTTCAAATATTGTGATCTTGCTAATTATTGTCCATAGTGCATTTCTCATCATTTCCAATAAAAGTCAGACATAGTTCCTTATACTTTACGTGATCATGTCACATACAGTCCTTACATTTCTTTCGTACTGATGCAGGAAATGAAAGATCAATGTGATCAGAAAAGGTACAAATTTACTTGAATGTCATCTTATTCATTTCATGGCATGTGCTTTTTCTCCTAATGTTTTCCCCCTCAGAGTGGAATATGAAGGTATGCGAGCAGTCTATAAAGATAAAGGGCGATCAAGGCACTCCAAATCCGAATCATTCTCCACCGAACAACTGCAAGCTTCATTTCTTGAGTACCAAGAGGAGGCAGCATTGTTTATATTTCGTTTGAAGTCGCTAAAGCAAGGTCAATTTCTAAGCATTTTAACCCAGGCTGCTCGCCACCATGCTGCTCAGGTAGTTTAACTTGTCCTCATAGAATTACAACTAACGATGATGCACATGAAGTGGCAATACTACAACTATCTTACCACTGGTTGTGGTTGGACTTTCAGATCAGTTTTTTCAGGAGAGGGCTGAAGCATCTGGAGGCTCTAGAACCTTATGTCAAAGCAGTTGCTGAGAAGCAGCATATTGACTACCACTTCAGTGGACTGGATGATGACAGTGATATTGATGATTACAGCTCTTACCAGGATAACCATAGCGACGGTAGTGAGTTAAGTTTTGACTATGGGATAAATGATAGGGACAAAGACTTTCCCTCGTCCACAAGTCCAATGGATGTAAGTTTTAATCCAATTGATCAATTCAATCGATTTATGTACCTATGTTTCAGTTTTTAACCATTGCCTTTTATCTGTTCTTAATGTTACTGTGTTAGATCATTCCCTCAGCATCTCAGTATACAAGAACCTTTTTTTATCGAAAAACGCAGGAGAGCTGCGCATCATTATATTAAGAAGATGAAAAAAAGGGAAGAGATCCCAGTCAACACAAAACACTCACAAAACACACCCAAACACACGCCAACACACACAAACAGCTTGTACCAAAAGTAATTACTTAACCTAACCACTACCACAACACCTTGTAATAATTACTTTTGTTTTCAATCTTTTGTGGTCAGTTATCTTTCTTCAGTTCAAAGAAAAACTTGGTTTGGTTAGGTAGTGGTTAGAACACCCACGCAGAAAGTTCAGAGGGTAGATAGTCCTTGTACCAAATACAATAACTCTGGGCTTTGGATGAGGTGACTGTGTTTGTACATTTGTTATGCGTCCAACATGGTGGCACTGGATTGCGTTGAAATTTTGACTTTTGGAATTACATGATCACGAAAGTGTGTTTGTTAACGTACGGAGAACTAAACAATATTTTTATGCTGCAGTTCAGATTATGTATCTATTTGAAACATGTATCTCAGCTGGAATTTTCAATTTAATGTCTCAATTAAAGCATGTGAAAATGCCTGCTTTTTATTTTTTTTGCTACTGTTCACGGTTTCATCTCTAGCCTGCCTAAACTTGCTTTATTGTTGTTTGTTGTTGTTGAAAGTGCTTGTTTATCTCCTCCTTTTCTTACCCTCCTAAAACTTCGATACATTTATTTGTTTCTGGTTATAGTTGGATCAAGCTCAACCAACGAGTTCCCCAAGACCTATGAAGGAACTTGAGCAGGTAATCTTCAGCTCGCAAATTATGTGCTGTACATTTTCCTGGTATAGTTCTTGATAAATGAGTTTATTCTTGTTCATAGTGACATGAGTTCTCTAGGGTGACAGTATCAAAATAATGGCTGAATTTATGTTGTGCTCTACTCTAATGTGTCTTCTAATGCCTTTTTGGGTAATAAGATATACATGTGTTTGGGCTTCAAAACTTTTGTTGAACTAAAATTCAGTCACTAAGGTCGCACTTAGTGCTGTCTAAATCATAGGTCCCAGATTTAGATGTCAAATAAAACAGAATAAGATTAGCCTAATGAAGACAACTGAAAATGCCCATACTTTCTTTGGCATAATATCATTTCTGATGGATCACATTAATATAAAAATCCTTGCTATGTTAAGTTTTAAATAACATGTGATAATTATACCCAGAAATTTAAATGTCGGCACCTTATAGGTTGAGTCCTTGTTGATATTTCATGCCTCAGTTGACAGTTCTTCTGTCATTTATGTCTGGATGGCACTGCATCTTGAGTCATATAATTCTTTGAGCTAACAAATGTTTGTACAGGAAAATGCTGAAGAAATAAAGGCGACTTTCGTTGTTCCTCATGTGAAGCCTGATACTGATATTATTACCCAATCGGCACCCATTTTTGCCGAGAATGTGCCTGATTCATCTATGAGGTTTCGGAAAATGAACCTGTCAAAAAGAATTGTTCATTCCTACAAACTCCCGACACCGGCCGATGAAAAGAACCCCGCTTCAGTAGTCACCAACACATCACCTCATTCAGATCCACCTGCAAGTAAATCTTATGTGACAGGAAATTTGTGGCACTCCTCTCCACTGGTGAAAGATTTTAAGCCGAGTTCCATATACAGCGGACCTGTTAAGATGCCATCGAATAATGAGGGGATATCAGCACCACTAGTTTATTCCTACTCCACTTCAGATTTTAAGAAAATGAAGAGGGAAACCAGGGAAACCTTTTCTGGTCCAATTCCGAGCAAAACAGGATCGAGCAATCCCTTGTTTTCTGCAACTGATCGCAGACAGTCAATGAACTATCCTTCTCGTGTGTTGTCAACAAAATCACATGGCCCAGGTTGGCAGTCATCTTTGCCTCCAAAAGTTACTCCTAGGGTCACTTCACTCCCAACAACACCACCCAAAATAAGTGAGCTGCATGAACTGCCCAGGCCTCCGGGGAATGTAGGCAGTATCCATCCTGGTTTGGTTGGATATTCTGGTCCTTTGGTTTCAAGGCGGCAGATGCCTAATGCACCAACCCGTGTCTCACTGCCATCACATAAAGCATCACCACTTCCACGGCCACCTGCTGCCATGACTCGCAGTTATTCAATACCTTCAAATAGTCAACGAACTCCTATTATTACTGTGAATAAATTGTTGGAGTCTAGGCATAGCAGGGAGAGCAGTGAAGTATCCTCACCCCCACTAACCCCTATATCACTGGCAGATGTTTCCCGCAGATCAACAGCAGAAATAACTGTAGACAACGAAAGGACGAAGGGTAAGTTTTTACTACTGTATAATTGGTTTTCATCACAAAATTTTCTATAAACACGATCATGTCCAGAATTCCATCATATAGTCTTCCCATTTTGATAATGACAGGCTTCTCCTGAAACAATGTATGATCAGTTATATACAAGGGTTTTCATGATTAACTTTAAGTTTGGTATCCCAATGTGTTATTTACTTGGAGAAATGATAACCCTTTAAGTTTTCCTGGCTATAAATAATGCTTGTAGTAATTATGTAGAATTTACAACCACTCTGGCTGCGAGAGTCAGTATCTCCAAGATTATTTATTAGTCAAAACACTCAAACTAAGTTAAAATTTCTGAGTGATTATATACTTTATTCTGGGAATTTCTGATGAATAATTTCATGCATTCTTTGAAATATCAGTGCTTCTCAACGGCTTCATTCCGTTATTGACTATATCTAAACATTTCTATAAGCACTTGAATAAACTCCAATTCACTCTTTATTATGAGAAGCTTCCAACATTCATGCATATTCAACATTGATTGTATAAATGTAACAAATGATTTCTGATTTGATATCTGACTTATTTTCTCTCCTGTCTTTGCAGAATCTTTGTGAGAGTTTGCAAGACAGAACCTTTTAATGATCTTAGGAAATTTTGAATGTAAGTAGTTGTGGATTATAGGATTCCCTCTATTATATTTTATGTTTCTTACCGTGAAGAAAAAAATGTAAATAAAAATAGCATGGTTTAATATCCTTTGTTACTTGTACGCTTGTCTGAACTATTTCTTGGATGTAGTTAGTATGGCCAAAGGTTCTTTTGGCCAGATAACCTGGCAGCAGAGGGCTGACGTCATGCCTCGACTGCTCTACGCTTGTTGAAGACAGAGGTAGAGATGGATAGATTAATCTTGCTTGCCTTTCCCAGGTACAATCGATGGCCTTATATATTGGCCTGATTACATGGGCTTCTTCCGCAATCCTACAACTCCTAAGAAAACCGAACTAATCAAACTCCTATTCGTAACAACTATAATTCTCTTAATGAAACCAAACTGCTATCTTAAAAAACCAAATCTCCTAAAACCAAACTATCTCTTAACTAACTGAATATCCCAAGGGCCTAGCCACTTTGGTTTGCTTCTATTGCCGCTGAAGGAGCCCTGTTACTCTTACGTCTGCGATGATAGGTCTTGGCCCACATAACAGTAGTGTATTCATTTACCACCACTAACAGGTGAACACTTATCTGAGCTATCTATCGGTAGTGTATTTACCTCAAGAAATGTTCACCTGATGAGTAGTGTTTGATCTTCCCATCTCACGCACTGTAGTATCATATGACCCTTGTTGAGGATGCTTGCAATGACTGCTGTTGTCGGAAAGGAAAGCGCGGTTGTGCATAGTGAAAGAGAAGCCAATTTGGCTCCTAGTATCAAATCTGGGGCTTCTAGTTGAGTTGGGTTTTCAGCAAATTAGCCCTTGGCCTGAACATGCTGACATGCAGTAACCAAGGGTATTTTGGTCACAAGCAGGGGAGATTTGAATCCCCAGGGCGAGGTGCAATGTCGGTTTGACCCTTGAAAGAAGCATCGGTGAAGTAAGAACGGTAGCCGTAGTCTAACCATTGACGATCCGTGTGGGTTCTCAATTATTTCCTTGACCTGAAAGGCATGATAGTCCATACTGAGCTTTTGAATCCCTTTTGTTATGGTGAATAACCGAAAAACGAAGTGGCCAAATTAAACCTCATGAACGGGAGATTGCAACTCTTCTACCGAACTCTGCATATGGCTGGTTCCATATGGTTACATGCATAAAGTTGCCATTGAAGAGCATTTTGATCATGTAGTTATTTTGCGGTAATGCCAGGTCCAAGGTTTTGTGAGCCATTGTTGTTGCTTCTTCTCCAACATAAGTTAGGCCTTGCTTGGCATAGCTAGAGCTTTTAATGTTCACCCCAGATCAAACTCTAATTATTATAAAATATGAGATTGATAAACAACAACGATATGAACGACCTGCTAGCTTAGTGGGGCACCCAATTGTGGTGCCGTGGGACCGAAACGGGTGATCAGAGGGGGGGGGGGGGGGGGGGGTTTGAATGGAGCCTTTAAAAATTCTCCGATGAGAACAAGGCCTACGTCCCAAATTCGTCCAACGAACCTCTCTTCTAGAATTATCAAGCCCACATAGTTATTTGAGATGCTATTAGACCTAGGAACAATACTAGGAAATTTTAGAGACAAAGCGGAAGTAAACACGACAAATCAGGATGAGAAATCAGCACCTCTCAAAGGAAAACCGAAACATCTGGGTTACAAATCCGGAACTTCTGGGTTGATCAGGCAGCCAACAGTCTTGTCAAGAAAAATAGCAAAACTTGATCAAACGAGCTCCAAAAATCATGGCAACATGGTGAACCTTTCACTTGACCTTCACCGCATCCGCCGACCGCCACGTCGCATCCTGTGCTTGCACATCACGAGCCAAGAGACATCAAATTCACACGACGTTGTCAATCACTCATGACTTAGGGTTGACCACCATTGGTCCTCAGGTGCAAGCTGACTCAGGGCAAAAAGTTCGGTTGTTCAGCTAGGGAAGCTGCCTTTGGCTAATGTCGGCCTCCACAACCTTTTCTTAATCCTTGAAGGAACCGCACCGAAGGTCTATCTCCAGGGTTGAGTTTTTTTTTTAAAAAAACAAGTTACTCTGTTTGTCAGATTTATATGTTACAAAGAAAAGAAAGTTCGATCTCAAATTATTTCATATGTCCTTTCTTCATAAAATTCTTAAAACTTTGACACATTTTGTGAAGGTGATTTCCACCATTCTATCGAATGTGTGGTTTTCACTTGACATTTTCCCATTGGTTTATTTGCTGCTTCTTTAGCTTTGGTTGCGTTAGAAGTTCAATTATGTTTCCAAGCTTCTATTTATGATGTGTCAACCATGGTCATTTGAAAGCGATAACAAATTGCATCTTCCACATCAAACATGATTTTTTCCCAATATGAAACAGATACACAACATGCTAGTTTATGGTTTTGTCCTGTTTGGTTGGTAATTGGGGTCTTTATTAGTTCAAGTAATTTGCCTTTTCATTGTTGCGGACTCGAATGTTCTCAACTTTGTCATCATGCCCAAATAAAAAAAGTGGGTACCTTTGAAATTCCTGTGGAACATATGGTTCTTTATTGTTCTTGCAAAAATGTAGTTGTCCTCTCAAAATACCTTTTCCATATACATCAGTATCTGCCACTTAAGATATGTTTATTAGTTATTACTAAAAACAAGCATAGTATTAGTGCCAGAGGGCACAGCCCACAACACATATTGATGGGTTGTTTGGATCAAGAGTTTTAAAAACTAGATTTATGAAACTAGTTTTAAAACCTAACTAACCTAAAAATATGTTTGATTATCCAAGAAAAATTCATAATTTAAATCAGTTTTTTCCAACAATAAAATTATGAATTCTATGAAAATCTTCATGTGTTTCATAAATCTTGAAAACAACTAAAGTATCACAATGGCATTCTAAAAAATAACAACCTAGGCCCCCTTTGGAACGCATGATTCGTGAAGCATAGGAATAGGAAAAATACATGATTGAAATGGATATGCAATTGAAATCCTACGGGGATTCAAAACATAGGAAAGTTTCAAAACATGCGTTTGGATCCTACACAGGAAGAACACAGGATTCTTAAGACACAAAGGAAAGGAAACATGAGGTTGGACCTCATGCTTATTTTCCTCCAAAACTCACATGGAAGAGTCCATTCCATACTAATTTTGAAGGAATTCATAGGATTCAATCCTTTGTTCCAAAGGCTCTCAATGGAAAATTTTCTATCGGATTTGAATCCTCCAAAATTCCTATACATTTCTTCCATTCAGGGGGCCTTAAACTTCATATGGCTAAAACACACTAAATTGTAATTTTTTAAAAGATAAAACACTTCATTTCCTTTTCTTCGGATGCTATGCTTACGACACACAAAATGAGATCACAACCAATTTTCCTTTTGAAGAACCTTTTACCTTTGTTGATTGGTCCCACGGCCCATATCTCACATCCATTTAGTGCCTCATAATCGACCACACTTGCTGAATACAAATACGATACCCAACAGCTTCGGTGGAGCTATCCGGGAATACAAAAATAGAACCCACAACTTCAAAACAAATACATGTTCCTACAACAACATTTCAGAAAGAAAATAGGTACTGATCATAAAGGTTTGGAGATCCAGACCACCACTATATCTTTTGCATCATAATAGAAACGCCAGGGCTGAAATGGTGATAGCCATTGATTTTGTCATTCCTGGTGAACATCGTAAATATAGATGAACTAACACTCAGCAAAATTCTCAACCATTTCAATTCATTTATTTTAGGATTTAGTAGTTTCAAAGCTGTCCTCGCATGGTAGATTTATAAAAACCAATCTTTATTATGTTAGCAAATTTTCAGAAGAAACATGGTCCATATTTTCTAAGCATGGAGGTAAAGCATTCAATTAAACCATTCCCATCATCAAAAGTTCAGTGATTCCCCTTCCAAAGACTTCGGTTTCTGTCTCCTTTCCTACTGCAGGAATAAAACACTCTCCATTATGGATTGACACACAGAAAAGTAGTGAATCGAGAAGAAAATCATCAAAAAGTCAACTGACCCTCGCTAGGCTGATAAGGCCAAGATGCTCTTATAAAAGGAGGGAAAAGGTTGCAGAGAAGTGAGAAGTACTCCCTCTGTTCCAAATTGTAGGTCGTTTTGGCAAATGTAGATACATAGATTTTGCTATGCATCTAGATATACACAGGTCTATATACATAGCAAAATCTATACATCAAGATTTTCCAAAACGACCTATAATTTGAAACAGAGGGAGTACGTGCTAACACCTGGATGGTCACAAATCTTCAGTAGCAAGAAGCCAAGAACAACAGAATGAACCTTTGTCAGGAAGAATACAAATCAACATAATTGATACTTATTACCATGACACGTGAATTGCATTTCAGTGCGATCATGCATTAGCGAAGAAATTGATGCAACGATGTTTTTTTAATTCAAAGTAACTTTCTTGTGAGAGGTGATTCTTGTATGCTTAGACCTACCGTTCATCACCACCATGTGAGAGAACCTAACCCCAGTTTTAACAATAATGCAGGTCAAACTCAAATTGCAGGGAACAAATAACTTTAAAGGGTGGTGCATGACACTGACTGCTCGCAAAATACTTGGTGACTCAGGGAGATGAATTCCCTTCCAGTGATACTATCCAAAAAGAATATGGAGATTTGCCTTGGATTGCGCCAATCGTTTGCATATATGGAGTGGAGGGTGGCTGTACCAGGAGGGCTTTTTTGTTTTCTCATAATGGCAATGCAGAAAGCCTATTGGTGTTATTCTACAACTGATTGCCCTTTCATCTCTTTCGAAAATGTGCAAGGCCTGAAGCCGAAATCTCAGCCGCCACCGTGTAGATGAATATATTCTAGTACCAACGAATAATTGGTATCAACAATTGGTGATCAGTGTCTAGAAAGCTGTGGATGGGGTGAACCGATATGAGTTGAGTCAGCATTGGTGGGGCGGTCCGGTTCATCCTATGCATTCCCTTTTCCTGCTATAAATACCGAGCCATCAAAGTGGCTACCTCGCAGATCAGTGGTAGGACGAAGGAAGAAGAGGGGTCTTTCATGAGGGCTGGAGCCTGCCTCTGGTAGCCAAGGATGACTTGCCTACATGGCCTTGTTAGTTCCGGTTGGATAGCCGGTTCAGCTAGGTCTGTGGGCGGTCACCTTGGCTAGTCTGAGTGGCTTTTGCCTGTCATGGAAGGCCTCTTCTTCTATGTTACTCATGATATATATCGCCTGGTGCTTCATTATATTTGCTTTGTCAGGTATGGCAGTTCAATGGCGATTCTGAGTTTCTGATTCATACATAATGTAATGGGTAATGTTAATACTACTATATTCAAATGTCCTGCTATGTATGCCTGATTGCAGATTGTTCAGAAATACATAATGTGTGGATTTAATTAGTTGCAAAGCTATAGAATCTCCAAGTCTTGTAAATGAGCATTGATCAGCGGCTGTAGAGTACTCTCAAATTGTGGCAGCAGGCACTCTCAGCCAGACAACATGGATAAGGAAGGACGAACCCGATCCGCATGCACGTACACAGCGTAGTACTCCCTCCATTCATCTATCCAAGGCTCATAGTTTTGGACTCAAAGACCAAGGAAGGAGATTTGGGCTCACGTTGCCATTTACTTCTCCTCGTTAAACAGCATAGGCATCATTAATCCGTCCTTTCGGTTCCACGCGCGCTGATCTTCTGCGATTAAGGAAAAACCGATTCTGCGCGCTCTCTGGAAATGCCCGCGCCTCCGCAAAACTGATCGCCCCCCATGGCACCAAAACCCGCGGCAAAAAACAGTGCAAAACCCTCCCCAAAAGTTCGCGGCGGCATCAAATTCGCCAAAACCCTTTGTCAATCCAGATCAAAAGCGAAATTAGCTGCCAAAACGAAATTTCAGATTCCAATTTTTCCATGGGCGCGTCTTCCTTCTTCGCCTTTTTCCCGACCCCCGCCCTCACTGCTCCAAAATCCGTCCTCTATATAAAGCCGCAGAGATGAACAAGAACACCATTAGTCTTTCTACTACCTGCAGAGAATAATGCTAGACCTAAATCTCGATCCTCCCTTTGATTGGGACGAAATTGGTGAGTAGGAGGGTCCGGCTCATGAACTCGACTATGACATGGTATGCGATGAACTCCTCTGGTATCTCCACACTGATGAACTCCTCCTGCCGGTGGACTCCGCGCCCTCCTTGGTAGTCCTCACTGATGGAGTTAGTAGATGGCTTGATGGGAAGGAAAGAAGGAAGAAGGAAAGGATGAGCCTGTCAACCCCGTTACGAAGCGGCCGTATAAAAAAGAGAAGGGAGCGTGCGATGCCGCAACGGATCCGATCGGTGATGCGCGCGTGCGAGAGACGAGGCACGAGTAACTGCGCGCGCGAGAGACGAAGCGCTAACCCAATTAATCACTGGTGCAAAACCAAAATAGGCCTTAGATAGATGAATTTTTCTAGTTTTCAAATAGGCCTTGGGTAGATGAATGGAGGGAGTACTAGCTATGAGCACGATACACTCTGATGGAAAAATGAAGAACAACACACACACACACACAGAGAGAAATCACTTGGAAGTAGAGCTAATAAACTCAACAACGCATACAGCTGGAATAGCATACACGGTAAAGTATTATCGACGAGCACCACAAATGTACATGCCCTGCAGCTATATTATACGCTGTGAACTCCACTGCACCGGCGACGAGCATAGGAAATTAGGAATGGCCACAAGGGCAGCTATAGCCTTTACGGTATTTTGTTTGATGATTGGAGTGATTAATTCTGATCCATCACCTTCTGATTCATCACATTTTTGTTTCGTTTAGAGAATTGATGAATATATAAGAAACGGTAAGCATATATAAGAACTTGGATGTGTAGGTGTTGACGTGGAAACGGACCACTTTTGATCGCTAACAGTAGTGTTATGATACGGAGAAAGTGTCAGGAAATTAATCAGAACTTACTCCTAGTGGTGATAAGATGTCCTCCTGTTTTGGAAGAACATGGTAAAGCTCAGAATTGAATGCCCAATTCTGTTATAAAAGATGCATGGATAACACAATGGTAATGGTGGTAGTAGTAGTATTCACGAAACCTTAGGTTTTATGGTCCAAGTCTCATAAAAAACCCGTTTAATTTATTTGGCAAGTGCCACTTAAACACATACTCATTTAGCCTTCAAATTTTATCCCACAAAAAGTTTTCGTTTAGATTGTAGTAAAATTCAACTAATTAAAGTAATATCAAATATCAAGAAATAATTGTATAGAGAAGGGCATAGAGCCAATCAAATGCTTAAGTAGATGTTACTTTTTAAATTTTAATGCATTTCTATTTATTGAGGATCTAGGGAACCAAATAAACAGTGCGGTCTTCAATCACAACTGTTATAGTTAATTAGGGGTAACATGGTCATTTTCCGCTACTAGTAATATATCTGAAATTTTCTAAATAAACCGTATTTGTGGGACGGAAGGAGTATGCATTTATTGGTTTCACAAAAGGCCACCCTCAATCAAATAACCATAGTGATCCGGTATTTGAGGCCCATTTGTACGAAGACATGACCTTACTTTCTAAGCCGTCCAGCGTGGATGGGAGAGCACACATAGATCAGTTTAGCATGACCATATTTAATTACATACTCCCTCTGTTTCAAATTGTAGGCTGTTTTGGTAAATCTAGATGTATAATTTTTGCTATGAATTTAAACATAATGATTATCTAGATGGATAGCAAAATTTATGTATCTAGATTTGCCAAAACGACCTACATTTTGGAATGGAGGGACTAGGTAATTCCAATCGAATACTGTTTTGTCGTTACTGTTTGTGTTCCTACTGTATGTAAACTTAAGCACTCAATCCCCTTCGTGTTTGCTCTGAACAGCTACTTGAAGCCGATTGTTGTGTTGGTATTACTATCTGTGCTCCTACTGCATATGCAACCATGACATGGCGTTGCTAATTGCTTTTCCTATTTGCCCCCCTCTATTCCTGTGCCATTCTGCATAGTAGATAATTGAATAATTTGATCAAATTTGCTTGGCTCCCGGTTCTTATTTATACGTTGTATCATCTTGAGGGTTTGTGCGCCTTTGAACTATTATGTTTACTCCTCATGTCATCTACTATGTGTAACATATGCAAGTGCTTTGTCAAATATTTGGAATGTTGATAGAATTCATCTCAATTAATGGCATGAATTGTCTTATGGGAAGAATTTCTATCGTTCTTGATGGTTTGCATTGCCAAAGGGGGACAAAGCAGTCACACAACACTATGTCATAAAAAAAGAGTCAATACACACGGTTAAACAAGAAGTTAACGGACCGGTGACCATGTGCAAATGGTGAAGATATTAAATGGTTTACAGCCCGTAGCGTGCAGAAGATGGTCAGTGCCTACATCTGCCTTAAAAAAAATCATAAACCGTTTGAATACATGAAAATCATCATTAGAGGTGGATGCTTAACCAAATCTTACTAGATTGTGTGCATGTAATTAAAGATCGCGTGGTTATTTCAAGAACAGTTTGTATTGCATTTGATAATAGATGAAGTGCCATAAAAACTGTCTGTCGTAAGCGTTAATATATAGTTCATACACTTGGATAGATAATTTCAGACCATTGTGCATGAAAATTGGTAGCAAAATTATAATACATATAGTTCTTTTAGTTAGTTGGATATACCATATCATTTGCATTATTATGATATAATCACTCACCAATTCATCACCACTTTTTTGGAGAAAAAAATTATCACTACTTAACTAATAACAATAACACAATGGCCTCATACTATCAACTTGTGGTAAAGAATGGCAATTAACAGAAAACAAATGTAGCAGAATGATGATTTTGATTTTCCACCGAGCCATTGTGGTGACACCACATCCAAGACCCAACAAGGGGTCTCCATGAGACCATGACAGAAACTTTCTTGTGTTCTAACCGTGCACATTATCGAAAAAGATGTTCATGGAAATTACTACAACATCCATCACAATTCACAATACTACATGGCTCCAACATGCATCTAATCTACTCCTACACATTTTTTTTAGCTAATAGGAGTAGTACATCGGTACTGGCGGCAACCTAGCATCACGCTACGGCTAGCAGATCGTAGCCCTGTGCCGGCCGAGTCCACCGGCGGGAGCAGAAGGGCAAGAAGCCCCGAAGCCTCCTCCAGCTCCCGCGGCGCATGGAGTCACCGTACGCCGTCACCTCGCGCTCCAGCCGCTCCCGCGTCTCGGCGTCCGCGGCGAAGGCGTCGAGGGCGCCCAGGAGCACGGCGCGGGCGCGGCCGGGGCACCCCAGGCGCAGCTCCGCCTTGGCGTGCACGGCCGGGTCGCGCGGGCACGCCGCCACGGCGCGCTCCCCGACGCCCCGCGCGCTGGCGGCGCCGCCGCGGCTGAGCTCGAAGCCGATGTAGTGGCACCAGAAGCCGCCCTCGTCCTGGCCTCGCGTCTCTTCGTCCTCGCTCTGGCTCCCGCCGCCCTCGCGCTTCTTGCGATACCAGCAGCGCCAGCCCTCGAAGAGCTCCCTGATGCCGGCGGCGTCGCTGCCGGCCTGCTCCTCCATGCTGATCCAGGCGCGGTAGATGGTGGGGTGGTGCACGTTGCGGCAGTCGAGCGCGTCGCGGAGGAGCGCGCGCGCCTCCCCCAGGCCGCCGCCGCTCCGGAACGTCTCGAGCGCCAGCTTGCACCGGCGCACGGCGATGCTGCGGCCCGGGGTGGTGGCGTCCAGCAGCTCCCTGGCGCGCCGCCGCCGGTCGCACTCCTCGTCCACCCGTTCGCTCGCCGCCATCGCTCTCTCGGCGAGATCGAGCTCGCCGCGGATCGGCGCGCTCGGCTGTCGGCTCTCGGCGGAGGGAGAGATGAGGAGGGAGACGCGGAGGAGAGATGCGGCCACGGAGTTAAATTGCCACACCGCTCCGTCTCCGATTCAATTCTGTTGCGGAAGCGCGTGCATGCCCAAGTTGTTTGTTTCCTTGCCGATGTCGATTCACGACCTCCCACTGTTCCGCGCAATTCGCGCCGTATCGGAAGGACAACGTGCTGTGTGGGGAAAAAAAAATCCATCCCGTGCCCCAGTTAATCTCTATCTTACTATTTCTAAAGCAAGGATTGATTTCTTACTCCGTCAATCGGAACTCTAATTGGAATCTAATTGGAATAGAACAAATCAATCGAAATACTAATCGAAACCATACAAATCAATCGGAACTCCAATCAGAACTAAACAGTACAAAATTGATTATCTCGTATAGATCCAAATAAAACTTATATTATCCGTAGCAACGCACGGGTACGATGCTAGTTAAATTCTAAATTAATTATCCCATGTATCGTAAATGCATCGATGACATATGAAAAATTATATTTTTTCTCGGTGGCATGTAAGAAAACTTTTCATAAAAAATGGTGACGCATCAGTTTGAATCTGTTCATGTTGCTTCACCGAGTAGAATTAGCGATCCCTCGCAAAAAAAAAGAGAGTAGAATTAGCGATCAAGTTTTAGAAAGTAATTATGATGCGAAATATTAAAAGGGTGATGTTTGAACTAAGTTGCAAGAATCGTCATAGAATTCATACAGTATGACAGATTTTTAGCAAACACACAGGTATTGTGGCTATATATCATTGCCAGCACCTATAGAAAAGTATCATATAATCAGTACAAATAACTAAATCTAGCAGGTGTAATTTTTGTAACAAATAATCACTTTTCAACAGTGATCCATAGCGAATGTGACTTTTCTTTTTGTGTGTGCAAAGTCCGAGTATCCCTCAATAATTTTTGCATAAACCACTTAGTTAACATGGTGAGCATACTATTCTAATCATGATTAATCACTCCACGATAGAACATTCGCTGCTTTCTATGTTATTTTTCTTAATGATGATGTTTCAATATTTTTTCAAAAGTGGTGATTTTTGTGCAACAAACTATTTTTTCCTGTTATAAAATAGCAAAATAGACATTCTGATCCTTCAACTTCACTCCGAGTATGAGTGGGCAATGGGGTAACCCGAAAAATTCGGGTTTTTCAAATTTCGGGTTTCAAAAACTAGAACCCAAAAATTCGGGTACCCGACATTTCGGGTTCGGGTTAACCCGTAGTACCTGATTTCTCTCCATCCACTCCACTCCATACGCCGGCACCCCGCTGCTCCCACTACCGCCGTCGCCGCCCGGCAGCCACCATGGCGGCCCCAACCCCGCCCCCTCCTCCTCCTCCAGTCCTCCTCCAGTCCTCCTCCTCCCACTCTGTCGGCATTGTGAGGACGGGGGTCCCCACCTCACCCGACAGAACAGAGGAGAAGCAGGCCAGCAGGCCCATCACGGGCGTCAAGGCCCGGCCCAGCACAGAGGTCGTTAGGAAGACGGGCTGACGGGCCGAGCAAGGGCATGGACGGCCTCACCAGTCAGGGCGGTTCCTTAGCTTATAAGGAACTACCTCCGGCTGGGATTTTTTACCACGCCGATGCGGTACAGAGCGGGGTCCACCACGATGCAGCTTCCCCGTAAAAACTCTATGATTATGGAGAGGCGTGCGATCAGACGGCGCCCAGACCCGTGCAAGGGGAGCCCCTCCCCCGGTCACGTCTTGTCAATCCAGCAGAAGCCGGCGCAGGCGGGGTCCACCGCTCGGTTCCCCTGAAGCATCGGGTGGGCCACCGGAAAGGCCCCGGGGTCTGGAGAAGACCTCGGGACGACCCGAGAGCATGCCCCGAGGACCTGGTAGGCCCCACAAGCATCCCAGGGTACCCCGGGAGGACCCCGAGAGCCAACCAGGCGGGGCTCGCAGGATAGGACGGCGTTAGAAAGGCGGCGCCACTTGCAGGGGGGGGGCTCCAACACAACGCTGCGTTCACACCCAATGGCGGTAAATTTAAGGCAGTAGAACTCCTACCTGGGCCAGGGGAGGGGCTATAAATAGGATATCAGGGCAACATATAAAGGGGGCCGAAAGTCCTACAACATATCGGTAACAAGCTCACTCGAGCAAGAGAACAGAACACACACACACACATAGGACGTTGGGTCTTACGCTTCTGAGCGACCCGAACCTGTCTAAACTCTTTATCCCACAGTTGAAACCTCGCTGCGTGTTACACCCCTGGCCGAATCTCTAAATGGGGGTTCCCACGAATCCCTGCTGGTGGTCCTCACCTGCCGTTAGCTGGCGCGCCAGGTAGGGGGTGTTGGCGCGCGAAGTCTTCATCTTCGACGAAGAACCTCCGATTGAAGCAATGGCGAGCCGCTCTGACCGTTCCGACGGCGAGAGCGGAGACGAACACGCCCCCCGCAGGGGGCTCTCTATGGCAAACGCGGACGCAGCAAGGCCAGCCCCGTCATCACCCGCGCACGACGGACGACAATCGGCGTCGTTCACCACGGCACCACCTCGTCTCGACGCTCCCAGATCCGCCTCTTGGGGCACCATGTCGGCCAATGTCCAGTACGCTCAACTACGAGCATAAGCCCAACAACGTGCGGTTCAGCAAGCATCTCGCGTCCCTGCTAGGGCCGACCGCGGCGCCGTTCCCCCCGGGGGAGCGCTAGTCGTAGCTCGAGCGCTCCTCACCCTCCAGTACGGGCGGAGCCCGGGACCCTCGAGGAACGTTGGCCCGGGAGCCTCGTGGGGAAGGCCTGCATCAATCCGGGGGCTCAGAGCTCTCGAGCGACGGATGGGGGCTCCTCTCGAGGAGGCCACCGGCGACCACCGCAGCCACCCACTCCAGTGGGGTCGGCCACGATCGGGATGGATGACTTGCATTCCCGGCTCCAGGAAATCAGGGCGAGCGAAGACGCCCGAACTACCCTCGAGCGCGCACGTGAGTGCCGCCGAGAGGCCAGGGAAGAACACGCTTCCTTTGGTTCCCCTGCCCGTGGCACACGCGGGCGGAGGGATTCGGTGGACAACAAATTTGGGCCCTACGGGGCCGGGTGCCGAGTGTTCACCACCGACTTGCGTCGGGTCGACTGACCCACCAAGTTCCGGCCGGATCTCCTAGAGAAGTACGATGGCACCATCGACCCGGAAGAGTTCCTTCAGATCTACACCTGGCCATTCAAGCTGCGGGTGGCGGCCCTCAGGTCATGGCCAACTACTTCCACGTCGCCCTCTAGGGCACGGCGAGGTCCTGGCAGATGAATCTTCCCCAAGAGTTGGTCGGCTCCTGGGGGGATTTGTGCGAGCAGTTCATCACCAACTTCTCCGGCTCGTTCAACCAACCAGGGACCAGGGGCGACCTGCTCGCCGTCAAGCAGCATAAGGGTGAATCACTGCGACAGTATATCCAGCGATTTAGCCAGGTGCGCAACACCATTCCGCGCATCGCACCCTCGGCCGTCATTATGGCGTTCACTGAGGGCGTGACCAACAAGCGCCTCATGGGCAAGCTCGAGACGCATAACGTCGAGACTGTCTCCGAGCTGTTCGCGTTGGCAGACAAGTGCACCCGGGAAGCCGAGGCGTAGCAATGTTCTGAGCACCGCGGCGCCCCGAACGAGCCTGCCAAGCCGGAGCACACCCGGTCCGGTCGGCCCAACAACAAGAAGAACAAGTGGAAGGCCGCCACCGTCCTGGCGGCGGCGGAGGGCCGCAATAAGCAACAGCCCGACCGGGTTCCCGGGGAAGGCGCTCCTAGGTCCGGCGGGGAATTCCAGAAGCTGGCAAGTGGTGCGAGATCCAGTGAACAGACCGGCACGACCTCACCGAGTGCCGGTTGGTCAAGGGACTCGCCGAAGATCACCGGAAAGAGCACGGTAATCGTCGCCCTGATAGATACGGTGCTCCTGAGGAAGCCGACCTTGGGTTCGAAGAGCCACGACAAGCCGTCGCCACCATCTTCAGAGGCATGACTGCGCCACCATCCCGGAGGAGAGCCAAGCTCCTATGGAGGGAAGTTTGCGCTGTCTCCCCAGCGCCGGAGAGCTCCCGGCTCATGAAGTGGTTGGGTACACCCATCACCTTCGACCGGAATGACCACCCCGATAATACGGCAGGGGTCAGGTTAGTGCCAGTGGTAGTAACCCCCACCATCTGCAACATCGGAGTGGCTAGGGTCCTCGTCGATGGAGGGGCGGGTTTGAACCTCCTTTGCCCCGAGGTCTTCCACAAGATGCAGATCGGGGAGCGCAAGTTGCAGCCGTCGAAGCCTTTTTACGGCGTCATCGAGGGCAAAACCATCCCCTTGGGGCAAATCGAGCTGTCGGTCACGTTCGGGGAACGGAGCAACTTCCGTACCGAGAACGTGGTCTTCGATGTGGCGCACTGCGACCTCCCCTACAACGCCATCCTTGTCCGCCCCGCACTGGCCAAATTTATGGCGGCCGTCCACTACGCCTACGTTACCCTAAAGATCCCGGGGCCCTCTGGAGTCATCACCGTCAAGGCAGACGTCCAGGGGGGCGTCTATTGTGTCGAGAAGCTGTGCGACTCCGTGGCGGCGGCATCCCTCGACGATGACGAATGCCCCGACACGGTGGCATCCCCGCCGGTGAAGCAGCGGCTCTCCCCTGACGACGCAGCCCTCACCAAGGAGGTCTGCCTGGGAGGAGCCCCTTCGCGGGTAGTCACGATAGGGGCCCAATTGCGTGAAAAATAGGAAAGCGTGCTCATCACCTTCCTCCAGGCCAATGTCGACGTGTTCGCGTGGAAACCGTCCGACGTGCCTGGGGTCCCCAGGGAGGTGATTGAGCACCGCCTGGCCGTGCACCCCGACGCACGGCCCGTCCAGCAGAAGATCCGGCGACAGGTTCCGGAGAGGCAAGATTTCATCCGCGGACAAGTGCGGAAGATGTTGGATGCGAGATTCATTCGGGATGTCTTCCACCCCGAGTGGTTGGCCAACTCGGTTGTCATCCCAAAGGCCAACGGCAAGCTCCGCATGTGCGTTGACTACACCGACCTCAACAAAGTATGCCCAAAAGATCCTTTTTCTCTACCCCGCATCGACCAAGTCGTCGATTCCATGGCGGGATGCGACCTCCTTTGTTTTCTGGATGCATACTCTGGGTACCACCAGATAAGCATGGCAAGGGAGGACGAGGAGAAAACCTCGTTCACCACCCCAGTGGGAACGTACTGCTACGACCGCATGCCTTTCGGGCTCAAAAACGCCGGTCCCACCTTCCAGCGGACCATGCGTATCACCCTACAGGACTTGCAGTCCCGCAATGTCGAGGCATACGTCGACGACATTGTGGTCAAGACCCGATAGCAGGAGTCCCTCCTGCGGGATCTGTCGGAAGCATTCGATAGCCTACGCACCACTCGACTTAAGCTGAATCCCAAGAAGCCCGGGGAGGAAGTCTCGGACCCCGGCCAACCAGAGAGCGATCGCGCTACGCAAGTGCAGCCTACTCCCGACCCCGGGATCACCCCGGACGGACACGCAAGGCCACCCCACCGTATGAAACGACCGGTGTACTTTGTGAGTGAGATACTCCGGGATGCCATGGAGCGCTACCCGCAGGCACAAAAGATGTTGTACGCCGTCTTAATGGCGTCCCACAAACTGCGGCACTACTTCCAAGCGCATCTGGTCACCGTGGTCACGTCGTACCCCCTAGCCCATATCCTACGGAATCGGGAAGGGACGAGATGCACGGTGAAATGAGGGATCGAGCTGGCAGAATTCGGCCTCTAGATCGCGCCCTGACATGCTATCAAGAGCCAAGCACTCGTCGACTTCATCGCCGAATGGACGCAGGTCCCCGACATCGAGCGCCTAGAGGAAACCGCTACCCCGACGGTTGACGACGACAAGCCCTGGACCTTGGAATACTGGACCATGAACTTTGACGGATCGCTCACCCTCCAGGGGGCCGGCGCCGGGGTGGTCCTCACCACCCCGGACGGTCACACTCTCAAGTACGCCGTTCAGTTAGGCTTCCGGGCCACGAACAACATGGCGGAATACGAGAGTCTCCGGGCCGGGCTCCGAGCGGCCGCCGGACTGGGAGTACGCCGCCTTCTAGTCAAGGGGGACTCCCAGCTTGTGGTGAACCAGGTCTCCAAGGAGTACCAATGCGCCGACCCTCAGATGGTCGCCTACGTGGCCGAGGTACGGCGAATGGAATGACATTTTGATGGACTGGAGCTACGATACGTTCCCCGAAAGAAGAACACTGAGGCCAATGAATTGCCCTGCTTCGTGTCCTCACGAGCTCCACTGCCCCCCGGGGTGTTTGAAGAAAAGCTATGCCATCCTACCATCGCGGCCACCGACCGTGTCGAAAGGGGAACCCCGTCCATGAGCGGGGGGAACCAGGCCCAGCTACCCGCCGAGGTAACCCTGCTCTCGCCAGTTCTCAGGGACCCTCGTGGATGGACGGCATCTGCGGCTTCCTGAAAGAAAACATCCTTCCCGAGGATGATGCTGCTGCGGAACGGATCGCACGATAGTCCAAGCGCTACATCATGGTAGATGGGGATCTATATCGGCGTGGCACGGACGGGGTCCTTTTGCGGTGCATGACCCGGGAAGAAGACGGCGAGCTGCTCGCTAATATCCATGAGGGCGAGTGTAGAAGCCACTCGGCTTCCCGCACGATGGTCGGTAAAGCCTTTTGGCAAGGCTTCTACTCGCCGACAGCCCTCTAGGATGCAGCCAAACTGGCTCAGCGCTGCAGGGCGTGTCAAATCCATGCAAAGCAGTCTCACCAGCCAACACAGGCACTCTGCTTGTGGTGAACCAGGTCTCCAAGGAGTACCAATGCGCCGACCCTCAGATGGTCGCCTACGTGGCCGAGGTGCGGCGAATGGAATGACATTTTGATGGACTGGAGCTATGATACGTTCCCCGAAAGAAGAACACTGAGGCCAATGAATTGCCCCGCCTCGTGTCCTCATGAGCTCCACTGCCCCCCGGGGTGTTTGAAGAAAAGCTATGCCATCCTACCATCACGGCCACCGACCGTGTCGAAAAAGGAACCCCGTCCTCGAGCGGGGGGAACAAGGCCCAGCTACCCGCCGAGCTAACCTTGCTCTCGCCAGTTCTCAGGGACCCTCGTGGATGGACGACATCCGCGGCTTCCTGAAAGAAAACATCCTTCCCGAGGATGATGCCGCTGCGGAACGGATCGCACGATAGTCCAAGCGCTACGTCATCGTAGATGGGGATCTATATCGGCGTGGCACGGACGGGGTCCTTTTGCGGTGCATGACCCGGGAAGAAGACGGCGAGCTGCTCGCTAATATCCATGAGGGCGAGTGTAGAAGTCACTCGGCTTCCCGCACGATGGTCGGTAAAGCCTTTTGGCGAGGCTTCTACTCGCCGACAGCCCTCCAGGATGCAGCCGAACTGGCTCAGTGCTGCAGGGCGTGTCAAATCCACGCAAAGTAGTCTCACCAGCCAACACAGGCACTCCAAACCATTCCCCTGCCTTGGCCGTTCGTGGTCTGGGGGCTCGACATCTTGGGACCTTTCCCAATAGCCGTCGGGGGTTACGAATGGTTGTACGTGGTGATAGACAAGTTCCCCAAATGGCCGGAGGTCTCCGTGGTCATAAAGGCCAACAAAACTTCAACCCTCAAGTTCATCAAGGACTTGGTAGCCCGGTTCGGGGTCTCCAACCGCATCATCACCGACAATGGGACCCAGTTCACAAGCAACCTCTTTGGGGACTACTGCGAGGACATGAACATCAAGCTCTGCTTTGCGTCCGTTGCCCACCCAAAAAGCAAAGGGCAGGCGGAAAGAGCGGATGCTGAAGTCCTCAAAGGGTTGAAAACCAGAACTTACAACGAGCTCAAGAAGCACGGCACCGAATGGATAGACGAGCTATCGGCTGTGGTTTGGTCAAACCGCACCACGCCTAGCCGAGCGACTGGCGAAACACCTTTCTTCCTCATCTACGATGCCGAAGCAATCCTCCCAGCCGAGGTGACACTAGGAAGCCCGCGGGTACGGGCTACAACGAAGAAGATCAAGATCGCCTACGACAGCAAGACGTCATCTACCTTGAGAAAGTTCGGTGTAGGGCGACACTCCGGGCTGCTCGCTATCAGCAAGCCCTCCGCTGCTACCACCAGCGCCACGTACAACCAAGAACCATCCAAGTCAGAGACCTGGTCCTCCGCCGGTTCCAGTCGCGCGAGGGAAAGAACAAGCTCTCCCCCATGTGGGAAGGTCCCTTCCGCATCACAAAGGAACGCCGGTCCAGGGTGTTCAGGCTCACCGACAAGGACGGGATGCAGGTACCCAATGTCTGGAACATCGAGCATCTCCGTAGGTTCTATCCGTAGATAGGCGGGGGTCCTAGTGTCCTGGCATGATGGCCAAGTACCCCACGGACTTGCTTCCACACAGTACTTAGCCGGGGGTTCCCACCTAAATACAAACACCCTTACATTTGCAGTAATTCAATTTGAGAATCTTTTGCATGAATTTTTGAAGTTATTTGCTTGAATAAGGGGGTCCTAATGCTCTGGCATGAAGGCCAAGTACCCCGCGGACCCGCTTCGGCATAGTACCTGGTCGGGGGCTCCCATATGCATAACTATCTTTTGATTCAGTTTCCTTGTGAATTCTGAAGCTTTTTTCTCGCGAAAGATTTTCTTCGGAGGGATGCTTGGCACGCGCAGTGAAAAGAGCAAACTTTTTCAAACAGCGAACTGTCAGCTGGGGGCTAAACAGGCTCTTCCCGGACAACTCCGACTCCCTGCTTGGTCCCCGGACCCCGGGATCAGTTGCCTTCCTGGAACCCTACACGCTCACCACCACACGCTCATCTAGAGCAAGGGGCCTCGACTAATGCGGCATCACTCATCCCGGGATATAAATCTGAGCATGAACAAAACTAAGAAATATGTTTTCCACACACAAAAGGCCACCTGATTGCCGGGGTCCCAGGATCACGGGGTTCCGAAAGAGGAAATTTCATATATTTCTTGGTTCAAGTACACAGATGCAAGCAAAGATTACACCTGTCGTGGCCGCCTAATGACTACGGCGCGGGTACATGAAGCTGCCGCGAGGAAAACCCCAATCATAGGCGGGGAAGAATGCGAAGACCGACCCGGCAGGGTTGAAAAGGAGCCAACACCTGCGACCATGGCGGGAAAAAACCTACCTCCGCACCCTGTCGAGGAGGCTCCACGTCACGGCCGGCGCGGGCGCCATCTCCGCGGGCAGCGATGATGACCCTGCGTCGCGTTCACGGCCTACAAGTGAAGCGGAACCGGCGCTCGTTGACCCCATTCAGGTGGATCAGCGGCCGAAGCCCCGCGCGCACCAACCGTGAGCGGAGGAAGGGGAAGGATGAGATCACTCTGTAGCTCGGGATGCGTGGGGTGGAGAAACAACTGGGGAACTTTGCCCTCCAATAGCTTAAGCCACCACCACTTCCCAGAGCAACAGTGCGCTCTCGTCAGGGCCGTGCTCAGGCCGCCGGGCCCCGACCCGGCAACCTCAACACCGGCCAGAGGAGCACGACACCACCCGCAGGCAGCACCGGAAGAAGCAATTGCTGGCACTGGGGAGGATGAAAAAGACTACTGTTGACAGCGCTTAAGTACCACTTTTAGGCCGTCAATTCCTGCATAAAACAACGGAAAGACAAGCATCAACACTAGAGATAGGGGTTACTACTGACAAATTCCACAAGTGTTGGTGAATATTTGTATGCAGGTCAGTTAGAGGAGAAAACACACCTTAAGAGCAAGGAAACACACCCCTCAATCCGTGGCAACATCCTTCCGACCAATCAGAACGCTCCGTTCAGCCTCCCATGGATCAAAGGGCCCACCAACAGGTGCAACCGACTTAGGACAAGCTCGACTCAACCACAAGAGCAACCAGGGCCCACGTGGCAGCCTTACAGACGAAGCTGGAGGCGGTGGGGGCCGAACCTGGTTCGGCCGAACCATGTGGGTCGGCCGACCCAGGCCAGGCTCCACCGCCTTAATCCTTGCACGTGGCACTTGCTCATTGGTCCCTTATGTCGGTTTGAGGAGGCTTCAGCCATTTGCACATCGAGAAGCTGCTGCACACCCCCTCACTCACCTCTATAAATATGAGGGGGGGGGTGCTACAATAGAAGACACACCATCCAAGTGAGTCTTGGCCTTGCCTAGCTTGTGTTAGAGTAGGGAGAGAGTGAGAGGGTAGATTGGAGGGGCGTCGGGCCTGTCGGCGCTCTTCTCCTAGATTGGAGGGGCGCCGGGCCTGTCGGCGCTCTTCTCTAGCTTGTACCTCTACGGATGCTGCTACATTCTTCAGTGTTTAGTAAGTGTTCATGATTCCTTCTCTTAGTGTTATACTTAGTTGCATGAGTAGTCTTAGTCCTTTGCTAGCATAGTATAGGCTTGAGTGCTCTCATGTATGTGTATAGTATACACTACTAGTTCTAGTAGTTGAGTGAGATCAGTTCTCTTACTCGCGGGTTCGTCGCTCTGTATTTATACGAAGTGCTGTAGTTTGCTATGGGGATACAGACGTAGTTAGACTGCAGTAGTAATCCGTAGCATAGACGTGGTGTCTAGGCTAAGGGTTATCCTTCATTTGCCTTATATCCCACGGATTGTTAGAGGTAGGCCGTAGGTGGTGACAGCCCTATCGGTCCTTTGTAATCCTCCACGTTCAGATATAGCGTAGAGCTGTTGGCTGGAGTCTCTTGGCAGGTCAGGGGTAAGCCGGTGCCCGAACCGAGTATTTTGCCCGAGAGATCGACCTTTAACTCACCTCTAGTATCACGTTAGGAATCTTCTCTACCCTTGCAACCTATCTTGGTGTGTCCTTGGACCGACTAGAATAGAAGTTAGTACACAAACGTTCCCTTGGATTCGATAACCCTTGGAATACTCTAAGGTGAAAGCTACAATGGTATCCGTGCGCTTGCGGATCTATTCGCTATCGCTAAAATACCCAAAAACTGCAAGCCCTCCACCCGGCACCAGCAGCAGCAACATCCAGGGATATCAAGGCCCAGGCCATCCCGGGATGCTGGAGCTCGTCGGCGACGGCAAGAGACCGCCAACCTTGGTGCGACCACTACTCCTCCAACCAGAAGGATAGAGCAGCACCACCACCAAAGGGGTCAGCAGAAATCCCAGCAACAATCGCTCACCGGGGATTCCGAGGATGAAGAACCCCTGGGCGGCTGCCATGGACTTTGCGGGAAACAAGCCCCTCCTTTGGTCCCTCTCAGCTACGTTCAAGCGAGAGGTAGAAGGAAGGAAGGAGGAGTTCCCCGGGACGATGCCAAGCCCGCCGGAGAGCTAGTTCCTCAACGCTCCAATCACGCCGCGGCTCCCCGGGGCCACAACGTTTCTTCGGTCCAACTCAGCTACGTTGGGGAAGAGGAGAATTGGCTGTGCTGGAGCTCCTTGGAGACTCTACTAATGGCGAAGCAACTACCAAGGGAGAGGTCTGCGGAAGCAGAACCCCCGGGTCCGTGGGAGACGGAAGAAGGTCTGGAGGACGCATGACTGATGAGGAAAGAAGAAACCCTGGCTACCTTGCCTTTTATAGGCCGGCCGGTCAGGTGAAGCGGAAGCCATAGGATTCCCAGAGGACCACGGAAGCTACCGCCGGTCAAAGGGAGAACACCACACCCTCCGTCCCGTCCTCATCGGCGCCCGGGTCGTGGCAGACACTGAAGCTATCAGCGGATCCATGCGGCCGCGCTTGCAGTGCCAAGTACACGGCATGGGCGCCACGTGACCGGGGGCGCCTGACCCAAGTCAGGAGTCGGGTTGGAGTGGCACCCAACTCCCCACAGGCCCTCTCCAGGCGGTCCTGGTGAGGCCAGTCCAGTCAGACGCGCCGATGGGATGCGAGCGGCGGGGCCCAAGGACAAGACATCTCGGCAAGACAAGGCGTGGGAGAAAGTAATTGCTGGCATAAAAACAGCAGCTCGCCACCCCGGTCGATGGCCCCAAGCGCGCGGCACAAGAGGGAGACGAGTGATTACAAGAAAACAAAGGAGGGCCCTACCGGCCGGCCCTCGAGGAGGTATCCGATTCGGCAAACCTGGCGGTGGCACCCGAGCCACCGTCACCCTCCTGATCCGAAGACGATTCCCTGGCTCCGGTGGCGGAGAACATGCCCATCATCTCCGCCGCCAAGTACCGAACGACGTCGCGGGCCGCCTCCTCGTCGCCAGGGACGATGCCCTCCCGAATTCGGGCCAAGGGAGTATTCAGGGCGCGGCTCCACAAGCTCGCCAAAGAAAACTCCATGGCACCGGATGCCAACTCCCGGGAGCTCTCCTCGACGGAATCCCGGTTGTATGCTTCCAGGAATTCCAAGCGTTCAGCTAAGAGGGATAGCCACGGCGCTAGGCGCAATGGATGATCCCCCTCACCCTCTCCAAGGGGGGGAGTCCAAAACACCAAGACCAGCGGACTCCCAGGCCTGCTGACAGCGCCGCAACCACGTCCGGTACACATGGTAGGTATCTCGTTGGAGGTCACTAGGGGCCGCCATGGCAACGGCGTTTGCGCCCTCCACCCCACACAACTGGGGTCTCGAGAGGGTGGAACGAGCCTGGGCCTCCGCGGCTCGGGCCTCCGCCGCCTCTACCCGGGACTCCGCCCCCAGTGCCCTGGCCTTCACCGCATCGGCACGATCGGAAAAGGCATGCAGCTGGGCCTCGAGGGTAGCCTGCAGACTCCGAAGCTCGGCCGCATGTTTGGCATGGGCGTCTTGGATCCGTGTGTCGGCCTCTAGGCGGGCAACGTGGACCTGCTCAGCCACCTCACGTTACGTCGCTTCTCCAAGCTCCTGGGCCGCAGATGCGTCGCCCTCTCGTCGGCTGGGACCTTCTTCCAACGATCAAGCGCGGCACGCCGCTCATCGAGCGCCTCCACCTGTCGGCGGACCGCTCGCCCCACCTCGGCCAATCGAGCCTCACACTGGCGGGCCTGAGCTTGAGCCTCGCATAGCCTCCCCGACGACTCCTCAAGTTCTTGGTGACGGGTGGAGAGCAAGCTCAGTTCCGTCTCAACGCGATGCTCCCGCACTGTCAGAAGCATGTCACGCTGCGCGAAATCCGACACCCGTGTCTGATGCTCCTCCTCCCGCCGGTAGAGATTCTCTTCCAAGGCCCGCAATATCTGCAACCTAGGCATCTCGTCAGCGGGAGCAGGACCAACGAGGATGGTCATCGCCGCCCCCATCACCACTCAGGCCCACAACAGTGGAATCGCGGCCGGAGCATTAGCGGCCGGGAGGACCTCCGGGGACGGGGCAGAGACCATTGGAGCCACCACCACAGGGATCCCCGGCGACGCGCCTAGAGCCGGCGCGGCGGGTCCCGCCATAATGGCCCTCGCCCGCTCGGGCAGGCCCCCCGTAGCAGTCCGGGACCTCCCCTCGTCCCCGTCGTTGCCCGTCCATCCCATTTCTGGCACGCTCTCCCCACTTGCCGCCGGGGAGAGCGGCCGGAGACTTGAGGCTGCCCCCGCCGAGCAAGCCCTCTCCAACGACGGAACCCGACGACTGGGCGCGCCCCTGGGGAATCACGGGACAAGCATCAAAGGCATGAGGGCGGAAGCGGAACTGAGACAAGGGAAGAATGAACCTCGGTTCGGATGCCCTGAACCGCCACTTGAGCCTGATGCGCTTCGGCAACTGGGAGCAGCCTAACGATGACTCGCCGACCGCCACCTCCGCATGCCCCGAGCCGTAACCCCTAGTTAATGGCGGAGGCGGCATTGGGGATGAAGGCGGCGGGAGCGGTGGAGGACCAATGGCCGGCGAAGAGGACCGACCGTGCTTGCCCCCATGACCTGGCGCATCCCCGAGGTGATGGTCCGCTACGGGCCTCCCAGAGGTTCCGACCACACCAGGCGCCATGACGCCACCAACGTCTGCACAATCGCCGGAACAGGCTGGGGAGAAGAGTTCCGAATCAGCAATCCCAACTGCATCTATTGCAAGCACGAGGCCCCGGACATCAACAATGGGCATCTTGGCGAGCACCGCAGGCTGTCCTTCACCCTCACACAGAGGCCGAACAGCCCCCGGGAGGCGAGCAGTCGAGAGGTTGCCCACGTCCGTCGCCAATCGCATCAAGTGGGATAATCTGGTCGCATCAAGGTCAGATTCTGCTCCACGAGCGATGCGTGCATCGTCATCTTCACCGACATAAGACCACGCCGGATTATGGCGCACCTGCAATGGGGTAAGGCAACGCTGGAGGAAGTCGAACACCACCATCACCAATGATAAGCCGGCTTGCCATAGGAGGGCGAACCGACCCATCACCGGGTCCCACCTCCTGTCCAGGGCCGGGCTTTCGTTCCACCTTGGGCCATGCACGGTCAGCCTATCGGGAAGACGGAGGAAGGGGGAGTCCTGAGGGACCTCCGCGTATAGCCATTGCCGTTCCCAGTTCTCCCATTTCTCCTTCACAAAGAAGTGGATGAACCCCTCATGACGCTCCGAACGCATCCGGAAGAAGCATCCTCCCACCGTGCGGGGTTGGGCTGCCGCCCTAGGGCCTGGGGACGCCGAGGAAGACCTGCAAAGGGAGAAGAAATAACTAAAAAGTTCCACCGAGGGCGACGCTCCGATGAACATCTCGCACGCATGCGCGAAAATCGCCAGGGTCATCACCGAATTCGGGGAGACGTGCACCAAGTGCACGACATACTCTTCCAACACGGAAATGAAGAACGGCGAAAATGGAGGAATCAAGCCCAAAATGAGGAACGGGAGGAAGACGACGATCTCCCGAGCTCCGCGTGGAACCGGGTAAGCCGTTCCCGCACGGAGAACCATGGAAGAAGGCATGAGGCCTCGCGCTTGCTCCACTCCAGCCTCATCCACCAAGGAGGGGCTGAAGTCTAGCACGCAGCGACCGCGATCCCGTTGACATGAGCGTGCCATGGCCGCGGCTCCTGATGAATAGGGGGGTGATGGTGACGAAGGAAGAAATCTCCTCAGGCGGTAGAGCGGCCAAGAGGGTGCGACCGAGGGCCAGGGGACATGGCGCCCCATCGCCACCCCGACCCCATGAGGGTTGGGGCCGAGCGGGAAATGAGGCGTCCGCCTTGGAGATGAGGCCCCACGCTCGGATCCCTTCTATGATCCAAGCATGGGACCGGGGGCTACTGTCGGCATCATGAGGACGGGGGTCCCCACCTCACCCAACAAAACAAAGGAGAAGCGGGCCAGCAGGCCCATCACGGGCGTCAAGGCCCGGCCCAGCGCAGAGGTAGTTGCTAAGATGGGCTGACGGGCCGAGCAAGGGCACGGACGACCCCACCAATCAGGGCGGTTCCTTAGCTTATAAGGAACTACCTCCGGCTGGGATTTTTTACCACGTTGACGTGGTACAGAGCGGGGTCCACCACGACGCAGCTTCCTCGTAAAAACTCTATGATTACAGAGAGGCGTGCGATCAGACGGCGCCCTGACCCGTGCAAGGAGAGCCCCTCCCCCGGTCATGTCCTGTCAATCCAGTAGAAGACGGCGCAGGCGGGGTCCACCGCCCGGTTCCCCTGAAGCATCAGGTGGGCCACCGGTAAGGCCTCGGGGTCTGGAGAAGACCCCGGGACGACCCGAGAGCATGCCCCGAGGACCTGGTAGGCCCCACAATCACCCCGGGTGTCGGTCTGGCCACCCCGGGGTACCCCGGGAGCCGACCAGGCGGGGCCCGCAGGATAGGACAGCGTCAGAAAGGCGGCGCCACTTGCGGGGGGGGGGGGCGCCCTCCAACACAACGCGCGTTCACACCCAATGGCGGTAAATCTAAGGCAATAGAACTCCTCCCTGGGCCCAGGGGAGGGGCTATAAATAGGATATCAGGGCAACATGTAAAGGGGGCCGAAAGTCCCACAACATATCGGTAAAGAGCTCACTCGAGCAAGAGAACAAGAACACACGCACAGGACGTAGGGTCTTACGCTTCCGAGCGGCCCGATCCTGTCTAAACTCTTTGTCCCAGAGTTAAAACCTTGTTACGTGTTACACCCCTGGCCAAATCTCTAAACGGGGGTTCCCACGAATCCCTGCTGGTGGTCCTCACCCGCCGTCACGCTCCTAGTCCTACCAATCCCGCTCGCCTCCTTTTTGGCCGCCAACCTCGCGGCCCTCCTCGCGCTCGAGGCCGTGGTCGCCCACGACCCCGGCGGCGCCCTCTCCGCCTGGTCCGCCGCCGCCACAGCCCCTGAAGCGGGCCGCGGGAGGCCAGATCCGGCCACGGGAACTCCGAGCGGGGCGGCCGCGGCGCGCAGGCGGTGAGCGACCGAGCAGGCGGGGCCGCGGCAAGCATGCGAGCAGGCGGGGCCGGGGTGCGGTGCCGCGGTGCGCTGGCGGCGAGCAGGCGGGGGCACGATGAGCAGGCGAGCAGCCGGCACCGCGGGAGGAGGAGGAGAAGGATCGCGGCCGGCTGCTCAGGCCCCGAGGGACCTCCAATTCAAGCGAAGAGCGAGACAGAGGAGAGATGAGAATGAGGGAGAGCAAAAGGATAAGGCCGGCGGCTTGGGCTGACTGAAAATACTTGGTCTGGGCTGATGTTCGTGTTTTTCGGGAAGTTTCAGGTACCGTAGCTTCCTACCCGATTTACCCATAATAATTTTGGGTACCCTAGCTTACAACCCGAATTAGTGTTCGGTTTTTTCGGGCTCGGATTTTTCAGGTTCAGGCTCGGGTTTTTCGGGTTCGGGGTTTGGGCTTCAGGTAGTATGCCCAGCCCTAACTCTGAGGGTCAAGTTCGCCCTTAGCTTTTAGAAAGGTCAATTTAGTCCTTCAACTTTTATTTTTAGGTCAAATTCATCCCTATACTAATATGATGCTTCATAATATTACGAGACTAAAGCGAAAAATCCTCTTTACCCTTGGTTATTTTCTCTCCTTCACAATTTGCATATTGAACAGTGCCGCGAAAAGTTGATCAAACATGTGCATGTTGTTCTTATATGATCTAGATTAAATTAAATACGAAAGGGTATTTCAATAAATACGAGAGACAACAAACCAAGAGAAATAACTGTGGATCTATTATGTTATATCATTAATTAATTACAGCAATAATAATAGAAATTGAGTATGAGAAGGAGATAAGGGTAACAGTGATTTTTTACATCAGTCTAATGTTAGTAGAAAGAGCTACATCACTAAAAGGGCAAGTTTGCTATAAAAATAAAAATTGAGAAACTAGATTAGCCAATTTAAAAGTTGAGGATCAAGATGTATATTTTGCCGCATAAAAAGCCAGCCAAAGCCCAACCAGTACTCTGAAAACGGACCAGCTGCAGTTAGTCAGTGAGTGGTTGCACGCCATCTCGACGGTTGGATCCGGAACGAACGTCTGGGATTCCACGAATCAGCTGGGCTAAGAGCTCCCTGCAGGCTGCAGCTACGCTAACGGAGAAAGCCGCCCGCAAGCAATCCTATCTCGAACCTGTGAACCCCAACCAAATGGCGCCGACGGCGAGCCTCCTCCTCCCGGCTCCCCCCTTCGTCTCCATCTCCGATGTGCGCCGCCTCCAGCTCCTCCCGCGCGGCCGCCGCCGGCCTCTCCTCTACTGGAGCGGCGCGGAGTGGGGCTCTGTGCGGACCCAGATGCTGTCTTCTTTCGTCGGTAAGGGCAAGGGGAAAAACCCTACCTTTGAATGGATTGCTCTGGTTGTGGGGTTCTTTCGCTCTTTGCTGATTCAAATCTTTTTCCCCCGCATGCTCTTGTGGGAGCGCCGCACTGATTTTGCCATTCTTTGGCGTGTAAATGTAGGGAGCAGAAGATCGAGCCGCAGAAGCGTTATCTGCGCTTCCCTGTTTGGAGTTGGAGCTCCCGAAGCATTGGTCATTGGAGTGGTCGCCTTGTTGGTGTTCGGCCCCAAGGGTCTAGCAGAGGTAAATCTGCGTATACAACTTTGCCAACTTTTTTCAGCTCTCAGCCCCTTAGTTTCATTTCAGAGAATCACTTCATAGAATCTTTTCTCTCTGAAAAACTGTTTGGCAGAGCTTTGTAATTCTTCATTGAATTCTCAGCATTATCATCATCTTTTTAGTGCCAGTAATTTCTTAAATGTTGGGTGTACTGCCCTAAGCGGAATAGTTTTAGGCAAAAGATATTGTGGCACATGTGTGCACACCTCAAGATCAATTTTAATACTCCTACTTGATCAGCCAACAGCAAAAGTCGAAATACATTCTGTTCTATAACTTTTTCCACGTTTGCTTTTAAATGATTTTCTCTATGCTTCTGTAGTTGAGAATAATTTGCATTTCAGCATATGTTCTCTACCAAACCTATGATGGCAAGCTATCATTTTTAAAAAGAAATGTTCTGGATGCACTGCTAAGTGCTAACACAAGGATCTTTGGTCTTATTTGCTAACTTGTTTGCAGGTAGCCAGGAATTTGGGGAAGACTTTGCGTGCTTTCCAACCAACCATTAGAGAGTTACAGGTTGGTTCTTGATTTGTTGTTGAAATATGTTTAATGATCTTGTTACGTAATGTAATATGATTTTCTGCACTTAGGATGTATCAAGGGAGTTCAGGAGCACTCTTGAACGAGAAATTGGAATTGATGAGGTTCCCCCCTCCACGAATTATAGGCCCACAACCACAAATAACAATGAACAACCTGCCGCCGACCCAAGTTAGTTGATTACCCTACATCTGAAGTTCTTTCCAGTGGAATAATGCGCACTTTTGTTAAAGAAATTCTCTTATAAGAGAATCGTGCATGCCAGTCAAAAACCACAGATACCCCTTGATGCATATTCAATGTTCCCAGTTTCCATCTCTAGTAGTTGCTGGCAAACCTTTGTTTATCTATCCATTATTTGTTTCAGTTATGGTTCTTCCTTTCTCATTCCATTTTCTGAATACTAACCAACAAACAAAATTATGTGTTATTCACTAACAATAACCAGAAGCCATTTACATCTGGAAGATGATATCCAATAAACTAGTTTACTGATTAGCATTATCCCTGATATTGGTCAAGTATGAATTCTTTCATGCGAGCTCAAGGCCCCTGGCCTTTGATTGTATCTCTGTTCTTTGTTTGAAAAACAAAATATATGTAGCCACCTTGTTCTGAATTTTGCCAAAGGAAAAATGTAGTTGGAACCGGCAACATTTTATCCTTCACTCTCGCCATTAGCTCAGAACTCAGAAGATGGACTTGCACTAGTCTACTTAAGCCATTGATTTCTCTATCGCTATGGCACTGGCTCATTGCTGTACACCCCGCGTGCAGATTTTAAGCCTGAAACTGCACCTTATACTAGCGAGGAACTAATGAAAGTAACCGAAGAACAAATTGCTGCATCAGCGGCTGCTGCCTGGAATACTCAACCTGCCCCATCACAAGAGCAAGGTCTGACATTTTAGTCTTGCGATCTTTTGAAATGTATCACATTTACTGCAACTGAAGGAAAGTTAGGTATTTTTCACCAATAATAAAGGCTCCAACCCCGCGTTTGCCCAATTTCAGAAGCAGCACCCCCAACTCAAAGTACCGTCGACACTGCTACATCAGGAGGTAATGATGGTCCTGCGGCTCCTGCTCCTGCGACCGAGTCTGGTCCAAGCGAAGCAAATCAGTCTGAGAAGGTGGAAAGCGAGCGAAGCAAATCAGTCTGAGAAGGCGGAAAGCGGGCGATGAAGCCAGTGGATGGGAAGAGCAAATCAGGGTGAGGAGTTTTGCTCAGTTTTTTTTCCTGAGGCGGTGGGAGAGTTGTATGAAATGCTTGCAGTGCTTAGGCGTATTCTGTTTATCCTGTGCTGGGCTGTAGTGATGTTGAAGAAGGCTGTGTATATTTCCTAGTAGTGAGTCTCACGCTTCCACGGCTGCTGCTGCTTGTGCCGCCGTCGGCCTTGTAACATTTCTGAGCCTGTCGTAGCCACGAGTCTGTTGTATGGAGCAGTGATTTTAATCATGATTGAACGGAGAGGCGATTGATTCCGTTCTCTGACTGAGCATCAGATTCTGAATGTTTGTGCCCGTCAGTTTAGTTCATCGAAGGTCTGCAGTTGTCTGAAAGTTGAAACGCATGAACTTGACATGCAGCGATGCAGTTGCACATGAGAAGAACAAGATTTTTTTTATCTGTTCATTTCTCAATTCTCTGAATCCACTGCGCGGTGCGGGTGTTATCGTGTTCCTTTGTATCCCGTGGGAGGAAAGCCAAGAGGGCAAAAATAGAGGAAAGGGTATATGTGAGATTTATACATTTTTAGCTTAAAATTAATAAGATTGTAGTCTCGTTATTTTAGAATCTAGCTCTTAAATTATTTAGACTAAAATTTAAGACTCTTTACCCCACTCTTATGTATTTGTTTGTTGTCAAAATGTGAGTTTCGGCGTATGGATAGGCACGAGCGGTGCCGACATAACAACCATGACGGGGAAAGTTCTAGCAAGGGATGGCGCCGCATGGACTCGTTGATCCCGACAAAAGCATCGAGAATCGGCCCTGTTTTCTTGTATTCTTCCTGCCACAAACACACAGAGGAGTCCTCAGAAAAATAAACACACAGAAGTACAGAACCCAGAGAGAGAAGCATGCAAGGCTCAAAGGAATCGTACTCGCCACAAGGCAAGATTGTGCTCCTTCCACGATCTCTTCTCGCACGATTAAATTGGATCGTTTGTTCTTGCGAACTGGTGTTGCTAGTACTGTATTAGGCTTTCTGCAAGGATCCCTTCAATCCGCACATTCTTCCGCCGCCGGCTCATTTGTCTCAGTTTTTTTTTCTTTCAGTGCACGACTACTTGTACCCGCACGCGCAGCCAGGGCTGTACCCTCCGCCGCCGCCGCCACCGCCGCCGCCGCCGGCGAACCCGCAGGGGGGCTACCAGTACCAGGGCTACTTCGGCGGAGCGGAGGACCCTCCCTACAGCCGGCACCCCTGGTCGGGGCAGGCGGCTCCGTCCGATGCGGGGCCTTTCCACTACCAGGACGACGCCGACTGCATCACCTTCCTCAGAGGATGGTGCGTTGTTTCTGCTACTCTTTTTTAAGTTCTCCATTCATGCGTCGATGCATGTATGTGCCATGCCGTGCTGATCTTGCTCTTCTCGATTCCGTCCATGATCCCGGATACAGTGTGCGCTGAACATGCATGCAATTGCCTGGAGACTTAATTTTTCTTTGTATAAACTTAGTTAAACTAAGAGAACATCGTTTTTTGAGTCCACGATGAATTATGTCTTATTACCATAATTATTTGATATTATAGATGTTAATTTTTCTTTGTATAAACTTAGTTGAAGTTCCAGAGAATGATTTGGGATAAAAATAAAAACAACCTATATTTTGAAACGGAGGTCAGTGTTTCTTGGAGAGCTCAAAGCTTCTTTCAGTTTTTTCCTCACTAGTGACCGTGGGTGGTAGCTGCTCTTACATGTCGCATGAACGACTTGTGCTGCGTATGTGCCGTGTGGTCTGATCAGCGTCTGATGCATGCCTGCAGCCTGGCCGGGCTGTGCTGCTGCTGGTTGCTGGAGCGGTGCTGCTGCTGCTGCCCCTGATGATACGGAAAGGGAGATCGATCGGTTGGAGAGGGCAAAGCCACACCAAATAGAGGGTGATGCTGATACAGTCGATCCTCACGCCGACTGATCTGATCAAGCAGGCGACGGTGCTGAACTGAAGTGCTGCTTGCTCAGCATGAACCAATGTTGTAGCCTATAGCAGCTTCGTGCTCTCTGAACTCAAGCTGCTTGCAGCCGTGCGATGTCTGTGTGTATGTGTCAATATGTGTATGCGCCAAATAAATAAGCTGTGGCGGCCGTCGTCGTCTCGATCCCGAGCGGATCGAGGCGACTGATGATGATCCTGCTCTTGCGTTACGCCATCATTGCTGCCTCGTTGTGCAACTCGGAAGGTCCCCATTTTTTCTACCCCGACGGAGCGGGCAGATTGAGACGCGACGACGACGACGACGACGGCATGCCACAGCCGGTGCGAGACATGGGCGGGTGGGGAGCCCCAGCGAGCGCAGGCGCGCAGCGCCCTGACCCACGTCCCTCCAGCCGGGTGCCGAGCTCCTTGCAGTGTCAACGACTATACGCCGAGCTAGGCCGCAGCGGACTTTTGAAGCTCCAGCATGACCGTCAAGGCACCACCAATATGTCCTTTTCTTTAAAATAAGGAAACCACCAACATTTCAAAACCACGCAATTATGGAACATGACGTAGGCAGATAAACCGCAGATTATTCCACGCGCTGCATTCACAGGAGCATCGAAACAAATCGTCGCCCCCGGAATGTCCCGATAATTCAGGCTACGAAACAAAGCACTACATCAACGGCAACACAATCCACTGTGCCAATGTCAGAAGCAAATGGTACGCTACAGATTACAGGGCGTGCGAAGGTGGAAAAGAGAAAAGTTGGTCATGTCCGGTCCTCTCTAAGGCACAGGATTACGTGATGAAGGGCCTTGGTGGCCATCTGACCGGGCACTGAAAGTTGGGGGGCGGTGGTACAGAGGATGATGATGATGATCCCGGCCATGCTGCTCCAAGATAAGGGCGCACACCTGTGTGGCTTTTCCTGACCCTGCAAAGGTGGGGATTGGTTCAGGAACTTACCACTGCTGCCACGGCCCCCGGGCATGCCGGATTCGCCGACCATCTGTAAAAGGAATCGAGTAGGGAGTGGGAAAACATGGTTAGACACATCAGGTTCTGCTGCTCCCTATGGCTACTGGAACCTTGAATGATATGCACATTGACGGGAATTATGAGCAGCTGCAATCAATCTACTGAGGAAGGAACAAAAAGGGAACGCTACAGATTTGGCACCAGAAAGGTGGTTCAAACATCACATTCAAGCAATATCCGGTTTAGTTAAGTACTATCCAATTACATCTTTTTAGAAACCAGACCTGGCTAATTAATGGCCATAGCAGAAGCTTCTCATGCAGCATTTGAGATCTGGATTATTATGGCATCTGACCTTAATGCCTGTATAAACTAGGAAACAGGTAAACTCAGTTGCTACTGAATGGAACATTTACGCTGACACAATGAGCAACGAGAGCCTACAAACACTAGTCCGCATGTTGTGGAGCATACCATATGCATTTAAAACATGCAGTGTTCAATAGAGCTACAAAGCATAAAAAAGATTTAAAGTTCAAACAGGACACTAGTACTGCGCTAGCAGAGCAGCAGGCAGAAACTGACAAGCAGATTGCACATTTCATATAAAAGAAGCTAGATCTGGAAGAAGGGTTACCTTTTAGGGTGAGAAGATAACAGGCTACTCGCAGCTAACTCTATAGGATTTTAACAAAATTTGGTGCATCATCCCTCGCTCCAGCAGTTGTGCGGTAAACATATAACTTGTCCACTCTAGAGAGGTCACCATGGTTTTCCTCCATCTCATTGCTTCCATCTAGTTCATTCATGATCTCCACATTGAGCATCGGCATCTTCGACGCAAGGACTTGGCACCCCTTTAATGTGACATTGCATGATGACATCCAAAGGGATCGCATTGTCTCATACTTGGCAACATTCCCCAAGAGCGCAACATCACCAAATGGACTGTCTCTAATTTCAAGCTTCCTTAGATTCTTGCATCCGTTCATCACATGCATCATCCCCTTATCACTATCTCCAGCAAATGCTATAGAAAGCATCTCAAGGTGTTTTGCATACTTTCCAATATACATGAAAACCTTATCGGTGAGAAGACCTGATATTGACAGTCGTCTTAGCCCCTTGCACTCACGAACAATTGCACCAAAGCCTTCATCTAACGGCTGGTTTGTTATGGCATCCGGCTTCTTTGGCTCAAGGATACAGAGTCTAAATCTTATGAAATTTGGGCAGTTCTTGGCTATGGTAATTAGTGCGTCATTGGTCATCTGGTGACAGAAATACAGCAAAGAGCTCAGTTTTGGGCAGCCTAATGATATTGCAATGAGTCCCTCTTCTGTCACAGCAGAAAAACCAGCAATATAAAATTCTGATGGGAAAACCCTCAGTTCTTGTAAATCTTTACAACTGGAGGCCACCACTTGCAAACCCTTATCCGAGATGCAATCCAGTACCTGTGGAAGCTCAAAATTGTTACTTGTTTTCTCTTATAACATACAAAAATGATATGCCCAAAGCAAAGAGAAGGGAACTCACCCAAAGACGCTGGAGTTTCACACAGCGGCTGAGCATTTTAGTCAGATCAGAATAATCCAGTGTGGGAGTATAGCTCAAGTTTAGGCCTGTTAGGTGATGGCATAGGGGATAGATAAAAGGAACACAAATAGGAGAAGCATCCCAAAATCCTGACAAACTCCTCAGCATTTTGCATTTCTCCAGTGCTCTAGTCAGCCTCAAGTAGGATTCAGGCTCGTCTGTCAAATTACCAGTCCCCAAGTCTTCCAAATTTGGGGTGCGCAGTAGTATCTTGGAGAGTGTATCTACTGATACAGAACGATTCAACCTCAAACTGCGTAGGTTCGGAGACCTAGCAACAAGTCTCTCTAGTGCGCCAGAATTCACCTCCCCTTTGATGCACGCAAAATTCAAGGACACAAGCGAAGTACAGCAATCAGGGAAGCAGGAGAGCCACCTGGGCCCATGGTCCTCCACGTCATTTTCCTGCAAATCTAACTCCCTCAAGAGCCTAGACAAGAGATAGAAGGAAGAAAACAAAGTCAGCATATTAACTACTAAATACCAATATAACAAGAAAAACTTTATGTATTCAGTTAAAATCAATCAACTACTATTGATAGTAATAATGATGATAATTCATTGAATAAAGAATTTGCATCTAGTCCAAGAAAACAGTTGTGTGCAGCGTAGCCACATCACACCTAGCTATATCTATACACTATGCCAAAACTGTATTTATTTATCAAGCCAAAAAACAATTATAGAAGTCATCCACTGACAAAATGCTAAACATCTAAAGAGCAGATACAAGAACAGAACAATCAAATACCACTTGAACTAACTGGCTCATCATAGTACACTTGGAAGATACACTCCAAAAAAAATCACAACTAATGGCACATAAGCAAATGCATTAAGGCTAATAAAATGCCAAAGCAGTTCCACTTGGGCACCATTGTCAAATAAGGAAATCAGGAAAGAAACAAAAATGATGCATTTAATGAACAGGCATGGAAGACTCAATATGCTGTATTGGACGAACTGGAACAGAAAGCTCACTTGCAGTGACTCGCAATAGCTGCTAGCCCATCGGTGCTGAACCCCTCGCAGCTGATAAGGGCGAGGGCCTTGAATCTTGGGAATGACCGAGCTAGCAGCTCAAGGTTCTCATCCAACACAACCATCCGCTTCATCCGCAGCTCCTCAAGACCCACACAGCTCCTTGCCGCCGCCTCAATCCATGGCCCCGCGTAGCCACCCCAATCAGGCGGCACAAGGTTGAAATCCGCAAAGTGCGGCTTCCCCTTCACCGTCAGCGCTCTTACATTGGGGAAGCGCAGCACCACGTGCTCAGGGCGCACCGCATAGCAGTTCCCCACAAACACAGCACGCCGGCTCAGCCTCTCAACCTCATACCACACCTTGCACACAAGCGAGACCGTGTTCCTGTCACTGTGCGACGGCAGGAAGCTGAATATGTGCTCCACTACCTCCTCAGGGAAGTAGGTCATGGCGCCCTCCCCTAGGAGCACCTTATTACCAGGGCAGGAACTGGATCTGATCTCCTCCAGCCTCCGGGTTATCCAAGCAAGACCAAGAAGTCAACAACAACAAAGCGGGAATGTGATCCTCTCCCTTCGAGCTTCCGGGTTATTCAGCACAGGACAAGCTACCAGCAACAACTAAAAGTCCTCTGAGAACATCACCTCATGCTAGATTTCTTGAGCAGACATCAAACAGGAAGTAATGACAGTCAGACAGCGGAAAGCAATGCCATTCACTCAGGTCAACTGAGCAAAGGAAACCAGGTGGCTTTCAGATCTGCAGGCTGCACTCCTTCCAACAGTTGCCGCATCCATCACCCATATCCTCTCAGCCCCCGATCCCTCCACTGAAACCTGCAAAAAATTAGCAGCTCCTCAGATCCTGCCGCCTCAAGGTGGAATACACTTGAAAAGCTTTTTGCTACATGATTATCCCCTTTCCCTTCCTGGCTTGCATTCATATTTTTTCTCAGATTTTATTGAACAAAGACGGTGCGGCATTGTTATTGGAGGTAAAATATGATATTCTAGCACTAGAGCACTGAGAACACGTCATCCAGCATTTGATGATTAAGAACATTAGTAGATTAAAGAATGTATTAGTACGTCAAACTGATATCATATCTTCTCAGTTTGACCAAATCATTAAACTTTAGCCTAGAACAAAAACTCTCTAAAATCTCAAATAACCCTTGTCATTTGCAAATGTCATCACTCAGTAAGTCGGAAACTAGCATACAAACTCCAAAAGGATGCAACAAAAGGTATTTTATTTGCTCGGTTAGCATCTAAGATGCCACCCGCCTTCGAGCAAACTATAGATTTAAGTGAATCTATTATAAGGTTTGGCAAACGACCACGAATTTTGAAAAGGGAAAGCAGGGCATGAAGCGTGAAGGCACTATGGCAGTGACTACTGACTAGTGAGCGCATCTCCAACCGAGCCCCTTCTCTTATTTAGAGGGTCCACCCCCGCCACCCCCACCCCCCCCCCCCCAAAAAAAAAAAAACCGTTTCCAACCGAGCCCGCCTCTGATCCGCACCCCAATCCAGAGCCCCGAGGTCCTAGATGCAGGAGCTCCTGCCCGAGCTCTCATCCTACGCGCGGCATGGCCCGGAAGCCTCCAGATCGCTGTTGCTCCCGCACCCACGGCCGCATCCCGCGGACCATCCACCGCCGGAGCAGAACCATGAATCGAGGAGAGGGGGGAAGGGGGGAGGGAGAGAGAGCGCCCACCTAGCAGATCGAGCGCCGACGGGGTGAGCCGCGGCGGAGGGCCCGGCCTCCGGGAGCGGCGGCGTCCCGCGCCAATGGGGGGGCCCCGCCCTGACCCCCGCGCCGGAGGGGAGCGGCCGCGCCTCCAGCCTCCGCGCCGGCGCGGAGCTGCGGCGGCCCGTCCGTCCGTCCGTCCCTGGCCCCCGCACCTGCACGGGCCTGCTGCGCAGGGAGGGAGCAGCCGATTGGGAGAGCGGAGAGGGAGCAGCGGCGGCTCGACTGCGAGAGAGCGGAGAGGGAGGGAGAGAGCAGGAAGAGGGGAGAAATAGAGAGCGAGCGGTGATCGAGAGAGAGAGAGAGAGGTGCGGCCACCGGAAAGGAAAGGAAAGGAAAGCAAAGCAAAGCAAAAGCAATGGTCCTGTCACGTCCGGCCCCTGCTGGTGATGTGCAACGCAACGCAATAGTGGCGTGTATGTATACGGAGAGGGTACGAATGGTCTATTCTACTCCCCCGGCGGATACAGTATACTGTACATCCATCCGTCTCTCCTCTGCTGCTGCTGCTGCACGCGCCGCCGCCGTCGTCGTCATCATCGCCTCTCTCTCTCTCTCCAATTCATTCCTTCTCTGTTCTCTTTCTCTCTCATTCACCCATAGCCAGCCATAGCCTAGCCTAGCGAGGTGCCTGCTGGGCGCTGCGCCCAAATAATAATAAATCCTTAATGATTAGATGGTGCCTCCGTGACAGACAGACAGGCCAAATGACCTCAGCGCCCCCCCCCCCCCCCCCCCCCTCTTCTCTCCTTCCAAATCCATCAGTCCTTTTCCAGCGTCAGCATCCACCATCACCAGGGTGTTTCTTTTCTCTTACCCTTCTCGCTGCGCTGTGGACAAAGGCCAGATCTCGGCCGTCCATATATAGCTCATTTGAAGGCTGTGGCTGTACATGTGTTTCAATTCTGGGATGGATTTTATATCTACCATGCTATGCTCCTTACGCTGTTAAATATATGGTAAATTTAGGATAAATTAATTAGTTTACTTCTAAAGGAGAGGGAGAGGTACCGGCCGTTTGAATCCGGTTTACTAAATTTTATCCTCGTAACATCGGATGTTTGTATACCACTTAGGAGTATTAAATGTAGGTTAATTATAAATCCAATTGCATAAATGGAGATTAATTCGCGAATGAATCCAATAAATCTAATTAGTCCATAATTTCGCAATGTTGTGCTATATTAAACATACGTTAATGATGAATTAATTAGGCTTAATAGATTCATCTTGTGAATTAATTTTTATTTATTTAATTAGTTTTATAATTAACTCTATATTTAATACTTATCGTAGTAGTGGAGAGCGGCGGTCCATGAGACGTTTATTTGTCGTAGATAACGCATAGTGGTTGCCAGGCTATGGATTTACGTTTGACTTTGGATTATTGTAAGATGTGACAACCAGATAAGAATTTTAAGAGAGGACAAATGTCCACTAAGTGGCTCTTTCTAAAACTTGTATAGATAGAGTTGCTTGCTCTAAACGTCATGAATGAAACAAGGTCAATTTTCGACAAATATTGAGTTTTCCTTTCACAATGCACAATCCTATTTAATTAGTGCTGACAGCCTCTTGAACAACACGATGTATGTAGTAAAATATGCTTTATATCATGGACTCGTTGTACCCCAGCAGATACAATGTTTTTTAACGTACCACTTCAGTGCTTGATTAATTCGTAGGTGGAGTTTACTTGCACGTATGAGCTGCTGCCGCTGTTCTATTGACCTTTATTAGCAAACGAATAATATGGTCAAAATGCGTCGGTTCCATGTACCTGCACAAGAAAATCCTTGTACCTAGATTGCAAGTAGTGCCCACTCCTACATAGTACATTGTACATACTACCAGATCCAACCGATAAAATGGTGGAAAAACAAACAAAATAAAAGATAACATTATTATGAACGTCCCATCACAATTATGTGCGCTAAAGTAGAGCTATTTTACAAACACGAGCTTCCAAAACATCGCACTCGCGAGAAGGCACTTGCTGCATAGTCTATGACCCTTCTTGGAACGCCGTCTTCTGATTGGTGGCGCGCGAAGTCTTGGTGACACGTGGAGGTTGCTGCCAGGCGCTGACGTGAGGCTGCGGGTGAAGATTAGGTTGCGTGGTCTCAGCGTCGTCTTCTGACGTGAGCCTCTCGTGGAAATGCAAAGCCATGGATAAATAAATCCAGTACTTGTGCTCATCAAACGATAATAATATAAAGCCATAAAAATAAATGTTAAAGTTTGAATGAAAGTTGTCCATGTAGTACATGCCACTCGATTTTTCTTTTTTTTCTTTTTACCCAATGGATAGAAAGGTGACGTGTAAGATCTTCTCCCTGTCCTAACAAAATCCTCGACACCCTTCTTTTCTCCGACTCTATCCTCTTGCTCCTTCCGATCGACTCTTCTCAATTTCCACCATTTGCTTAGCATCAGTGTCTCTCTCATTTCTTATCTACGGCGGCGTCTCTCTGCCCTGCCATCACCTCCCTGCATTGCGTATCTGGTGGTCAATTCCATTGCCTCCCCGGTCGCCGACCGTGTCCACGACCCTATCTTAAACTCGGCAGCGCCTGCCAGAATTGGAGAAGACCTTGTGGGAGCAAAGATGAGTCCATGCCTGCAGGGGCGAAGCCAGGGCACGAGAGCATCGGGGTCTTATGTAGAAAACGACGGGTCTTAATGAAGAATTAAGAGCTAGATACAATAATTTGCACTTGTTTTATCAAAATTCGTCGGGGTCGGCATACCCCGATAACAAGCCTCAGCTCCGCCCCTGGTGTGTGTATAACGATTCGTAGGAACATTCTATTTTTTAGGACGGGTCAAAAGGTAAGCTGCTACTACAAATAGAGTCGGTTACTGTAGCATCTGACCCACTCCTAGAAAAGAATTTTTAGGCGCGGGCGATGGCGTCCCCCGTCCCTGAAAATGGTGTCCCGAGAAATTGCATTTTTAGAAGCAGGTGATGGCATGACCTGCCCCTACAAATGGTTCCACACGACAAAATTCATAACTATTTCATATGATCTCGGATAAAGTTGAACTTTATATCAAAATTGTAGAGGTTGACGTGATCTAAAAATTTTTAGCTGATAATTTTTCATTTAAGGTCATTTAATAATCCAAAAATTTATTATAAATTCTCTAATTTTTAAATCTAGAAGTTTTAATTTTTTTAACAACCTCGGATATAGAGAAGGTCCTTATCAAAGTTGCAGTAGTAAGATCTAAAATTTTATAGTTTATGTATTATTCATTTAAGGTCTTTTAGAATTATAAGATCATTTATTGTACACTACATATGGTTATAACTATATAGTATCTCATACAACTCAAGTCATACTTTGAGATTTTCACAATCTTAATCTTTATATACACAGAAATATACTTGCTATATTTTTTTATCTATAGTTCACAATAACTATGGTGTAGAAGTTTATTTTTTTTATTTATTTTTCTATAGTGTAAAGACTTAAATGAATTTTTAAAATAAAATAGAAAAAATATTTTTAGAGGTGGGTGATGGCATGACCTGTTCTTAGAAATTAGTTTCAGAGTTAATATAAAAGAATAGCATACCCTATAGATTCACATGTGACTGTGTAGTGTGGTAGAGAGGAGGATACGCGTGAGGTTTGAAGTAAGTGGTTCGAACCCCGGTTTATACAAGTGTGCATATTTCATAAAAAAAATTATACCTCGGTAGCAGAGCAGGTGGTGGATGGTTGGCGGGGATATTTTTTTCTTTTTTATTTTACTGTTTTTGATTTTTTTTTCCGATTTTTTCATATTTTGGATATTGATTTGTAGGGGCGGGTCATGCCCTAATCCGCCACTACAAATCGATTTTTAGGGGCGGGTGACGCCGTGATCCGCCTCTCGAAATCGATTTACGGGGACGGGCGCGTTACCCGCTCCTACAAGTAGCTATTTTTAGTTGTGAAAAACAAGAACGGGTACCGCACCCGCCCCTAAAAATATATTTTTACCCGCACCTAAAAATTCTTTTCGTAGTAGTGCAGATTTTTCAGGGTTTCTAAATAAAAGGGATCGTGATCTGACAGTTTCGTATGCGCATCGTTTTGAGTTCCTTTCTCGTCTGAAAATGGGAAAAATTTTGATAAATTTGTTTTAGAATCAATACTTCCTCTGATCCAGCTTGAGGGGGGCAACTGGATTGCAGCAGGAGCCAAGAACCTAGGTCGTCTTTTTTGTGAGGAGTAGCCTATCCTTTCTTCGGTCTTCCCCTTGGTTGTTTGCGCTATGAAATATAACATCTCAGCCCAGGGTGGCGTGCCAACACGCCTGTGCGCATCATGGCATTTTTCTGTGTTGTTGTAATATATAAAAACTCTTTCTTCCTGGTATAATGATGCGCTGCGTATTCAAGAAAAAAATACTTTGAGTTCCAACAAATGGCCTTTTTAATTTGCCTAGGAAATTAAAGGGCTAAATGTGGATATATTACGGGATGGATGGAGTAAAGTTTATGCAAAGTTCTCATTACCAAGAAGGCAAGAGCAATTAGCTGATCCGCTGAAATGGTGGTCGGAACGAAGGCTCTCAGCAGGTTGATCTCACCCGTGGCATAGCTAGGAGGTAGCTGTAGTAGCTCAACATCCGAGCTTAGAATACCAGAGCCTGATTAGGAAAAGGTCGCTGGACGCCTAAACTAAGTTATCTCGAACAGCAAAGGCAGCTCAGGTTACGAGGCGAGATGATAACAAAAAATTAACAGCAGGCAGCTGCCAAATGCAAAGCTAGTGACTCTGATTATGCCACACTAACCTGCAAGCAGCTAGTCCCTTCGTCCCTAAATCTGATAAACAACTTTAACTAAATATATGTATATATATTATTAATATTTATGGTATTTGAATTAGGTAGATATTTAAATTTAAATTTTTAATTAATTTATTGGAGATACAAATATTGTATATATTTTTTACAAATCAAATCAAGTTAAACTTCCGGCATGCAAATTATCGATTTCAGTTAGTTAATTGGGGATAGAGGGAGTAAGCCTTAGGATTCCCAGTAGAATATATCACATATAGCGCTGGCGTGTTGCCAAAGATCACCAGTTGGGCAGGGTTAGATTATTAGAATAGCAGAAGGGGTCGGGGCTGGCGTGGTAGCATGTGGGTAGGGCATCACCACCATGGCCGCAGGATGCATGCATGAATGCCAGCGCTGTTTGACGAGGAGCAGGAGCAATTGCAACAGTCTCTCTCTCTCTCTCTCTCTCGATTAGCTGGTAAGGAATGGTCGTTGGCCACTAAGTGCCTCTAAAGTAAAGGTTGTTTTCTTTGTTGTCAGCATATTTTGTCTCTAGTGTTGTATACATGCATGTAGGAATGTTGATTGTTTGCGGGGAACTCTTCCACCGATGAGCCTACGCGCCATGCTTAGATCATCAAATTTTCTTTTTTCTTAACTGTCGGCATTCATTATTGCAGATGATACAGAGACAATTCGATAATACTCTGTGTTTGTTTCGGTAATAACTTTAAACTTTCAGTTACAAAATAAATAAGTAAGGGTTTTGGACCTGGTTTTCCCCGTAAAGTGGACTAATTCTCTTTTACATATAGTGAAGAGTAGGAACTCCGTGTCCTTTCCGGAGGTTGCTTCGAAAAAAGTATGAATGCATTCAACAACCAACACATTATAATTTTATTACCATCAATCTCTTGGAATGTTTCCAACACATTTTATCTTCAAAAGCAGCTTCCGAAATATTGAAATGTGCTATATTTTGAATGCATTGCATGCTATTAATTAATTTTGAAATTAAAGTAATAGTTGTCAATCCAATGTCTTGTTGACCATGTCGTTCTCCAAAGCGACTTATATTATTTGTGACAAGAGCGATTATATTGTCCTTTATATTGTCCCTACTTCGATTAATTAACAAGCCGCACAACAATTTATACTTTGACACCAAATATGCTTAGAGACCACATAATCAAACTCTTAGAATACATGATTAGAGCCGTACCAACAAAATACATGTTATGTCAAAAAAAAATGAGAGAAAAATTAAAGCTATCACTACCTTGCCCCACCTATCAGCCTCTCCGATACCTCTGCTTTTCACCACATTGGCATGGTTTCTTTAATTACTATCTTCCTACTTATGTTTCATTCGAAGCAATTCTCTCAATCAGCCCCATCACACCCTCTGCCTTAACTTTTCGACCATCGCTTTCATCAGTTATCTGAAGGTCTTGTGTATTTCCTTATCATTGTAAGGTAACATGATGCATTGTTGCAGCATATAGATAAATTGCAGAGTGAGCTCATTTGATTTGTCTAAGGTCATTTCAACCTGTCTATATCTCTGTCTAACCTGATTTAACCATTAAAGTTCAAAAAGATTAAGGCACTTGACATCATGGTTTCTAGGTCTACAGCCATGTGATGTCAAAAGATGACAAAATAGTAAAAGAAGGGGAAAGGAGGGGGAGAAAAGACGGGAAGGGGCATCTTTGTGGAGAGCTACCCTAGGCATTAAGATAATGGTGCATTTGCAACTAAACTAAGGGAGATCCTAGTATAGATCCACAGCAACCTCCTCTGGCCCTAGCCAGGGCATCCATTTGATGGACTAAAAGCTCTGCTTTATTTCCCCTCCAAGAATTAAAAAAACACAGAAAGATTCTGTTTCTGACACACCTTAAACAATCAGGTGCAGAGCTCAAAAAAAGCTCATCAGAAGGGAGCATAAAAAGGTACACTTCTACACTCTACTTTCATTAGTACTATTTGGTACTCTCGACTCCTTGTGATATTCCCGGAATAAGAGAATGTTTGGTCCTACGCCATGAGCACTCAATCACACCCAATCAAGTGAAAAATGGTGGCTGCAATGCAGCCGTATCGAATATGCTCATGGAAGTCTCGGCCATCTCCGTAAAGGCAAGCGGCGGATAGGCTGTTCGCAATTCGGTTTATTTTAACCTATACCATATACAATAATAATGGACGCATCCGTGTAGGCCGGCCCCATTTAAATCGTAGGATTTCACCTGAAAATTTCTAGGGTGTCTTTGAAAATAGTTTTATTCCTGCTAGCTAGTAAAGGAAACAAAGGTGAAGCATATGTAACATATATAGTATCTTAAACTCTTCTGGGGTTACACCACACCACTACCTCTTATTTCTTTTAACACAATTTTACAGTGATAGTACAAAACATGTGGATTGGACCAAAAAATCACTCCACTATAGTAGGCACAACCCAAGCAGTGAGTAAGCACCCAACGTGCGTTTAGAATAAAAGAAGAATAAATTACACCCACCATGCAACAACTTGTATGGATGTATCACTTTAGTCCAACAAGTTGCAAAATATGCAAACGGATACATAAACTTGTGCATATATTTGTGCATATACGGTCATAAATACACCACGGAGGGTATTTTATCGTAATGGTATGCCACATGAAGCAATAATAGACCTTCCAATATCTAGTAAAAATAATTACCAAATGCTATAAAAAAATCCTCCACGCAGACAAGAGAACAAGATTGTATTTACTTAAGTCTGAATGGTATAAATGTAGTCACAATGCACCATCGATGGTTATAGAAAAATGGGTTATATTACGTTTTATCTAGTCCAACCTGGGAATGGAATGAGAACACTGAAGTTGTCGATATTTTTTTGGTTCAGCAGCAATATGCAGCAAAAAGTAGCGAAAGGGTAGGTAGTCTAGTGGTTACAAGAGCCTCAATAGTATCTAAGGTCTTGGGTTCGACTCCCCGTGAGAGCGAATTTTCTAGGATTTAACGGTGTTGTGCTTTCAGTGGTAGGCGACGTTCCCGTCAACAGCGAGGCGCCTGTGGTGACTTTATCAATCTCGAGAATTTGCCGGCTCAGTCTCTCGGAGGTGCTCATAGGGGTAGAGTTGCGTGCGTGTATTCATAGGGATGAGTGTGCGTGCATGTTTGTGAGCGTCTGCATCTGTACTGTGTTTCTAAAAAAATATGCAACAAAAAGTGGCAGATAAAGTAGAATATTCAAAAAAATAATTAATTGGAAATTCAATGTGCATACAAAATTCGATAATGAATTCACCATCCAGATGGATAGTTTGCTTATCGCTTGCTTATCACTGTCAAAGAACCACCATCCAATGGCACTCCATCATGTTCATGTAGCATTACCAGAATTTTACGTTGTTGCTCCTGCTGCAGCAGGATTCACATCTTCTGCGGCGCTGTCACGGGACACATGAAATTTATTGCCAATACCTTCATATTCACAAGAGTGATTGATCTCTCAATTGCATACATCTAGTTCTTTCCCCATTTTGGTCATCCGTCTCTTGCAGAATCTACACAGCTCGAGATCATGGGAAAATACGTTTGGTGACGTACATGTGACCGTACATGCAAATATTTGACAAGTTCATGTATACGTTTGCACATTTTGTAACTTATTGTACTAAATTGATACAACCATACAAGTTATTGTTGTTGTATGTTAGGTGCAATTTACTCATAAAAGAATTAGATCCACCATACCCGCTACGGAAAAGGGAGTGAAAAATGCAGATGTGTAATTGTAATGCCCCTGCCTAAGCGCCTTCCTGGGATCGGACTCGAGGGAAGGTAAGATCATCCCGCTCGAATGGAGATATAGCATCTAAGAAAATCATGCGATACATAGCACGCCTCAGTTGATAAGTGATGCGGGACGATCCATCATTGCAGGGCTTTTGCGTGCATATCCATACACACATATCTATCATCACATCTTGCCCTCTCCCTCCAGCTCAGCTTAACTTGAATGCGCATCAAAACAGATAAGATACATTCATATCGACGTCCATATCCCCCGCGCTTTCCCCCCTTTCATGGAATCGTGCATGCACTGGGATCACCATGGTGATTGAGGACCAGCATGAGAAGGGAAAGGGATCATGCACTGTGATGGCTGCAAGGAAGCATGCCATGGGGGAGAACTTATTCTGTAGACCCGGTTCCAATCATGTGCAACAAGGACCACCACGAAAGCGACGCTTTATTATTCATCTCTCCTTCTCTGGTCCATCCATTCCATCACATGCCCATCAATCAGCTACTGCCTACTGGGGCAATCGGCTAAGGATAGATAGAAAGCAGGTGAAAAAGAAAGGAAATTAGTGTGAATGGTTAGAGGCGTATCAAGAAGCAACACGTGGCAGGGCCCCAAAAGAAAATAATGCCCCCTTACCATGTTGCATTAAATGTCAAAGGAGCTCCCAGCTACTGCCACCACATACCAGTCTCTGTGGGGAGTGTCATAAGAGTGGCATGAGCTTTAAATATCATGTCACGTCAGCAAATTTGCTGACATGATAGAGTTATTTATGAGGAGAGAGGACTGAGCCAGAGGAGTGTCATGGTGATGACACTACTCTCACATCTCATGAAACTCCTCTCACCTCTCTCCTGCCATGTCAGCAAATTTAATATTAGTGACACTATTATAACACTCCCATTGAGATTGGTTTAAGGTTTAAGAGTTTGTTTGCATCCACCTAGTTAGAACTATCCAACTAATTTTAGCTACAGCTAATCCAGACAACCTAAGCTAATTCTTGGCTAACAACTATCCAGCTAGCTGCCTCTACCCAGTTAATCAGGGAGTGTACAACACAGGTGCGCATTAGTGAGGTTTTAATCTATCTCTATGTACAATCACTCGTAAGTCAACACACTATTGAGCGGGTGCTATGCAGCAACTAAGTCCAAAAAGAAGTATTTTAAACGTATACTAGTAAATAAAAAGATGTTATGACTTGAAGATGTTTTTCAATATAACTCCACTAATATGTTCTTTTACAGCCTTGAATACCTTTTTTTTCATATTTTACACCTCAACTTCCTAAGTTCGGCGACGGATATTCTAAATCATACCTATATTGATTGTCATGCCTTTTAACATGAGACTGAGTATAATAAGTCTAGCATTTCATACTACCTCTGTAAGGGATTGAGTTTGTCCTAAATTAAATTTATTATAATTTGATCAAGTTTATAGAAAAACAATAGTAGTTATAAGCATAATGAGGTCCATTATAAAATCAAATATATTTTCATACTTCACTTCTTAGATGTGTAGTTATAATACTCTTATAAATCTAATCAAACTTAGATATTCTGACTTGGTATCGTATACAGATTTAAACTTTAGCATTTTTTTTATTTCAATAGCAAGGATCAATGATATCACGAACTTTTCAAAAATCCTCAGTGAAATGTATATGTCCAGGTCCTAAGCATTCCCATGTCCACAGTAAAATCAGATTTGGAGCCGCAACTGATTTTGCCCTGTGCCTAATTCTAAGCTCCTGTACGAGGCTTAGTGGGAGACCTGTCCATAATGCTACACCTGCGACACTCCCTTGGTCTATGACCCCTATCCCTGTTTATAGACACGCAAGACCCAGCCAGGAGCTCGTCGAAAAGCAACATACGAATAACAGAAGCACAAACAATATTCTTGAAGTGCGACCAAACTCATCACCATCAACCAGGGATTAAGGCTCCAACTACACTACACGAGAATTACCATGCCTGCAAAAGCAGAAGGTAAACAACCGTTGGGAACTGCAAGTCTGGAACTACTGTGTACGTTAACTGTTCGACCATGATCACAGCATAAACGTTTGCAAATCTTAAGCCTTACATAATTAGAACTACTATAGTGTCCCTTCAGCACTTAACCCTAATGATGCAGTAAATCATGGTGACAGACAGAACTCTAAAGATTGCAGAATGACAATTGAGTTATCAGCGACCAAGCCCAACAGAAAATCCATTAGGTCCCAGCACGTAGGATCATATCTAACTCCAGCACCAGAAACCACCATTCCTTCCTGCAGATAATAAAAAAAGGCGACAATATTAGCAGCAGCGTTTATTGGCTTCCTACCTAAACGAACTGGAAAATGTGACTCCAATCTCTCCAACAATGCGGACATTTATTGAGCAGATCACGTTTCAATCATGTGCTTATTGGACCAACAAGAAAGAGCTTTATTGGTATGGTCCCAACTGAGAAATCATCGATCAATGGAAGCACATCAACTATTGAGTGGTCAGTAACAGAGTAGGTTTTGGCAGCACATTAATTGGCCGCTACTAGAAACACATGGGAAGGTCCCAGATAATTATGTGGTTCTTTGGAAGGAATGAACAGCTTTAATCATTTGATGGATAGGTGAAACAAAATGATTGAATATTGACAAACAATAGAACTGCAACATCTAAATCCAACCATTGTGAGTCAACCAACTAAAGAGTTGCAAATTGACAACTGCACTAGACCAAGATTTGGATGTAAAAACGGACATCTAGTGTCTGGTGGTAAAAATTATGGTGATAATGACCATGTGACCATGTTGAAATTTAATGAGGTATTACATCTTCATCCTCAAGACTCAAGTACACACACCTTGAGCAAATTTCACCCGAAACATAAATTGCACCCAATGCCTATATGATATCTACTGGTCTTGTCCATATTTGGACTGTAATTTGACAAACTGTTTTGGGGCACTGGGCATGGCTGTCTAGAGTCATCACTTACTGGTTTAATTGTAGATTTGGATGAAACAGTGGAACAAGGGGCAGCTCAGATCAAACAGAACTTTAAGTAATGGGGACATCCATACTAACAAAAAAGTTCCAATGTCAACCAGAATATCTAATGCCTTCAAGCAAAGCAACATGCACATTGGATAAGACACAGCGCTTCACAATGACGAAAAGGCAATTTCACATAAAAGGACAATCAGTGGCTATCATACAGCGGCGGAAACAGTACGCACTAACTTCTTTGGGGGTGGATCAAGGGTCACAACATATGGAACTGTGGAAGCACATAGGGCTGGCTTAGCTAATATACCCATGTGGCAAGATAAGAACCATTGCTCAGGCAGAAAACAATGTGTGGAAGGAGGTCGAGAAGCACAACTAAAGCTGTGCAGATTTAGTTCATAGATGGTCGGCCGAGCAAGTAATCATACCAATTAACATGTAAAGTACCAACCTACATAAATAACTGCATGCTCTATGTTAGTAAGTGTATGCTCCATGAAGAATGTAGCTGTAAAATTGAAGAAAAAACTACATAGCTGCTATTACGGTGAATAGAAGCTTATAATTCAGTAAGAAGGCCATTAGTTATGCTAGGATATGGTGCAAAAGTACCTTGTTATTATTCTTAGTTCTACAATGTTGAATATGTGAATACTTTCACATGTTTGAAAACAAAACAATGCTTACAAGATGTTTGCAAGGTTCACTAAGCAGTAACTGAAAAGGGATCCTATATTTTTTCTTTTGGTGGCAGTAACTGATGAAAATAAATTTCAGGAGGGCAATTGATTAACTACTATTTTAGTTCATCTAGCAGTTTTTTTACATAAAGTGCATGGTAAGCCCTAGCCTACCCTAAATTGTTTGGGAATTGGGACTAAAAGGCTCTTTTGTTGTTGTTGTAAGTGCATGGTAAGCCCGCAAGTGGCATCCATGTGTCCAGTCTAGGCCAAGATAAATGTGTTGAACAACTGATAGTGTTGATGTTTGTTGTTTGATATTAGCACCCACGCTTAAATCAATAGCTGATGATAAAAGAAAACTAACAGGACTAAACTGAAACTGAGAGATAACAAATTCACACAAGTACAGCTCAGAAGACAACCTTGGTGTATGCATTAGAATATGAATTACACAACAACAAAAAAATCAACACATATTTTCTGTCAGAAAAGTTATGTGAAGCATAAATTTGAGCACACAATCAGGCAGCATCTCACAACATGAACATCAGTAATGCAATATGTTCTTATCATTTCAAGAAGGTCACAAGAATAGAGCACACATCTAGAAATGCCTTTACAATAACAACCACAATCCTTCACAGATGACTTGAATGAACCTAATGCATATACAAAACATAGTGTTAAGATGAACAACAACAACAACAACAACAACATAGCCTTTTTTGTCCCAAGCAAGTTGGGGTAGGCTAGAGATGAAACCCATAAAAAAAACAAAGATCACGGATCTTCAGGTACGTGGATGGCGAGTCTCCAAGCACTCCTATCCAAAGCTACCTCTTTGGAGATATTCCACTCCTTAAGGTCTCTCTTAACCGACTCGTCCCAAGTCAGTTTGAGTCTACCTCTACCTCTCTTTACATTTTCAGCCTGCTTTAGAACCCCACTACGCACCGGCGCCTCAGGGGATCTCCGTTGGACATGTCCAAACCATCTCAATCGATGTTGGGTAAGTTTCTCCTCAATTGGTGCCACCCCGACTCTATCCCGAATAACTTCGTTCTGGACTCTATCCCTTCGTGTGTGCCCGCAAAACCACCGCAACATCCGCATCTCTACTACACTCAGTTGTTGGACATGTCGTCTTTTTGTAGGCCAACATTCAGCACCGTATAACATCGCCGGACGAATCGCTGTCCTATAGAACTTACCTTTTAACTTTTGTGGCACCCTTCTGTCACATAGCACGCCAGAAGCTTGACACCACTTCAACCAGGCAGCTGAGATTCTATATCTAACATCTTCATCAATATCGCCATATCCTTTTGAAGCATCGATCCTAAATACCGAAAAGTATGCTTCTAGACCACCACTTGCCCATCGAGGCTAACATCTCCATCCTCATGCCTAGTCGCGCTGAAATCGCACATCATGTACTCGGTCTTGGTCCTACTGAGTCTGAACCCTTTCGACTCTAACGTGCGTCTCCACAGCTCTAACTTCCTATTAACTCCTTCCCTACTCTCGTCAACCAGCACCACATCATCAGCAAAGAGCATACACCAAGGGATATCATCTTGTATGTTCCTTGTGACCTCATCCATCACCAAGGCAAATAAATAAGAATTCAATGCTGACCCCTGATATATGCCTATGTTAATAGGAAAGTCAGTGGTGTCACCATCACATATCCGGACAAACGTCATCGCATCCTTATACATATCCTTGATGAGGGTAATGTACTTAGTTGGGACTTTGTGCTTCTCCAAGGCCCACCACATGATATTTCTCAGTATTTTATCATACGCCTTCTCAAGGTCAATAAAGACCATATGCAAGTCTTTCTTCTGCTCTCTATATCTCTCCATCAATTGTCGGATTAAGAAAATCGCCTCCATAGTCGACCTTCCAGGCATGTACCCAAACTAGTTTTGGGCCACACTTGTCACTCTTCTTAGACGGTGCTCGTTAACCCTCTCCCAAAGCTTCATCGTATGGCTCATCAGCTTAATCCCACGGTAGTTAGTACAACTTTGAACATCTCCTTTGTTCTTGAAGATTGGTACTAATATACTTCTCCATTCTTCAGGCATCCTGCTGGACTGAAAAATAAGGTTAAAAAGCTTAGTTAACCATACTATCGCTTTGGCACCTAGGCATCTCCACACCTCAATGGGGATACCATCAGGGCCCATCGCTTTACCCCCCTTCATCCTCTTCAACGCCTCCCCGATCTCAGCCTCCTGAATTCTCCTCACAAAGCGTCTGTTGGTGTCATCAAAAGAGTCATCTAACTCAAGGGTAGGGCCCTCATTCTCCCCATTAAACAACTTATCAAAATACTCTCGCCATTTGTCCTTGATCTCCTCGTATCAAAGCTGGGCAAAAAATATCAAAGCCCATATATCCTTGAAATAGCTATGAATTTTCGCTCAACTAAGAATCATGTTTCATCTTGAGCCCGGACTTCAAGTAAAAAACCACCTTCAAGTTGAGATAGAGCTTAGCTCGTATATCCTCTCATGTTTTTGTAATGTCTAATGTATTAAACTACTGATGTACAGGAAAGAAACAAAAAGATTAATCACCAAGATGACATAAGCATTTCATGTGTCCAAGGTTTGGCTCACTTACATTTTCCAAGATGAAACTCCTGCATCTCTTTTAAGTAGAGTTCTAGAAAACACTAGGGCCTAAGCTGGCAGCAGGGTGGTGCCTAGGGCTCAGTTAGTTAACACACAAACGAAAACTGATGTTTTGAATAGAAGAGACATTTACACTTCAATTTTTATGAATATTATTTATGCCTTTCTGGTCAGGAACAGATAGTGCAGATGTAACAGTTGTCTGGCATCTAGCCTGCCCAAAAATCTTTATACCCAAAGCTCCATCCCCTCCCCCTCCCCCACACTACCCTCCCACCTCTTACCCTCAGTCTTGCATATTTTTGGTGCTACCTGCTCCTCCCTTATCACTCTTGTACCAACTACCAAGCACCTCCTCCACAAATGACAACCCCACTCAGGCCCACCTATCACTACAGTGCATGTCTATCCAACCACGCTGCCCCTTGGGCTGCCTAGGTTGTGCCAACAACTAAGGCCTTGTTTAGTTCCCCGTGTAAAGTTTTTGAAATGGAATCTTTTCACATTTAAAGTATTAAACATAAACTAATTAAAAAATTAATTGCAGATTCCGTCCGTAAATCGCGAGACAAATCTAATGAGCCTAATTAGTCCATCATTAGCATATGTTTACTGTAGCAATTTATTATCTAATCACGGCCTAATTAGGTTCATTAGATTCGTCTCGCGATTTACAGTCCATTTGTGTAATGCGATTTCTTTTTCGACTACATTTAATACACCATGCATTTGTCCAAACATTGATGTGTAAAAATTTTGACGGGGAACTAAACAAGGCCTAAACTACAGATGGCAGCCCAAATCACAGCAGCAGGGTTGCCCTTAAAGCTCAGCATCACCCACACAGCTACCTAGGCCAATTTATAGAAGTGTCGAATCAAGGCTAGAAGAATCATATCCCAAACTCAATTTAGTTTTTTTTTCTTTGACAGGATTGGATAATAGTTCATTTAAACACCCAAGTCCAATATACAAAACTACCAGCCCTCTTGAACAGCATACCACATGTCAGATGACTTAACAGTTTCTCATTTCCAAATTGTGTAACAATTCATCCAGTTAATCAATCTGAATTTTTTTGTTCTGCAATTGCCTCATGCGCTTAGACACAGCAAGCCAGCAATAACTTGCTTTAGCATTAACCCTTGCTCACAAACAAGTTAGGACCTCCATCCAACATGAGAGGGGGGCAGATACTTGAACCCTGAACAATATAGCGATATATCTAATGAGAGTTGAAGCTCTATAATGTAAATGAGCAACTGTCGCACATTAGCCAAGGACAAAAGGAAAACCACTGCAAGAGGACAAATTAAGATGAGACTCTGACTAAACCCAGTTTGGGAACATCACCAAACAATGCAATTTGAACAACGTCATCCAACTGCAAGGGAAACTTTGTGCATTTCTACATAATATAGGACACATTACCATACCACAAGCCATAGGTGCATCTAAGCAACAGACACAACACATCTAAGGTCCTTAATGTGTTAGCTTGCAGATTGTAACAATCAGCAAGCTGCAATCCACAATCTGCAAGCTAAAACAAACAGGGCCACATCAAACTGCACACGGCCAAGTTTAAAGTAACACACTGCACTTGAACCCTACAGAACTTAATAATTAGAAGCACCATATAGATTATTGCGATTATTTTGCGATTAAACAAACGCCACAGAACAAAATGAGCCGAACTACCGGTGTCCACAGATGCGTTTGAGCGCGGCAGGCAGGAGGATGAGGCAACGGAATTACCTAGTGAGTCGTGGCGCCGCAGCCCTAATCCCTCTCCTGCCCATCCGCTCCCTCATCCTCGGGAACGACGTCAGCGTCGTCGTCGTCGTCGTCGTCGTCGTCCGCGGCAGCCTCCTCCGGCGCGACGAGGTACGCCCCGGGCTGCGGCGGCGCGCGGCGGCGGTCCGCGAGGGGAGGATGTTGCTGAGGTCGACCTCGGCCAGCGGGTCCTCAACGAGCTCGTCGTCGTCGCTGCCGCCGCCGACCTCGCCGTCGTCGTCGTCGTCGCTGCTATCCTCGCTGCCGCCGTCGTCGTCGTCCGCCTCCTCCTCCTCGACCACCATCTTCCCCTTCCCCTTGACGGCCGCAAGGGCCCTGACCCTGGCCGCCTCGGCCTCGGCGGCGGCCTCCTCGTCAGCATCGGGGCGCGCCGCCTTGTGGGGCGCGAGGTCGGCGTCGGCCTCCGCGTCCTCCTCGGGCTTGCGCTTGGCCGGGGAGGGGGAGGGTGCCGGGGCCGGAGCCGGTGTCGGGGTGGGGTCGGCGGCGACGGGCTGGGGCTCGCCGTCGGCGGTAGCCATCGCGGGGTGCGGTGGGGAAGGGGGAGAGCTAGGGTTTTAGGACGGGTGAGCGGGGAGTCGTGTCGTCTAGTGAATGAAGGGTGGGGTTGAGGAAGAAGAGGAAGAGGCGAGAGCGAGACAGGTGGGCTTCGCAGCCTTTGATACCGTTTGGTGGGCCGAACTCCGGGCTTCGGAAATGCTGCGGGCCTGAGTGGGGGCAAAGGTATTCGGTATGAAAAGAAACGATTTCGACGAGAATTCGAATTTAGCAAGGGTAGAAACGGAATAAAAATGAGTTGACAAAACAGTTCTAAAAAAAATTCTGCCACTTTAAACTTTATGAACGCGCCACAAGAAACTACGGGGAAAGAAAATGTGGTAAGTGAATGAAGTAAAGAGGGTGTTTGGATGGCTGCTTCCACCTATCCTTCCACTTAAACCTCTGTGTTGAGCATGCATGTTCCGGAAACTAAACGAAGTGATGATCGTGGAGCGAAGGAAGAAGATGGACAGCAAAATGGATCACGCCGCCGGCGATATGAATCCGCATGCGTGTGCTTCATCATCTCGCCGAGTATACTAGACGCCCCGCCGGAGCTTTTGGGGCTTGGCCTGCGAGGCCAATCGGAGCGACCTCCACTCCACTCCACCGGAATTACTGGCCGCTCCTCCGTGCCCGCGTGCCGGCGTGCGCATGCGTTCCCGGCCGGTCATTTTATACACACACCAAGCGGTAGCTGCAACAGCTCAATCTTGACGATGCATATATACACACACATGTAGGGATCGCACAAGCTGCAGCGTGGTAGCAGTAGTGCGTGACAAGCTTGCAATGGCAGCCGCCATGGTCTCCAGAGCGCAAGCGTTCATCGTCGTCTTCTGCGTCCTGTGCTGCGGCTATCTCCCCGCCCGGTCGGCGGCGGCCTCCTCTCCCGTCGACGGCGACGGCGACGTCGACGACGGCTTCCTCCGGTGCCTGTCGGCGGCCATGCCGAGCCGGCTTGTGTTCCCGCGGGGCTCGCCCTCGTTCGCCGCCGCGCTGGCGTCCTCCATCCGGAACCCCAAGTTCATGGCCCCCGGCACGCCGCGCCCGCTCGCCGTAGCCGCGCCCGCCGAGGCCTCCCACGTCCAGGCCGCCGTGCGCAGCGGTGGGCACGACCTCGAGGGCCTCTCGTACCGCTCCGCGCGCGCCGGCGGCGGCGGCGAGGCGTTTGCGGTGGTGGACCTCGCGGGCCTCCACGGCGTCCGCGTCGACGGCCAGGCTTCCACCGCGTGGGTGGACTCTGGCGCGACGCTCGGCGAGCTCTACTACGCGGTCGGGAGGGCCGCCAGAGGCCGGCTCGCGTTCCCGGCCGGCCTGTGCCCGACCATCGGCGTGGGCGGCGGCTTCGGGATGCTGCTGCGCAAGTACGGCGTGGCGACCGACCACGTCCTCGACGCCGTGCTGGTGGACGCCCGGGGGAGGCTGCTGGACAGGGACGCCATGGGGAGCGACGTGTTCTGGGCGATCCGCGGCGGCGGGGGCGCGAGCTTCGGCATCGTGCTGTCGTGGCAGGTGAGGCTCGTGCCCGTCCCGCCCACGGTCACCGCGTTCAAGCTGCCCGTCTCCGTCGACGAGGGCGCCGTCGACGCCGTCACCCAGTGGCGGACGGTCGCGCCGGCGCTCCCGACGACCTCTTCATCCGGGTGCTCGTGCAGGGGCAGGTCGCCGAGTTCCAGTCCCTGTACCTCGGCGCGTGCGACGCGCTGCTGCCGTTGATGCACCGCCGGTTCCCGGAGCTCGGCGTGAACCGCACCCGCTGCCGGGAGATGACGTGGCTCGAGTCCGTGCCCTACATCTACCTCGGCAGCGGCGCTGCCGCGGAGGACATCCTGAACCGGACCACCTCCCTGGCCGCCGCCAGCAAGGCCACTTCCGACTACGTCCGGGAGCCCATCGCCCGGGCCGCGTGGGCGGAGATCTTCTCCGCGTGGCTCGCGAGGCCCGGCGCGGGGCTCATGATCCTGGACCCCTACGGCGCCGCGATCGGCGCCGCACCCGAGGACGCCACGCCGTTCCCGCACCGCGCCGGCGTGCTGTACAACATCCAGTACATGAGCTTCTGGGCGGCCGCCGGCGGGGACGCGGCGGCGGGGACCAGGTGGATCAGGGGCCTGCACGCGTTCATGGCGCCGCACGTGAGCAAGGGCCCCAGGGAGGCGTACTTCAACTACAGGGACCTTGACCTCGGGGAGAACGTCGTGGTGGGCAACATCAGCAGCTACGAGGCCGGGAAGGTGTGGGGCGAGAAGTACTTCATGGGGAACTTTCGGAGGCTCGCTATGGCCAAGGCGCAGATCGACCCGAACGACTACTTCAGGAACGAGCAGAGCATCCCTCCGCTCATCGACGCCGAAGAGCCGGTAGTGACTCTTGCCGTAAATAATAAGTTTGTGGATACTTCTGTCAAGCATTCACCAAAGAAGCTGAACATAAGTTTTGTCTTGTTGCTAACTCTTCCAAATAGGCTTGTGGGGAAATTCACTTCACGCGAAGAGATATAGTCCTCAGTAAAGTGTTCCGATATATTGTTCTGGTTCAAAAAAAAAGGTGTTCCGATACACTAGGTCTGGTTTAGATAAAAAAGATTGGTCAAAATATCACATCGAATGTTTAGACATATGGAGTATTAAATGTGGGTAAAAAAAAATCAATTGAACAGATGGGTTGTAAATCGCGAGACGAATCTAATGAGTCTACTTAATCCATAATTTGCAACATTAATGCTATAGTAACCATCCGCTAATTATCCACTAATCATGGATTAATTAAGCTCATTTGATTACAATCCATCCGTGCAAAAGGTTTTGTAAATAGATTTTATTTATACTCCTAGATAGCAAGATTCTATTTCAAAAAAAAATTGGCAAAGTAATCTAAACACCCCTATAAATCACCGATACTCTTCCAGCCCTGCCGTACCCGTATCCAATACGCCGATACGTCCCGATACCTGTATCCAGAAGCATCGGATAATAATAGAATTAAAATTAAATAAATAAATTCTCGATACGCGTCCTATACTTGCTGATACGTGTATTGGGAACTTTTGTGGCTTATTTCCCTTTTGTGATGTGATGTATTAATGTAGATATTTTAGTCTTTCCAATATAACTACATACTATGTTTTTGCTAGGTTGATATTATCAAACTTAATTTTATATATATCCCATTCTCTCCCATATACAACTATTTATATATTTAGATAATTTTTAATAGATTTTTATATACATTAGCAGTATCGGTGTATCCTTATTTTTTGAAAAATGCCATATCGACATACCCGTATCGCGTATCGGTGATACATATTGATAGGATATAGCTCATCATGCTTAGATTAAATTGGCTGTAGAAAGTACCGTGCTGCAATTTGTACGAATGATATTTATATTTTTTTGCGGATAAAGAGAGCGCTTTATTAACTAGGCACGATCCTGGTTACAATCGACATTGAGAAGGTCCACGGCATAGGCAGGAACTTGACCTAATAAAATCGTTGAATGAGTGTTTCACCTAGCTAATGCAGCTAATTCATTAGCAACTTTGTTACATTCTCTCTTAATCTTGACTACCTTTATCTCCATCAAGAGCTGAGATTACCTTCCGTGCGCTATCTCTGGCGACGATCCCAGCTCCCGCACAACCTGTAGCAACAGCGAAGGAAGCATCAACGTTAACTTTAACCCATCCCTCCGGCGGTCGAAGTCGAACCCAAGCTCCTATGGCACTAGGCCTCGTCTTGTCAGGGCCGGTTTTCACCGATCCTAGTGGTGCTTAGCCGGCTCTCCACTAAGTTGGCCTTAGTGCAAAGCAAGGCATGAACTGAATCCATAGCTTCCGTCGGTCCAAGAATCTCCAGAGCACTAGCAGTGTTCTTCTTTTGCTCTGATGTTTTTTTTAAAAAAAAGGAATTTTATTGATTTCAAGATAGATACATCAAGGTGATACTTTGTTTTGAAATTTTTCCGACCTTTACCTTAAGAGCACACAACCTGTTACGAGAGGAACCAAACAACCCGACATACTAATAGTTAGCAATCCTAAGACTAGACCGCCATCTTTATGCTCGGGCAAAACAAAATCTTGGCCACCTGATTCAAAAAATGAGACGCCGCTACAAGCGTATCGTGTGAAGTAGGCTGCTGAAGGATAGCACACGTACGAAGCCAGTAAGTTGTCGAGAAGGAAACCTGAAAAAGGAAGATTTTTTTAATAAAAAATCACAACATTTGTATAGAGCCGACAGACCAACATAAAGTTACTGCACCTACAAGTAGTTGTTTAAATTATTTTGGTATTCCATTTAGCCAGCTTCCAAACATAAACATGCTAGCTACACCATGAGGTTTTGAAAGACCCCAAGCCGTATAAACAATTGCCAAGCCAAAGGTGCCATTCGACAGTTAAAAAATAAATGTTGTATTATTTTATTTTCAGCAGCTAATCCAGGCCAGTGTTGGAGAAACACAACTCGTCAGGAAGCGCCCAGTGACTGCGCATCACCCGATGCAGATTATATGCCTGCTGGCATGACACCACTGCGTGGAAGCTAGTTTCTGGGAAAAAAATGGTGTGCGCCCTGGGTGCAGCCCAGCTTCCGTGCGCCCCCGGCCCCGATGCCGTCCAGGTGTCCACCCAGAAAATCGGACGGATGGCGCAGGGAAGCTGCGCACGACTCGGCGTCCGGCTCGTTTAACTCACGCAGAGATCGGCTCGGCTCGGCTCCTCAGCGCACGGCTCCAGTTCGCATCTTCATAGCCTTATCCGGCGGCGATTCCCCGTGTCGCCTCCGCCTCGATCTCGTCCGCCTCCCCGCCGCCATTGTCTGCCTACACGCCACCGCCCCAGCCCGTTCGCGCTCCCGTCCTCGGCCGTCCGCCCCGCGCTCCTCCGCCGCCCCCTCCTCGCCCGTCCGCGCACAGCCGCACCCCGCCCTCCTCCGCGGCCCGCAAGCTCTTCCCGGCGCCCGTGGCCTCGTCGATGAGATCAGCCTGTGGACGATGACGTCGGCGCAGAGGTAGACGCCGCCCCAGTTCGACCTCGCATCCTCCGCGCGCCGCCGCCCCAGCCCGGCATCGCCGCCGCTCTAGGCTGAGGATGGCCCCCATCCAGATCTGCTTGCTCTGCTGCGTGCTGCTGCTTATGATGCTTCTTGGGTTCATTTGCAGCGATCGAAGAAGAAGAGAAGTGGAGCAACCTGCTCTCCGAGGTGCCAAGTACAAGCAGATCACCCCATCAGTCCTTCCTCTCCGAGCACCTCAGGGTAAAACATTCATCTCTTCATCTTCACTCTATGCCTTCCTTCCTGTCAAGGTCTTTCCTGATGATACTTGTGCTAGGAGTGGTAGCTTTGCGATGATGATGATGTGTTTGTCATTAGCATTAGTTGAAATGTGCACCCCTTTCTGTGTAGAACCTTGCTTCTTATGTGCAGACCACTTGCTGCTAAAATCAGTTCCATCGCTTGCTCTGCTGCGTGCTGCTGTTTCTGAGGCATATTTCGTTCTTTTGCTAGAATTAGATAACATTTTCTCGATCAACCAACAGCCAGCTATCTTGTCTCCTATGTTTAAAATATGCAAACATATATGTGATCACACAAGTTCAGATTAGGGAAACAATTCTCTTGACCACTGACATTAAATATTAATCTCCTACTTTGTTGCATTCTTTGGATAATAGTAGAACCATCAACCAGCAGACTCCATGAAGGATCCACGTTCACTAGAAATTGCTGCTGTTGGTGGCAGTCCAGGAGAAGAGGAACAGCAAATAACACAGGTTGGGTCAGTGGAGAATGAAGTACCTAATGAGGTACAAAAATATAAGTAACAATCTTGATAGAATATATGATATTTTTTTGTTATAGTATACCTTTAACTGACAATTGATATGTACAGGAGACTGTTGATAAATATGGACAAAATTTGATCCCACCTAAAGTTGGAATGAGTTTTGAATCCGAGGAAAAGGCTTATGAGATGTACAACACCTATGCCGGACAGGTTGGGTTCAATGTTAGAAAGAGCAAGACAAAGCACCACCTAGATGGTAGTTTATATCAGAGACATCTAGTTTGCAGTAACCAGGAACATAGACGGGTTGAGTTGTCACAAAAGGATATTACAAGGACGGGTTGTGATGCTCGTGTTCAGTTTAGTATCAGCAAAGAAGGGGTTTGGACGGTGCAAAAGGTCGAACTAGAGCACAACCATTATCTTGATATGTAACTGTGCTCTTTTGCTGCTAAGGGACCTTATGAAATAAGCATGTTCTTTTGTCTCCATAAATGGTACTACAGAATTGTATTAGTTTCACTATAGTTTGAATCTGTGACATGTAACTGTGGATTTACACCTGTGACATTTTTCTTATATAGGATCTGTCATTTTGAACTTGTCACCCATTTGAGTGAACCATATTATTCATATCCCTTGCACAAAGGCAGCCTCTGTTTGCTGCCTATGTTTGCTGAATTGGCCAGGTCCATTGATGTGGTTCCAAGTTTGCTGAATTATGCTGGATCACAGATTTTTGGCATAGACAGTAGGTCCTCGTCACCTGTGTCTTGATGCTTGCTGCTCACAATCTGATGTATATAGTGTAAGTTTCATTGTACAATGTATGGATGTATTACACATGAGATATTATTCTGAAATAAATATGGTTGTTCTTGAACATGTGATTTTCTCTCATTTGTTCGCAACATGGCTGTCGTTCAGAAACCTTCAAACTGATAAAAAATGGCAGGTTCCTTAATATCAAAAGAGCACAGTTATACTTCCAACAGATTCAAACTTTAGAGAAACAGTTACATAGATTCATGATTTTGCACTCCATCAAAATGTAACTTTCTAACAGCAGTTTGAATTGTAGCATCTTTATCAACTCCTATTAAGAGACTTGTATACCCCCTGGTATGTATGGAGCAGCCACTGCAGAAGTATTGGCAAATAAATTGAAGTGTGGCAGCATGAAATTAGCATATCCACCTTGGAAAAAAGGAGCATCAATGGCTGAAGATGGCCCAGCATTATAATCCTGTGTCATAGTATAAGAAAGTGTTCATAAATCAAGCTTCTAATGGAATAAATTGTGAAAATAGGTAATGTCTTACAATTAATTGTTTTGGCTCAACACGTTCATCTCTTGTTTGTACATCATTTATTTTCCAGATCTTCACCTACAATGAAATATATATGAAAATAGAAAATTTTAAATAAATTTTACACATAAGCAAAAGGTAGTGGGCTGGTCATTACCATTCTTCTGGTCACCCTTCTTCTTCTTCTTATTCCTTGGGTTCTTTTCAACAACATTTTTAAAACGTGTCTGCTTTGCACCTTTTATTACTTCAAGAATTTTAAATGATATTACACCATTTAATGGTTCTCTGACACATTCATTTGGAATTGGAGGACTCTCATTGGATTTTTCATGCATCTCACTTAGAAAAGTACCCGCTTCTGAGTTCAAGTCATGCATGGCTTTCTGCAATTTATCAAGAAGTTCTTTTGACGACGAACACTTCAATGCAAGAGATGTGGCCTGCCGAGATATAAGTGCTGCCTGTGTTTTCAAATCTCCATCCTCAGTTCCTTGTTTGTGAATATAAAATCCACTTTTAGCATATTTTGTCCATCTAGGCAGTATATAATGTGATGGCAAAATGCATACTCCATTCACATTGTAGACTCTAAGAGCATGTTTGCACAATAAACCTGTATGATATAGTTGCCCATTTAAACAACCTATAGTGCAGGTTACAAAGCATACACTGAAATGTAATAGTATACATACCTATGCATTCAAACATCTGGCAAGAGCATGTAATGGTCGAATCTTCAGTATTGAATACTACTGTTGCTCCACGATCAGATTGCATATACTTAATAAAGAATGTCAAGTTTGTCCCTGCAGCTTCCAACAATTGGCAAGACAATGTAAATTGCGTCGAGTTCATGTCTGCTGTAAAAGAGTCACGGTATACCGCAACCCACTTTGCCCTCAAAGCATATCGGTTTGCCATCCATGTGTTATTCTCAAGGTTGTATGTAGCCAACAATTCATGCCATTTCTCTATGAAGTAAGCCTCTGATCTGTCTTCATAGATACACTTTTTGAAATCTGCTAAGAACTTGCTATCCGACTTGTCATCTGACTTGTTTTTCGACGCATGAACTACATGACCAAGATGTTTAGCAGCATTTAAGTAAATATGAAACAAACAAAGACGGTGGCTTGTATTTGGGAATACATAAGCAATTGCTGCTGTCATTGCCGCGTCTTGATCTGTGAAAATTGTGCTTGGGTGCTTTCCTGACATTGTTGTTAGAAAGGTCTCAAAAAGCCAAACAAATGATTCAATAGTTTCATTAAATAGAAGTGCACACCCAAAAATTATTGTTTGCTTGTGATGGTTGGTACCAAGAATCGGAGCAAAAGGCATTTGAAACTTATTAGTTTGAAATGTGGTGTCAAATGACACAACATCACCAAAGCATTTGTAATCCATGATAGACTGACCATCTGCCCAAAAGAAATTTGCTATACGACCATCTTCCTTGTCCACCTGAACCGCATAAAAAAATGTAGGATTGTAACTGTTTATTCAGATAATGTTTGTGCATCATTGGCTTCTAAGTACTATCTGCGCTCGCGACCAATCTCATTATTGCAATCCATCTTAGAAAATGGCATTTTGTCTTCTCCTCCATAAAACTCCTTCATGAACCGAAAAACTTGGGATGGCGTCATTCCAGCTTGATGTATCTGCCCAATTAATTTTCTATCTGCCTCTGTAACCTCTCGTTGGGACCTCAGCTTATGTGACTTACTAGGAGTAGCAAGATAATGGTTGTGCTCTAGTACAACCTTTTGTACTGTCCAAATGCTCTCTCTGCTAATACTAAACTGAACACGAGCATCACAACCCGTCCTTGTAATATCCTTTTGTGATGACTCATTTTCTCGATGTCCTTGGCTACTGCAAACTATATATTTCTGTAACAACCCTGATAAATTACATTTCTAAAGCAATGTCATTAGCCCAACCCTATGCTTAACCAACTAATAAAAGGGTGAAAAGAATTAGAACAAGTTAAGTTGAAATTTCAAATTGAGTTTGGGCACATATGAATACCTTTGAATTTTTAAATTAACTTTCAAACCACAAGCCAAATGAGGTGTTGCCTGAAACCAAACTTGTAGAACTTTTTATTCTGAACAACTTTCATGTTCAAAAGTTTTTGAAATTCAAATTAGAAAGTGGAGAAAACATCCTATTTGCAACCAGCCCCTTGGAACTTTTCAAATTCTCGCAAATAGGCCCTTCTTCCCTCCTCTCTCTCCCCTCCCCGCCCGACACACCGGCCAGGTGGCCGGCGATGCCTGACCGGCGCAAGCCGCCAGGCCAGTGGCCGCCAGTCCTCGCCCCAAACCCGGCTTTGCCCCCCCCCCCCCACCGCCGCGCTGCCCAGCCCGCGCTCGCCACACGCGCCACGACCAGCCGCGCCTCTGCTCGCCGCCGCCGCGCCCAACGGCCGCGCCGCGCCGTGCCGCACCGCCCGCCGCGACCCGCCCATCGCTGAGCTCGCCTTCCGCCCGAGCCGCTGCTGCAGCTGTCCCCCAATCCCCGTGCCGCGCTATCTTCCACTCCGTCACGCAAGATTTTCGGCCGCCAGTCGCACGCCTCCGCCCTCCGCACGCCGCGCCGGTGAACCGAGCCGCCCACCGCGGCCAACCCCGCGCCATTACCGTGTCTCCACCCCCGCGCGTCGCCCGGCACCCCTCCCTCCCTCCTGCCCCTATAAAAGCCGCCCCAGGCCGCCCGCGCGAGCTACCAGCCACCCGAGGACGCCCGCCGCCGCCATTATCGCCGCCGAGCTCCACCCGCTCGTGGACAGCCTTCCACAGCCGCCCCCTGCCCAAATTGGAGTTCCAGCCACCACCACATCATCCCACCGGAGCTCACCGACCCGCTCAACGCCGCCCAGGACCGCCGGAGCACCGCCGCCCGCGCTGTCGCCGCCGCCGCCGCCCCTGGTCACCGCGGACAGCTCGACCCCGACCCCCTCCGCCCAAGCCAAGTACCGGAGCAGCTTCCCCACGCGCCACTGAAGCTCCCCGTCCAGACCAGACCGCTCCAAGCCCGCCGGAGCACCGCCGTCGACGCGTACCGCCGCCGCCGCCGCCCCTGCTCCAACACCGGCGAGCTACTCCCGGCCGTCCCCCACCCGAACAAGACCCCCACGAGGTAGCCCTCGCACCCCTGATCCTTCCCCAGCCCTCACCCCTCGCCGCCGGCGAGCCCCTCGCCAGAATTTTGGCCGGACACCGTACCCGAGCCGCCCGAGGACCCAATTGCAGTAATTGAAATCTTTAGAAGGGTCTGCACGTAAGATCCAAGGACCCAGATGTAAGAGAAAGATTCAAACCTAGATTCAAAATCAGTGAACTTGTAAAATTCGTATAAAATCGTAGAAAATTCCGAAAAATGCAAACTCAACTGTTCTGGAACCTTTAGGATAAACTCCACAACTTTTGTTACATGCATCTCCTCAGATTCTAGCTAATTTATGCTCTAAATTAAATAGTCTGTTTAATGACCTTTATTCACAACCATTGTTGTAGACAAGTACTGGTCCTGAAAATTTTACAGTAGGAGTTTTACTTGTTATTTAAGCCAATGTAAAAATATCAGGCCCAAATTCCATCTCTATCTACACTGTTTATTAAACTTAGTTTCATACCATGTTTGGATAGAATTAATTGTCCCTGCAGTTAGGTTATGAATCACCTAATGGAACTTTTTCTATACTGGTGTAATTGTACCTAGATGCCAAAGAAAAATTTAGAGACTTTTTATCTCACAGGAACCTATTTATTTGATTTAGGTGCTAATAACATACATTAAATCAAGAAAATAGTATCTTAGCTTGGAAAATTCTCATATTTTTACTAGAAGATACCCAGTGGTAGTGGTTGCCGTGTAAAAAGTTTCTTGGACAAAAACCCTGTGTAGAGTCCTGTAAAAATAAATCTTTGAATAACCTAGGTGTGTAATGTCGTATTTACTATGCTCTGAAAACTGCATAATAAATCCTATAAAAACTTACAGTAGCTCCTGAATGATTAAATGAAAGCCCTGTAAAAATCGTAGACTCAGTTTTTGCACCATTCGTTCTGTACAAAAAGAACAAGAATCTAGCAGCAACCATGTGTTATATTTTTCATAATTAATCTGCTGCATGAAAATATCTGAAAATTTTACAATAAGCTTATCTTTCCCTGATGTGCCTAGATCCAAGGTTTCATGACCAGAACCTACTCACTGTAGTAGTTGCACTTAAATCATGTTTCCATGAGGAACATAAGTTCCCATGAACACCCACCCCACCTTGCTTAACGAAGTCACTTATTGTACTATTCTACTCTAATAACGATTGCCCACGATTAATAAAGTAACTCACTTCACAACAAAACTCATGCTTTACAGTCTGCAACTTTATCGTGAAGGAAATCATGTCGTTTACGATCACCACTACTTACACTTATGCATTCATATAGAATCGACGACTCTCACCGACGGAACGTACGAGCTGGTACCCGCGTCCGAGAGTGAGCAGCGTGAAGCTCAAGTAAATCTAACTGAAGCTCTTGAAGATCCGAGCCCAAGTTCGGAAGAGCCCCAAGCTAACTGTTCACAAGAAGGCAAGCCCCGGAGCATGAACTCTATTTTTCTAAACTTATGCAACTTATTACTCTACTTTACTTGTGCATTAAGTTTATAGGAGTTGGATGAAAACTTAGTTGCATGATCCTAGGTGCTCATGCTCTGAACACTAGATGCAAGGTTCGATAGAATGCTATGCTAATAGGACTCGGTAAAAGTCGAGTGATTTCCTGTCACTCGCGAGAAATCAGGAGTTGATTGTTTACTACATGCTGCAATCATAAGATCGACGGACGGGGCTATGGTACGATATTTATGTTGATGATTGAGGCCCCATCTGTTTAGTGAAAAATGCTAAGGCCGCAATGTGTGGTAGTGGTGGTTAAGTCTTTGAACGTACTAACCACATGCCGAGAATATGGTAATCGGTAAGCTTAAGTACTGGATTGAACCGAGACCGGAATATACTCCCCACTGTCTTGAATTCGTTCACATCTAGCTAATGGCGGGTGCATCGGCCGCCACGGCCCGACGTACCGAGGTCTGTGGGGAGGTATAGTCGAGGGCGGTGGGCCTGTTCCGTGAAGTGGGAATTGAAGGGAAAAGTTGCACGTGTGACTCTGTGAGTAACCACGTGACGTGTGTTTAGGTTTCCCTTGCAAGGTTAAGAAATTCGATTCAAATCGTCCGTTTCTCACGGCTATTGAGACTGCTTAACCCCTTTTACCCACAGAGTAAGAAGAGGAACAATGATGATGAATAAACTTGTTGGATGAAATTTAATGCTTCACCATAAATGATATTGGATAGCTGCTTATCTAGAATGGTTAATGAAACTAGAATCTTGAGCTAAAAGTTGAAAGTAAGGACCCACTCGTATATGCTTTTCGGCAAAACAAACCCCTCAAGCCAAAAGCCTTGCATGTCTAGGAGTCGGCTAAGTATACCCCACTAGTCGGGTAAGCCTTGCTGAGTATTAGTATACTCAGCCTTACTTGTGGCTTGTTTTCAGGTGAAACTTTCGAGGACATGATTGCTAGTTTGACTTGACCTTGTACCCTTCCTCCTGGTTGGTCGGTGGAATGGGATACGCCCCCGGCCAACGGTGGTGACACCGAGTAATGCCTCGTACGGGCTTCATCGAGACATCCTGTATCGTCGAGTAGCTTTCGTTATTTTATTTCCGCTGCAACTTAAACTCTGAAGAACTTATTGGTTATGATCACTGAAGTACTTGGTTACTAAACTCAAACTTAGCTTGTAATATTCACTTATGATAATTTTTGTAATATCTGCTGGAATGTGGTATTCTCTGGGCTCATCTTCGCATGAGCTTTTGTATGTGTGGCTTCGATCCGCTTTACCGTGGTTGTATCGGGAGGTTACCCGACAGACCAGTGGATTACTCCGTTTGAAGTGTAAGGTTAACCTTGATTGCCCTAATGGGGATGGTTAATACACTTGAGCCGGATTAATTCAGGTGGTTCTGCCACAATTTCTGGCACAAACTACCATCTTGACGGCGCTTTGCCTTGTTCTTTCTAACACTGAGCCCGACCTTACCGGCATAGGTGTTGTACATCTCATATGCCTTTTCCTCGGATTCAAAAGTCATTCCAACTTCAGGTGTGATCAAATTTTGTCTAGATTTATCAACCGCCTCCTGTGCATATCAATTCTCAACTAAAGGTGAACTATAAAAAAAATTATCATGTTTGCTGTCCAGATTTATCATATTTTTACCTCATTAAGTATTTCTTTCTCCACTGACCCAACCTGTGTTATTTGTTGTTCCTTTTCTCCACGACCGCCACCAACAACATCAATTTCTAGTGCACGTGGATCCTCCATGAGAGCAGAAGATGGAACACATGCCATGGAGGCTGCTGGTTGATCCATGGAAGCAGCGGTGATTGGTATATTTGTAATCTCCTGCATAAGATCTATAAGCAACTAAATCATTCACAGATGGAGTGCTAAAGCAAATGAAATTAGCAAAGGATAATTGGGGTGCAGCACATTGAACTAAATCATTCACAGATGGAGTTCCACCTATGCGATAAAAACACCAGTTTAGATTATACTTACCTATGCAATCAACACCCAAATGAAGCTGCCGGACACGCCCTTCCGCTCGATCGCAAATGAAGCTGTTGTGCCACCGCTCGATCGCAGGCTAGGGCTTCGCCGCGACGCCCTTCCGCCCGGCCGCGGCGAGTCAACCTCCGCTCGCATCCACCGACGTCACGTTCGCTGGCTAGGACTTCGCCGCGCTGCGCTTCCGCCTAGACCTGATCATCCGTCAGGTCAGGTCGGGTTCGGGTCGGGTCAGATTCGGCCCGTTGGTTTTTTCCTTCGGCCCGTGCCCGGCCCGACCCGACCATCAGGCCGGATTTTTTGGCCCGAGCCCGACCCGACACGTGGTCAGGTCGCGTCGGGTTCGTGTCGGGTCGGGTAAAACCCGATTTTTCATGTGTAATTTTCAGGTCGGGTCAGGTTTTTTCGGGTTTCGGGTCAAAAAAATCGGCCCGTACCCGGCCCGACTTTTATGGCGGGTGGAAAATTTCAGCCCGAGCCCGGCCCATACATTTATCGGGTTGGGTCGGGTCGGGTTGGTCGGGTCGGGCGGCCCACGATCAGGTCTACGTTCCGCCCCGGCCGAGGCGATAGGAATCGGGATCCTTGCCGCGGGAAAACCAGTCGACGAGGAAGACGGGGTGATCCAGAGATCAATCAATCGACGCACATGAACAGTCAATGATGGGATGGAGCCGAGCGTCTCCTGGGAAGGAGCCGAGCCTCTCATGTATTTGGAGCTGAGCCTCCACTGATTCTGTCTTGAATCGAGTTGCCGTCCGATGCAATCTGTGGACACACGGCAGCGTGTCGGGAGGGGTCGCCCGTCGCCCACACCATTTTTTTCCAGTTTCTGAGGCTATTCCGCAAATATCGCAGGGGTCCTTAATCTCCAACTTTCTCTTGAACTTATTGTTCTTAGTGGGCAGAATGATATTTACATTTAGAAGAAAACTACACAATTTAGTTCATCTGTAGCTAAAGTTTTGGCACTACTTTCGTATCTAACCAAACAACCTTATACATGGACAAAAGAAGGGGAAGGGAGGCAAACACCCCCACTCACTATAGTTTTCCATCCGGCTCGAGGCCCGGCACGGGCACAACCCGACATGAGATTAATCGGGCCCGAGCCAGGCCGGCCCGGGCCTTGTGCCATGCCTGGGCTGATGCCTCGGCATGTGGGCCGGCCCGACACGCACGATTAGTAGATGGCCCATCAAACCAAAAAAACCTCCACCGGCCCACATATATACACACACATATTCATCCCCAAACCCTAGCTTCCTATCTCCCAAACCTCCTCCCGTGTCCGGCGGCGGCGGCGGCGGCGCTCAGCCGCACCTCGTTCTCTTCCCCCGTGGCCGCCGCCCGCGCTACTCCCTTCCCCGCTCAGCGGCGCGCCGACTCCCTTCCCGCGCGGCGGCACGACGGCGCCTGGCAGCCTCCCCCTCCCTTCGCGGGGTACAAAAGCGACGGCGCAGCTGATGGGCCTTTGTGGCTAAACGGGTCGATGGGTTGGCACGACACGGCTAGGGTGCACCCGTGCCGTGCCTGGCCGGCACCTCAGCCCGTGGGCGGGCACGGCACGACCTGTTTATCAATCGTGCCTTAACGGGCCGTGCCTAAACACTGGTACGGTTTCCCAACCGGGACTACCAAATCCAGAACTAAAGGCCCCGGGCCAGGTAACCGGGACTAAAGAGTCTAAAAACTAAAAATATTTGCACCCCGTGGGACTTGAACCCGAGATCTCTTGCTTCACACGTGGCTCTCTTGCCACCTCACCTACACAACACATGTGGCTCTAGTTGGAATGCTTTACTTTTAAACTAACCCGTGGAAGACCCTTTAGTCCTAGTTGGTGGCTCTAACCGGGACTAAAGGGTCCTTTAGTCCGGGTTGGTAACACCAATCGGGATTAAAGGGTCACCATTTAGTCCCAGTTGGTGTTACTACCCGGGACTAAATGTTCAGGACTTTTAGTCCCGGTTGGAGCCACCAACCGGGACTAAAAGATACTTTTAATTCCGAATGGTGGCTCCAACCGGGACTAAAACTCCTCGTCGCTCCCTCACCGTTTGATCCGGGATTAATGCCTTCATTAGTCCTGTGCCCAACCCATCCGGGACTAAAGAGGGTGGATTTATTTGATGTTCTGTACTAGTGAAACGGACTCGTGCCCCGTTTGGCCATCTATACCGCCCACCCACCACACAAACACACAAAACACCCCTAGTGCCTTTTTGTTGTAAAATCATAGTTTTCAAGTGCTTCAATCACCATATGTATTGTAGGGACAAAAGTTGAAAATGGGATATGATGTGCATGTTCCAATATTCAACACCACGAGATTCTTGAGAGCACCTACCTAGCACCATGGAAAATGGATGGAAGTTAGACTCACCAATTGCCTATGAAGTCTGAAGGATTATGAGCAGATAAATTAATACACCACCGACAGAAGGCCCCGTTGTTAATGAAGGAAAGGTACTCCAATTTTAGATCATAGATGTAGTTATAACTGACTGAAAAGGTCATTCATTTTCAAGTTGTCTGCGCGCATATCAGCATCGTCAACAACTGAATGCAAACCTAGCTACATTGATGTGTGGATCCTATTTGAGAATTCAAGCTCAGATTACTCGTTAGTCCTTTCTTTTAAAGATATCTAGAATTCATCAGCAAAGCTAACCATGAGTATAAAAATACAAAGTTCTTTATAAAAGGACCCAACAACAAAAAAGAGGATACCTTGAAGTTGTGCGACCCCTTCTTTTTTAAAGATCACACCAACATTCGAAAGAAATAACGGTAAAAAAAAGGAGAAACACGTCTACAGAGTTGCTTCAGTTCTTGCACAAGTACTACATAGCGTCCCTTAGCGCTATGGGAACCATATTTGAAGGTTTCCGCGACAAATATGACAAGAACACACTTGAAAGACCATCGACTGGAGTCCCATTTGTTGGTTTGAAAATCTCCATCTGGTGGCTTGAAAATCTTACATTGTAGATTGCCCATGGGCCGAATTCCCGTCCTTGGATATATGGCGTGGGCCCGGACGTGTTTTGGGCCTTGACACTTCTTTCACCAATCAGGACGCACACACAAAAAAAAATGTTGGTTTTTCTCAAGAAGAAAATGTTGGCAGTACCACACAAATGCAAAAGAACAGAAAAAATATTATGCGTCATCACCCGTCCACACATGAATAAGAAGAACAGATAACGGAACGTGTCAAAAGAAAACGAAAAGTGGCGGCTGTCATCTTGTCTCAAAAGAGGGAAAGAAGAAAGGGTCTCTAGCGATCTTGCCCCTATTTAAAAGCGAAATGGTAATTTTGCTCATATTTTTTGAATTATGCGAATTTACCTTTACTTTTTAAAAATGAATAGAATATTTTTGCCCCTATTCCGTGCAAGCCAAATCTAGTTCACGGTGGTAAAATTGAAAAGACCAATTTACCTTGCGAATTTATCCCTACTATTATGTAAATTTGGTAATTTTACCCCTATTTTGCACGCGAATTTATCCCTACTATTACGTAAATTTGGTGACATGTACTTGAGACATGGGACCCGCGTGTCAGCTCCATCTCCTTTCTCCCCCCGGCGGAAGCTCCTCAAGTTCTCGCTGCTGCTATTGAAAACTCCCGTGGGCTCCTCTCAAAAAAAAAAACTCCTGTGGGCAACAAGAACAGGGTGGGGAAGCAAAATAAAATCTAAGCAAATCATATCCCCAAGTCCAAATCGATGCAATTATTCCACCGCAATAGCAATCCAATCCCTTTATGAACTGCTGCTACTTTTGAGAAGAACCCAATCCACAAGGCCTGCCACAGATCGATTCGATTGGACTGACGCAGCGCCGGCTAACGGCGGCCGTGGCTTCATGTGGCGCGGTCACCCAACCTGCCGGTCGCTTCGGCGTCGGTCGTCGGGCCACCACCGCTAGCTCGCCCCGGCGTGCGACACCGCGAGCTTTTGTCCCATCCCACCCTTGCGCTCGAGGAGTCGCCCACCGTAGGGCCCGGGCGTGTGGGGCGGCGCGGCGCGGCGCGGGCACTTGACGTCCGCGCGCGGGGTTGGCCATCGCCGCGGCGCCAGCGGCCGAAACGCCTCGCGTGACTCACGCCCTGCGCGCTGCAGCCGCCGCCGCCTGCTGGACCGGCCGCCGCCTGCCAGGGTTCAAGTGCACGGGATGAGAATGGGAGGGTCTGGAACCGGGATGAGAAAGGAAAGAGATGTGGATAGGGTCAAGGGTACCCAGGTCTTTTCTCATTGCTCTGAGTTTTTCTCCAATTTATTTTTATTATTTTAGTAGGCATACAACTTACGGTGTCAAAAGTAGGCACAACATAAAAAATAAGGACAAAATTACCATTTAAGATCAAATAGGAGCAAAAACACCAAATTTTCAAGAAGAAACAGGCTAAAAGTTCGACACTGCGCTAGAACAATAATGCAAAACATGTGCCGGCCGAAAGTTCCTTCGAAGCCAATCGTTTTTACGACCTCGGGGCAGGTTGCTGGAGATTCATGCTCTGGCTTGCCAGAAGGGCAGAAAAAAACACTCGGCCATTACTTGAAGGGTTCAAAAAGGGCTCGTTCCTAGTCCAATAATCATCGGCTATGCAAATTCTGTGGAATGATAATTCGTTTTGAAATTTTAAAACAGTTTTATTTTAGCAGAAACATACTAAAGCGATTGTTTGAACTAAATTGCCTTTCTAGTGACTTATTTAGAACACCATAAATTTACCGACGGAGTGAGAGCCTCCATTCCATTCAAAATGCAGGCCGTTTTGATTTTTATAATTTCATAGATACAGAGTGAGCAAGAAGTAGCAGGCCGACGACGTAGAGCTCAACATTTCCCAATTTTAGTATGCCGACGACGTGGATTATGTTATATACCGCGTGCTAATTAATTACGGTTATGTCCCGTCATATGTTTGCGTTCATACCTGCCGTGCCACGAGGGAGAAACGCCGCAACGTGACACGGTGGCAGTATACACGCGCCGTATTAAATAAATTAATTGAACACGCCCCAGCGAGCTTAGCTTTATTCGCTTGTCGATTTAAACCGAGCAGGCCTTCAACACCCACCCCCGGCTGAAGCACCTTCTCTTCTTAACTGCCAGCGCCATGGCGTCGCGAGCGCCGGTGGAGCTCGACTTCCTCGGCCTCCGTCCTGCCGCAGCCGCCGCTGACGACCGCGACCACCGCCATGACAGCACGGGCACCGCCGCCGCCTCCTCTTCCATCAGAGGTCTCCGTCGTGCTTTCTTCTTCCCTCGCAGCGCCTGGCGATTATTGAATTAGCGAAGCTGCAAGAAGCGTGGTGGGTTGTTGTTGACATGGGCGTCCGGATCGATGCATGCAGGCATGAAGACGAGCGCGATAGCGAGCATCGGAGCGCGGCAGCTGCGCCGCGTCATCGCCGGCGGCGAGGCGCCGTCGCCGGCTCCGATGACGCTCTTCTACAACGGCGCCGTGGCCACCTTCGACGGCGTCTCCCAGGACAAGGCAAGCCCATTAATCGACTAGTAACTCGCTCTCGTTTCAGTAGCTCGTCACGGATTGAAATTAATCCAAGAAGGTTCACGCTTTTCACAGGCTGAGACGATAATGAAGATGGCAATGGAGGTTACTACCTCCAATGGAGGAGGCCGCGTCGTCCGCGGCGACGCATTTGCTGCAAATTTCGCCAAAGGTAAGTTGCTTCGAACAAAGTTTTTTTTTCCCTTTTCTTTTTGAAGCCTGCAAGGTAGGAGTACTAGATAGTTGCCACCTGCAGCAACAGAAGAAAAAACATGTTTAAGTACGTAGTTCTCCTGATTTCTCGTAGCTTATGCATTGTCCTCTCCTCTCCAACATAATTTGTTCTTGCTTTAATTTATTTGCAGACATGCCACTCACAAGAACCAAATCGCTGCAGCAGTTCCTGCAGAAGCGAAAAGAGAGGTGAGCATACATAGTATATATCTTACAATTCCCTACTACTTAATTACGATTTTTCTTTTTGCAAACACACATAGGATTTTGTTTGACTTAACAAACCAAACGTGCATCAACTTATTTATCGCGCAAGTGATTCGGTCGACCAGGTAAAAGTATGAATGTATGACAATTTAGACTAGTACAAACTTGTTTGTTTTGCATTTCGATGAAGAAGGATGAAAGAAAAGGAAGAATTGGGTAGCATACCTGTAGCAGTTGCCCACTCTCCCCTTTCTGAACTTTTTGAATATTCCACCGATGACTTGTGTATGCAGAAAGAAAAGTGGGGAACAGTAGGTGAAAAGCAGGCATGAATAGAAAGTGATGGTTTGGGTTCTCGGCTGCTAGGTGGTCGATCGTTTGTGGTAGCTAAACTAATTTCCATCATTTACGAGCCTGCGTCGAAAATTCCGAATGCGTCTCACGCGCCATATATTCACTGAATTTCATGCATATCACCACTCGATGGATGAATGATAAAAGAGCAATATGCATGAATGATAAACAACTTCTCACATCTATGTTTGCCATCTTTTGAGGAGCGAGCTATAATCATCAATGGAGTAGTATAAATAAACCAGGCACACGCAACCAACAAACTAACTAAAAGAGAAGATTACGTGCGATCACTTGCTAGCAGCAAGGGCGGCAGCACAAATCGAAGGCAGAAAACCGTGTGGGTCCTTGCTTGATCTTGAAATCTTCTCGGTCTGCTCGATCAAAGCCCACGTTTTGGCAGTGACGGACAGCGATAGCTCATGGGAATCCCCAGCCCAACACCTACCGAGAACCCTCCCAACCCAACTGTTCAAAAAGCAGTATCTGCTCCTGATCGCACCCATGATCTCGTCTGATTTGGTGGGTTTTTACATGTTTTTTTCAATATAAATTTTGGGATCGACGAATTTTTTGACCAATGCAAACTTGTAGCTTCAAAGTCACTTGTGGCCTGTTTAGTTTTAAACGTGCTGTGGCGGTGGATTAAACGTGCAGGCTGAGCGCGACGGGTCCGTACCAGCAGGTGGGGCCGGGAGGGGCCGGCCGCGTTGCTGCGGCGGCGACCAAGTCGTTTCTTGTGAAGGAGGAAGCGGCCTACTTGGAGTTGGGAGTCCATTGGATCGTCGGTAGCTAGCTCAGCTACTAATTCAAGAATTCTTTGGTGACTATAGTGGTGGCACACTTGTATCTACAAATAAAGGAAATAAGTTCCAGTACAGGGATAAGTCGTATGATTGATGTACTCCATCCATAATTAGAGGTAAGGGTTAACTCTAGAGTTGATTGTATAGTAGGCATATGATTTTTCTTCTCCCTTTCGCGTGGAGACCTGCATGTGATTCATATTATGTATACTTTTTTTTTTACACGAAACATAGTAAAGAGACGGAGACTCTCGTATACACGCACGCACAATCACCCCTATCAACATACGCACGTAACTAAAGAATTACGCTGGTTAGATTCTATAATAAATTTAGAAAAATGCGAGCATTTGTGCCGAGTCGAGAACTCGAACCCGGACGGATAGGTTCCACCACAAGGAACTTTAACAGCTGAGTTCGCTCATTTTATGTATACTACCAAGAAGCATACGTATCATTTTAGTTATATGTCAATTAAATGCTAACTACCCTGCCAAATTATAGTCCTGTAGAAGTTGGGTTGACATTGAGATTCATTCAACGAGGGATGTACTGCAGCTAAGGCCGCAGGTAGGGATAAAAGTGGCTACCCAATAGCGTAGTGAATTTTAGGGCCAGCTAATCAATAATATAATATGCTATTTTAGTTCATTTCTCTTTTCTTAATTAATTATACGTGGCTTATCATTTTAGTTCATTTAGCGAATTCTGAGTCGACCCAATGACTCAAAGCAAGTGGAACTTGTATCCCTGGCTGGCCAGCTACAAGGGTTCCTTTCGAACAGTACACACACCATTTACCTGGTTCTCCTGTACCGTGACTGCGAGGCCACAGAAACAAGCAGAAACCGTCCACGGGACGTTGTTGCAACTTGCAAGCGTTGATTGGACGGTGAATTGAGCAGAGTTGTTCGGAGACAGCCCACCGGCCTACCGTGGTCGCCGATGTAGGCGCCGTCGATTTTTCGATCCCGCACGAGGGCTAAAACTTTGCCTGCAGCAGGTTCCGACGGGTCTTCCGTGAAAGCAATACCCGCATCAAAAAGAAGAGTCTACAAACAGAGATAGAGCTGCCAAACTCTTTTCCCTGTGCACAGACAATTTCACCTTTTCAAATATGCAAAATTTTTATGTTCCTTTCACAAGGATCAGAAGATGCCACGTTGACATAGCTTTCGAAAAATTATGCCATCATTGGACGATGACCTAAAATAATGCATCTGAAGGGTGTATATCCCTTGCTGTTACATTATTTAAAGACTCATTAATTCAAATTATCTGGCTGGATGATTAGGTGGCTAGCTACAGAAGTGCTCAAAAAATCATTAATGATAACCTGATGAATAGAACATGCAATTTGGTCTGATTTGGCCGTGGGAAAAAAAATTAGGGGACTACTTTGAAGGGCGTATCCCTTGTCCAGAAAGGGTCCAAGAACAAATTCAACATATTAATGGTATTCACATTACAACAGCATCCGCAACAGTTAGAAAGAATGTGAACTCCCTACAGTCTGTTTTATTTTGAAAACTATCAACTCCACCCAGAATGCTTGAGCTCTAGCCATGTGACGGTGAGGACTGAGGAGCGTGATGTAGGCCCACAATGAGAACGTACCAGCAGCATCAGAACAAGCAATGTCAACTGATATTCCGGGTTTGATGCAGCAGCTCAATTTCAGGCCCTGGTTATCTATTATGATCTAGCAAAGCTTCAGGTCCCCTGAACGCCTTGAATGGTTCACACTAATCATGATCTACCTTCAAGAACTCCCATCATGTTGATCCTCCATATCTGTGGGGTATAGTGTGTCGAAAACGACCAGTGTAAAGAGATTTCTTATTTCTGCATGTGTACCATAAGACAGGTTATGGTAATTGATCTTCCCATCACGTTTTGGTTCATAGCCACGCTCCTTTTGGCCATATTGAACACACTCAATGAATTTGACAACCTTCAAGTATGCTTGTAGCGGTATAAATACCTAGAGTAGGATAAAACCGATTATTTAACAGGAAATAAACACAACAGTTAGCATCATAAACCAGCACTTGCACAGTTAGCAGCAACACTACTTTTTATTCTTTGTATACCTTAGAATAAACAAGCATTAGCAGCATGAAGACCAAAAACTCATTTCTCATGTCTTGCTTAGTTATTTTCAACATTGTGAACTAACTTGATGTCTGCCCCGCTCCCATGAATTTTAAGCACAACCATCAGGATGGTTAGCTGCATCACTTATAGCACTTAATTCTTTGCTTACTTTATTGACAAAATGAGAGCCAAAGCCTCAATTATCATGTTTATCATTGTTATTTTCAACATTGTGAACTAATTTGGTATCTGCCTTTCCCACTGCAGTGACTTTAACTACAGGATCAGGACAGTTAACAGCATCACAAACAACAGTTAATTCTATTTGCTTACCTTAGAACAAAATAATACTAACGGAATGAAAGCAAACTCATTTCTCATGTTTATTGTAATTTTCGAAAATGTAAATTATTTGATATCTGTCACACTTGACACTCCCATGACTTCAATGTACCTTTCTCGCAGATATAGAGGTAGGTTGCACATTAAACAATGGAGAAAAATCTAACTTAAAAATGGAAGACTAGAGTTGGTAGTGCTTACAAGATCTGAGGATGGTGCTTGAGGAATTTTTGCCATAGCTTTTGCGACAAAATATTCATCAGTCATTTCAGTTAGCGCCCGCTTCATCAATGCAGCAAAGCTTTGTACCTCATCCACCAAATGCTTATCAGCCCAGACTTTGGGTTCTAAAAGCTCTCGAAAGCTAGTATCATGTTGCCGGTTGATTGATTTTCCAATATCCACTGCCAATGACATATCACCTCCCAGGTAGAAGGCTAGTGCAAAAGTAGCTACCACCAAAGGATCACATGGTTGGCGTGCCAAAGCTTCATGAAATGCTAAAAGACTTATCCTGTAGTGATAGAGCACGTAGAATATGTTAGGGAAGAACAAAAATAAATTACTCCAGTTTCAGTAATGTAAAGAGTCCACGTCAGCTAGAAATGAAATACATAATTTTTTTCCTTGTCTGCCAATAATAAGTTGGATAATTTACTCACCATAGACTATTATGACATGGCCTGTTGGGTGCAAGAAAATTATCCAGCTTAGAAAATAAAACCTGCGCAAAGAATTGATAACATAACCAACCTAATGACAAACCTACCAAGTACATGAAATACAAAAATTTTGAACAAAAACAGCAACTAAAGGTCCATTAAAAAATCTACAGTGCGTATTTGGATTAGTAGCATGCCAACAAAACAAAGAAGTGCCATTGCAGATAGAATATTCAATCTGAATCCACCAAGATTTGCAATCAGAAAATCTTCATTCAAATTTATATAAGACTGACAATCTGCCACAAATTCTAGTGAACATGAGAAAATGTTCTCCTCTGCAAAGTGGAACACAGAGCGAGAAGAGCACAACAAACACAAGTTTCTATTTCATTTACAGCGTGTCAATTGATGATTTGAGTTCTTTTCAATCATAATGTGGCATGTGCAATTACTTTATATCTACATGACCACAATAAACTAGTAACCAATTTAAAACTTACAAGTAGCATATTGGTTCCTTTATCCTTCCTCTTCAAACGAGTTGAAGCGAAATAAGCTGCCTGTATAGTCCAATCAAATCATTTAGTCAAAAGCACAAGAACCACAACCTCAACACATACTTGGTTTCAATATATGTCCCTTCCTGCTGGCCATGGGCTTACCTGAAAGGGCAACAAATGTTCAAGGAGACCAAATCTCCAAAGCAACCTTAAAGATGCTTCAGCTGAACCATAAGCAAGCATATAGTTCATCTCCATGAGTATTCTTCCCTGCAAAATTGTAAATAAATAAATCAGTAAGAGGAAAACATACGAGCTACTTCATGGCAATTCGTTAGATAAGTCAAAGTGTCATTGATATAATGAAACCAGATTGTCCATGCCTGAATCAGACCTTGTCAAGTCTTGCCACTGAGCAGGCAAGTGTTCTCACATAATAAGCTGTTTCTTTGGGGAAGCTAAACCCTAACCGAGCTGCCATTCTGATTGCACGTAGAATACGGGCTGTTAATTACATGATTGTATTAATGACAATGATCACACAGAAAGAGTAGAACAACAATCAAATAAATGGTTAAACTCTGGATACTGACCACAGTCCTCCTGGAACGAAGTGCCAGCAGGAATTACAGTACGAACCTGTTGAAAGGACAAGGAAGACTGCAAAATAAGCACAGAAAAAAGGACTTCTAAACTCATGCAAAAATGAAACAAACAAGTACCAGAGACCTTAGCTTTCTTAATATCATCAATGCCTCCCAAGTAATCATAGATCTTTTCTGAATATGGGTTGAACATTAACCTTCACATTCAAAACAAAAGAAAATAGTACAACCTGCAATATGGCATCCAGTTACATTCAAAAGTACAGAAATACTAACCCATTTATTGTGAAGTCCCTCCCTTGACAGTTTTTCCAGCGAACAAAATCATTCTTGCTACAGTTTTGGCTCGTTGAATTGTAAATCGGTCTGCCACTTGACCCCCTTGCACTAGTATTAAAACTAGACACCTGCGAATAAGAAGAATGAGATATATCTGGCTATCTGCACACCCAAGTGCAAACGGAAAAACTGAATCAACAAAGGACAACAATAAAGTGTGCAGTTTGCCAAGAAGTAGGTGACGACTAGAGGTATGTATTGTGCAGAGGATACTACTATTTACAATCAGTAAAAAAGTTACACTAACCTCAACAATGGAATTGTTCTCATGTACATGGCATATGGGGAAACGCCTTCCCACTATAACAGCTGATCCTGAGAAAGTGTCTTTCACCTGCAGAGTTTAAAATAATAATCTTAATTGGCACAAACACATTGTATAAGCAATTTTTCTTTGGCAACTAAACTACAAATTCTGAACATGAAACTTCACAATCAGAATGAATCGATCACCATCTGGGTCAAAGTACACAAAAGGTGCTTCTTTAACCCAAATTAACAACATGTGATAACTAAATAAGCACTACATAACTAGGAGAAATCTAAACGAGCATACACATTGATAACTTTTTTGGCACTGGTACATAAGCTGTACTGATATGTAATGGCTTTGGATATATGGGTATATACAACATACACGGTCCAAGTATATCTTCATTTCAAAACTGAAATTTTGCACCTAATACACCAAAAGAAACCCTATGGCTATAACCAGCAAATAAGTCACAGCCGCGCCATACTTTATAGCTTTCAGCGACAATGTAGTACTAGCTATTTGCAAAACTATAAGTCTATAACAGCAAACTTAACTATATACACAATCCAATGAATCACTAGCTCCAAGAAATGTACGCCCCAAATCTTGAGCGGACTATTTCATTCCAATAATTCCACTACATCATGACAGCATCCTTTTTAATTTGAGTTATAACCTGCCTAAGATCAGCTGTTGTTATTATGTCAAAATCTTTCGGTGTCTTCTTCATTATGAGATCTCGAACACAACCACCAACAAGGTACACATCATATCCTGCACAAAAAGTGAAACATATAAACAAAACCAGTAGTGCAACGAACCCCCAACAACAAATGGTACTCAAGCACCTAACTAACAGATGGAGAGGAAAATACGATGGAATTAAAATCATCCACTGGATACAACACCTATGCAACAAGGCACCCCTTAAAGCTCCCGTGCATAGAACTCAAACAAACAAACCAAACACTAGCGGGCCATCAAGGCTGAGGACGCACCTCTGCTGCGGAGGCGGTGTAGCACGTTCCAGGCCTCGGCGGGGATCATGGACTCCTTGATGCCAAACCTCTTTGAGCTTACCTTCTTCCACTCCGGCCCCTCGAACCCCTCCGCCCCAGGCCCGCCTGCACAGAAAGCCGAGCGCGCCCACCCGGTAAGCAGAGCGAACCCTTGGGGTTAACAGCCGTAGCATTTCTCCGTCGCCACTAGGCCAACAACCACAACGGCGGTGCGCGGTGGGGAGACTTACCGGCGGATACGGGGGCGGTGGAGGGGGTGGAGGAGTCGGAGGGCGAGGGTGAAGGGGACGGGGACGGGGACGGCGCGCGGCGGCGGCGGCGGCGCGGGGAGGCGAGCGCCGCGAGCGGGGACGGGGCGAGGCGGCCGGGCCGGGTGAGCGAGCCGAGCCACCGCAGCTCCGGGGGGCGCAGGGCCATCGCGACCGGGACGGCGGCGGCGAGCGGCGCAGGAGGGTGGATAGCGAGAGCTGAGCTGACTACTGGGGCGGCGGCGAATATGCGATCCTCCTCCGGGGACCCTCTCCCATTCGTCCGTTCGTTGCTTCTGCCAGCCGGCTGCTTCGTGGCCCATGGGCTTTGCGTAGGCTGGCTGCTGGTAGATAGGATGGGCCGTTGGGTTCCTCGCGGTTACGGAATATTTGGCCCAGTACTACATCGATTGGACTTGCAACAGAACTTCCGGCCCATGGATCCAACCGGACGGGTACGGATTCGTGTCCCTAGAGCATATCAGCGGTTTGATTGCTATGCTGGCGTTTGAAATCCAGTTAGTCAGAAAAACATTTACCTTTGCATTAGTAAAATACAAAAACTCGTTGCTACTCTTCCAATATGTTTGGGTATTCTCATGCCTTGACCGATGATTTCGATGCTGAAACAGTTTTTATGGCTGCGTCATCTATCACAATAAGGTCCAAAAAAAAAATAAAGCATTAATAAATTGTTAAGTTATATACGATGGCAACCGTGTTTGAATAGTCTTCCACGCACAACAGGTACGTGCAGCAATTATGCGTTTGTTTTTTTGGGTACTCCCTCTATTTTTTAATAGATACTTCTCATCCTAAATTAATTATTAGTCGTTTTGACTTTTCTACATTCATAAATTTTAGATATAATGTATATCTAGATACATAAAAAAACTATATACTTAGAAAAATCAAAACGACTAATAATTTAGGACGAAGGAAGTAATGTTTAGAACAAGTTATTAATTAGAGTATGCAATAAGGAGGGATCAAATTTGAAGTGGTGATACACGTGATTGTGAAGGACGAACTGCACTTGATTGACGAAGAACTTGCATCGTTCAATACCAGTGGTTTGAGAACTTGAGATGGTTTGGATGTATAAAATAAACTTCTAAAAGCACCGTGCATAGTGCTCGAGTATCAACTAAACTTAACATGAAAATTGCAGTACAGAGTACTTCAGAGAGACTCGAGAAATGACATTTATTTGTTAGAACGTACTTCGTTCAAACAGAGGGAGTATCATGTTTTGTTAGAAATTCTCATTGCGTCTCAGCTCCAGCGTACCCAACTTACTCCTACACAGCAATACTAATACTAACTAAAGAAGCAAGCAACCTCTTTCCCATGCTATATATTACGCTGTTCCATTTGTTTATTTCGTGATGCGTGGATACATCACTCGCCATGGCACTGGAGGGTGGTCTGCTGTACAAAAAACCAGATCATATTATTATTGATTGACATGGGCTTTAACGGGCCAAATGTCCTGGCTTATCTTGGGCTTCCAAAGCCCATATGTGAAATAGTAGTGTCCGTTTGTGATAGCACAGGATTAAGGGTCTTTGGTTGGGCTTTCAACCTACTTTTGCTTTTGAAAAAAGCCAAAAACCAACCAAAGACACAGCCAAAAGCAGCTGTGAGCTAGTACAAAACTCACAGCACCCCTCTCCCCTGCTTTCACCTGCTTTTGGCTTCTAAATGTTCGCGAAAATTACCCACTGCCGCTAGTTATGTTGGTAACGGTTCGTTTCTTTCTCTTTCCCGTGGACTCTCTTGCTCGCTGGTTCCTCTCTCGCGGCGGCGCTGCTCCTCCGGCGCCCTCCCATCCGACGCCCCTGCGCGCGGCCCTGCTCCTCCGGTGTGCAGCCCTGCTCCGCCGCGGCCCCCCTGCTCCGGCGGCCTTGCTGCGCCGGCGCGTGGCCCTGCTCCGCCACGGGCCCCCCGACGGGCGGCCCTGCTCCTCCGGCGCACGGCCATGCTCCGCAGCGGCCCCTGGCTCCGCTGGCCTTGATGCGCTGGCACATGGCCCTGTTCCTCCGGTGGGTGGAGGAGAGAGGGGGGCCGCGAGCCTCTGCTGGTCAAATCGCCAGCGGGCCCTGCTCCCCCGGCGGGAGGAGGGGGGCCGCGAGCCTCGGCTGGTCGAATCGCCGGCGGGCCCTGCTCCCCCGACGGGAGGAGGAGCTCGGGGGCGCGCTCACCTGCTGCGGAGCAGGGCTGGAATCGACCGGAATTCGGCCGGCGGCGGCCGGTCTAGTGGCTGCACGTGGCGGCAGCGTTCCGGCGAGGGAGGAGGAAGATCGGTGAGAGAGAGAGGAAGAAGAAGATGAGGTGGAAGAAGAAAAAATAATTTATCTCTATGATTTGTGGGATCCGTTTATAAGTGAAAGAAAATTTACCAAAGTCACAGCTACTTAACCAAACGGGTTTTTTCAAAAGTCACGGTCCACGGCAGCTTATCCAAAAGTTTCAGCCCAACCAAACACACACTGAAGAAAGATGGACAAGCTCTCGAGTGCTCGGTCATTTTCTTCGCATAATATTATTATTATTATTATTATGGAAGAGCTACCGGAATAAACAAATGCATGCCTGTTATACTAGCATCGTCTTTTGCGAGACATGCATGTCGTCTACAAATGTACTCCGTATAATAATATAGTACCATTGTATGGGCCATGCACGCACAACACGCATCTTTTCGCCTAGCAAGCTCCGATCCCCTTTTTCTGTACGATCGAGCAGCATACGCGCGGCCAGCGAAAGCGATGCGTCGTCTCTTATGGAAAACGATCGAGACGCACTTTTTATTTTGCGCTCTGTTTATTTTTTTCCATGCATGTAGTGATGGCCTATGATGCGTACGTCTGAACTCTGAAGAGCGTAGTGGGGAATGGTTTTTCTTTTGTGACTTGTAGTGGGGAATGGTGTGATGTCTCCGCTGGCCATACGCCTCTTTCGCTTGCCTGTTCCTTTCCTGGGCCCATTGGCGTGGCAATGAGGCATGCATGGCAATTGGCAAAGCACTCTCTCACTGGTACATTGATATATATATATATATATAAATATATATATATATATATTTATACATACCGTAGCACTTTGACTACTTGAGGATGTGATCATTTCAACGCACGCTTGATCGATCCGTGTACGTGCTGTGGACATGCACTGCCAAAAGGAAATTGAAAGGTGTACATGGGAGAATAATTTAGGGCTTGAAAAGATAAACCGCCACACCTTCTTCAGATAGAGATGGCTCCCCCTGACCCTTTATTTTGCTTGTTGGCCTTGGTCTTTCTTGCTCCTTTTCGCCTTTGCCATCTGATCCATTGCATGCACGCTGTGTGTCCCCAAAACCAAAGGATCCACAACCGACCGATCGATTAGCAAATAAATGTAAAAAGGGCACCCAGGGCAAGGAGCAGTAGCTTTACTGAACATTTAGCTCTTTTGTAATTGCATGTAGCTAGCATGCATCCACATCAGAAGGCACTACATACCGGTACGGTTATTCCTTGCCCAGTGTGCACGCTCGTCTTTTCCCAGCTTTATCTACCAAGCAATTAATCTGCGCTCCTTTTCGGTACGACGTCTGACGGACTTTCATGCGTGTTCTTGAATCTTAAGCATGTCGCCCTGGGTTAACATTATTTAACAATAATATATATACTATGAAAAATTAAACCTAGCTCAGATCAGTTCTTTTAGTAGATCGAGTAACAAAGGTTCGAACATTCTTTAATTTGTTACTCCACTAGAATATAAGCTACCAGCATACTATATATGAAATGATATCGTAGTAGGATTCATATTTCCCACAAATTCATCAGAACAAGCAAGGACCCCTCAAGCAGTGATTTCCATATCAGCGCAATCCAGTGCTACCAAGAAAGAAAGAGACCAGGGGCCAGAAGAACCCAAACCAATGGATGGCACTCTAGCCGCCCAAGACTTGCAGCATGCAAGCTAGGTGACGACAAGAAGTACCCTCAACATGTGCGTGTGACAGCGATCATCGATAACATCAAAAACCAGAGCACTGGAGGCTGGAATAGAGTATGCTAGTATGCAACAGAAACAAAGGCATGGATGGAAAGCTCTATTATGTCCATACTCATGGCCTTCACAATGCACAGGAAAGCCCACACATTCCCATGGAAAGCATACACGCCGCAGCATTTTTTTTGTTTTTGTTTTTTTCTAAAAAAAAACAACCCTACTGCCCGTCCAGGGGGTCCAGCCACTTGTTTCTTCTGCTGCTATGGCCCGGGGCCCACCAGTGTGGTGCAGTGTCAGCATACGTACGTACTGTACTGCACCACACACCCTTGTCAGCTGACAGTAAATATACTAGAGTACTTGCATACACAGCTGCATGCCTGCATCGTCCAAGCAGTAGTGACAGTGTCACAGAAATGTAGACGACGCGAGCTATTGCCAGGGAGCAAGACCGGGAGCTTGGTCTCAGAGAAAAGCATGCATGCATGAATGCATCTGGCCCCCAAATATTCCCTGACGGCCACCCATGCATCCATGCGTTTTGTAGTTGCTTCTGGCTGAAACCTGCCTGCGTGCATCAGTGCAGGTAATCATCGTGTCTGGCTTTGCATAATTAATCCGGCTTTTAAGTAGAGCGCCCCTTTGCAAATATATTCCTCCTGTCCCTCATCGCCCCCGCAGATGCCATGAGTGTCTTTCTGTTATCAACTACTCCTAGTAGTTATTTGAGCACTAACTTCCATGGATGGATCGATCCAAAAAAAACTACTACTAGTAGCTCAAAGACGTTTGGATCAGATCATTACGCAGTAAAATTACACTGCCAGGCTTTTGCTTTAGGGTTATACTTATATTGGCATCCATGCATGCACTCACACTCACACCCACAGGCAGCCACAGTAGTAGTACTAGTAGTATATGAGTGCCATGCATGCATGGGGGAGACCGATGGTAAAAGTGGAAACTTTTTCAACCTACTAGGCCGGGTCGAGTGCAGACAGTAGTTTTTCTTTCCACTTTGTGATTTCTACTACTAGCTAAGCAGGACACAAGATTAGGAAATGATACACTGGACACTACTAGAGTATACTCCAGTAGTAGTGAGTGCATTTGATGGATGTTCCAGCAGCGTCCGTACGCCGCATGCCATGGACCAACTTTTACTCCTCTTGTCAGTGTACGTCCCTCCCCCCCTCCCCCCCCCCCCCCCCCCCCCCCCCCGGTCGGCCTGCCAACACATGCGGCGGTCGACACTTACGTCGTCGGTGCCTGCTGCGCTGCATGGGTGCTTCTCCATTCCACATACAGTGATTAAACTAACCTTAGGACTTGGGGTTCATTCATATGAAAAGGGGGCTACTGCTGCAGCATTGTGTTCTGCATGCAGGGGAGGTCCATCTTTCAACGGTCCACGCGATCGAGTTGAATTACTCACGTCAAACTCTCTCCTCCTCCTTCTTCCGTTTAGAGCTTCAGCTAACCAAAAGTTTCTTGTGTCCAGGAAATTAACTTTAGAGAATTATTACAAGCATACATTATTTCTCTGTCGACTTTACTTATTAGCTGTACAAAATGCACTGCTCCATACGTACGAGACGCAGACCGGCCGGCGGTCCTCCGATCCGCGGCCGGCCAGCTGCCGGACCGTACACCGCATTGACTCTCCACATGGATCGGACGGGCCACAACAACAGCTGGTCTGATCCGAGCTGATCAAACGGAGGCGGGAATCCACGCAGCTGGCTGCGGCCGCCGGCTGCCTGGCCGGCCGGTCGGTGAGGTGCGGTGCCCACCGGCGGGGGGGCTGCCTGGCACGGGAGCTGATCTGCGGCGGGATTCAAGGGGACCTCAAGGGAAAAAAGGAAGGGAATGTAGTAAATACCACCCAGACCCTGCTGCCGCCCTGCCCCCACCCTCTCTCTCTCTCTTGCAGTGCTCTGCTGCGTGCGCATATGCATGCATGGGCTTCGGTCGGCCACGCGGGCCCACGGGCCCTGCTGCGCGCTGGGGCCCTTTCCCAACACCTGTGTCGTGGCGACGACCCAGGCCCACACGCACAGCCACACACAACCAACACACACAGGGTGGTGTCGATTCAGAGCCCCGGCCCACCACGCCACGTCTTCCTCCTTCGCCAGTTGTTTCCTCCTCCTCCTTCCGCTTTGCCTCCGGTATTCTACTCAGCTTCCTTGCATGGCGTTGCCGACACGGAGCATTCGTTCCTGTTCTGCTGTTCATACAAAGCATTTCCAGACGGTTGCAAAATTACCATGATTTTACAAAATAGCACGTTCCGGTTTCGGAAAACCAGGAGGTGTTATTATGGTGCAACGAGTTTTGGAATCTATATTTATAGTGTTATAGAATGTCATTACGCCAGATTCTTGTGACGCCTTAAGAGCAAGGCCAGTAATGTAGCATGTTGCTGGCTTTATACCACTGCCATATCACTTACAGCCCGTCCAACAAGCCAACTTGTATAATAGTTGGTTGATCGTTGTTGACGTAAGTTCCATCATTCATATATGTCCCACCTCATCCTCTCGCAAAGTACCTTGAAACCGGTATCTCAATCAGCCGGCTGTAAGCTTGCAGCGCGCTTCTCTCTCGATCTCCTCCACCTCAGCACTAATGTGATTTGGCAACTCGTGCAGCCTGCTTAGTTGACCTTGCTCTAACAATAAAGTTGGACCCTATGTGCCGCTACCGTTTCACACGTGGTCGTCGTTTGGTGGCGTGAGTTTGTTAACGTACATTTTGCGACTGATTCCCCTTATTTTGAAGAGGACGAAGCCGGAACTCTATCCATCAGTTATAAGCCGGAACACACATGCCTCTTTCTTAAGTCATGGTAAATGTTCATTCTAAGACTCTAGTAGTTTCTCACCACCATGCTTTCTTGAACCATGCATGTGCAGACGGCATGAATAATCTTGCTCGGAAAGAGGGGCGTGCATGCATGGTGCACAGTCCATTAACGTCGACCAGACGAGTTGCTGCTGGTGGTAGTGCGATGGAGTAGCTACAGTAGCTAGGATAGACATAGGCACACCGGCGATAGCTATAGCTTAGGTAGCTCAATTATGGCCCACAAAAAAGGTCCGTCGTGTCCCCTGAGGCATATTTGCGTGCGCCTCTGAGTTGTACTATGATTTCTCGCTGGATCGATGTTACACATACGTGCTGTCCATCATCGATTGCACGTTGACCGGACACAGGCCGGGCGTAATAATATTTCTATGCGCACGGGCTGACCACCAGGCACTTCTAGGGCCAAATCTGCAGGGATATGTAAACGTTTGGTCAAATAAGTTTATTACTACTCCCTCTACCCAAAAAGAATACGTATGCAAACTCTTTCCGAATAAATTGGCTAGAGCCGACGACAGGGAAAGAATTCGCCGAAATTCAACAGGACCGGTATTAATATATAGAGAACTATTAATAAATAAATTTACAAACTAAAACACGCACAGCCTGCAAAAATGAACTGTTACAATGCATCAATTCTACGTACTCCCTCTGCCCCAAAATAAATGCACTTCTAGAGTTTAAAATTATCCCAAAATAAATGCATATATATAAATAGGACAATCTAGTCTTAGTTGTTTTTTTCTACTTTCACTTCTCCCAAAGCGCAATGATTATATTTTCATAAAGGTATATATATATATATATATATATATATATATATATATATATATATATATATATATATATATATATATATATATATATATATATATATATATATATATGTAATTTTCCACTAGCACCCAAACTCTACAAGTGGTTCTTCTGTGCGCGCGAATCGTTTCTCTCTCTCTCTCTCTCGTTTTCTCAGAAAGAAACATGCGAGTGCCGCCGGCGGCGTGGAGCCAAATAAAGCTCTCTTCCTGCACGCACACCCGACGAGATCGATCGAACACGGATTGGGATTTACTAGGAGAGCTAGCTAGCGCACGCAAGCATGCATGCATGCACCCGCCCAGGCGGCCAGGCCCAGCTACAGGTAGACCGCTGGTGGTAGTTTCTCGAGCGTGCTTGCAGAGACCGACGATGCCTACGCGTAGACGATGAGAGGCGAACGAAGGCGACAGATCCAAGGATAAGCTCAGATCATAGCTCCAGCCTCCAAAGCCAGGCAGCCATGGCACGTCCTCTCGCTGTAGTATGGAGCTGGCTGTGGCTGGTCTCCTCCACCTGACTCTGACGCTATCCTCTCTGTTGGTCTCGATCGAGTGATCGATTCATTCATGCACGCACGCACGCACGCGCTACCTGCTGCCATCCTGAAGATCCCCCCTCTCCGCTCATCACACAATCTATCTAGTCTACCACCCACGCATCAGAGTTTGCAGAGCATGCGCACGCAGGGACACTCGCACCACACACGCACACCCGTTGGTAGGGCACGGTGGTAGCGTATGCACAGTAGTGTACAAGTGTATATACATGCACAGGGTAGGTACACAGTAAAGTGCCTTCTGTTGTTCTCTGTGCGTGTGTGTGTTTTTTTTTTCCTGCTGAAATAAAGAAATAAATTCAAATAATGTTTACTACTAGGTTCTGGTCAGTGCGTGCATTACTGCGCTAGCTGCATGCATGCTTGCAGGGGTTGCATCGCATTCTGCAGCATGCAGAGGCCGGCCGGCAGGCAGAGTGCGGTGCAGGGCAGGAGGGGTTGGGCATGAGCATGAATGGACGCAGCACAAATCAAGGGGCGCAGCGCAGCACAGTGCCATCATTCTCATATGTGCCCTGCTGCATGCTGCTGCTGTGCTTCCTGTGGAGGTAATTGTACTGTACTGTTGTACTGCCATGCCCTACCTCTCTGCTGGTCTACCAGCGTGCATGCTTTTGTAGTGGAGGGGTACGTACGGCTAGCTTGACCCACTCATCGGCCATACATGTTGTACTACTGTGCCACTCAGCAGAAACTAAAAAAAAAAGCATTCATTACCGGGCACAGGCATGCACGCACATTCTTCCACACGAATGGCATTAAAATGGATGCTTAATTGTTGCTGATCATCCATGCAACTGTTGAATTGCAGGGAGTCCACGTTGGTCCATCGTTTTTTTCATAAAAGATGTTATTCGGATCTCTAAACTCTCAAATTGTATCTTGAGGGTCCCAAATTTGTCTCAACATGTCACTTCGGTCCCTAAACTCTCAAGGTAAATTTTTACATCCCTAAAAATTACTACTAATTAGTTGTATTCAAAATATCTTTCAGCAGATTCATTTAGAAATCTTACTACTAAGACCATCTTAATTCTAAATTAGCTGCTTATTAATCATACATCATGGGTTAATCTTAGATCATTTGATATCAATAGTGGATATTATAGTTCAAGAATCGTCCATGTATTTAGCTCTTTATGACTCTTACGAAGCAAAGAGTTGCATTTTTTTTAGGACGCTCCGAGTCGGCTTAATTTGTATCCTGTATGTGGAGTCTGGTGCATGTGGTACAGGCTATCATCCATCCGCATACTGTTTGCCAAGCATGCATGTATAATAAGTGGATCGTTTAATTGGAAGGCCAGTCGGCGCCATGACTCATAAATGAGAAAAGGGAGGGGTACGGTGCTCCAGCAAGAGGGAGACCCACCGGCTATAATTCCCCGTGATGAGGAGAGGAGCCATTTGGGGAAGCTTGCATGATGATGAGAATGGACAATGGAGCATGCAGTGGCCTCAGCTAGATCAGTACTCTACTACAGTGTTGCATGCATGCATCTCCATGGCCCACTCTATGCAGTAATAAAACACCTCTTATCTTTTCTCCCCGAGTCTCGGTGGCGTTGCCCTTGCTATCAGAGCATCCAATCCGCTCCTGCTCCTTTTCTCTCAGTTAAAGGAAGAGGGGGAACCCCTTTTGATCTCCCCAGATCTCTGCTACTTCCAAAAATTATTGGTGCTCTGTTTTTTTTTTTTTTGCATGGAGTGGAGGGTAGACCTGATTGAGCTTGAGCTAGCTAAAGCATAAGCATGGCATGATTGCTGTGGGGATGGATGCCACATCTCCAACATACATGCATCAAAAGGACCAATGCAAAAGTACTTCTTCATGTATAAGTAGGAAAAAAAATGCAACCCGGATGGACACATAAAGTTGGGTTTAAAAGATCAACAAAAGAAATGTCTTCAATTTTGTAAACGACACTGCTAATCAAACCTCCTTCAAGGCTTCAACCTCGCTCGGAAGCAAAACGCCGTGCATTTCCCTCGAAACCGTACATGTCAGGAGGGATCGAGTGATTTTTAGGTCATAATCGAGTGAATTTTGGGGTGTTTATATATTTGTAATTTCCGCGATACATTTTTTTGCGAGGAATTTTCCACGATATACATTACAAGCTGTTCATTCGTTTGTTTTTTCTTTCAAAAGATTGCACTAATTTTTTTTTTTCAAGAAACACAGTGAACTAACAGCTTCACACACTCGCGATCCATGTGCAGAGGCGCATGATTCCAGATTTACATGGCAATTATGCTCAGCTTGCCTACGACGACTGAAAAGCAGATGCATGGACGATTGGACGTGTCTCGCGCGCTGCTCGGGCCCGCCTGCAGTTTAGGGGGTGAAGACGAACGAGGAGGACAAAACAGAAGAGGGGCTGGTCCAAAGGGATGGAGGACTCGCTAGGCAGGTAGAACTCCATCATGCCATGTGGGATGCTGCACCCCCTGGAGCTACTAGGCTACGGCCGATGGCTGGCTGCTGCAGAGAGAGCGAGCAAGCCGGCGAGGGTTGGACTACTTGGACACGACTGTTGCGGCCCATTCGATGGAGGAAGACAAAGGGGAAGGATATGACTGTTGCTAAGGGTTGGTTTTCCTGCAAAGGGTTGGGATTATGTTAAGTTGAAAAACAACACATCCTTTTATTTTTACCGAAAATTACAAATGAAAAGATGTTACGATGGAAAGCCACGTAGGATCTCGTTTTGTCGTTGTTTATTAGCACGCACAAAACTGACACGGTTGCACGCCAATTTATCACTCTCCCCCCTTTACAAATTATACATCATTTTCTAAATACATAATTTTTACTATATATCTGGATGATATTGCGTGTTTATAGATGTGTAATAATCTATGTATTTATAAAAGCCAAAACTATGTACTTTAGGCCGCGTTTGGCCGGCTCCAGCTCCGGCCCTGTAGCACCCTGCAGCGCGGAGCCGGAGGGGCTAGGGAAACGCAGCTCCGGCTGCTCCATCCGCTGCCCAGGCAAATGTAGCAGGGAGCCGGGGCCGTTTTTTCCGGCGCTACAGTGGGGCACGGTAACGATCACTGTAGCGCGGAGCCGGAGCGCCTGTGGGCAGAGCCGTCCCAAAGAGGCCCTTATTAGGGTGGAGCGTGGACTTCGCATGCATGTTACGGCAGTGCAATTGCTTGCGTCCCGATGATGACAGTTGACAGGTGAGGCCGGCTCACCAATCGGCAGCGCGCTCGATCGCGCACGCACGCCCAGTTCACTCGCAGCTAGCGCAGCGGGCCGGGCAGGCTCTCCTCTCCTCCTAGAATTCTGCGCGAAAGGCTACCTGAAACAATACAAGTCGAGGGGGCGTTGCAGCCTGCCTGCATTGATGCCGCCGATCCTGATGCAGCACAGCAGCAGCAAAGCCGCGCACGCGCCCTGCAAAGTCAGCAGCAGCCAGGCGGCGTACGTACGTACGCGTACAGATACGAATACGATCTAGCCTACGTGTACACGTACCTGGACACATGCATGCTGCTGCATCGATTCGTTCGGGTCCCTACTGCCATTCGGGCTCCCCGGAAATTAAAGCTACTGCCACCAGCAGCAGCTACCTAGGCAGCGGCGGCGCCACCGCTGCAGCACGCTGCAGGGCGGCCGGGCCGGCCGGCAAGAAGGATGGATCGGTACAGGACGGGCATGCTGCCGGAGCTGTCACTGCTGGTGTAGTCGTAGATGATGACCGGTTTATTGCAGTGGCAAGGGACTAGAGGCTCGGAGCTAGAGACACATGCAGATTTCCGGCGGTGGATGCAATGCAAGTGCTGGCACGGCGGCATGGGCTCGCGGATGGATCTGCAGGGAAGGTAGCTGCATGCGGCTCATCTGACCTGATGAGCAATCGTGCATGCGCCCGGCTCTAGCTGCGGCTGCGTCTCCAGCTCTAGCTGCAGCTGCAGTAGCCAGCTGCGAGGCTATCAGCACGGGCTACGCTACGCCATGGGCTAACGATCGGAATACGCATTAAATCAGATCCGGATAGCACTTTTTAGCATATTTTAACTCGAATATGGATACGGATTCGGATATTCTCGAATATGAATGCAAAACGGATACCTCGGATTCGAATTTGAATTCGGATATTTACTCGATATACAAGGCAACATTTAGCTATTTTGTTTATTGATAGTTTTAGAACACAAAATTATTATACATGTACAAACTAAAGTATATAATAATGTAACAAAGATAGCTGGTGAAAAATAGCTTATTTATCATATTTTTTAATAAATAATACATAATTTTTTTTTATTAATATATAAATAAAAATATAAAAGTAATTTTAAAAATAAATATATAAATAAGAATATTGAAGAGTAAACTTAATCTTCTTACATCTTTATTATAAAAAATTAATAAAATTGGTTATGGGAAATGAATATAATTTTTAAATAGTTTCAATGAAAACAGATACGGATAGTGTCAGATATTGTCGAATACGAATGTGGAATCGGATAGAGAAAATCAATGAAAATCGAATTCGGATGTATCCATTTTATTACCACATTAAATTCAAATACGAATACAGATATCCGTATTAATGTTTAACCGGATACGGATGTCCAATACGGTTTTAGCGTAAAAGTTGCCGCACCAGGGTCTTGGGATAGGAACGCTAAAGCAACTGACACGAGCCGGTCCGCTATTTCTGGCGGAGGTAGAGGAGCTCCACTGCGGCAACCGTGGCGCCTGGCATGGATCCCACGCGCCCCACCCCGCCCTCGCGTCTGTGCTCAAAAGGGCGCGGAGGAGGTCCAATCCGGCCACGGCGAGGTCCCACGGCGTCAAGGGGCGCCAGCAGGTGCAGGAGAAGGAGGTCGGGGATGGATGCAGGGGCGCCGCCGCCGGAGAGAGAGAGCGGCGTGGATCCGGCCGCTGGGATCCGGCCCGCCGCCGTGCCTCGCTCGCGTCACCTGCTCGCCTCGCGCCGTGCCCCGCTCCTCCGGCGGCCGCCTCTGCTCGCCTCACCTGGATCCGGCCCGTGGCCCTTGCCCGCCTCGCCGAGATTTAGCTCGCCACTGTGGCCTGCTCCTCCTCCACCGGCCGCCCCTGCTCGCCTCGCGCCGTGCCCTGCTCCTCCGGCGGCCGCCTTTGCTCGCCTCACCTGGATCCGGTTCGTGGCCCTTGCCCGCCTCGCCGAGATTCGGCTCGCCACTGTGGCCTGCTCCTCCTCCGCCTGTGTGGCAGAACCACCTGAATTAATCCGGCTCAAGAGCGCTAACCATCATCACGAGGGCAATCAGGGCTAACTCGCACTTCAAACGGAGTAATCCATAGGTCTGTCGGGTAACCTCCCGATACAACCACGGGTTTGCCGATCGAAACCACACATACAAAGTACTCACACGAAGGTGAGTCTAGAGAATACAACGTTTCACAATTTTACATCACAGAGTTCAACGAAAATTTATTGTTACAGACCGAGTTCGAATTCAAAAAAACAAAGTAGTTCAGAGTTCAAAAGTAAACGAGCTCTTCAGAGTTCATTGCAGCGGAAAAATAACGATAAACTACTCGACGATACATGATGTCTCGATTAAGCCCGTATAAGACATCACTCGGCTTTATCATCATTGGCCGGGGATGCATCCCATTCCACCGACCAACCAGGAGGAAGAGTACACAACCAAGTCAAACTAGCAACCATGTCCTCGAAAGTATCACCTGAAAATAAGCCACAAGCAAGGATGAGTATACTAATACTCAGCAAGGCTTACCCGACTAGTGGAATATACTTAGCCGACTCCTAGACATGCAAAGCTTTTGGCTTGAGGGGTTTGTTTTGCTGAAAAGCATATACAAGTAGGTCCTTACTTTCAAATTTTAGCTCCAGATTCTAGTTTTCTTTAATCATTCTATGTAAGCAACTATCCAATATCATACATGGTGAAAGAATTAATTTGCATCCAATAAGTTTAATCATCATCATTGTTCCATTTCTTACTCTATGTGGTAAAAGGGTCGAGCAGTCTCAATACCGCGAGAAATGGACGATTCGAATCGAATTTCTTAACCTTGCAAGGCAGACCTAAACACACGTCACGTGGTTACTCCCAGAGTCATACGTGCAACTTTTCTTTTCAATTCCCGCTTCACGGAACAGGCCCACCGCCCTCGACTACACGTCCCCATGGACCACGGAACGATGACGGGCCATGGCGGCATATGCACCCGCCATTAACTAGATGTGAACAAATTCAAGATGGTGGGGAGTATATTCCGGCCTCAGTTCAATCCAGTACGTAAGCTTACCGATTACTATATTTTCGGCATGTGGTTAGTACATTCAAACGCTTAACCACCGCTACCACACACTGCGGCCATAGCATTTTTCACTAAACAGACGGGGCCTCAATCACCAACATGAACATCGCACCATAGCCCCGTCCGTCGACCTTATGATTGCAGCATGTAGTAAACATTCAACTCCTATATTCTCGCGAGTGACAGGAAATCACTCGACTTTTACCGGGTCCTATTAGCATAGCATTCTATCGAAACTTACATCTAGTGTTCAGAGCATGGGTACCTAGGATCATGCAACTAAGTTTTTATTCAACTTCTACAAACTTAATGCACAAGTAAAATAGAGTAATAAGTTGCATAATTTACAAAAATAGGGTTCATGCTCTGGGGCTTGCCTTCTTGAGCAAAGCTAGCCTCGGGCTCTTCCGAACTTTGGTTCGGATCTTCGAAAACTTCAGTTAGATTCACTTGAGCTTCACGCTGCTCACTCTCGGACTCGGGCACCAGCTCGTACGTTCCGTCAGCGAGAGTAGTCGATTCTATATGAATGCACAAGTATGAGTTGTAGTGATGGTATATGACATTTATTTTCTTCACGATAAAGTTGCAGTCCACAAAAACATAGATTTGGTTGTAAAGTTACTTAGTTAAGATTTCTTGGGCAATCGTTCATAGAGTACATCTTAAACTACTTAACTTCATTAAACAAGAAGGGGTTGTGTTATATTGGAAACTTAATTTTTTAAGCACAAACATGGATTAAACACAATTACTGAACTAGATAACTTCTGGTGATGAAACTTTTATTCAGAGTACCACATGCAGAGACAAAACCACTGCAAAAATTTCAGACATTTTTGTGTAGCAGATTAAATATGAAAAATGTAATACACAGCCCCTACTAGAGCCTAGTTATTTTTATACAGAACGAACCATGCAAGTATTGGTGCTAAAACTTTTACAGGGTGTTAATCTGTCCATATATGTATTACTGTAAATATTTCAGATTTTATTATGCATGATACAGAGCACAATAAATAGGACAAGTTACACCTATTTTAATAAAGATTAATTTCTATAGGATGTTATACAAGATTTCTGAGTATGAAACTCTTTATACAGCATGACCTAACCCAAAGTATTCTAGAGTAAAAAGATGAATGTTTTCTAAGCACAAAAACTAATTACTTTGATTTAATGTATTTCTCCACTACAAAAATTATATAAGTGGTTACAGAAAGGTAAAAAGTCCCAAACTGTTTCTGTGGCATCTAGGTATCAATATAACAGCGCAGAAAAAGTTTCACAACATAAATTGTAATAGAACAGCAGGAAAAATTAGTTCTACCCCTTTGTGGCATAAAACAAAGTCTAACAAAAAGTTTAGCTAGATATGGGTTCTGGTCCTGAACTTTTTACACTGGCCTACACATCAAGAAACTAACCTACTATCCAAAACTCAGGTTCAGACTTTGTCTACAACTATGGGTACAAATAAAGGCTATTAAAACTTCCATTTAATCTAGGGCAAAATAAAGCAAGAAATTGAAGAAAAGCATTTAACAAAAGTTGTGGTTCTTCTTCTAAATATTACAGAACAGTGGAGTTTGTGTTTTTCCAATTTTTCTATGATTTTTAAAGCATTTTAGAAGTTCACTGTTTTTGAATCTTGGGTCAAAACACTGGTTTGCAGATATGCCCCTGGAAACTTGCGTGCAGACCCTTTTAAAGATTTCAATCGAAGCAATTGGGTCCTTGGGCGTGGCTGGCATGGCGGCCGGCCAAATTCCGGTGAGGGGGCTCGTCGGCGGCGAGGGAAAAATGGTCGGGGAGAACCAGGGAGGCGAGAGCTACCTTTGGCGGCCTTGGTCGGGGTTTGGGATGGCCGGAGGTGGCTCGTCGGCGCGGAGCAGGGGGCGGCGACGGTGCGGCGCGTCGGCGATGATGCTCCGGTGAGCTAGAGCTTGCGGGGGCGAGTTGGTGAGCTTCGCGGCGTCGAGGGGAACCCGTTCCGAGGCTTTGCTAGGGCGGAGGAGGGTCGGAGGCGGTGTGCCCACAGCAGACAGGGGTGGCGGCGGTGGTTGAGGCAGCGCCGGCGGCGCTCTGGCTGAGGTGAGCGGCGATGGGTGGGGCAGTAAGCTTCGGTGGGGCGGTGCGGTGGTGTTTGGATGCTCAGTTCTGGCAATGGGTGGCCGGAGAGGCGAGCCCACGGTGAGCTCCTTACGGCGGCGAAAATGGAAGGGGGCGCGGCGTTTTGGTGTCTGGGCGCGCGAGGAGGCTCAGTGTGGCCTTTTGTAGGCAGCAGAGAGGCGGGAGGAGGGGCGAGGCTGGACTGCGAGGCTCGAGTGCGGGCGGCACGACGGGGGCATGCCATTGGGCCGTCGGGGCGGTGGCAGTGCCGGCGTGGCCAGGGGGTTGGACGCCGGGGATTTGGCGTGGGGGAGGGAAAGATCACACGGGCGTGGGTTGGGCGAGCAGCTGCAGCAGTTGGCTTTCCGGGCGGCGAGCGTGGGGACTGGCGGGTGCGGCGCGCGGTACTGGCTGCCCTGGGCGGCGAGCAGGGGCGCCTTGCCGGCGTGCGCGTGGCAACAGCGAGCTGGGCAGGCTTCGCGGGGTGGGGGAGGGAGGCATGCTGCAGGGCGCGGCCAGGCATTGGCTTGGCGTGGCGCGGGCGGCATTGATGCCCTGCCAGGTGGCCGGCGGTCGCGGCGTGGCGGTCGGGCAGAGCAGGGGAGAGGGGAGGGAGGGACTGGATTGCAAGAATTTGCAGAAGTTTAGGGGTGTGGTCGTAAAAATAAAATTATCTCCATTTTCCGTGTTGCAACTCAAAAATCTATGAACATGAAAATTGTTTAAAATGAAAAGTTGCACAAGTTTGGTTTGAGGCTAAAGTTCATTTGAGTTCTAGTTTGAAAGTTAATTTGAAAACTTAAAAAGCTTTTGTATTCTCTCCTAGGCTTCAACTAGAATTTTGTTTATGATGTCACTGATGGTGTGCCTACTCAATTTCGCAGCCATATTTGCATCGATGTGAAAGTTATTTAATTTGTTTGATTAAAGTACATGTACTTATGCACATATACACGTACTTTCAAATCCAAGTAAAACTAACTCATAATTTATTTCCTTTAAATTTTTTCTTAGTTAGTTAAGCATATTGTTATGCTAATGAGACTTGTTTAGTAATTTAAACACCTGAGGTGTCACAGTTTCTAAGTATGAAACTTTTTATACAGCATGCTCTAACCCAAAGTCTAATTACTTCGATTTAATGCATTTTTCAAGCACAAAAATTAATTACTTTGATTTAATACATTTTTTCACCACAAAAATTATATGAGTAGGTTACAAAAAGGTAAACAGTCCCTAAATTTTTCTGTGGCATCTAGGTATCACTATAACAGCAAAGAAAAAGTTCCATAACATGAATCACTATAGAACAGTAGGAAAAATTAGTTCTATCCCTTCATCACATAAAACAAAGTCTAACAAAAAGTTTAGCTAGAGATGGGTTCTGGTTCTAAACTTTTTACACTAGCCTACACATCAAGAAACTAATCCACTGTCCAAAAATTAGGTTCAGCCTTTGTCTACAAAAGTGGTTACAAATAAAGATTATTAAACCTTCTACTTAATCTAGGGCAAAATATAGCAAGCAACTTAAGAAATGCATGTAACAAAAGTTGTAGCTCTTCGTCTAAGGATTACGGAACAGTTGAGTTTGTATTTTTCTGATTTTTCTATGATTTTTAAAGCATTTTCAAAGTTTGCTGTTTTTGAATCTAGGGTCAAAATACTAGTTCACAGATATGCCCCTGGAAACTTGCGTGCAGACCCTTAGAAAGACTGAAAACAAAGCAATTGGGTCCCTGGCGGGGCTGGCATGTCGGCCGGCCAAATTCCGGCGAGGAGGCTCGACGGCGGCGAGGGGAAAGGGTTAGGGGAGTACTAGGGAGGCGAGAGCTACCTCGTGGTGGCCTTGGTCGGGGTCGGGGACGGCCGGAGATGGGTCTCCCACGGCGGACAAGGGGCGGCGTCGGTGTGGGTGGTGCCGGCGGCGCTCCGGCGGCCGAGAGCCGGCGGGGGCTTGCCGGTGAGCTTCGCGGCGTCGAGGGGAACCCGTTCCTGGGCTTGGCTCGGGCGGAGGAGGACCGGGGGTGGGGGCGCAGCGTGGAGGTCCTGGCGGCGGCGGCAATGGAGGTGCGGCGGGGTTCTGGGCGCGCGAGAGGGCTCAGTGCTGCCTTTTGTTGGCAGCAGAGAGGAGGGAGTGGGGAGTGGGGCTGGGCTGGGGATGCCAGGACTGGGGAGAGTGACCGGGACAGGCGGGGACGCGGCATTGGCCGCCGTGGGCGGCGAGAAGAGGCACGGCGCGGCGTGCGGCGGAGCAGTGCGTCGTGCGGGGCTGTGTAGGCAGTGGCGTGTGGGGCAGCGCGTTCGTGCGTGCGCGGAGTGGATGCGCCGGGCAAGGCGGGCAGCGGCATTTGCTGCCATGGGCAGTGCGTGGGCCGCGGCGTCGCGTGCCAGCGGCGTGGCACGGGGTTGGCTGCCGGAGATTTGGCGTGGGGGAGGGGGGGGGGGGGGGGGAGGGATCCGCGCGGGCATGGGTTGGTCGGGCGGCTGCGGTAGCTAGCTTGCCGGGAGGCTCGGCCGGTGACTGGCTTGGCGCCTAGCGCCGGCCAGGCATTGCCGGCGACGTGGCGGCCGGGCTCTGCTGGGCGGTCGGGGCAAAGCAGAGGAAGGGAGGGGCTGAGTGGAAAAGAAAAAAAAGAGCAGGGGCTGTATTGCAAAAATAAGTGTTTCTCAAATTTTTATGTTGCAACTCATTTTTCTCCGAATATGAAAGTTGTTCAAAAAGAAAAGTTTACAAGTTTCGTTTCAGGCCAAAGTTCATTTGAGTTATAGTTCAAAAGTTATTTCAAAAATTTAAAAAGTATGATTCGGAGGACACGTCACTTCCTGTGAAAAATTTCATATTCTCCCCTAGGCTTCAACTAGAATTTTGTTTATCATGTCACTGATGATGTGCCTATTCAATTTTATAGTCATATTTGCATCGATGTGAAAGTTATTTAAATTTTTTGATTAAGGTACATGTACTTATGCACATATATACATACTTTCAATATAAAAGAAAAACCAAATTATAATACATTTCTTTTAAACTTCTCTTAGTTTCTTATGCATATTGTTATGCTAATGAGACATGTTTAGCAAATTAAACACATGAGGTGTTACAGCCGGCCGCCCCCTCTCGCCTCGCCTGGATCCGGCGGCCGCCCCTGCTCGCCTCGCGCCGTGCCTCGCGGCCCCCAGGATCCGGCCCGCCGGCCGCGAGGTCTGCTCCTCCACCGCCGGCCGTGTAGAAAAAGGAGGCCAGGGAGGTAGGCCGGGCCGCTCCACTGCCGTGGGGGCGGAGGTCTGCTCCTCCGCCACCGGCCGCGCAGGAGAAGGAGGCCGGGGAGGGCGCCCGGGCCGCTCCGCCGAAGAGGGAGGTCGGGGAGAGAGAGAGAGGAGGGACCGGCGTGGAGAGAGAGGCGGGGGGACACGCGGAGTGAACAAAGAGAGGAGGAGAAAAGAAAAAAGGGAAAGAAAGAGAAAAAAATGAAAAGAGAAAAAAATATATTTGTTAAAATGAGATGGTAGTTGGAGATGGTTGAATAAAATATATGGCAGTTAATATAGAGTATGAGATATAGAGTATGACGGATGCGGAAGAAATTGGTATAAAGGAGAGAATTTTGATGACCAGGACAGAATATTCATTTTAGTGGATGAAAATAGAGTACGATGAGTACGGATAACGTGAAAAATTTCAATAGTGGCTACCTCGGCGGGCAGTGTTCTGTACGTACCGCAGCCTCATGACTCGAGAACATGTATTCAGGTTGTGAGAATTAACGTTTACTGCCAGGAGATCTCGGCATTGCTATGTTTCATTGGTTTTATTTTGATTTCAGGTTAAACGTTCTAGAGGTATTTATTGTTATCATATTTGTGGTTTGTGCTCCGTGCTGCCTGCTCCAAAAGTGGAGCCGGAGGTAGAGCAGGCGGGCCTTCTCGCAGGCAAAACAGCGCACCCGCTCTCCCAACCTCCGCACAGAAACGCTTTTATAGCGCGGTGCGTTTGGTGCGGCACCTCAGCTCCGCGCCGGCGAAGCCCCTGCGAGAGCGGCATCAAACGGGCCCTTAGAGGTAATCATGTTTGTTCCTTTCGGTGCCAAGTCATTGCTTACATATTATTCATTTGTTTATTTAATGGACTTATTTTTGGGCTTGGCGCATGAGCCTGATGAGCTGGTGGCTCGAGCTACTAATTAATAAGCCCAGCTGGGCTACTTTAAGCTCAATTAACTAAGAAGCAAGTATCAAAAAATAAAACTATCATCCATTTCAGGAGCTAAAAGATGTGGTGCATATGTAGTTCTTAAAATGCCCTCGTACAAGGTAGATAGGCCCTTTAAATGGTGGGAAAATGATATTCACATTGAAGTTGTTATTGGTCAATATATATACGATATGGTCCTATTTGATTCTCCCTAGCACACCTACGCTACAAGAGAATTTTGCATACATGAAGTACTAAACGAAGTTTATTTGCAAAATCTTTTCACGGATGGGTGCAATTTTGCGCGACGAAACTGATGAGCCTAATTAATCAATTATTGGTTACAGTAATAGTAACCATCCCCTAATCATGCGGTTAAAAGTCTCATTAGATTCATCTCGCGAAGTAGCGCAGTGGTTGTGGAGTTAATTTTGTAAACTATCTTTATTTAATATCTCTAATTAATAATTAAAATTAACAATAGTACCCTGTGCTATCAAACCCCTCCGTGTGAATTTGGAGAGAGAGAAGGGTTCCTTCCTCCGTGTCTTTACCGAGGAGAGATGGAGCATAGAGGGAGCAGCGCAGGGGGTACGGTGCAGGGTCCTCAACTGCGGCTCTGCGCTGTAGTAGGACTACGTACTACTGTACTCACCAGAGTATTATACTACTCCACGGCCATAAATGATTGCCCAACGCCTAGCAGCAGGCCAGGACCTGATGCATCGAGTGCATGGCGCCATGGATGATCATGTCGATGGATGCATGAGCATCGCTCGCTCGCCCAGGTCGGGTCGGGCCGGGTCAGAGTGCTCCCCGCTCGCTCACAGCAGGAAGGAGGTCATCGATCTGGTCATGTCACATCGCCCCCAGCTACAGCTAGCCTACAGAGAAGCTGGCCGGGACGGCGACGGGAAGGCAGAGCGGTCAACCTTGTTTTCATTCACCAGAGCAGGCGAGCAGCCCCTCACTTGCTCCGGGCCCGGACCATTCATGCACGCACACTGGTGCCCGTCAGCCATCACCTGCAGCCCGGAGGCTGCAGCAGGCCAGCACCTCTCACTCTCCCGGTCAAACAGCACTAGTACATACAGCAGCAGGGCTCGAAGGGCCAATCAACCTTGGCATGTCCGACAAACATAACAAAAGAGTATAAATTGTAGAAACGAACCACTCCAAATATCACTTGGGTCTTGACTCTTGAGTTTTCCTATAGGTTATTTTGACGCAAATGCCAAGGTACTAGTGTGTACTCCATCGGTTTCAAATGATTTCAAATTGTAGATTATTTTAGCAAATTTGGACGAATAATTTTTTATATGGATCTACACACAATATATATCTAGATGCATTGCAAAATTTATACACTTAGATTTGCCAATAATCATTTATAAAATAAGTATCATTACATTAATCATATAATATATTTTCATACTAAATCTATTTGGAGATATAAATCTTATTAGTTGTTTTATATAAATTTAATCAAACTTGAAATTATTTTACTTTTGGGATGCGAGATTTATATTTTTTTGGACTGAGAAAAGTACAAATAAATTCACATCATTTTTTTCTACAGAACCGATCCAAATATTAACATGCCAAGTGTTGACCACCACACTGGGGAACTTTGACCTCGACCTGCCATGCTCTCTATGATCGGGGGGCGGCAGTACATCGGACTGTACCTCCTCATGATTGAACAGAGCCACCCTCGTGCATCCTTGTCCTCTTCTCGTTGGATGGATCCACACGTAGTGAGTGAAGCGAGGAGAGCAGCAGTGTTGGCACTGGTTGCTGCCACTTGCATGCAACTTATTTTGTGCCTCTGCCTCCTGCACACGCATGATGACGTGCGTCCGGCTTCTCATGAACGGAGAGCATGAACAGCTCCGTCCTGTGCCGCGTGCATGACGGCGACGCTCTCGACGGTCGGATGATGAGGGCGTGGCCTGCCGGCCATCACGCGCGTGTGATCCATCGATCGATGCCGACTGATGTGGCGGAACTCCACGTCTCGTCGAGCTGTCGCGGTTGCTCCTGCGTGGTATTGTTAATTTCGTGTCAAGAGAATAGACTAGCCAATTTTCGAACCTTCTTCAGACTTGTTTGGTGCACACGGACGGGAACAATACCCATCCATGGATTGGCTCTGTTTGCCACTTAAGAATTCGAACACGAGAAATGCCATGGCTTAGTTTTTTCGAAAAGATGGCGGTGCATTTTATTCTGTATGGAACTACTCCAACGCAAAGCTTCTACCGTATTTCCTAGCGAGTAAAATACACCGCGGACCTTAAGCTTGATTTGAGGTGTCACTTGATCTCCCAACTTCAAAATGCACATTCAAATTCTTAAACTTACTAATCGTATCATGTAGGGTTCAAATTATAGTTGCTTAAGCTAAACCTTGTTCAAATAGAAAATTATATATAAAACATATAAAAAGAACCATAACAAATTTACTTGTACAAATATATTTAAATAAAGATCTGTATAAAAAATTGCATGAAAATAAAACTCATATGACAAAATTTGTAAAAGAAATTAGAAAATTAAAAAGATAAATTTTGAAGGAAACATAGGAAAATTTTTAGGACATAGAGTTTTGACATAAAATTTTGGAGTTAATTTCGAGAATAAAGGAGTTGAGCGCAAAAATTCAAAAATAAAATTTGGTCCCATATGTAACCTCCACATCAGCAAAAATAGTTCCGCTTTATAATTTAAAATTGGAGATTAGAACTTTGCGTGATATAATTAGTAAGTTTGAGGATCTGAATTAGCAAATAGATGATACTACGACGCAAGTTTAAGAATAACGGGCGGTGCATTCGAAAAGAAAAGGGTTCAGTTTCTCTCTGTCGATCGATGATCGTCCCTTCAAGAGGAGCCCAGCATCGCGCTAGTGCCGTAGCGACGACACATACGACGACACAGATGACGACCTTGTTGATGGTAGCATGACGGGCGAGTGAAAGAGAGGAGGTTGGTACGCACAGAAAAAAAAAAGTGCACCGGAACCATCGTAGCACGTACTGTATATACCGCGCTGATGCTGAGTTGAGGTGACTTCATGCAAATAACAAAGGCCGGAAACCGGGGCACCTAGCAGGCGCTCGCGCTGGGACACACTGGCGGCGAACGAGCGATGTGGTCAACTGGCGCCGCGCGAGCCCAACAAATAACTACCAACGCACGTATAAAATAGCTAGTGGCACATGTTAATTAGGCAATTTCCCTTTTCCCAATCTATAAGTTATGATTTCTCATGTCTAGCTTTTTTTTACTTCCTATTCGGAACAACGGGTGTGTGGGAGATAAAATGGGCAGGGATTACGTTAGCAACTATATGGATATAGAAGTGCTTAAATTTTTTCCATTATATCATGGTAACTATTCGAGAAAGAAAACTCACATATGAAATATAGTAATTTTTTCTTTGCAATTGGAAGTGAAAAAAAATTAAACTATATATTTAAACCTCCTACATCTTCAGCTTTCGAAGTCACTTCTTGTTAGAAACTTTGCATTTCAAACTTAGTAACATTGTGCTTCGAATTCCAGACCTTTGAAGTGCACTAGTCAATCTTTTTTAAAAAACTGACTCCAAACTTTACACACCAAATTCAATAAACTTTACTAACATGTTTCAAACATTATATTATGAAAGATTCAAAAACTTTGTATTCGAAACCTTAACTCCAAATTTATGAACTTTCTACTAGCACATTATAAACTTTGTGCACCTAAATTCGAAACTTTGTACTCCCATGTCTAGAAATTTTGTACTGGCACATTACAAACTTTGTAATCCTATATACAAAACTTCATAAAGCACATATTAAAAACTTTTAACTATCTTTTTTTCCAATAAATTGTGAACTTCATATAAATAACTTTGTACATTTCAATCTTTCAAGTAAGCACTCTAAAATCTTTGAGACTGGATATGAAAAAATTTCAAACTATATATTCAAAACTTTTGACATGTCTAGATTTCAACATCACATCAAAAACTTTGCACTCAAAATTTGGTAATTGTGCACTTTAAATTCAGGAACTTTGAAGACTAGTTAAAAATATTTTAGAAAAACGAACTCCAAACTTTACGATTTGCATTCAAGAGTTTCTATTAACATGTTTCAATCGTTCCAAAGATCCAAAAACTTTGTAATTTTAAACTTTGACTCCGAATTCATTAAGTTTCTGCTAACACATTGTAAATTTCTACTAGCATATTATAAACTTTGTACACACGGATCCAAAACTTTATAGTTCCAAACTTTGCAGTCACAGCTCTAGCAACTTTGTACTAGCATATTTCAAACTTTGTTCTTCCTAGGTCGAAAACTTTATAAGAAAATGTTAAAAACTTTTAACTAAATTTTTTCTGAGGGTGAATTGAAAACTTCATATATACTGGTTAAATACTTATCTACGTCTCTATCTTAATAAATATATAAACTATATAAAATTCTAGAATTGGAAAATATATATTTAAAGCATTTTGACTCCATACATAGAGAATATGAAAAAAAGAAATGCTTGTGGTATTAGAAATCTCAAATGTGTGTGCATGTGTATACATGGACACAGAAGCTCACGAAGACATCCTAGCTTAAAAAATACACCTTGGCTCCTCGCTCGTGCAGTTGGAGAAAAAAAATCAAAAATGGAAAAAGAATGAAAAAAATAGAAAATTGATAAATAGGAGGACACAAAACTTCACCTGTTTCGCACTAGTATCGTTCACTGCGACTGTTGCCGACGAACGCGCGCCGAATAAGAATTTTGGTGTCGTTTCGCTGGATCAGGCATGCGGCCCGTCCCAATAGCCGCCGCTGTTGCTGACGCGTCAAGGAGAGAATCGATCGAGAGAGAGAGGCGGACCGGCGGGCCCCACAGCTGCTCCTGGATAGGGACAGCAAAGAACAGGTCATCTCCCTTCGTATAGGTCATCGGAGCATAATAGGGTCCGTTTGGATTGAAATAATAATTTCAAAGAAATTTTATAGGAATGCAATAATTCCTGTATTCTGCTGACGTCATGTAGTGTTTGGATTGGAGGATCCCGTTCCTCCGGAAAGGCTTCTGTTCTGTTAGGATTAATTAGAATTAAATAATTTGTGATCAATAGACACCTTTCTCTATAGACACCTCTTCCTTATATAGACATCTTTTCCTAGATAGGCACCCTTTGGGGCTGTATATATATGTAAAAGTTACACAAGAGAATCAATCATCAGTCGCTTTCACTTTTCACTTCTAATACGTTATCAGCACTTTCGCTCTCCATCGAGCCTGAACACGATGGCAATCGCTCTCCATCGAGCCTGAGCACGATGGCAAGATCAGAGGCAATTTTCTACCTCACCCAATGTGCGTACAAGGGAGTTCGCGAGAAGATCGGAGGAATTCTTTCCCCACAACGCACATCATTGCCAAGTTCTGGATCGCGGTGGTTCTGCTCACTCGGTAGAATCTGCATGAAGCGCATGCTGTCAGTTGCTGTCACCGAGCGAGAGGACGACAGCAAAAAACGGAGGCAATTTCTGCCTCAAACTCAAAGCATTTGTCCTTGCCGATTGAGAAGAAGAAACAGAGAAGAACTCTACGTCGATGGGAAATCGGCATCAACTCCACTCCTGGTACAATACTGAATCGCTCACCGTCGCTTGATTCGATTGTGGAGTTTGATGTCACCGCGCGCCGACGTCTCTGCTTCTCATCGCCGATGCCTACGGGTCTGAGTGCCGGGGCTTGTCAGCCACGCACCATGGAGACCGGGACTCTAGTGGCACGTACGACACCACGCTAGCCCTGCCTCCCCACCGGCCAACAGCCACGAGTCCTTCTCCGATGAGGAGTCGGCTTGAGCGACGACACTATGACTCCGGGGAAGAGGGAGAGAAAGGGAGGGTGTGCTTTGGGCGCCAGCACAGCAGATCCGGCGGTGCGCCGGAGGATCTGTAGGGCGGCGGCATAGAGCGGCGGTTGCAGGTGGAGTGCAGCGGCGGTAGAAGACGGAACAACGACGCTGGTGTCGGAGGCTAGAAGCAAAACGGATATGACAACTGCCCTACCAACGGGCCATTGCTAGCGCGACTACGGGCCAAGGTGGCGCACGTAGGCTGACTCGATCATGGGCCAGCACGGCCGCAGGCCGTTGCAGCCGCAGGCCGGCGTGGCTCTCGCGGCCACGGGCTGGTGCGGCTGGCAAGCCGGGGCGCGCTCCACTCGGGCCGATGCGGCACAGCAGGCCGGCAAGTGCGGCTGCTAGCGCTGAGAGGATCGCGGGCCTCGTGGACTATGTTGCAGCACAGTCCGATCCGTTTGCGGGCCGGCGTGGCCGAGCGGTGGCGGGCTGGAATCAGAATTTTGGCTCGCCGCCCAGTTATCTTTACCAATTTTAATTTATTTACAATTCTAGCGGTACATTCATAATATAGCCCATGTGCTTATTTTATGCTGCTAATTCATCGGTCGTTTTTGAATCCATATATTTCTACCTTATGACAGCTGATGTTGTTTGTTATTGTACATATATGTTTGTACTAAGTTTGGTCATTACCATATCATTTAAATTATTATATTACCTTACAAATTTTGTTCTAGCCCATTGTAAATGCTTCATTCAATACAATTCATTTATTCTCCATTTTGGAATAATTTGGTTCATATTCTTCGATGTTGGTTATACACGAGGAGTATTTTCATACTTCCACGGAATCTACGCTATATTTTCACATATGATTATTCCTAAGTGAGATTCCAACATAGAATTTGGATAAAGGTCTGCACCATTTCTGGTGATTACCAGGAGTTCAATTTTCCAGATTGGTCATACGTAAGGTGATATTAACATATCACTGTGGGATTTTATCCTCAACGTGCGTATCCAATCTTTAATTTTGAATTATAAGGCCTACTCTATTCTGATGGCTGTATTCATAATTATTCCAATTGTGTCGAGGATTTATTGTTGCAATTTAAGTTTATTAAATTCGTATTGAAAATTTATTGTTGTTGAATTCCGATACAAGAGGCATTATCTATTGCCAAATTGTTCATATTTGGCATCCATTTTTGTGGGTGCAATTATCGCCAAAGAGCTCGAGGGTGTCACTCTTGAGGGGCACAATTTTCCGCAAAGGGCTATGGACATAAAAGAGAGTCTATCGATCCATGGATTTTTCTTGGGTTTTGGCAGTACCCGTTGCGGGAGCTCGGCCTATACCGGATACAGTTAGTTTGAGACCTTAGAGGTGGTAAGGAACCATATCCACCCAGACTTCACGACTGAGTAAGTGTTGAGGAAGATCCACAAAAGTTGTGAGATTTTCTAGGTAATATTATGAACAACAAAAGACATCTATCTTTTCTGAGGCTTCCTACAAGTGGAACCAATTACACGTTCAGGATTTCAAATCCGTGGGTGCGTGTAATCTTGTTGTTCATAAAATTAGCCAGAATCCCAGGTTCTTTGAGTAGGAGCCATCTGATATGGATAAAAATGAGAAGTCATTGTTTACAATGCTTCAATCAGAGAGACTCATCACTCAATAGTACCGTGAGAAGGGTTTCACAGTCTATGATGCATTCATTTGGACATTACATCAAGCAGAGATCATAAGTTCATTGTGTGGAACTCTCAGTAGCGCCTACCTGGTACCGCTCCTCTGTCTGAAGTAAATGTCACTCACAAGACTGGAAGGGATGGTTCTAGCAACCACCCTAGAAACTTATCTAGTTGTAAGCGGAAGAAAAACCGCAAGCCTCGGAGAGACTTCAACAAGGGGGGAGACATTTCTAAGCCCAAATATGATAACCACAAGACTTGTTTCAAGTGTGGTTATTGCCATCATATGGCTAAGAAATATAAGATCCCTAATTATTTGGTGAAACTGTATATGATGTCTATGGGATATGGAAATAACGCTGAAGGAAGGAAGTATAGAGTATACTTCATCTCCAAAGTGCATGAGGATGGTACTTCGGACTCTGTTCCTGATGGAACAAGATCAAGTGATACCAAGACTGTGCAACAGGGAGAGAATCCTTCGAGCAATGACAACATGGACGTGGACTATGAGTCCAACGACATGTTTGGAGACTTTAACAAGGCTCTGTATATTATCATCTAGATAATTTTATTTGCAAGGATTGAAATACGAGACATGATGTTATCCTTACTGTATTTGTATTGACCACTATATTTACAATAATAATATCAATGGTATGTGTTCTATGTATTTGCATGAATTTTATGTTAAATTCTGCAATATCATAGACTCATATGGAGGAAGAGATAAGCCTCATGGATATTGTACTTAGGGAAATAAAATATTTCCAGGCTCTTCGAAGAGAGAAGGAAATATTTTTAAAGATTGTTGGACGCTATGCTATGATATTTGGTTCTGGATGAACCACTATCATACTCCATATGGGAACGTAGTAACCATCGAGAAAGCATTATTGCATACCGATGAGACTCGTAACCTCCTAAGTTACAAAGATATCCGTTGAAATAGCATTCACGTTGATACACATGAGTTAAATAATTAATGATTTCCTATTTTAACAAAGGTAACGGATTTGGCAATGAAACACTTGAAGAGTATTTTCTCTTCCATCTGGATTGTACTACACATACATTCAATCTATAATACATGTTGTGTACATAATAATTCTCTCTTGATGGAATCAAGACTTGGCATGAAGGTCTGGTCATTCTACCCAGAATGACGAGAATTATTATCAATTCTGTTGATCACAAAATAAATTCCTCAAATCTTCAGATTTGATGCACATCATGTGCACAAGTGGGAATTAATTTAAGGGGCCTCTTACCTTAAATTTTGAATATGAGCATATAAATTTCTTGATAACATTCAAGAATCTTTATGTTGCTCTATTCGACCGTCATATGGATCAACTAGGTACTTGGAAGAACATGTTCATGCATAATATAGTTCCATTCTGTATCCCTTGGGGTGATACAATTTTTGGCAAACTCGTTGCTCAAATTATTCATTTGGAGCAAATGATCCTGGACGCGGGATCACATCCATGCATATGGAATTGTTTGGCCTTTTTGGGAACTATATTATTAAGCACCCTATATCCATGACTGTTTATGATGATTTAGTTTCATCTCTAATCAAGAGAATGTAACTATTTTATGTGATCAAGGTAGAATTGAGATTGCCAACATTTGTTGGTGAATATGGATTGTGCATGTACACACCACATTTATTTTAAATTCATTAAGTTGCAATCATACGGCTCCCTCTGTTTTCAGCGAGTACATGGATATTTGATGATAAAATATTTCCTATTTACAAGGTCAAATATGTCTTGCACATACTGTTATCACCACCTCAGCATACACTTATGGGCATGGGAATCCTGGAGGTTCAAGTATCCGTCATTCGTTACATACCTTGGATTATGCAAAGGAGATTTTATCCATTGCCTGTATATTGTTTATTTATGAGGAGGATTTCAGGCATTAGGGGGAGATTTATACCACACAGAATGCCAGGAATTTGGAGTGAATGTCATATGTTGATATTCTCCCCTCATTTTTATCCATGTATAAGAAAAATCTGAACTACTGGTTCGGAATCATATAAATTTGCAATGTTTTGCAAATAATCTGCCGAATGCATTTACTCATGGTGTCATTTATTTACCATTTTATTATGCCAGAAAGAGTGGAGCTACCATTTGAAAACCACTCAACTAACAATAAGAGGGGGAGATGTATGGTCACAAGAGAGATAGCTTTTCACAAGCTTTCAAGTTGGTTGACACCTCATGGATATTTACTATCCAAGGCCTGTGGATATGCGTCATCCTAAAGATCAACATAAGTGTGCACATATTCAGACGCTGAGTCATTTGGAACACCCTAACTATGTTATTGTGGGAAGTGACATAGAGTTCAAGGGTTAAAATTTTCACAAGGAATATTGGTTACATTGAACCAATTATACAAAGTCTACAATGTCGACATTTCTCGAGCTCAGATTGTCTTATACCTACTGGATCCAGACCAATAGTCCTAGGCAAGAGTGTTTTTGACACTCACTTTGGGTCAAATAAAAGGTGGCAATTGAGGAGAATCGCTCTTGCTAAATAATGTTTGAGTAATATGTTACTCTTTCATAATGCTTTCTTTGGAAGAAGTATGGTGGTGAGATAGCAAGAGCTTTTATCATATGGGTTGCAGACAGACCTAGCTGGCATACTCTTGGTATGTGTGAAAATTATGTTCCTACATTCGATCAATTGTAGATCTTTCAAATTTTATGGATTCAGATACACAAGTCAATGGATTTCATGTTAGGAATCAAAATCGCAACATATGTTGTGTACAACCCAAGTCAATGCATGACTTGAAAACATCAATGTTTGTGGTACACTGATTGGGTGAGTTCTTTCCTCGAAAAGTTTACTCCCAACGACGATGGTTGCATAGGTGTGTTCGTATTGAAATCCTAAATGGGTTTTGTATCATTCCCGACCACACAGTTGATCATGCAATCATCTTATGATGGATTATGAGATAAAGATTTGGGTAAAATCAAATCACGCTTAAGTCTATAACTTAAGTATGCACATCAGTCTACCAATATATTATGATATTGGAAGATCATATCCATCAGCTCTTATGGTCGTTTAATTTCTAAACATGGATTATTATCATTTTGACCCTGGGATTGGACATAGTACCAATAAAGCGCTCGTGTATCTTGCAAGTTGCAATAAATCTGATATTGCATTTGCAGATATATGCTAGCTTAAATAGCTCTACTCCAGTAAGACCTTTCTGGCAGGAGTTAGAAGATATCAATGGATATCTATATGGTACTAAAGATTTTTAATTTATCATTGGATGAGTTGAACATGACGATAAAGGGATATGAAGATACTGCTCAACTAATCCCCGTTAATGAGTATTAGAGACTGTTATTTTGTGGTAGAATTCTCATAGAGAGTTGCATACACTCTAATGATTATTCTCGCATACCAAAATCTAACATGTGCATGTAAGATTTGGTTAAGTGATCATTGTGATTTGATCATATCACTGACCTTATTTATGGAAATAAGGTTACTCGTATTGCTTGGATGCAAACAGGTTATGTGAAAGCAATATTGCACTCTTGCTCATAAAATGGTTTGTCCTCATGTATTTCAATAGATTCGAGGAACAAACAGCTTGCAAATTGAATATGCGATTACTTCGCTAATTTATTCACAAAGTCTCTACCATATTTTACACTTGCAACGTGTTTATTGAATTGGTACGTGATGGCTTTGAGGTTTGGAAGGTTCAGGGGGAGTCTCCTAAGGTTCAGGGGGAGTCTCCGCGTGATTATAACCTATTCGGCATCATATTGCACTGTTTTCTTTTATGAGTTTTTTCCCTTGGAGTTTCTCATATAAAATTTTTTAATGAGGCAATATTAATACAAGAATATATGTCATATCTTCTATTTTTCCCCACGGGGGTTTTTAAAGAAAGATATCCAGGACATATCAAAGAGGTACATTGCTCTCAAAATTCTGAAGAAATTTTGTTTGAGTAATGGTCGTATACACATATATCATGGTGTTTCTCCTTATTTTTCCCACTGGGTTTTAAGGAGTTTTGCCTGGTATATCGATACACTTTGGTTTTTGCCCACCGGATTTTTTCAAGGTTTCAAGACGATAACTGATGACCAACAACGGTGCCTACATAAGTCAATTGATCAAGGAGGAGTGTTAGGATTAATTAGAATTAATTAATTAGTGATCAATAGACACCTTTCTCTATAGACACCTCTTCCTTATATAGACACCTTTTTCTAGATAGGCACCATTTGGGGCTGTATATATATGTAACATTTACATAAGAGAATCAATCATCATTTCGCTTTCACTTTTCACTTCTAACACGTTCTTCAGCAAAATACAAGAAATAGAACATCCACTCCGATCTAACAGCATCTCCAAGAGTTTTTTAAATCTTACTCTCTAAATTATCATTTAAAGAGTCATTTGCATAAAAATCATTTTCTATATTTTTTTATTTTCCAACAACTTTTCTATATCTTGTGTGCACTCTCAAAAGCTATTCTTTTCTATATTTAGCTAGCGAGAAATACGGAATAGAGAGTGACTATATTTGAAGAACCAAATAGAGAAGTTTTTGAAAGGTACATTTTTAATAAGCTAGTAATTAGAAAGAATTTAGTGAGTTTCTTGAATTGCTCTAAAATTTTCGAGGATTCCCGAGGGAGGGCACCGTATCTCAAAATGCATATTGGAAATTGATTTTTACAGGCGGTCGTTTTGATGATTTTCCAGCCTGCATCAGCAATGCTCCTCTCCATTGCGCCTCCCTTCTGGTATTATCACTACCATCACGAGGACACTGTCCCTCTTATTCATATTTCAAGTGGGTGAGATCCACTTCAGGCTCCGATCCTCAAAGCACTCTTTCCTCAACTAAGCTTGCTCCCTAATTGGCATATTATAGTCCGCAGACTACAGCGCAGTTAGACAGGAATAATCGCGTACACAGTTCGCTTATGTTGAATTAAATAGTCCGCTGTAGCTTCGCTATAGCTCGTTATTAGATTTTTAGGAGGTTTACCGCTACACTATGCAACATTTGTCCGCTACATCCGCTAAAGGAGTTTTACGAGATTTAGCAGCGCAAAATGTCCACTAAAGTGATTTTTGCTAGATTTAACGGCGCTAAATGTCAAGTTGGCAGTAGATTTTCGTGGTATCATCCGCTCAAAGACGCAGTCAAAAGAATCTATACAACTAAATGAACATAGTGTGAACCCTAAATAACGTAGCATGAGCACTGTTGGGCAGGGCCAGTTAAAAGACATGTTAAAGTTTATTTTTTGGTGTTAGACCAATAATAGTGCTCATAATTTAATTTATATGTGATTATTGATTATTTTATCATTTCGCTAAATGATTTAGCTTTTACTGTAGCCCGCTGTACCTTTCTATAACTATTAGAAAAGACTGCCACTAAACTTTATAGCATGCTATTTATAACATTAGTGGCTAGTCACGTTTTAGAGCTATAGCGCGGCATACATGCATTTCACCATCTTGCCATTGTCGTCGTCACAGCTACTTGACGTTTACAAAACGAGTTACATAGCTATAGAAAGCTTTGCCATCGTCTCTTATAGGAAGACTACTTGTGCAACGACACCTAATCTTGCGACGACTTAACGGAAAATCTCTACGACATTCCGTCTCCTAGAAACTCTGCGGTCCTTTAGTTTGTGCATGAAAAATAAATGGACTTCTATGGTGAGTTGGATGGTATTGATAATTAAGTCATACAAAGGTTTAGATTACGAGAAGATTAATTGATCCGCGACCTTCTTGATTGCTCTCACCGCCGCCACAACATCAGAAATCCGATATACATTATATGAGACCACGAACGTAGTATCGGGTGCGTGCATGGATCCACCGACGGAGTGTTCAGCTTCTTCCTTCCTCGGAACGGTAAACCCCGCTCTATACCGGGAACTTTGAAGCATGGTCCATGAGCTAGGGGCGCTGACAGCAACACCGCAACTGCAGTCCACACGCACTGAAGACTGAACCAGCCACTCACCACTAGAAAACAGACCTTCGTTGCCACGTGATAAGAACCTTAGGCACCGGTTATGCACCCGGTGCTATCAAATCGAGACTGAAAGTCTCGACTTTTTACACCAGGTATTTCATCAGCGTGGCGGCCCGTTTGATACCGGTTGGTCTTTCCAACCTGTACCAAAGTGATTTCCTCGTTTTTCTAAATATTATTTTATTTTAATTGTTTATTACTGTTTATGCTTGCAGAATTGCTACATGTACTCGAGCTATACACTATACATTCATTAGTCGCGTTTGAGTTAAAATAATGTATGAAAATAACCAAGTGTCACTGCCAATCATGTAATTAAGTTATTTGATATAATAATATTTAAATATATACAAATATCATGATTGCAAGCACCATAAATCACTGGATTACAAGTTCTAAGCCCCTCACAACGTCGATACGGATTTTCTACGGACCAGATGGCCATCGTGGTAGCACTCGCTTTTAGGATGCAGGATTTTCCTCAGAATGAATCCTATGAGCTGCTCCGACACGGCCACAATCTTATCCACTTAGAGAACTTCACCCTTGATTTGCATCTATCATTTTATAAAAATAAAGCTCGATATATCAATTATTCACGTCAGCATAATTAGAAATATATTTATGAGTGGTTTGTGCATGTACTCTTATATCCTCCGTCGTAGCCTCCTAAAATGGGTTAGAGTGTGTATATAATCACCATAAGGAAACATACCAATTGAGCTACGTTGAGTTCGCAATTTTTATCCCTTCTTTCTACAAACATTAATTGCAAATTACTTGAAGGCAACTAATAATCAATTCTTCTCACTCTTGATGAAGAATGCATCAAATCGACATCACACAAAAGGCCATCTAGATTTTGCTTGCGCTCGTAGCTAGGGGACCAAGCAAGTGATTCCACACCACTATCTAGTTGCATACTCTCAACATGCCAAAACCCCACTCGACGTGGCTTAAACGCCAGCGCTAGCTGCATAATCACGAACCCAAGCAAGTCTAATGGCTCTCTCTTCCATATGGCAGTATGCAAGCACGTCGTGTCACCCTCGCAATTAAGTTGTGATGTGGAGAAGCTCCTGTTTTCTCTGAAAGCTGGCTGCCCGAGGTACGATTCAGTAGGAAGAACGTCACCTTCTCCAAGATCCTTGGCATCATCACAAATTGCCATGGAAGAGGGTACCCTGTGTACTGGATAGCTAGTGACAGATCATTCCATTGTTCATTAGGGCTAACACTTGGGCCATTGAGCCCTAAGCAAAAAAAAAAAACTTAAGTGGCAGTAGTGTAATCGAGCTGTACTGTGCCATGAGTGAGACACACTCAGGAAAAAAAAATTAAGCAGTGTGGCCACTGTCATGGATGATACTATTGAATGCTGGGAGGTGGTGCTGGATCACAATCCGGATTAGGACATGAGGTCATTTAGACTACTAAACCTGGTTGGGGTCATGGATGCTTTATTTGCCGCTGGGCCACAAGGCAACACAAGCCATGATGTGGTCCAGCCCAGTTGCACAAGGGTTTATGCATGCTTTTCATATGGCGCTTGGTTTGTTCTCTGAATAATCATGTATTCTCATAATTACTCTTTTTAGTCTATGTGATGCCTAGGAGACGTTTTATGTTTCAAATCGCCACTGAAATTCAGGCTGGTGAATACAATTTTAATCTACTCTTTATATTTTTGAATTGCCATTGCAAATCAAAGAATTCATCAACTAAAATTGCATATCATCGTGAAAATTTAAGGTTCTAGTCGATTTTCTGAAGGTATCCCCTACGATCTTATTAGTATGGTGGATTTTCGGCGGGTTGAGAAAGAAAATCCAAGCAAACTAGTAACTTTTGGCTAACGAAGACTATGTTGGGAGTGAACAATTTGGTTAGGTTCTTGCATTGTAAGACCTTGCCTATCAGAACTTTTTCTGTTTTGACTCGGTACTAATGCATGTCTATCGTATCGATGTATTTACGGTGGCTTGGTCGATTTTTGATATATTTGGAAGTCCAGTCTCGAAAATGCTCGTAAGAGTAGGACGATGATGTGCGTCCGTTCGAGGTATGTGTATGCATTTTCATCTACTTTGGTTATAAAGGAAAATTTCCCTCTATCTACTATGTGTTTTTCCTTGACCTTCAGCAGTCGTCGCATCTGCCCGGATCTGTGCAGGGGTAGTTTTCTAGGCCCGCCGCCACGCCAGCGGTGCTCCGGCCACGCCGTTGGCCGTGACGAAGCCAGCAAGCTAGGCAAGGCAGCAGCCTCACCACGCCAAAGCCCACCCCCACACCCCACAGGTCCAGCGCGGCGCGGGGCGGCTCGCGCTCTCCCGGAGACGACGCGACCCGGGAAAGCAACGCCGGTCGCGGGCGGTTAAAATCATATCCTACCACCGCGAGGGCGGGCCCCGCTACCGTGCCGCACGGCCACGTAAGCCACCCCGTGGGCCCCGCGTGCCTCTCTTCCGCAGAAGCCCCCGTGAGATGGCGGTTTTGCAATTTGACACATCCGGGCTCTGGATGCACGACCGCCTGCCGTTCTTTTTGTCCCCACGGGGGGCCCAAAAGTAAATCCTGTTTCTCTCTCTTGCCGCGTCGAGTATATTTGCTCTCCACTCTCTCTCCTCTCTCTCTTAATATCTCCCTCTCCATCGCCGCTGCCCCGTGCCATGCTGCTACTGCTCCCTCCTCCTCCCCTCCTCTTCCACCACCTCCTCCTCTAGCTGCTTCCTCTCGCGCTCTCTCTCTCCATCTACCTAATCCCTCGCTCTCTCTCTCTCCTCCCATCTCATCTCCTGTAGGCTGCAGCCCGCACGAGCCGTCGCGTCTGCTGCCTCTGAGGCGCGGCCACAACACGACCGTCCTCCTACAAGGAGGGAGGAGGAGTGCACCGGAGGCGGCGTGCTGCCCCGGGCCGGGCCGGCCGGGCGGATGGCATGAGCAGGCGGCGGTCCGGATGGTCCCGGCTCGGAACCTGCAGCTCCTCCGCGACGCGCATGCCGCGCCCTGCGCCGCCGCCGCCGCCGCCGCAGCGGGCATCGGCGTGACCACGGCGCCGCCGAGCCACATGGCCCAGGAGCCCATCGACCACCACCACCACGAGCCGTCCAAACCGCCGCCTCCGCCTCCGCCGCAGGAGAGGCAGGCGGACCTCCAAGAGGCCCGCACCCGCGGGGAGGCGCCGGAGCCGCTGGCGCTGCGGCCGCTGCAGCACGCCCACCAGGAGGCCGCGGGCACCAGTGGGAGCAGCAGCGGCAGTAGCGGCAACGGCGGCGCCGGGGACTGGCTCCGGCTCGGCCTCGCCCCGGCATCTCCCGGCGCCGGCGCCGGCGCAGCGAGCTCGCAGCTCGGCGCCTTCGCGGCGGACCGCGCGGCAGGGCTGCCACTGCTCCTGCCGTCGTCGCAGCCGCGGACGACGACGGCGGAGGCGCTGCCGGGCATGGGCGTGCCGCCGGGCGCCTTCCTGCGCCAGGCCGCGCCCGGCATTCCGCAGGCGTCGATAACCCTGCCCGCGCCGCGCGCCGGGCCGCCCTGGCTGCCGCCGTGGAGCCCCGCGGCGGCGCCACCGCCGCTGATCCCGTTCGGGCACCGCGCCTTCTACACGCCCGGCGCCGGCGCCTCCGGCCTCGACGCGATCAGGGTCGTCCTGCCGCCGGCCGCCGGCGTCTGGTTCGTCCTCCAGGCCGCAACCCACCAGTGAGTACACTGCTACCGCACGACGCGAGCATTTCATGTGTTCCTCTCTCTCTCTCTCTCTCTCTCTCTCTCTCTCTCTCTCTCTCTCTCTCTCTCGCCGATTGCTTCGCACTCGGCGGATCCGATTAACTCCTGCAGAATGTGGTGCATGCTGTTTCGAATCGGTCATTCCTTTTGGTCGTTTTGAATTCTTTTTTTTTGAAGAAATGGTCGTTTCGAATTCAGGTTCTTCATCTCTTCGTCGGATCCTTTTCCCCTCAAACTAACTTGGAACTTTTGATGTCCTTTTGATTGCTTCCTGCAGAGGGAGGGAACCATTCTTGCCTCAGATTCCGAGAAGCTACCTGCGGATCAAGTACTATTTCTTCCCGATCTCACTCACTTCTTTAATCTTCTGAACTTAGCTTGTTGGTGCATCATCAATCAAGCATGCCATCCTGCATTTGGATTCTTAATCATAATGCTCCTCCCCTCCTCACCAGAATCTTCATGCAGTAAATTTTTTTTACGAATTTGGTTGTTGAAATTGAAACATACAAATTTTTATGATGTGGAAATCATACTGTGCGGATGCTGTTTGCAGGGACGGGAGGGTGACAGTCCGGCTGCTGATCAAGTACCTGGCCGGCAAGCTTGGGCTGGAGGACGAATCACAGGTACGCTAGCCGTTCATCCCTTTCCTTGAAGCATTACTTACTATTCGCGTTACTTCTTCTTGCTTGCTTGCTTGTGTGGATGGTTTGGTTTGGTTTCCATGCATCTTTCTCCCCACTCTTTTTTTTCGTTGGGTGCTTCCCTTTTTTCTATGTTTTATTCCTCTCCCCCCCTTTTTTTTTTCCTTTCTTTCTTCTTCACACTTAGCTCCCTCCCTCCATCGTGCATGCTTCCTTGCTTTCCCAACATCGGTGATGAAAGGAACTCGAGAGCTAGAAAAGGGACTCGTTGTACCATACAGATGTGGGACTACACGCACATACATCTATATATGTTTATATATATGGCGCGCTCATCTCGCCAGCGTTTACATATATAATATATATGCTAACTAGTGCGCGCGCGTGTGTGTGACAACGTGGTAGGGAGAGAGTGAGGTCTTGTTCCTGCTGTAGGTGAGGGGTGCGTGTCCTGGGGTGGGCACATCAACCTCTCTCTCTCTCTCTCTCTCTCTCTCTCTCTCTCTCACCACCACCACGCCACTTGACAAGAGAAGAGAGTAGCTCTCTCGCCCATCCATCTCCTAGCTTAGCTAGAGAGAGAAAGCGAGAGCGGGGGGGGGGGGGGGGGGGGGGGGTGGGTTAGCAGATAGACGGTTAGTGATGGACCTTGCCGCTCCGTCCCTTCGCCTCACCTGCATTTCTTGAGCTGCAGCAGCAAAGGAGGCTAGCGACGAGTAGCGAGAGCAACTTAGGCAGGAGCCCATGGAGCGAGACGCCCTTTCTGTATGTTCTTTCTTTTTCCTACGCACCCCGTAGCTAGGCTCAGAAAATGGCCTGGGTGCCCATCATTGCCACCAAGGCCCTTTGTTTCTCTCTCTCTCTCTTTTCGATTTCCTTGGCTTCCTCCTGATTCCTCCCATGGAGTAGCTAGTGTATAGAACAACATGCATGCAGCAGAGCCACGACGGCAGGGGCTAGTTAGCAGCCGTGTGCTCTCATCATCCCATATATATATGTTCTCATCGATCGATCTGTAAATATATGTAGGGAATATGAGTAGATTTGTGCAAACGCGTACACAGTGCCTAGCTGTGTGGCTGTATCTGCGTGTGCGCGCAAAAGTGCTGCGAGTACCACTGCGTGGTGAGTCGTGATGAGCGAGATGGATGGTGCCCTAGGAAGAGCCTCCTTCACCTACCATGCATCACTGAAAGCTATGCACCATCCTCACCCCTCTAGCCAGCTATGCCTCGCCGTATGTCAGGGAGCATCAAGTAGGGCTCTCGAGTGTCCCCCCCCTCTCTCTCTCTCTCTCCCTCTACCGGCCCGTATGTGTGTTTTGGAGAGAGAGAGTGCTGGTCGTGCACACAGCATTCTCTCTCTTACACACACACACACAGAGAGAGAGAGAGAGAGAGAGACCAGACACACCATTTCTTGCTGCTCCATCACTGGGAGATGGATCCTTTTCATAATGGCCTTGAGATCTTGCTTCCTTTTGCACTCGATAGGCCTAGCTCGCAAAGCCTGCATATGCTCTCAGTCTCAGCAGCCGCAATGAAAGGCTTCTTTTTGTTCAGGACTGCACACACGCGTATACACGCCCCTCACCGGCCGTAGCTTTGTTTGTTTTCTTTTTCATTATCCATATGTATCTATATGTTTTGCCTGGCCGCACACTCTGTGATCATTCTCATTCAAAATTTTAAAGTAGTAACACGAATGTAATGGTCATGGAATCTAGCTCGCTCGTGTAGATTAGAACAGAAATACCAGAGAGTGCCAGCTCTAGCTAATACCTGCACGCACATAGCAACCCATGCCATGTATAGAGATCAGAGATGCCATGCCAATGATGAAGGGGCCGGCGGCTAAATTTTCAGGCGGCTAATGCGCTTGCAATTCTGCGCACATCAGATCTTACTTAGAAAATGGGTGCTGGTGCAACCGTATAAGCAACAATATAATTGTATTATATATAGTATGAAAGATGCGTATGGATACACTGCACACGGAAGTGGAGTGTACAGGGTGTATGCATGTACATACGTGTGGACGGTAATCCATGTGGGTCTAGGAATTGACGGGCTAACCGAAGGTCTGAAGCGTAAGTAGTATCATATAATTAAGTGCCACAAATTTTTTTGCTTAGATAATTGATGAAAAGTAAAATGCTACATGCTACTAGTTGGAAGATGTTTAATGCTGTGTGAATTAAGGTAGCAGACAATGCAACTAAAGTCAATGCAAATAATACTAACTAATTGAATCGACTAGTCTGTATTTTTCCTGAGGAATTGCGTGTGTGTTGGTTGTTAAGTGACACTGGGTTAAATTTAGATCATGGGTCAACTCAACCCTCCAGAATGAACAAATTGAAGTGGGGTGTGACTTGGCACGGCTCATAAAAATAAAATATGTATAGTGTACCCTTGGCTCAATGTTTTGCATATTTTTTCGATGTCCTGAAATTAAATAAGCCCGGAACAAGGTGCTTATTACAAAAGTTTGAGCTTAGCTCACCATTATTATTTTGGTCTCCTAGTTCTGCTGAATTAAAAATCGATCCGCAAAGAAAAATTACTACAATGTACTAAAATAAATTGCACTTGTTTATTCAGCTACATGCAATTAAATGCAAGCTAAAATAGTGACTAGAAATTTCGTGTGATTTCTGAAAGAAGAATTTTAGTTCCACAAATTGATCTTATTAGGACAAATATCTAGCAAAAGAGGGTCATAGCGTCTTTGTTAATCTTTACAGGTCCCTATTTGCAAAATAGAATACCTGTAACTTCCATTTCCTGTATCATCATACTTTCCCTTTCAACTATCACCCACCCACCATGCGTGCACAATTTGGTACAAATATGTACTAGCAATCAAGTGAACATGCAGATTGATGGAACAAATGATTTTATTTTTAACTATCAGCTGTTCTAGAATGGCCTATCTAGCTACCTTCACCGACGCCATGCAAAGACTAGTTTCTTTTCCCTATACAAAGATGCCATGCAAATAAATATTTCTAAAGTCAACTTTGTCTCTAGCAACCAATTCTATATTATCTAAACCTTTTATCAACAATAATTGAGGAGGTTCTTTCTTTCCCTTAAGAGAGGTTGTTGGTTTTACTAGGTTGAAACACATGTGTCAATCTTGAGTGGTGAAAGGCCTGCGTGACTTGCTAGGGATATGATGCATGTGGATTTAACAATGTACAAGAATATGGAATGTGACGATGCTTTAGTTAATAGGATATTAATGAGGGCTTAGTGGCAGGTCATAGCTAATCAAAAGATTCCATCTATTTATGCTTTAATATGGAAGTGTACTGGACATCATCACCAAACGGCTCCTCCACTTTCTATATGCCTATGCATTGTACTTTCTTCTTTGTCTCTACTAGCTTGATGCCCTTTTTTCCTTGGTTGTTATCCTAGTCGTGAAATTAATGCAGCGAGCATCTAGCCGTCACTCTGAGCCGGGAAAATTTAAGTGGTAGGACGTCATCGACTGATTAATTTGTGAATTGTGATATATATATTCAAAATGAAATACTCACAACACAAACAAAATGAATATTAATCTCTCACAGAAAGGGAGGAGAGTAGAGCTAGAAACGAGAATTTAGTCGACGAATCGACACCGCGCTTGTTTTAATTACTAGTTTCTTGTTTTCTTTTGGGAGGTGGAGAGAGTAAAAGTGATGACGCACACCCCTGTAACACCAGTAACTAACCCCTCACTACTCAAAACAGTACACCCCGAAGCTAGTCACTGTTTTCTATACCAAATTAATACAGTGCAATTAGCCTCGTGAATGCTACTAATAATGTGCCGTCATGCTATCGTAGAGCTTACCTCAGACCTCACTCTAGATTGTGAACCCAAACTATATATGTCTGCGATGTAGAGACGCATGATGTAAAGATTTCCTTTCACATCATAAGACAAAGATCACTAGATCAGATATATAAGAGTAAGCTATATATATAGATTTATGCAGCACTACACTAGTGGTAGTAGTAGTAGTAGTAGTACTAGCTGGGGCGGTTGTGTGGGTTAGATGACAAATACAAGGAGGCTAAGTGGTGCTGCACTTTGTGTTGGATAGTATTAGACACGCTCATCATCTTAGCTACGGCCAATGAAACGGATCCACAGGAGCACTAGTTTTATGCCCACATGATTGGCTTCCGTCCGAACAGAAAAAGGGGACGAACGAAGAGAGAGAGAGAGCTAGAAAGAGAGAATGTGCGTGCATGGGAGTGGGGGCACGCAAAAAACGCATGCACAGTTTGTCTAGAGAGAGAAACCAAGAGAGAGAGAATAATAGTAGCATGGCAAGTTGCCTCTGGTGAAGGGTAGTGAGTGAGAGGGCATCTATCACGCAATAGAAGGAAGGAAAGAAAGGGAGGGAAGAATAGACGCATGAGCAAAAGCCAAGCTAGAGGATCGGACCACCAGCTCTCTCATATGCACTGGTAGCTGCTAGTAGTACATCGCGTTGCTATCCGATCCCCTCATGCGTGCGTGCATTGTTCGTACGTACGTGTCACGAACTGGCTCGGTCGAGCATGGAAGAAACGGACGTGTCCCCTTCTTGATTTGCATTGTGCTGGTCCAATGCGTTGTTGGGGGAGGAATCGGCCGATTAGAGCGAGTATTATGGCAGGCTATAAGAAGGCTAAATGTTGAGGTGGAGGAGAGAGAAGAGGTGGGCTGTAAGTTTGCAGCCAACTTCGACACAAGAACCAAGAAATTCTATGAGAGAGCTAAGTGGGTCATGCATTGAATGATGAAGGGCTAACCATTGTATGAGTGGACTAAGAAGTGAGAACCAAAAAATTTTATGAGAGAGCTAAGTGGATCATGCATTGAATGATGAAGGGCTAACCATTGTATGAGTGGACTAAGAAGTGAGTTGTAGCTTTTTAGAGGTAGAGAGCACTTGGAACAAGGAGTTGTGGACAAAGAGGGCACTGAATTGCTAGCTTTAGTTCACTACACGTACTCCAATCTATCTCTCCTTTGCCACTACTTTCTTCTCTCTCATGCATGCATGCTTTGAGCTGGGGACCATGCATTCATATGCCCTCTCTGAGAGAGAGAGAGAGAGATTGAAGCACTCGGTACGGTGCACCTACCAATCAGGAGGAAATTAGCAAATGAAGAAACCTAACGCAACTGCAAATGAGCACCTAATATGGGAGCTGAGCATTATACAAATAAGCTCACCAGAATCACTACGGAGCAGTGCATCGGCGTTTATTGCGTGCTCGATTATCCCCTCCATTAATTAGCCAATAGTTTAAGCGCAGAAGGAAAAGCCTGTTTGTTTAACAATCTGGAAGAAGGGCCAAGAAGCTAGCGGTAGTTGGAGGGTACTTGTTGGTGGTGGCCTTCTTCGCCTAGCTCCCTAGAAAATATTCTGCCCTGCTGGGGCAACCCGGGTGGGTGTGTAGTGATTGATGGGTGCATGTCCATGCATGCACGCATGCAGCCACGGCCATGTCCGGCCAAGCAAACGTGAAGGGTGCACCGCCGCGGCCTGCCTGCCCTCCATTCTGGTTGGTGGACCTTGCACATCAATCCAATTTCTTCCATGCAAGTAATACGCATGCATTTTTGTTTCACGTTTTTTTTTTGTATTCTTCTCAAGTCTTTTTGTACTTGTTTATTCGGTTTGTAACATTGTATGTTTATTAAAAAACAGAGGGAGTACAGCATAGTTTGGAAACTAAATTACTCCCAATGCATCATGGGTATAGCAAAACACAAGTGACAATATTCTAGTGCTTATTTGTATTAGACTTTTAGGCTTTATTTTAGCTGATAGCGAGCAGCAGCTGGTGCGTCACATTGGTCCATGTCGCAGCCGTAGCTCTTTGGGGCAAATAAAGGGACGTTGGACGTTCGGCCGGCCGCGACCAGATGAGGCCACCGGATCGCAGGCCATGGCCAATTAAATGTAGCCATGACAGGTTCTCGATCGTCATGTAGGTTAGGGACGCTCGCTCCGCTCCTGTAAGGAAAAAATTAAAAAAAAAAATACACCCAATCCAAAGGAATTGAATCAAGTGACACTGCTAGTAGCTGTTGGTTTCGTGCGCAATTGTTGTAGGGATGTATGCATCATCTTGCATATAACTCACACGCTACGTGACACCTAATTATTGGAAGGAATCTGATGATGACCGTGCCCTCAAGAGCTGCTCATTTGTATATGTGTGCATGCCGGCCGGTGGTCTTTATATAATTCCCCTTGCTTGCCAAAGTGTCCCGAGCACGATCTAAATACCCGTCCGCACGATCGAGGGCGATGATCGATGAGACTGGTGGCTAAAGATTCGCCTATTTGTATTTTATTTTTATTTATTTATTTATTTATTTGTCTGCAATAGGTGCTCCTTTCTTTTCTGTTTTGGCGTGCTCTGCATGATACGTTTTTATAATCTTGCTCATCCCGCCCTTGCTTGATTGGTGGAGGGTTGCATTCCTCCGTGTAGAAAAATGCAACCCCCCACATGTATGATCATGTTAGACCTAGCTAACACTAGGGCTTAGTCAATATTATTTTGATTCTTGTCCCATAGCTTGTTTGAGCTTGCAGGCATCGTTTACAAACAGCGCTAATTATCGTTTGAGCAACTTTGGAATTAACTTTTTTACCTACTGATTCCTAGATGGGTAATTTTTAATTAGCTCTAGGATAAATGAATTGACTGCGTGCCTTAATGTTGGTGGAAATCAAACTTCTGAGGGTGGTTATTGCTTTTGCTGCTCTGTTGTTTGAGATTGCTTGGAAACAGTGAATAAAGTTTTCTTCAAAGAAACATATAGTGTATTAATAGTTACAATGCAAGAGTATAGATAATTGCAATTTACCGACACCATATAAGTATACTATTTTCAGTTCTACGTTTTGTTGGACAAATTGATGAAGTTAATTTGTAGTTGTAGCAATGTCAGTGTTGCTATACGCAGTGCTTGAGCTTCAACAATTAGTTCTAGATATTCTCCTCGCAAAAAATAATTAGTTCTAGATATTCAACTTATCTGAACATGTAGTTTCACATACATTACATTACTGCAGTGTGCAAAGCTAGGTGTAAAAATAGGTATGTTACAGTGGAAGCTTAGGATTCATGATTTGATATGGTTTTCATCTTGTAGGATCATAACTAAATTTGTAATTTCTTGTAATAGATTTGCAAATATATGCAACAGATATAATTCGCACCAGCATGCTATTCCCTTTTTGTAGAATTCAGAATTTGATTGATTTTCATTTGTTAGAACTTTGTTAATTTGCAATAACAAAGTGAGAGAGTTTTCTTTTCTCGTTCTTTCAAGATAAAATTGCCATAATTAGCTGCTACAACCCATCGTGCATTTTTGAAAGACCAATAAATTGCTCAACTCATTTCATTTAACTTATTCCAGGGAATAACTTAAAACTCAAATGTGCTTGCTCCTTCTCTTATGCATGTCAAATAGATGTAAATGGTTGATTGCACTAGAGTAAACAATAGAAAACAAGATGTAAATGATTGATTGCACTAGAGTAAACAATAGAAAACAAAAGATTCTTATAGCTATAAATAGCAAAATTTGATTAGTCAAATCCTCTGTATAAGGTGACCGATGTACACAAGATTGTCTAGTTATAGCAGGGGTGTGGTACTTTTACTTGTTTTTTAGGCAATGGATGTGTATTGGACCACTAGATTGATCACTAATTAGGCGATGGATGTGCAATAACTATCACCGATACTAATCTAGTAATCTTGTTCTGCAGCACTTCATTGTCTATTCATAATGGTACCGTAGGGTTTTCAAGTTGTACTTCCTTCGGCGTGTATGCAAAATGTACAAGTAACGATGCTTCCATTTTAGTACAACACACTAACAATATAATGACAGATAGATGGTTAATAAGTGAAAATGACTCTTTTATTACACCAGAATAAATTGATAAAAATCATAACGGTTGCTTTATAATATAAAGATGAATATAGACTGGAGTCGTATTTAAGGATTCATACCTCAAGATACAAATTTAGTCGAATGCCACATAAGCATATCTGAGAAAAAATCCGCCGTTGAATGAATTTGGAAATATTTGCGCGGGAGTATTTGGGAATATTACCTTCTTTCTGAAGTATGGATTCCTATATATTGCTTGCTTTTAAGGTGTACTACTATTCATCACATTGACATGGAAAAGAAACATATATGAAATTGAATGACCACTTTCCCTTGGAGGAAGCAACTCAGACTCAGTACTTGAATTGAATTGGCGTCGGTGGAGGGGAGAGAGGTTGAGGGGTTGGACTTCACCCTGTAAACATGTCACCAGCAGAAAGCCCCACTGATGCATGCACATTCCAATCTAGCATCTCTACTGCAAACTCATCTCACAAGAAAGAGTACTCTACTGCAAACTGATAGAGATTTGCCATTTCCTTGGGCACTAATTATCGTCTTAGCAGGTAGCATGCAATTATTAGGCCAAATAGCACCTATTTTATTCAGTGAGTATGCATCACGAGGTCTATTTTAGGTTGCGCAGCATGATCTGCTGTCGACGTCAGCGATGTCGGTGGCGATGTTTACCTGAAACCAAAGAAATTCAGAGTTCAGAGTAGGGCCAGGCGTTGCTGTCATGCCATGGCATGTTAGGTAGGCAAGCACGGCCGTAAAAGGCTAGTAGAACACCTGCACATCACGGGTGTGGCTTTGCTTGCTAACCCATGCATGCTCTTGGACGATTTTGGGATGGAAGAATCAACCAACCAATCAATCAACATTGATCCTTTCCTGGACCATGCTTAGTCTGAATATCTGTGTTGTTTATGTTAGGTATTCAGTACTCTTATTAGCGCTTCTTTTCAAGACTCTAAACCATTGACTTGAGAGCTTAGGGTGACTGCTGGTTAAACTAATGAGCAACGTACATGGCCGGTAAAGAAAACAGAAAAAGGGGGCGGAACAAGAAGGCAGGGAAGAGGTTCCTGTTGTGCATCTCAGATCTGTGCTAGGTCATTTGTTTTGGACTACATGCTCTTGAGATCTGTGCTTTGCAATTTCAACTTTGCAAGCACGTTTAGTTTGCTCTAGTTTCTCCCAGATAAACCTGTAAATGCAGTAGTAGGTTGTCTGGGCATCTCATCTCACTCATGTGAGGGAGAAGGTAATGCAGTGCCATTATCGCAAACTTACAGGGGAATCAGACATCGGCGTCAGGGCACCACTTCCTTTGTCTGGGCGTGCATCTTTTCTGTATTTGTGTTGCAGCCTTGCAGAGAGGGCATCGCTTGCCAAGTTCTGCAATGCTCATGCTTGTTTTGTGCAGCGTGGAGTTGCTCCTAGGAGATACAAGACCATCTGAACCCCATCACCGTCTCGCTCTTTTCCATGAATCATTAGAGTGCATCAGTGTGGAGTCATATGCACATAATTTCTGTCATCTGTGCAAGTTTTGAGTTTGTGTTCTGATGACAGCGCTGAACTGAGCTGAAGTTACTGATCTGAACTGACGAAACATTGCTTGTGCCGTCTACCTGTGCAGGTGGAGATCACGTGCCGAGGGCGACCGCTCCCAGCGTTCCTGACCCTGCAGCATGTCCGGGACGGCATCTGGTGCCAGGGCGACGCTGCCGTCTCGCCGTCGGTGGCGCCACCGGACATGCCAGCCGCTAACCACCTCATGGTTTTGCAGTACGGCAGAAGACCGTAGTAGACAGACAACAGACCACCAACCAACCCCCACCCCCCGATGACAGAAATGTAGATCCTGGCATTCTGCCCCTCCTAACCCGTTTGTCGGCACGGCTGTTGCCGGGCCGGCAATAGGCGGCATGACGGACGACGACGAGCTCCCGACCGCCTGCGCTGGCTTGCCTGTGCGCCGCCGGTGATCTGCTGAAGAACCACAGGAGAGGTGCGAAGCTTTTTTCCCCCGCCGGTGACCGTCGGCGCGGCAGCTCATCGGCACGCCGGAGGCCGTTTCTCTCCACACAAGTGCTGGAGAGAACGTACCAGCTTGGAAGTTGCCTGACAAGAGAGTCTGACGAGGCATGCGACGGCAAGAAGGGAGTTGAGCCCACTGAAGAAGAGTAGCGACTTCCAAGCCATTTTGGCCTTGTTCACTTCACCTGATCTACTTACTAATCTCCAGAGTTCAGCCGTTACATTCTGTTAATTGTTAATCCCACTGCTGCTGGCTTCTGTTCTTTGTTGTGGAAGCAGCACATCTTCAAGTGTTCCCGTTGCTAAAGGACCCGTCTTTCAGAGGGCAAACTTGACATCTCACTGAGAATTCATTGATTCATGACTTGATCTGACCCCCTAGAAGCTCCTGTTTCTTTTGGCTATTAATTCAGTGGCTTGTGCCACAGCAATTCAGTTGTCACAGATGTGTACCATTTGCCCTGCTTTCGTAATCATTGGAAAATTCAGCAAGCAGTTGCAGACTTCTGGTGAAAGTTGGAGACTTGTTGGAGCTCCTTCAGGGTCATTGTTTTTTCTTCAGATCTTCAGAATTCAAATCTCACACACATACATCTGTACAGTGACTCGAATAAGAAGAAGGAACCATCTTTTTTCGCCTTTTGAACGGTCAGAGGCTCAGAGCAGGGAGAACATACAAGTAACAGCACATTACAGCAACAACACAAGGTGAATCAGTCGGATGGAAAGCAGCACGTCAGACGTCAACTTGTCACCAAATGCGCTCCTCCCAGCAGAAGGCACTCTGGGGCGCCAGTAGCATGTCGCCGTCATCAGTTGGAGCTGAGCCGAGGGTGATGCTGAGGTGAGGTCAAGAGCGCCAAGCAACGGTACGCGCAAGAGACGTCGACGCGCGCCAGGACGCACCCACGTGTGCTCCGTCTTCGTGCGACGCTTGCTTGCACCCTTCTTTCACCTGGGAGGAAATTCAAAAAGAAAAAAGAAAAAAAGGAGTAGAGAGAGAGAGAGTGATTGTACAAGCAAGATAGGAGACAGACAGTCCAACGTACACTACTGCCGCTGAGAAGGACAATGGAGGAGGATCAGTGCAGGGCAAGCATGGATAAGCCTCCCCTGAAGCATCACACTAAGGTCTAAGGATGAGCTTAACAAATGTTTAGCGGCCTGCACGCTCAAAGCTCCTTTTTTTTCCTGGATAATGGAAGTACAACTCAATTAGCTCTGATGGACAGCGGCGCCTGAACAACCGTCGTGTCTGAACTCTGAACCCATCATCAGTCACCTGACGGGAACCGGATAATGATAACAAGGCTGCGGTGGTTGATGGCTCGATGCTCCATCTCCTCCTCTCCAAGGCTTCTGAATTGTGTGTGATCGACTCTGATTCTCTGGTGCTGGTGCTGGCTCGGTGTAGCACCTACCTACTCCTGCGGAAAAGAGCTTGGACGGACAAGTGGCGGCGGCAGGCCGGCCGGCCGGCGACCACGCCGACGGATCGGAGGCGGCGCTTCGAAGGATGGGCGTCGTGACGAGACGGGACGGGACGGTGCAGAGGGCACGGAGAATCCACTGAAAACGAAGTGTACTACCTGTAAGTTGAGGCTTTCCGTGGCGGTCTCGATGCCGTCTCTGAATGCCGAGACGGAGTCGGAGAGCGACCTTGCGCTGGACCGGATCTCTCTGGTCACGCCTTGGTTGGCGTGCATCAGCCCAGGTAAGGTTGACGTCATCATCGTCGTCGACCGGCGAAGTCGTCTCCGAAGCGTCCGCCACTGACGCAACGCAACGGCAGGTCGTCGGTCGGTTTCGGGCGCTGTTTCGGTCTTGGTAATGATGACCATTAACATTAAGCTGCTGACACTGACCATTACTCACGTCAAGTGAGTAGTCATGCGTCCGAAAAGAAAACAAAAAAAAGGAGAGTGGACGTCAGCAAGTACTACAGGAGTGGATGATTGGAAGGTTCCTTCCTGGCAGACTGCAGCAGACCGATCGCCCACATGCTAAATGTGGGCTGTCAGGTGATAGGGAGGAGTGTGCTAATCCGCCCACTAATGAAGGCAGCAAACAGTGCGGGGTCAGGTACACTGTCGGGAGCAGAGAAGGAGCATCCATCGGCTCCCATGTTACCTGCAACCAATCGTGCGGCGCTCGGGACAAGCAAAGGTACAAACCGCTACCGGATCATGTGGGAGCTCATCAGACTTGATGCAGCTTAACCAATACTGATCCGTGGATCCGGCCATTTAAAGGTTATTATGCACGTCAGGAAGCTTCTGATCCCGGATTACCAGAATGAGCAGGCTGAATTCTGGGCTCCTGAATCCATGGCGCGTCGGGGTCACGCGCACTGATCGGAGAAGGTGACGGGGCAGCAGCAGCAGGCGGCGGCGGCGGCGGCGGCGGATTGCTTGGGATCCATGCAATGGTCAGCAGCACGCCGCGTCGGCGTCAGGCGTGGGGATACGCACTGCGATCGACATGGTGTAGCCGTCGCCGTCGTCCTCGCCGTCGGCGGCTGCTCATCATTGCTTCCAAGGCTGGGAGCACTTCGATGTGAAGGCACTAGCAAATGCTTGACGAGACACAACCACGCACTACACAGAATCCTGTGAGTGAACAGAATCGTCTGGGTGATGAAACGGAGCAGGATGTTGCAGATTTCACAAACTCCCATCATGATGTGCTTGAGATGACGAATGAGCCCAGGGTCTGAAAGGCTGAAACCACCTGGAGACAGAGCAGATCGTGAGCAGGAGGCATCAGTCAGGTAGCAGTAGGCGCGATGGCATGTGTCAGGAGGCCGACGCCTCACCGGCCAGATTGAGCAGTAGATCATCGAGTTAAGCGAGTGCATTAGTGTGCAACCAATCATCAGCGCCGGTGGCGATGAAATGAAGAGCTGAAATGGACTTGCCTAAAAAAAGAGAGCTGAAATGGACTCGTTGCGCGGGCTTGGGCCTAAACACAAATATGGGCCACATCACGCGCGCAGATCCATGTTCATGATGTCCTTTTTCAGATACCGAAAGGGGTTCCAAAAAAACTTAATTACTATATATCGCGTTTCTTTTGGCAAGGTGGTTCATATAAGAAAAAATACCGTTTAACTAAATGGGACATTCTCTGCCGCCTTAAAGATCAAGATGGTAGAATGAAAACGGATCGGGTACGGACGGATATCGCTGATATTGTATTTGTTTTCGTATTTTCTATCGGATTCAGATTCGAACACGGATAGAGTTGGATACATATACGAATGCGGATTGTTTCGGTTACAAATACGAATAGATATGTCTCAAATACGGAGCGAATCGGATGCAGTTACTGTCAGATATGGATATTTCTTCGGATATCGAGTAAAGGTAACATTAACTAAATTATGCTTAACGAAACATATTAGCAAACAGTTGCATGGCATTTCTAACTTATTATGTAGATGAGATAGATTCGATTACATGACATTCTAATTTGCAATATAGCTTAGATTGGTGACACTTAATTAACAATATTATAACTTATTATATTGATGATGTTTCATAAGCACCCGAATCAATTCATCTGTTCAAGGAAGCCATATACAAACTAAAATCGTGTTTGATTAACCAAATGAACAAAAGATGATATACCATTTTGGGCACTAAATTACACAATATTAACATTCTAAATTATTACATGCATAAATATGTAAAAACAGACAAATTATTGCTAGAGTCCCAACTAATATACAATATTCAATTTTTTTAAAAAAAGATGGAAGAAGTCTATTTATTATTGTTGAATTATTGGCATAGTTCGAGTTTAATTCTCGAACTAGGAATCAATAAGATTTAACTCCAATATGATACCAATAGATAGATTATATTTTTAGAAAAATTTTGGTACTAATTTTATATTTTTTTATTAGAAATGAATTAGTTATAATTTTTTAGAGATTAAATCAGATTTTATTAATGTATATATTTGGAATAATACAACTATCAACCAACCAATAGATAGATTATATTTTTAGAAAAATTATGGTGCTAATTTTATATTTTTCTGATTAGAAATGAATTAGTTATAATTTATAGAGATTAAATCTGTTTTTATTAGTGTATATATTTAGAATAATACAACTATCCGAATTTAGTATCCGATTTGACTATCCGTATTATTCGACCGGATATCCGATATCCGCCGGATATTGGCTATATTGTATCCGAATCCGATATCCAATTTAAGTATCCGATATCTGATCCAATATCTGAAATAGTACCCGAATATCAAAAAAAAACTATCTGAATTGATATCCGACCCTCTCAATCGGGCATTCGGTCGGAAAATATCCGTACCATTTACATCCCTACAAGAGGGTATTAGGGTCATTGACCTCGAACTTTAGAATAAGAGCCTTTTAAGCAAATGGATAGTTAACTTACTTAACAGCAAAGGCATATGACAGTCTTTACTCAAAATCTCTACCACAAGTTCAATCCAAACCGAATGACTCTCATTTTTGGAGAGGGTTAATGAAGATTAATGAAGAGGTCTTGGCTTATGGATCCTTTAAGATTAAAGATGGGAAACAAACAAGATTTTAGGAGGACACTTGGGTGGGCCAAAGACCATTCAAATATCAATATCTATCAATTTACAACATAACTCGCCAACCACATGCTTCAGTAGCGAGTGTGTTAAGTTCAGAACCCCTAAACATTTCGTTTAGAAGGCCATTGGTAGATGAAAATCTCCAAGAATGGCTTCACCTGGTAGCTAAGATAACCAACATCAATTTAGTTGAAGGGAGAGATCACTTCAGATGGAATTTACGTAAATACGGGATCTTTACTGTTAGATTTATGTACCTCCACAAGATAAACCAACATGCTCTCTTTCGCCACAATTGATTTGGAAACTAAAAATCCCTCTCAATGTAAAGATCTTCTTTTGGTATCTCCAAAGAGGAGTTATCCTAACAAAAAATAATTTCATGAGAGGAATTGAAAGGGGAGTTTGAAGTGTTGCTTCTGTAATTGTAATGAATCAGTTACACATCTCCTCTTTGACTGTCACCATGCAAATAAGATTTGGAAAATAGTTTATTTAGCCACAGGGTTAATCCCGCCAAGATCGATTTCCCATATGTTAGGGAATTGGCTTTCAAATTTTGATGATAAGGAGAGGTGTGTCATTTTGGTGGGAGCAGCTGCATTGTGTTGGGCAATTTGGAGATGCTGTAATGGTATTACTTTTTAAAAAATCAAATATTTATCATTTATGCAGGCTGTTTTCAGGGGACCTACTGGTTGCACTTGTGGGCGCACCTGCAACATGAAGATATAACAAATGTGCTATTCCGATGTGCGAGTCTTGCATTGGAGACCGTCTGATTGGAGATAGCCAATCATGGGTGGAAGTATAACCTCGGGATTGGTTTAGATCATTTTTTTTCTTTGTTCATTTCCGACTTTGTTTTGCAGTAATATTTTGGCTGTATACACTTTGCAGAGGGCGGAACTCGTTTACATTATTAAAAAAAATCACGCGCGCAGATCCGGCCCATTTACCCACCTCGTTTAGGCCCGAAGAGACGACGCCGAGATGAGTTTTACGTGGGCTTTCGAAGTGTCCAAAAGGCAACCCACCACCGAATGGGAGGCCGCAAGCGAGCCATGCTATATAAATAAGCACGCGCAAACGGCCTGCAAAGACTCTAGCCCCCAGCCGCCGCCAGTCCTCGCCCTCTCCCAAACCCTACCCGCACCCCCGCCGCCGCCGCCATGCCGCCGAAGCTCGACCCGTCGCAGGTGGTGGAGGTCTTCGTCCGCGTGACGGGCGGCGAGGTCGGCGCGGCGTCGTCTCTGGCGCCCAAGATCGGCCCGCTGGGGCTCTCCCCGAAGAAGATCGGGGAGGACATCGCCAAGGAGACGGCCAGGGACTGGAAGGGCCTCCGCGTGACCGTCAAGCTCACCGTGCAGAACCGCCAGGCCAAGGTCTCCGTCGTGCCCTCCGCCGCCGCGCTCGTCATCAAGGCGCTCAAGGAGCCCGAGAGGGACAGGAAGAAGGTCAAGAACATCAAGCACAGCGGCAACATCGGCCTCGACGACGTCGTCGAGATCGCCAGGACCATGAGGCCCAGGTCCATGGCCAAGGAGATGGCAGGGACCGTCAAGGAGATCCTCGGCACATGCGTCAGCGTCGGGTGCACCGTCGACGGCAAGGACCCCAAGGACCTGCAGCAGGAGATCGATGACGGCGATGTCGAGATCCCCTCAGCTTAAAGGTGAAATTCCTCATTACCTCTTGTCTTCTTGTACATTACTACGTTGTGATTACTATCAGTGCGCTGCTGGATCGCTAGAATTTAGGTGAGACCAATGTTGTTACTGTACTGTGGGGATTACTAAATTTAGTTGAGACCAATAATATTCCTGTGAGGTGTGGTAACATTTAGAGGAGACCAATGTTTGTGTTGCTGTGTTCATTTCTTGGCTCTAGGATTTGTTTCTGCACATCGCGGAAAGCCTAATGCAGTTTGAATGCATGCTTTAGTGTTGGACTGTGATGTGATTGTTAGGTCAAAGCTGGACACACCCCTGTTGTATTTTGATACTTAGTGACACATAATCATCTGTTATTCGCATTGCGTTGAGTGTTGTTCTCATGAACTGTTTGTTCTTCGCTGAATTGTTTGCTGGATCCTGAGCATGTTTGTTGTTTGGGAATTTGGCAGTCTAATCAATGAACACATCATTGTGCAGACATTGGTTAGTCTAATAGTTTAATTAAATAGTTGTTATGCTTACATGTGCTTGACGGTGGATCACATATTCTCCGATAACTGCTGTGTTTAGCTGTTCATTGCAATTTTTCTGCTTCTAGACATGATCTCAGTGTCATGGTTTGAATTATTTTCAACGCTTCCTTTTTTTTGAAGGAATCAACGCTTCCTTTTCGACAATAATATATCATGAGCCGACATGAATGACGATAGTTACTACTCCCTTCTTCCGTTTTTATAAGGCATAGTATAACATGACACGGTCTTTCAAAAAGCACTTTGACCATTCATTTATCATATATTATATCACTTATGGTTATAAATTTATAATCATGGTAAAGTATGTTTGATTATAAATCCAATCATATAAAGTTTACATTCTAAAAATAAAAAAATAATAGTCAAATTGTAGGTCAAAGATTGCAAAGTTTGAATCTTAATATGTGTGTGTGCCTTATAAAAGTAGATGGAGGGAGTACTCTCTAGTGCTGTTGTTTTTCTCACAATGTTATGAATAAACCCTTTTGGCATATAATTTACTTTTTTCATTTGATCAGTATGCAGGCTATGAAGATTGTCATTGATACTGCTGAAGTGGTGTTTTGTTCTGCATGCTGTTGATGTACCTTACCAAACAATGTGATTCCACCTTTTTTTGTCTAGCTCTATTAGTGTTGTCCTGCGAGAGAACTCAATGTTATTACCGCATCCTTTTCCATTGGGAGTACGGAATGAAGAGCGAGTTTCAAACGCATCTGCAACTTACGCCTCCTGTTTTGCTGTTTGTTTCATGATCCTCTTTGCCCTATTTTTAAGGCAATTTGCTAGAGGGTAGTCTTTGGTGACTGCATCTTAGGGTTTGTCCGGTTAATTTCTACAAGGGGATTGGGTTGGATTCTGACTTGTAAGGCATTTAATTCCCTTGAGTTCTCCCAACAACTGCACCATACTGAGCGTGTACAGTTCGACCAGTTGGTCAACGTATCCACACAACCGCAATGCTCTGCAAAATGTTAGCAACATGCAGTCATTCAAGATTTGTTGTTGCCATTTCATACGGCCACTAACCATTCCTACACGTTTGTCGATTGCCCAATCCTGATCAGTTTCTTGTTCCGAAGTCTGAATCTCATCAGGTTTCCTCAGATTCTGACTGTGTTAAGCTGAGGAAACTCTGCTTTTTTTATGGGACTCTACTTCTTTACCACCTCTGTTGTTCTAGCCCCTGTTGTTCTAGCCGCAAGGATCTGCGCGGACTAGTGGTTGGAAATTACTTTGCCGGATGATGATAAGGCTAGGTTTTGTACTATTCTAGGCTTTTAGCTTGGCTACTCTTGGCAGCTTATCATTCTGCAGGGGTATTTCTTATTTATTGGATAACAGGTGCCGTACATGACAATTTGGTCCGCTATCTTTGTTGAAATCGGGAGAGCGAAAACAAAAAAAAAGGTATAATAATTGCCTCACTTAGTTTATGATCCTAGCACGTTTGTGCAAAGGAAGGCTGTTAATTCAGCAATCGGGTGGTCATATGAGAACACTTCGCTAGAGATGCAGCTAGCTGTTTCCATGTGTGTAGATGTTACAAGTTGAATTTAAATTTTCTGTTCTGTGTTTACATATGCAAAAGATGGCAATTATGCCCTTGGGAGTATGTGGAATTACTTAAATCAAAATATTTATCGCTCAAACCACTGCTCCCTCAAAAGATGGGCGCTAGAGGCTAGAGCTTGAGGCTCTCGAGGAACCCTGTCCTCTTGGCCAGGGCGCTGAACCTGACCTTGAGGTACTCGAGCCTCGGGACGGACCTGTAGCGCGCCGCCTCGCCTCCCCCGCGGAGCAGCTCCGGCAGCGGCGCCACCATCCCGCTGACGGAGGCGTCACCCGGTGCTCGACGCTCCGGTACGCGCCGTTGGTGAGGATGTCGCCGACGTTGACGACCAGGGCCGGGCGCACGGGGAACCACCGCCGCCCCGCAGCACCTGCAGGCCCGGCGCGTCGTCCGCGGGCAGCAGCACCGTCAGGGCCAGCCCGTCGGTGTGCGCCGTGTTGCCCATCACCTTGTCCGGGTGCCGGCACGGCGGGTAGTGGTGGATCGCCACGCTCTGGCGCCTCCCGCCGAACGCGCCCAGCAGCGCCTCCCGCCCGACGCCGAGGTCCGCCGCCATGGAGCCCAGCAGCTGCGTCATGAGCTTCGTCACCTCCGCCGAGTACTCCTCCAGCGCATGCCTCGAAGAATCAATAAATGGAAACCATACACAGATCAACCTTCCAGCAATCCAGCTTACATGTAGAGAGGATTGTTGGGTGAAACTGATTTGAACAAGATTATTACCTAAACATTGGTGGATTAGTTGGCCAGAGCTCCATGTTCCTGTCCTGGACCGGCTGCGTGATGAGGATCACACTCTCCACCCAGTCCAGCTTCGGCAGCCTGCTGTAATGGTGGCCGTAGCCTTCGAAGCCGTCTCCTCGGACCGCCACGGTGTTCTTCCCGTCGAGTGGCAAGCCGAAGAACTGCACGGTGGTCTCCTTCATACGCTGTATGGCAGCTTCGTCAACTCCATGGTTTGTGAGCTGCAGCAGAATCAAACAAATTAAAGCTGTCGTCAGGGCTCTCAAAAACGCGACAGGTAACAGGTGCAGTCCTTGCCTGGAAGAAACCCCAGTCTCTGCACGCAGAGCCAAGCTTCGCCGTCTCCGACGCCGATGACTCCGTGTCAAGAAGCCTCGACATGTCGACGACGGGCAGCTCGTAGGCCTCGACCTCACCGACGACGGCGCCGGCGCAGACCTCATCGGTTCGGATATACTTCTCGGGGATCTGCCCGGAGTCGTCGGTGAAGGTATCGTCCGTGATCTCGTCTCTGTGGACGATCTTGTTGCTTGCAGCCGCCATTGTTCTGCGTCGTCTGCGCCTCTCGGTTCGGCACAGCAGCAGCACGGCTGCCTTTCTATAGGCTCACACAATATCTATCTATTATCTGATTCAGGTAGTCTAACTAACACGTGGATATTGCCTTCTTGCGACACCCAAATTTTATGCATGCATGCTTTCTGAAAAAAATTTGACCTCTTTTAAAGGTGTTTCGATATTCAGATACTTTAGTGGAGTTTAACTAACACATTATTTTTATAGTTACACCAATGTTACTTATGCTATACCAAAAGAATCACTTCAGTACGAGAAGAGAATGCTTCCCTACAGTACTTCTTTGTCTTTAGAGGTGGTTTGGAGAGGCGCTACTAAAAAATTATACCTAAAAAGTAAGTCTAACTTATACATAAAAATGAATTATAATTCTATAATATTAACTAAGGATTGTATAAAGGATTGTATAAAAGGCATAAACAAAAATTTAATTATTAGCTATAATATATACTTGAAGTTTTTTTATTACCACACGCACTTTATCATACTAACAAAGCACATATTTTGGCACGGATTTGAAACACTAAAATTCAAGTGTTTTAGCCACTTTATTTAAATGCTTTAGGTGAGATTTTACTTGGTTTGCGGTTTATGCACACGTGGTATTTCTTGTCCATTCGAATGTTATCTGGTCAGGGCTAAGGAAGCAGGACCTAGATTGCTATCGTCGCTTTGTTCAACCGGTAGAACCAATAGTTTGATGACCGGTCTGACTTTTTTTTCGATGTTCATAAGTGAATATAATTCATTTTGGTACGAGATACAACAGACGAGATACCCACGCGCACCCATCCCTATAATACACAAGAGCGACTTTAAAACTATAAGAAAATTAAGGATATTTTTACTATCTAGGTAGCATATGACTAACTTTTATGCACATCAGCTAGTTTTTTAATGCATGCCATCAAATCAAATCCCACAGTGATGAGAAGTAAGTCGACAACAACAAGTTGCACTCCGAATCTCGTGATATGTGGCTTTATGTGACGAACATCATTTAGGGACCAATAATATCACCCAAATGTCAGCAGTGTTTGTCGGACTGGCATGGGGAGGATGGTGCATGAAAATGCCACCGGCAACAGTGATCGAGAACAACCGGATACGGAGGTTCCAGGTGCGTGCGACACTATATTAGGCACGTGCGGCTGGCAGCGGCGGATTGGCAGTGGGGATATGCCACTGGTGATGGGTGCAGGAGGTGAAAACGGAGAAGCAAGACTCTGTCAGCACAATGGAGAGGACTGAGAATTTGTTAGCTGTTTTAGCATGGTTTAAATAGCTGGCTAAGACGTTTAGCGGCAGAGCTGCCGTTACAATATTTAACGGGCTATAGCCGGCTTTAGCAGGCTAAATATTATAGCGGTTACCCTTCCTGGCAGCTATAGCCGGCTATTTAAAACCTTGTATTTTAGGCGAGGGAAACACCAAGAGAGTGGTGACTTGTGATTTGTAACTATCCGATGTAATTCAAAGCTATGTTTTAGAACGAAGAGAGTAGTTGTTCTGTTCTACAATTTGAAACGATGAGAAGCAGCAGTTTTGGCCCAAGGAAACACCAAGAGAAAGGTGACTTTGACTACCCGACGTTGGTTCAAAAACTAAAAATTTGCTTGAGTATAGCATTAACCCCTAGGCATGGCTCCTAGGCATGAATTCAGCGGCGGCCGATCGTATATCGGAAAAAATCTGAACGTGCGAGGGTTCTTGGCATGTGGCGGTAGCCCAGGGACAAGGCGGCGGCGAGCATCACTCATGAGAGCACACACTATCTCGACAAACTTGCGGAAGTTGATCATGGACCCGCCGTCGGGCTGGAACGCCTCGTCCACCTCGGCCTGCAGCTCCCGCGCCCTGGCCCTCATCGGGGCCTCGTCCTCGCCGGAGAGCAGCGACGCCACCGCCGCCGCCACGCCGACGCGTGTCATCGGCCTGCTATCGTCGAATGACATGCCGAAGCGCCACATCTCCGCCACGGCGCGGGCGTTCATCTGCTGGTCGCCGAAGAAGGGGCGGCACGCCATGGGCACGCCGCCCGACAGCCCCTCGACGACCGATCCCCAGCCGGAGTGCGCCACGAACGCGCCCACCGCCGGGTGCCGCAGCACGGCGGCCTGCGGCGCCCACGGCACGACGAGGCCGCCGGAGCCCTTGGCCCTGGCGCGGTCCAGGAACCCCGGCGGGAGCAGCGGTCACGTCTCCTCCCGGAGCGACCACAGGAAGGGCGCGCCGCTGGCCTCGAGCCCGGTGGCCAGCTCGCGCAGCTCGTCCGGCGGCGGCGCGGCGACCGTGCCGAAGCTGACGTACACCACGGCGCGTTCGGGTCGGCGGTCGAGCCAGGCGAGGCACCCGTGGGGGTCGCCGGCCGGGGCCGCGGCGCCAGGGAGGAGGTGGTACGGTCCGATGGCGAGGCTGTTGGGGAGCGCGTCGGCGAGGGCGGCGGCGACCTCCGGCGGGAAGAGGCCCGGGAACGCGTTGAGCGCGACGGCGGTGGCGGCGTGGGGCAGCCTCTGCGCCACGTGGTGGAGGAGGAGGCTCATGACGCGGTGCATGTCGCCGCTGGCGTTGGTGCCGCCGAATGGGAGGTCACGGACGCGGAAGCTCTCGAGGCCCCGGTGGGAGGTCAGAAGCTCGTCGCCCCTGCTCGCCGCTGCAACGATGAGAGAAAGAACTGAGAATGCATGTGCTCACTGCTTACAGCTCGAGCTGGAGAGTTCTTTCTCGGCCGGCGGCGTGGTAATCGTACCGTGGCCGCCGATGTCCTCGCGTAGCGCGTCGCCGCGGAGGTGCGCCAGGAGCGCGCACGGGCCGCCCGTCCAGACCGCAACCCAGGGCACCCCGGCATCCGCGGCCATCGACATGAAGGCGTCCCCGACCACGCAGCTCACCCACGAGGCCCCCGGCGCCGCGGCGCCGGCCGCTTCCAGCGACTGCTTGAGCCCGCCGGCATCCGCGGCCTCCACGAACAGCTCCATCCGGCGCCACGCCGGCGTCTCCTCCTCGTCGTCGTCCCCACCACCCGTCGGGACCTCCACGAAGCGCAGGTTCCCCGGGACGGCCGCGCCGCGGAGCCGCTCGAGGGAGCCGGCGGTGGAGAGGAAGGAGAAGGTCGCGGACGGCGCCGCGGTTGCAAGTGCGCGCGCGACCGCGAGGAGCTTCGGGGCGTGGGAGATGAAGGGGAAGGCCACCAAGGCGACGTGCGGCGACCCCATCGACGATGGGCGCGTGCCTGGTCTGGGACTGGGTCGATTTTCTTCCCATATATGAATTCATGCATCCGCGACTCAAGGTAGACAACTGCAGATGTGTTGTGTGCTTGCGGTTGCGGCTAATTTTTTTTTACATACACACATGCATACTCATCCATATAAATAAACGTAGTATATTGCAGCTACATGACCAAACCAGCACATCATTCCTAAAGTCCTAATACTTTGTAATCATATTGTTATATCTAAGAACGTCATGGACAAAAATATGACCATGGCTTTCTAATCTTGAGTACTGAGCCTACAATGTATCTCAGCGAAGATATAATTTAATTTCGTTCTATCTTTACTTCATTACATGTCACTAAAAGAATCTTATGTGGCACACGCACCAAGAGCCTTTCTAAAATCTACTCTCTAAATTATTATTTAGAGAGTCATTTGAGTAAAAATCGTTTTCTATATCTTTGTACTCTCATACAACTTTTTTATACCTTGTGCGTAGTCTAGAGATCAATTATTGCTCTCCATCTTTGGCTAGCGAGAAATTCGGAATAGAGAAGATCTATATTTAGATATCTAATTGAAGAAGCTGTTGGCAAGGGTAATTTTAATCAAAATCTCTATTCCTAAAGATATAAAGATATAAAGAGTCTGTTGGAGATGACATTGATCTTTTATAACTTCATTATGCAAACACTAGGTGTGTCATGTGTTTGACTTATAGGTGTATGTACAATAGTGCAGGAAGAGGGATCATAGTTTTCATTTCAGAGAGAAATTAAAGAAAAGAGGCCACGGCTCCACATTAACTGATGGTTGAGTTCATTTTCTTCCTAGTATACTTGTCGTTGTCAAGATTGGTGATCAAGATTTAGACTAGTAAATTTCTTTTATGCGCGTACAGCTTCGGATGGTTGCGCGGGTGACACGGAATTTAGACTGGTTCGGGCGTGAAGAAGCCCTACGTTCAGTATGGGGAGCTGCTCGTGTTACCCACGCGGGTTCTGTAGTAGGGGTTACAGAAAGGCGAGAGAGGGAACCGGTCCCAAGTCTCTAAGGTGTGCACAGAAGCACTAATGGGGGAGGCGTGTTCTCCTTCGCCGGGAAGAAGAAGCCTGTGTGAGGAAGTGTGAGTGTCTAAAAAATCCTCCCCCCGTCTCTTGGGCCCTGGCCTTCCCTTTATAGTTCCAGGGAGTTGACCAGGCACATGCGAGACGTGCGTGGGGACACAGAGAAAGAAAATGGAGAGGGAGAGAGAGAGCGCGGAGTCCAAGGAGGAGATTTGTGCTCCCCGGACGCCGCGGTTGTCTTTGGTCTTCTTGCTTCGCCGGGCGGCCTGCACTGATCTGATCGCTGTCCTCCTCGGGAGCCGGTTACGGCGGGCGTGCGTGAGGATGGCTGTGGCTTCCGTCCCGTCGGGGCTGACGGCTGCCATGACTGTCCCTGTTACGCTGCAGGCGGCCTGAGCGGCGCGGACGCCCTGTCCCTGTCGCCGGAATCGCGGGGCGCGAAGACGGGTAGGTGGAGCGTGGACGGTCAGGCGTGCTCCTGTGCCAGGCGTCGTGGGTCATGATGACCTGACGGCGAACCAGAGAGGACTGAGCCGCTGTACCGTGCGCGGCGCGGTCGTGGGCGGGTAGGTGTGACGGGTCACGTCAGCGGCGTGGACGTCTTTCTGCACGCCCGAGCCGTGGAGCATTTAAGGCAAAGCTGCACCCGAGGCTGACTCCCGTCCGGCGGGCCCCCGCGAGCCCGACCCTATGTCCCTGGGTCGGGCGAGGCGGACCCTTGTGGCAAGGGGTCGGGCGAGGCGGAGCCCGCCCGCCGGGGGGTCGGGAGCGTCCAACTCCGAAGGACGGGGTCGGGCGAGGCGGAATGCTTCCCTTTCATGTTGGGCTGATGATGGTCGCTGTTGCTGCAGGTCGGTCCGGACCTCTTTAATCGCTGCCATGATAGTCATTAGATGATCGTTTACTTTTCCCCCTGACAATACTATTTTCTATTGAGTTAATCTTTTTAGCAGTACGGCGTATAGTTTGGGATGATAATAAGGAATCTCACAAGGAGAGAGATCATGGGTTTGATAGTTAGAAACATAAGCATCTCCAGAAAACTCTTTATATTTTTAGGAATAGAGATTTTGGTTAAAATTACCCTCAACAATTTCTTCAATTGGATATTTAAATATAGATATCCTCCATTCCGGATTTCTCGCTAGCTAAAGATGGAGAGCGAGAATTGCTCTCTAGACTACGTACAAGATATATAAATGCTATTGCAGAGCATAAAAATATAGAAAACTATATTTACACAAATGACTCTCTAATTTTAGAAAGGCTCCTGGGGGTGGGGGGGGGGGGGGGGGGTGTTTTGCATCATTTGTTGAACTTTCCTGAGAGCCGAGAGCCTTTAAAGGTTGCTGCCCAAATGAACCAAGCCAGAGAGCATAAAAATGCATAATTAATTACACACTTTCTATATCATCCCATAAATAGGATAGACGATGGAATCCTGGCCACCTATCATTTGTTGAACGTTCATAGGAACATCTGTGAAACCACGACTTGTAGCAAAAAAAAAACAAATGAGTCACTCTCAACTATTGATCACAAAATTGACATTTTTGGATCCTTGCCACCCTTTCTAATCTAGTTCCCTTTGGTTACAATGTTGCCCACTGAAAATTAACTAAACAAAAAAAAAACAGGTTTACCATCTGTCGTGAGGTATTGGAGATGTTGTTGAATTGTAATATGGGGGGTGGGGGGTAACCAAGTATCTCTGAAAGTATTATACTATCTAGTGGTGCAATATATACCTCTACAGTAATTCTCAAGGACAATAAAAAAATACACCGAGAGGACCTCCAAATAACTTTAAATGGAAAATGCAGCTATATTGCTTCCAAAACCATAGAAAATAAAGATTAATTAAGGAGTGTGCATGTCATTAGCAGTAGTTGAGCTCGATACCTTCAAATCAGCTATGTTGTTCACCAAATATTCTGCCAAGGAACAATACTATTGGAGCTGAGATCACCACAGTCTCGCATATTCACAGTTCCATTTCGTGGAATGTAAGGGAGTTGCATATATGGACAAAGAAGCCACGCATTCAGCCATGTTAAAGAAAAGAAAAAGATCATCATCAGTTCTTTTAGTAATTCTAAATTTCTTGCACACAAAAGCTCAACACATGAATCTTTATAACCATTTAATGTCGACACAGCACACCAAAAAAAATTGTCATTCTATATAATAACCTCCACACATACCAAAAGAATTGAATTGCACTTTTCTCAGTGATATCGAAAGCAAGAGAAGGGCAAGCTGAAACAACAACGTTAGTTGTTCGCTTGCATACACATGAATATATGATACATCTCTGAGTACAGTGTTGTTCATGGGATAAATAAACACACGTTGTTCATCAGGAGAACGAGAAGCCTGATCCACGGAGCCCCTCCTCCATGGCAGCGTCCAGACGCCGGGCCATCTCCGGCGTCATGTGATTCGCCCAGTCCCCCGCCTCCCCTCTCCTGAAGTAGGAGCTGTTCACGAAGGCACCTTCACGAACGACGCCTCCCAGCGGGGACGAGCCTGAGCCTGTCCTGTTCACCTCCAGATCTTTCAGCTTCTGGAAGCTGCACAGCCTCACCACGTCCATGGCGACCCCCGCCTCCTCCTCCGCCGGCGAGAACGGCCGGCCCAGGAACCGCGACAGCTCGACGACGTTGCCGACTGGGTCGCGCAGCATCTCCTCGTACCTCAGGAACAGCACCCTCTCCGGGCTCGCCTTGCTGGCGTTCCAGTACCCGAGGACGTGGTCCCAGATGGGGCCGCTCAGGCAGCTGCCCTCGCAGGCTGCCTCGAACAGGTCGGAGAACGCAAGGTCCGGCCGGATCCTCCTGGAGAAGTGCCACATGGAAACCAGCATGTCCTTCGGGTCCCTGCAGGCGTTTCATTCGAAATCGACGATAACAAGAGGTTATGGCGATTAAAATTCCATCATCTATAATCATCTGTGATCGAAGTTTTATGACCTGCATATGTAGACGATTTTGCAGTCGGGGTTGTCGGCGATGGAGGCCGGCAGGACGGAGTGGCGCATGTGCGTGGCCATGAGCCTGGGCGACGGCAGCGCGTCCATGACCTTGCTCCCCAGCCCGGCCGCGAAGAGCCTCTCCATGAAGGGGACGCAGTCGTGCGGGTTGGCGCGGAGGAGCGGGTGCCGGGGGTCGCCGGCCGGCGGGTGCGCGCCGCGCGCCATGGTGGCGAAGGCCAGGGCCTTGAGCCACGTGGTGCCGCACTTGGGCGGGCTCGCGAGGACGACGTCACCGCGGCGGGGCGCGAAGCCCCGCTGGATGGCGACGATCCCCGGCACCCACGGCTCCAGCACCCACGTGCCCTGGTAGCGGCGCAGGAACAGCTTCGGGTTGATCGGAAGGGCGGAGACGGCGGCGCCCGCGCATTCCTCCAGCGCTGAGGCGTCCGCGTCCTGCTGCCCGGCGTCGTCCTCGTCGCCGACCACGACGTCCTACAGTAGCTGGGCCGGTGCCAGTAGCAGCGTTAGCCATGCTAGCTGCCTTGCTGGCTAGCTTCTAGCTGAGATCTGCTAGTAGCTTGGGTTTGCAGGCATGCCGATCGATTACTGTGTGTGTAATACCGGGCTTCCTAGGCTTGTCCGGCATTGTTAGTCACATGCAGTACCATGGTAACGCACCAACGGTATGAATGCGTACAATGTTTGCTACCGGTTTGCCTTTGTTCTTCCCTTTCTCGCGATATCGATCGTCATCTCTGTTCTTTTCTTTGCAACGAGGAGTAAGGACGGACAACGACCGAGGTCGGGGAAGGAGATGTCAATGGTAAGGCTAAGAAGCCTCTGCTCATACCATCTTCATTCTTCTCCTTCCTGCTTTCTTGAATTTGTCATGGATCGCTGAGATGAGGACTTCGTGCTTCTGTACGTTCATCTCCGACTTCTTTCGGCATTGGCAGAACTGAGAGAGTGAACGTGGCTGATAACTTATTGAGTACAGATCGTTAATATAAATAAGAGACACAAATGAGAATGGAAATTATCGAGTACAGCTTTTGGGTTGAATTGATTGGTGCATGCAACTAAATATGGTATCAAAGCCAGAGGTCAGTTTGAATCCTGGCGGACGCGATTAAATAAAATAATTGCAGCCGACTCCAATTTTCACGTTTGAGGTCTGTGGGAGGCTGCACGTGAGGGGGAGTGTTGGAGTACGAGTGAAATGCCCACCTCTTCCTATAGGTTAAGCTTTTGAGTTGAATTGGTTGGTGCATACAACTCAATAGAAATCTTTGAAATTGTTCTGCTCTACTTGTACATATATATTTGGTCTTTTGGTATTCTTGCGTCTGCTTTGAAGTGCAATTGTGATTTTAACTTTTTTTAACTTGGTGATTTTGTCCTTTACTTTTCACCAGTCATTACGATTTTGCCCTTGATCTTTCTGTATTTGCTCCTGTTTTGACGGTTGACTGGTCGGCTACAGTGTTGCAGAGTCGGCAGCGATACAAATGGTTAGTTAGAGAGGCACCTGAACAGCTAGGAGCAACAGCTAAGGGTTAGGGTGAGAGCACCATCAGAGAAAGGCGGCGGCGCCTGCTGCTGAGAAGCTCAGGAATTGAGCTTCAGAAACTGCTGCTGTCCTGCTGAATAGCTGTGTGTGCCTTCTACTGTTGCATATATGCGTCTGTCTGAATTTTCTGCTACAGGCCACCATTGGGCTTGATGACGAGGACGTCACATCAGCTTGACACAAGAGACCTACTTCTACTTGCACGAAGATCATGGTCTCTTGGACCATTCACCTGTTCAGTTGGGGCTTCATAAGCCTATATACAAGTTCCACTATACCAGAGTTTGGAATTCAAAACAGTATGTGAAAGTCTCAGCCAAGAACAAGTGCCACCGTCAGTGCATAATATGCTCCAAAAAATGGAAGGGAATAAATATACATATATATAATAGCAGGAAAGATAATACACTGAAGCGCCAGCAACACACAAGTGCATGCCGACTGATCGATCATCTTTACACATATCACTACTAGTACAACAAGCATCCCCCAAAAAAAAAAAGAAATGAAAATGAAAAAGAAGGGCAATAAACACTGGACGGCCCAATGTAAAAAGGCCCATCGATCACCCAGCAATGGGAAGATCGAGGCCCAAGGAGCGACGAAGCACAGTGAAGGGAATATTATTATCATCACGACGACACGTAGGACGACCAAGTAATCAAACTGCTAAGCGCACCCAGCAACTCACCACGCCACGGTCCACCGGCGGGCGCAGAGGCGGTCGGCGGCGGCGCCCAACGATCAGTATTCAGTAGTAGTAGGACGACGAGGAGCCGCCGAGCTGGAAGCCGTCGGCGCAGGCGTCGTCGGCGGCCGGCATCGGCGAGAAGAGCGGGCTGTGCACGTACCCCTCCTCGAAGTAGACCCCGTGCGAGGCGGCGTCCGGCGCGCCGTACGCGCTGAGCTCCGACGCGTCGCACCACCCGCCGCCGGCGCTGGCGGCATTGCTGGTGCCGCCTCCGTACACGGAGGACAGGTCCATGGAGCCGCCGGCGTCGACGCCGTAGTCGTCGGCGGGGAGGTCGTCGGGTATGGCGAGGTCGTCCATCAGCGCGGACATGTCCTCGGCGCTGTAGCTGTAGGAGGAGGCGTAGTCGCCGCCGGCGCCGTACCCAGCGCCGCCGCCACCGCCGCTCGCGGGCGGGGCCGCCGCCAGGGACGCGGCGGGGTCGGCGTAGAAGGGCTGGAGGAGCTGGCCGGCGTTGTCGCCCGAGGTGAGGTCCGGGGAGAGGTAGGGGGTGATGGAGGAGCCCGGCGGGAGGTCCGGGTAGGCGAAGTTAGTGCGCGCTCGGGCGCCGCGGAGGGAGCGCGCGGCGCGGTCGTAGGCCACGGCGGCCTCCTCGGCAGTGTCGAAGGTGCCGAGCCAGTGGCGCTCCTTGGTGGCCGGGTCGCGGATCTCCGCCGCGTACCGGCCCCACGGCCGCCGCCGCACGCCTAGGTACCGCGTCGTGTTGGCGTCCGGCTGCTGCGGCTGCTGCTGCCGGCGCTTGCTGGACGACGACGACGACTTCTTGTCCGACGAGGAGGAGGAGGAGAAGAAATACGACGAGAAATTCATGGTGCCACAGGCTCAGTCAGACGAGCTAGAGAGAGAGAGAAAGAGTGATATGTGTGTGTGCTTGGTCGTTGACAACTGAGGATCGGAGGGGAGAGAGATGGAGAGGTCAGAGAGAGAGCAGAGGTGGTTGAGGTGGTAGTTGGATTGGTGCTGCATGGGGCGGTTGCATGGCAGGTGTATATATAAGCGCCGGAAAGCGATGAAAGGTATCTAGTTTAGTGGGGAGGAGGTTGGCCATGGAAAAAGAGGATTAATGAGGAGGTGATCCGTCGTTACATGCCACTGCTATACTATACTATTCTTATTTGGGAAATAAATATAATTGAGGTACATATCATATACATAGGTATCCATGACCGTTCATAGAGAGAGAGAGAGAGATATATGAGAGAGCAGCATGCATGCAGCAGGGGTCGCTTTGGGTTTGATTCTGTGTGGGGACGACCAAAGATGGTCAACCCAGTGATTTGGACCGGTGGATGCAAGGAGGGTACATGATTGTACAATGGTGATTGATTTGGCATCAATAATCATCCTCAGTAACTAAAGAAACTTATAAAAAATGTACACGCAAACTACTAAAGATCGAGAAGCATCAATCCCTCCCATAAATGTACGCATGGTGATGTTTGGATCACCTAGAACTAAATTTTATTCCACGCTAAACTTTAGATAACTAAATATTAGGTAATTCATACCTATTTCGATCCATGAACTAAAGTCTAGATGGAACACATATAGAAATATCCTTATTTTTTACCCTTGGATTATACTACGATTTAGTCTGGTTTTTTCGCAGTTCGCAGGTTAGTTTAGTCTAAATTAGATGGGTTTTAATAACTAATGGACTAAATTTTAGTTAGGATAGAACTAAATTTTAATCTACCTGTTTGAAATACCTAATGTACTAGTAGCTCCATGGATCCTAGTCTGTATCTCATCGGACCAGCACGACTGCTCCTGTGCTCCACTTGGTGAGCCATCACATGGAGCTCTCTCTGAACGTATCAGGTGTGGCGGCGGCGCCACCGGCCGTGGCCCCTTCCCGCGTGGGTGCCAACACCAACAATAAATAAATGCCCCACAAGCAAGTCGACTCCACTGGTGTCGCGCGCGTTTAGCGAATTCACGCTGCTTGATGAGGAACTCTGCCTTCGGCTCGTCAAGACGACGCTGCTCCTCGTGGACGCATGCATGCCATGTCGTTGGCCGGCGCATGTGGCCCGGCCGCCCGGCCGGCCGCTGGTCGACGACGCATGCAGGCGCTGGGGCGCTGGGCCAGGGGGCCCCACTAGCAGCATGCAGCCACGGTCGATCGCCCGGCCGCGACCATCGACCACGCACGGACGCGCTGCACCGACCACGGCGACGACCGACCGCAGCAAACCACAACGTGCGTGCTCGCACGGCATGCACGCTACGCCTGGCCACCACCGGCAGGAGCTTGCGCTCGGTCGTACGCGCCCGCGTCCAGTAGCTAGCACGCCGGCCGGCCGCCGGACGAGCGGGCGGCTTCGCTTTTCGCGGCCGGGCGGGTCCAGCGGCGGCGGCGGCGGCCGCAAGCAACCGCCGCCATTAACTCCTCCCCGGCCGGCTACAAGCAAGGGCGCATGCGGGGCGGGTCGTCATGATGTCTGCCGGCCGGGCAGGCGGACAGGATCCGGACGCCGATCGTTTTCCGGTACGCCGTCGATCGGGCGCCTTAAATTCCGATCCTCCCCCGGCCGGGGGTACTAGTAGTGGTTGCGTCGGATCGATCGATCTGCCGGCACATGACAGAGATATGCCTCGCGACGCCATGCCATGTAGGCCTGTCGCCTGTCGTCTGATCTCGTGCTGCTGCTGCTGGTGTGTGTGTGTGTGTGATCTCTCGAGATCTTCCTTCAAGGCCGGCAGCCGTGCCAGTGACCGGTGGTACCGATCGATCATCGATCAGCAGAAAATTCGGTCAGGATGATGAAGGCGGGGATCTCTGTGAGGGGCCCATCCGGATGCAACTGCCAAAACTGTTTCTGATCCCGGCTCGGCCGGTCGACCGATAGATGCAATGCACCGCTACTTGTCACGTCGCCCGTCGCTGTCAGGAGCTTGCATGCATAATCCCTCTCTAGATATGATCGGTCGAGCTATATATATATATAAATATATATATCAATTTGCAGCAGCAGGTGGTAGCTGCCGCTGCTGCCACATAGCTAGTAGGTCCATCAGATCGAGAAGACACCCAACGGTCTCTCCCTTGTTGATGCGAAATGTGTCCTTTGACCGGCTGCTGCTCGAGCTGAACAACATGGGAGCGCATGGCCGGGGCGCACGCTAACGTGGGGCGTCGTTCGTACGGCGAGATCCCAACCGACCAAGGCGTGGTCCATGCGCCCCCATATGCTCAGCTCAGCTCAGCTCCTCCTGATCTGATGAGCCTACTAGGGAGGCTACCACCACCACCACACCAATGCAACTTGCACTGCATTGTATTGCCTCATGAGTCAAGGGTCAATGTGTGTGCCGAAGGGCGGGGGGCTGCTGCAGGGCCTGAGAGTCTGGCTGCCCTCACATGCCATGGCCATGCCATCTTTAATTGTTACCGTTATTTTGGGATGCGCGGCATCTGACTGTCTCCGCACCATGCTGGATTACCATTGGAAATCAAGATGTGGAATCATCACGGCCTCCGTTTTAATATTATGCGCCTGCTGCGGGTCTGTGGTCAAAACATGGTCGTCCTTCTTGCTTCATGGACTTAGATATTTAAACATCTGGTGGTTGTATTTTTTTATCTGCATGTTTCAGTACAAGTTTGGGATGAAATGTGGCGTATATATATGCAGGGGGCGGACTGGCTAGAGCGTGGAATTAGACAGGCACTTGATCGGTTCGTGCTTGTGTTATCGGCAAATCACGCGTCTTCGATCCTCAACAAGTTTAATTCTGTAAAAGGTTATGCTTAATGTCATCACTTTTACTTTTCAACAATGATGTACTGCCGCCTCTAGTTAAAAGAAATAAACCCATGTTTTTTAGTAAATTGTTTTAGATACTTTCAGTTTCTCTATGAACTTATGTGTGCGAAAAAGATATATATGAAGATTTTAGTATTGAACTAATTTTTGTAATTTTACTAAGTTGTACTAATATATTATAGTACCATCTAGACTATCTAGTTATCATAGTTACATCATGGTGACAATATCAATGCAGACTCTCTTTTTTTTTGTCAGAGGAAATTAATTAAAGAGTGCATTACTGGCGCTCTGGGTACCCAGAAACAATATCGGCGCAAAATCTAAGCTAGTGCTCTTCGATCGATTCAAGGTGCCTGCATGCGTGAAAGGTCCAGGTATGGGTTGATGCATCATGCACGCAGAGCACTTTAGGGCCGCTTATGATTGCACTCTGATGCAGGTGAAGCTTCTAATGATGAGCAAAAGAGATGGTTTAGACGTTTGATGTGAGTTGGGAGATGCAAAAGAAAAAGGATGGATGGAGCACATATATATGTGTGGATGGGGCCAATCGAACAAGTGAGCTCACATGATTAGTTGAGCTAAGATAAATGATTAGCATGTGCCCTCCCCTTTCTTTAGATGCCCTTCTTCCCTTTCTCCAAGGCCATAAAAAACACCCATGATTAAAGTAATCTTTTGATTCATTGTACCTCCATAAAGGCTTCTCTTAAAATATGGTATATACCAGTGCCTTCTCTCATGCGCCTCTGGTTCCCTTCTTCCTTTCTTATTCTCTTGTTTGTCATGATTACTGAAAATATAAGATCTTTACATATATGGAAGCATCTTGCTTAAAAGGACACTAATAGTATCTTAGGGCATTAGGTATTATGACTTTTGTGGCATTTGGTACCAGGTTCCATTCTGGCATGACACTTGGTAATGCAGACACTTTAGCCCATGTTACTTCTGAACAAATACTATGACCAGAGCTTAGCTTCCTTCTGATCTAACTTGACGATTTCTTAACTTCCGAGTCATTCCTCAGAGCCAAGGGAACAATCTATGACCAAAGTCTCCAAAGAATGAGAGTGGGATGCTCTAGCCTGTTAATTTATCCAGTACTTACTGCTTAATCAGTCGATCAGTTCAGTGGTGGTTATGGCAGTTGGTTTGAATATATGCAGAGTACATCAGACTATTAGTCATACAGAATCTTTGATTTGCATGCCAATACCGAAACCATGTGACGGAAACCGACACAATACATCCAAGTAGATTACCTGATCTGAATGAAAGGTGCAAAGAATAAGTTGTGTTAGCTAGCTAGTAGATTTTCTGAAAGATGCCACATTTGTTTATCTTGTAAATATAATCAACGGGTAGTCGGGTACAAAGCAATGAAATTAACCAAGTATCACTATTGATCTATCCCTTCAGTATCATTGCAAAATTTCTCAAAAGGTAGGCGCATGACAAATTTCAGTATGATCGATGCAGATGTGTGGTAGCATGATAGGATGCTGTACCAGTACAACTTCTGCTTTGTTTATGAACCATCACCATTCCTGCTTCGATTATATATTAAAGATTCTACATTTCACCTTCCTTTATGGAGTATATGGGAATAAACAATTCATCACAACTAACTGAAAATTGCATGCCGACATTGATATTTTAACACAACTCAATAATCCCAACCAAAACGGAAGCCATTTGTACTTGCATTATGATATCTTATTGGCTCATTTAGATCATCCCATCATGTTACTAATCATGCAGGTTATTAGTTTTCTGGTTTGACAACATAAGGGTATTATCATTGCCACTTCCCGATGCATGTGCCAATCTCAGCCAAACTAATCATGGATCAGCACTTCCATGAGCATCCATCACCTTTAAGGTCCCATGGCAACACTTTCAATCTCAGCTCACTCATGGATAGATTAGCAGATGCTTAGCTTCTCTCTCCTACTTATGCATTGATGTAAGATCAAGGAAAGAGGCTACCAATGGGTCCAAACCAGTTATGGGCAGCATGTGAGCCAAGACTCTTGGCTGAATTTTCTTTCTGATGGTAGCTAAACAATATAATGGCCAGTGGGCACTACAATGTTCTGAAAATAAACTGTTATTGGCCAGTCTAATCTTGCATGGGAAGGCAATAGAGCAGACTGTGCTTACTCTCTCTCTCTCTCTCTATCTCTATCTCTCTCTCTCTCTCTCTGATAATGTGCGTGTGAGTGTGTGATCTTCTAGAAAATCTTCTGACACAAGCAATCTTTGCCCAATCCAATGTGCATGAAGGTGAAAGGTGTATCTTTGCCAGATCTAAGACTACATATATTATCGTTGCAGCAAGACCATAGCCAGGATCAATGGATCTTGAGAATCATTTGGGTTTGAATACTGATAGTGTATGTTTATCTCCATTTGCCGGTCTCACTGAATTACCAAGATGACTGCTAGATATTTGAGATGCAATGTTTTCCTCTGCTGAGTAAACAGAAAACTCGACCAAGCTAACCATTTCAGGTATCGATGCATATATGATACAGCATAATATTCAGCATTTATTGCTCCTATAGGCACTAAGATAATTATTTTTTCGAGAAGTACTCAGAATTAAATAAAGGGGTCATCTGAAACTTGGAGTTTAAGGTCTACCGAAAAAAAATCTGTATACACCAATTGCAGGTCAAGTCAATCCCCCTCTTACACTGTAGTCACATGACATTAAAGACTATATGTCTGATTCTGCAGAGTATTTTGCAAACGTTGACCATTGACTAGTTATCCTGATTTAGTGTAACAAAAGGGTTATATTATTGTTTCGCCAGCACTAATCGTGGTTAATAAACATCATGTAGGGTTTTTAGTAAAAATGTATGGTGGTGACAGTGGTTTTGACATGACCGCGCATTTCATAGAATATTCAGTCTACTTTCATTGATTTTTCAGCTGTTGTTGCTGAAACCGAAGAGTAGTACTATTTAAGTCCCAGAATAAATCTAGCGAACAAGACCTGGTTAAAGTTAGATATGTATCTACCTTCTGTATGGTGTCATATCATCCATTTGGCATTGCAGAAATTAAACATTGCTCTTAATTAACCAAACCAACAAAGGTAACCAACAAGTCGACCTAGTAATAGTATCAGAGCAGGTGTATGACTAAATATCTAACTTCGACAGAATCCAAACTACCCTACAAGTAACTCTATCCTTGTGACTACTTTTTCTCATAAGGTATCCTTATTGTGACTTCGCCGATGATTCCTCAGACCAAAAGGCAGAAGCATAACAAATAGAATGGAGCATGACTTTCGAACACATTCTCCCTAGAGCAACAAACAAGAAGCTAGGACGAATCCTTTTCAAAAAAAAAAAGAAGCTAGGACGAATAAAATCATGTGCTCGAGTGAAAAGATTTGGAGCTGATGCAGCCTGTTCTCAAATCTCAACAAACCTGTTTCTCTGAAGAGCCTTGGTGCCATACTCTAAAAGGTAGCTGTTCAGACAGTACAGTCTCATGCATGTATGCACTGCACGTTATTTGCTAAACAAACCAAACACTTGACTGTTGCACAAAATGCAGCACACATGCATGAACCAAGGTTCCATGTACCAGTGAAGAGTTTCACTTGATCACTTCGGACCCCTACACTTCAACAAGCATTGGGGACTGGAAAAGGAGCATAATGCAATGTATCCCCGAGAGCATTAGATCCTGAAAGTCAAAGTTTAGTACTGGTTCGTTATGCTGTAATTAAAAAGGCATGCAAGTGAAAAAGTAAATATTAATCTCAAGAGATGGCTAATCATGGTGCGGCTAAGGGTGGTGCAAAAGTAAATATTAATCTCAAGAGATGTATCCCCTGGATGGTTATACTGTCCATATCTTCATGGAAATGAAGAGCCAAATTTCTCTTCTTCATCTTAAAAAAAAAAGAACAGCAACAGACAAACTTTAGGTTCGTGTATACCTTTCCAGAACTTAGGCTCATGAAAAGTCTGGAGGCTATGGCCGCAATCTGAAGATTGCTAGGTTCTAGTATATACCTTTCCAGAACTTAGGCTTATGAAAAGTCTGGAGGCTATGGCAATTTTTTTTTTTTTGAAGAGGGAGCTCTATGGCAATCTCAAAGCTGAATTCAGAGCATGAGAAAATGATACCAAAGGAAAACTGAACACAGTTTTCAGCTGACATGCATGTGCGACGGTCATCAGTCTACCACCTTATCTTGATCTAAAGCTCTGGACCATGCCAATGGTTTATGGTGCCACCCAAAAACAATGAGTTGAACTGGTATGTGTTGACAGCTAAATTTGGCAGGGGCTGCGGCCGACCGGTCTGACCGGTGGGGCCGGCCGGTCAGACCGACCGGTCTGGCCAGTTGTAATCCGACTAGATTTTGCTTTTCAGGGGGGATTCCTTTTGTAAATCAACTCGTGAAGGGGTACGTCTTCCCCGTCCTATAAATATAAAGGCTAAGGCCGATCGAGGTTTATTCCCAATCGAATCAACACAATTTGTCATTTATTTTATCTCTCAAACTCTAGCTTTTCCAAACCCTAATTGCTTTTCTTCACTCGTCTCTACGGCGTTCAAGGGTGTTCTGAGTGGCCTACCGACCTCAGGGCAACATGAAAGTGCATGTGGCCTCCTAAGTGGGTTTTGGTATTAATGGCATGTATTAATGAGATTATCGAGTTTTGAACGGGTTATGATGCAATAAAATGAAAAATATGCGTAAAAAGACGCCAAATTGCTTAATGGACGGTGTTGGAGCTTAAAGAAGAGTTTTATTAATTTTTTATTTTAAATTTGAGTATAGGAAACACCGTACTATTAAGAGGGATGCGAAAAGATGATCTGGAGATGCTAAAATATTTAGTTGAAAACCCAAAAACAAAAGAGTGCCCCAATCCTTTTTAGAAACTTCAAACCAGCAAAGTCAGCCTGGTCGGAAGTTCCGACCTGGGGTCAGAAGTTTCGACCAGGGTCGGAAGTCTGTGGGGACTTCCGACCAGGGGTCCTCGGCCAAGATTAAATGTTGGGTCGGAAGTTCCGACCCCAGGTCGGAATTTCCAACTAGTGTGTTAACTGCACATTAACTGCACAGTAACGGCTAGTTTTTGGAGCTCAGGTATAAATACCCCTTCACCCCTTCATTCATGGGCTGCTGACTCCACACGCAAGAAACACCTTCTTGAGCTTTCAAAATACTTCTCCACTCACTCCAATAGCTAATCCTTGCATAGATTCGAGCTAGAGCTTGAGTATGAGATTTGAGCCCCATGAGAAAGTGTGCCGCCCACAACATCCCTTGAGCACTCGAAAAGCATCTCCAAGCATCGATTCACGTTTGTTACTCTTGAAGCTTGCTTCTAAACGGTTCGGCGTCGCCCGTGGAGCGTCCTCTTGTGTGTGTGCGCCCCGGGAAGTTTGTATTACTCAATCCTTTGTGGATTTTGATAATAAGTGACTCAATCCTCCTTTGTGGTTGATTAAGTGAGGAAAGGGTTAGAGAAGACCCGACTCTTTATGAGCTCCTCAACGGAGACGTAGCTTTCTTTGTGGAAGTGAACTTCAGGATAAATCGCTTGTGTCTTGTTCATATTGTTCATATCTAGTTCTTATTGACCTAGACTTTGTTTTATCCTGATCTACGTATTCTTGTTGAGCTTGTTAGGATTGGTTGCAGAAGGTTCCTAGCATTCCTACGCAACTTTTGATTCAGCCAGATTTCGCAGTTTCAATTTAGTTTTTGAATTTCATTGAATATCCTTTGTATTTTTGAAAGTTCCGACCAGGCGTCGGAACTTCCTACACCGGATCGGAAGTTCTGACAGGTTTAATTGCTGCAAAAAATTTTCAGATTTTTACACGTGTTGATACCAATTTTTGCACAAATGGTTAAAACCACGGTCAAGTGTTCTACGGAGCTTGGGATCGGTGTAAGAGATTGTTAGCCAGGAAGAAGGCCGACAAAGCTGGATGATTGAAGAAACTGGTATTTGAGAAGACAACATCATGGGCTGATAGCGAATGGGTCGACGCTGGATCTGAAGCGAAGAATGGAGCAAATCGGGCTTTTTCAGGACAAAAGGAGTGTCGCAGCCGACGGAGCGTGGAAAGAGCTCACGAAGGTACGTCAGCAAGTTATCTTTTAGTTTTTATTTAGGAAAGTTTGTTTCCTTTGTCGTCAAGAAATTTGTAAGTCGTAATCGACTAGGGTTTGTAGCTTAGGCTATAAATAGCTGCCCTCGGGCATGTACCAAACCATCTAATGATCAATACACAATCCTTTTTTCTTTTTTCTATTTTTGGTGGCTTTGCCTTAGTTGCAGTAGATTTTTCTTTTACGAGTTCTTTCCTGCACGTGGGGCTGCATCGACTTCGATCTCCGACTTGCTGGTAAATTCCGCGTCGAACGAGGCAGATAGGCTCAAGGTTAACGGCGCATCGCTTCTTCCTCTATCCTGTATTAGTTCAAGTTATCGAGCAGATTGGATCTCGGTCTGATCTGTTCACCAAGTTATCGATATTAACTTGTTCTTGTTAGATTAATCTGCTTAGTCTAGCTTGTTTCTTGCTATTATCACTAGTTATCGGTATTTGCTAGATTTGATAGAGTTAGATTCGTTTAATCTTGTTTTATTTAGTTTTTACCACAATTTATCCAGCCTAGATCTAAATACTATCGGCCAACGTACAGCTTGTCTATTGCACGTTGCTAGGCCGATCGGGTTCGGATCTAGGTGTTGTCCTCCGAGGCCTCGCTAACCCGTTTGGCGTTGCCTTATCTGCATAATCGGCCGGAGCTTTGGCCAATTGATCTATGTCTGCATCGGACGCTTGGCCGATGCTCGTGGCGGAACGATTCGGAACATCAGCCGATACGTTCCGGCAATTTAACGTTTTACCTATCCCTTGTCAATTGTAGGTCAAATTGACTGGCACGCCCTGCACCACCACGCAGCCGATTTGGACGTCGCGCAGGAGCGAAGCAAGAGGCTCCCGGGTCCTCGCGTGTGTCGGCGCTGAAGGCCGACCTAGGGCTTTTTGCGTCAACAACACGTTCATCTATTCACCCCCTCTAGGCATCACCATGATCCTTTCACAACCTTAGAATAAGCTCCAACGGGGTCCCTCCCGAGCTTAAGGTTTTAGATCTTCATGGCGCTTTCTGTTTAACCGGTCTGACCGGTTGCCCTGGCCGGTCTGACCGGTCAGCGCGCAGGGAGCTCGTTGGTGCTGATCGTGTTGACGATCTGCACGTTCTAGCGCATCCGAGTGTGTTTGACGTGATTCCGTGGCAACACACTTTTTGGCGACTCCACTGGGGAAGAAGATCTTGGTTATACAAAAAAACCAATCTAATCTATTCTCCAAGGAAGATGGGCCCCAACTCCGAGATCAGCAAATAGAACATCATCTCAGCGATGATGGAGGAGCTCATCGAAGAGGAGAGCAAGTCTTACCTGATCGCCGAGGAGAACTTCAAGGCGCAATTCTTGAAGGGCTTCAAGAAGGATTGGGTTGGCTTCGTCAAGAGGGTTGAAGAATTCGTCATGCCATCCTTTAAGCTGAATAATAATCAGGTTGAAGAGATCCCCAATGTATGTAACGAGCCCTCTGACTTACTTAAGCAATTATCACTCATGGTAGATCAGAAGATTACTGCTGCACAATAAACTGTGGGTGATTTGCTTGCTTCCGTGTTTGATGAAATTGATGCATTAAGAAAAAATAAAAATGTGGTAGATAAATCTTATGCGTCGGACATTGTAAATCCTAGCTCATCAGCTACGCCAGTGCCTGCATCAGATACACTCTTAGGCATGCCGCCGGACTATTTTGTAGGGCAAACTCCACCTCCTACATCGGTCCACACGGGGCCGGTCAGACCGGTTCAGGCAACCGGTCAGACTGGTGCTATGGTGATTAGCCCATCATCCCCTACGCCGCTTGCATCTTGTCGGTGTTTTACTGTCAAGCCTACCTAGGGATACCCTAAGGTAGTATACTTGTGCTTAGGGTGTCGCCGAGATCAGGAACTCGATGGTGCAAGGAACACAAGGGTTTAGACAGGTTCGGACCGTAGTATGCGTAATACCCTACGTCCTGTATTATTTGTATTGCCTTGGGGTTATCTGATTGTTTGGAGGGGGTCCCTGTCCGCCCTTATATATCCTGGGGGGACAAGTTTACATGGAAATTCTGGTCTGGTATGAGCTTAGTAGTCCTAACCGAGTACTCTCGGGTAGTTTCCTTCTGTACCGACTAGTTGTACTTACATACGAGTACTTTACAATATGGATAAGGTACGGGACATGCCCCACCCCTTACTCTAGAATGTTCTACGCCACGTGTGCAGTCCCATTGCCCCGGGTCTGACAAGCCCCCAAGCTCTTCATAGCCGAGTACTACAGGCTTCGAGTACTTCTTGAAGTCATCCTTCGGTTCCTGTTGAAACTCCGTCTTGAAGGTGTCTTTCGAGTACTTTCCTTGGCTACTCGAGGCTGTGAGGTGCTCAAGCCCCGAGTACTTTTAAATCTTTTCTTTCTATCGGGTGCGATGCAAATCGCACTCCATATGGAGTAGCCCCCGAGCCTTAGGTTGAATCGAAGAATCAGGCTGAGGGTCCCACTAGTCTTGAATCTTCATCTTATCTTCCAAACATTTTTGAAAAATAAGCCATCGATGACACGTGTCGCGCAGCCCCCGAGCCTTGAATCCAAATCCCAAGGTTTGGAAAAAGGATCCAAAAGAACGTGGCATACTGAACAATGTTATGTACAAAATATGTGTGAAATGTGTAATTTGCTCTGATGGTAAATTTTGGAAATCAATTGGTTCGAAATTCAAAAAACCCCTTCTTTCGGAATAAGGTACCTGAAAAAATGGTTAATCAAATAAACTCCTCAAAACTTATTTCCAAAATACCGCTCAAAACAAATCACACACTTTGTTAGGGGAGAAAACTCTTCGGCTTTCCGAACAGTAAATCTGGGCCTACCCGCTGGCTATTTAACCGCGTGGTGACTCTAGGGTATTTTTACCCTTTCACTTTCCGCCTTAGCCATTTCGCTCTCTCACGCTCCTGCGCCGCCAGCCACTATTAGATCTAGGGTTTGAGAGCCCTATTGAGTCCGTCCTCCATCCCCAGCCAAACTAGTCAGAAAATCCATCCACTCCATCGGTGAATCCTTGTGCCCCTCTCTCAAAGCCCTCGAGCGTATGCGAGTGAAGCGGCTCGTGACATTCAAGATGGGCAACAAAAAACAGGCGTCTAAGGGGAAGAAGGAGGAATCGACCACCGGCGATTGGGAGAGAAGTAAGTGCACCCGTGCTGATCTTCTTAACTTAGTTGCTCAAGGTCTTCTTCAATCGGAGGAAATGGTTCAGTGGAAACCTTCCTTCCGCCAGTTCGTTCCGCAAGAAGATGTAGATCAGATTGTAATCTTCGAGCATTTTATCGAAAGGGGATTGGCCCTCCCCGCATCTCATTTCTTCTGCGGCCTCCTTTATCATTGGGGTATTAAGATCCATCATCTGAACTCTAACTCTATCGTCCACCTCTCCATTTTTGGTCATTTTGGCGAAGCTTTTCTTAGCATCGAGCCACATTTTGATCTTTTTTGCTACTTCTTCCATCTCCGCCAACAACCACCTGAGGAGAGGCAGTACCTTGTTGGTGGAGCCAGAATCCAATTCAAGCAGGGGAAGGGGAAGGAGTATATTGAGTACTCGCTCCCCACAAACCACTCGGGTTGGAGGTCCCTGTGGTTCTACATTGGAAACCATCCACCTGCACTGCCCGAGAGAACTCCAGGGAAGGCAGTCTGGAGGCCCAAGTTGAATGAAAAGTTGAATCCCAACCAACTGCTGCAAGTCAATGAACTGCTCGAACTGATTAGCAAGCAGAAGGAATCAGGTGTAACCGGCGTGTCCGTCATGGCTTCCATGTACAAGAGACATATCATGACACTGCACAAGAGGTGTTGATATGGATTTGAGTACTTAGGAAGTAACGATCCATCTCGCTTTCTGCAGAAATTCTTCCTTCGCAAACGGATCTTGATCATGTTCGCCGAGTACTACTCGATGCGAACACGGTTCCTTACGTCCTGAAGCTTTTCAGTGCGGTGAATCCGCCGAAAATGGTGAGTAATTTGTCTGTCGATTACTTTCAGAACTTGTGAAGTATCACAGAGTATTGACTCGTTGTCGTTATTTTTTGCAGGGGCACGCTGAACTGTACCATTGTCCTACTCCAAATCTTGACTTGCCTTGGGTGGATCACCTCAAGCCAAGCGCGTTCCAGATGCTCAAGACCAGTCGTTTAGACTGTGGCCCCTTAACTGATGAAGAAATGATGGATTCTGACGACAATCTTCCTCTGGCAGCTTTCTTAAAGAAGTCTGGCAGGGAATCGAGTAGCAGCATGGAGATCCCGAGCCACCCAACCAAGCCGCGAATGAGCATGAGGAAGTGTAAGCTCTCTATCGCCAGCCTGTCAGACGACAACCCAAGGTAAATATGATCCTCGAGTACTTTCCTTGACAATTTTGATGTTCTTTGCTGAGTTTTCCTCTGTTCTGTTTGCAGTCCGCCCGCCTCCCCCTTGTCCAAGCGTTCCAAGGACGGGGGAAAGTCAGGTCCTACTGGGGATGATGCTGCACTAGTGGTCGACGTCCAGCCTGGTGCAGCGGACCCTTCCGCTGTTGACGTTGCGCCGAGCCCCAGCAACCTGATCCTAGCGAGTGCCCCAGAGGCTCAATCAAAGGAGCCTGCTGGCGGCTCGGGGAAGTCGTGTACTCGGGGGCCCCGACTTATACAACTGAAGAAGGTGGTGACCAAGAGATCCTCCACGTGAGTCTCGAATACTTAGACTTGTACTGTTTTGTAATTCATCTTATCGAGTAGTTGATATGACTGTCCTTTGTCCAGCCCTTCCTCTGCTCTGGGCTTGGGGGAACCTGACGATGCCCCGGCTGCCCAAGCCCCCGAGTCTTTGAAAGAGGCCGATGTTGCAGCGTTGGAGACCGACGCTCCTCCTCCTCCTCCTCCAGCCACCAATGTCGAGGCAGAGAAAGAAACCGAGCCGGAGCGAGTGGAGGTGGAGACTCCTGCACTGGAACTACCCGAAGGTGAGCCCATCCTGCCTCCTCCATCTCCCAGCACCAAACTGTCGGTAGCTCGACTAGTGCATGCGGGTGAAGTGGCAGGCGAACCGCCCAAGGAGTCCGGCGCGGGAGATGCTAGTGCCGCGGGTAATGCTGACCCTGGTGCCAGCACTGTCGAGGCCGCGGGTACGAGTGGCCCTAGCGCAGGAGATGCTGGCGCCGCGAGTACTTCTGAACCCAGCGTTGATGCATCGGAGAGGGAAGACCTGCTGGTGACGCCGTATGGTTGGCAGCATACCATCGCGTCAGATCTTATGGATGACCCATATCTGACCAAGGGGAAAAGAAAACATCTCCAAGGTGTCTTCAAGGACTGTACGAGTTCACCGCCATAAGTTTTCATCTTCCTCGAGTAGTTTTCTTTATCTCCTATTTTACTTGAGTAGTGATAATTGTTATGCTCTACTTTGTAGAACTTGATGGACTGATCCCAGGAAAAGTCCAAGAAACATAAGTTCATTGAGGACGACCATCGTAAATTGGCGGAAAAGGATGAGTGCATTCACGAAGAAAACCGGAAAAGGATCGACCTCCGCAATGAACTCGAGCAGTTGAAGAAAGAGCGCACTCAAGAATCTTGTCTTCTTAAAAATGAAATCCAGAATCTTGTGAAGGAAAAGGCCGAGCTCATTGAGAAAAACAAGAAGATTGCTAAGGCTCACAAAGGTAAGTTGTCGCCTTGTCTTGATGTCTTTATTTGCGATTGTTCGACTAGTTCCTGAGACTCCCGATTACTTCCTCTTGTCTCATGCCACAGAACTGAAATCCACTTTGCAAAAGAAAGAATATATGATTATAGATCTGAAGAACCTTGTTTACCGTGGCGCAGATGACGTTGAGCGCCTTGAGAAGATCCTCCAGGATACAAGCGTCCAATTCCGTGATGCCATGCAGCAAATCAAGAATATGCTTGAGGAAAAGGATGTTACCCAAAAAAAAACTCAAAGAATTCAAGACTATTGCGCAGGCTGTTGTGGAGATGGTGGAGTTTCTGACAGAAGGTGATGCTGGCGAGCTGTCATTGTTAGAGAAGCTTCGTGCGACTCCTCAGAAGGTTGCCAGCTACATCTCGGAGGCCACCGGGACCTACATAGCTCAGGCGCTAGCGTTGGTGAAGTCGTACTGGACCAAGGCGAAGCTTGAACCACTCGCTAAAGGCATGGCGGTCGACAGCTCTGTTGAGCAATTCACAAAATTCCGTGAAGAAGTCGAGCCCCTTGCTGACAAGATAGCTGAGAGCCTGGAGCAAGATGGTTAGTAGCAAAGACAATGTGTCATGATGAACACTTGTGCCACTTGTTAATATGTATATAAATTTGCCTAGTTGATCTTTCTTCAGTGTATATCTTTGTGTGATGTTTGCTGGTACGATCGTAGGACTTAAAGTAGTTGGAGACGTTTGGGTTAAGCTACTCCAAGAGCATCGGCTTGGATGTAGTCAGTAACTTGACGTTCCCTAAAAGTGCTCATAGAGCAAAAGGACTTAGCCTGGATTTACCCGATCATGCGGTACGCTAGGTTAGCCTGTCAATTTGAGAGCCTGAACGGTTGAGTTGTTAACGTCCTGCTTGTAGCAGGGAAACAATGTGACCGTGTGATGGGCTTGGTGACTCCTTCGGCGGGTGCCTTAACGCTCTCTTTCGAGTAGTCGTAGCAGTGGCCGGAACTGTGAGAGTATGTTGAGTGCTCTGCCTTATAGGATGTACTAGACGTAAGTACTCGTGGCGGAGCCCCCGAGCAAAAATGAGGTAAGTAAAAGTACTCGTGGCGGAGCCCCCGAGTATAAGTAGTCGAGAAAATATATAAACTAATAGCGGAGCCCTCGAGTTTAATGTAGGCGAAAAAATGTAAGAACTTGTGGTAGAGCCCCCGAGTTAAAACATGCAGAAAGTAGTCGAATTATGGTGAAATCAACTCTTTTTAAAAATGCTGACATGTAGCTGGCGAATTGCTTTTACAACTTCTACTAGGCGTAGAATTTCCGGAGATTCTCTATGTTCCAAGAGTTGGGAACTTCCTGGCCATCAAGGTACTGCAGGCGATATGACCCTAGTCTTGTGACTTTCGACACGATGAAAGGACCATCCCACCGTGAATTAAGCTTTTGTAGCTCAGTTTTATCCTGAATACGGCGAAGGACCAAGTCACCGATATTGAACGACCGCTCTCACACATTGCGATCGTGATAGCGCCGGTTGCCTTGCAGATAACAGGCTGACTGAATGAGGGCACTGCATCTGGCTTCATCAACAGTATCAAGTTCCAGTTGCCGAGCTTCGTCCGCCTCCCCTTCGTCATACATCTCGACTCTAGGAGAGAGCCACATAAGATCTACTGGGAGTATACCTTCGGATCCGTAGACAAGGAAAAAAGGGGTATGTCCTGTGGCTTTCGATGGTTGAGTTCGAAGCCCCCAGACAACATGAGGCAACTCATATATCCATTTGCCACCCTTTTTGTTGTTCTCATCATAGAGTCTCTTCTTAGGTCATCCAGAATCAAGCCGTTGGCCCACTCGACTTGTCCATTGGCCCTTCGGTGTGCGACTGACACGTACTTCACTTCAATCATGTTGTTTTCACTGAATTCCCAGAACTAGTTTGCCTTGAAGTTTGAGCCCAGATCTATGATGATGGTGTTGGGGTAGCCAAAACGGTACATAATATCCGAGATGAAGTCGACTGCCCTGATTGGAGTGAGCTTGGTAATCGGCTTGTACTCGATCCACTTGGTAAACTTGTCGATGGCCACCAATACATGTGTAAAGCTCCCTGGAGCTATAGTCAGAGGTCCAATCATGTCGAGGCTCCAGCATGCAAAGGGCGATGAGGGCGGTATGGTGATGAGGTTGTGCGCCGGGGCGTGAGACTGTTTGGCAAAAAATTGGCACTTCTGGCACTTTCGTACGAGATCCTCAGCGTCGGAAACTGTTGTTGGCCACCAATAGCCTGCCCTGTAGGCCTTCCCGACCAATCTCTTGGACGTTGCATGGTTTCCGCATGTACCCTCGTGTATCTCGAGTAGTATATTGCGGCCCCATGCCCTGGGAACACACTTCATGTGTACTCCTGTGATTGCTCCACGCTTGTAGAGCTTATCTCCGACGATGATGCGTATTGCTTCTGGGCTTTTCTTTGTCACCCCAGGGGGTAGCTTCTTTTCCTTGATGAAATCGATGAAAGTCCCCTGCCAATCGACCTCCGACATCATGACCTCCCGGCTGGGGTCCGAGGATCCCAAATCGGTGGTTGCTTGATTCGTGGTCTTGATCGAGGGTTCTTTGAGGTCCTGGACAAATACTCATGCTGGGACTTATGCTCGAGTGGATCCAAGCTTGGAGAGTACATCTGCTTCATCATTGTTGTCCCAGACGACGTGATGAATCTCCAGGCCATCAAATTTGTTCTCCAGCTTGCGCACTTCCATAACATATGCGTCGATCTCCTCCTTTGTGCAGTCCCACTCTTTGTTGACTTGTTGCATGACTAGTAGCGAGTCACCGTACACGAGTAGTCGTTTGATACCCAGTAAGACTGTTAGGCGGAGACTGTGTAGTAGCGCTTCATACTCGGCCTCGTTGTTGGACACCTTCCAAAGGATTTGTAAGACGTACTTGAGTTGTTCACCCTTTGGAGAGATGAAACATACTCCTGCCCCGCCACCCTCGAGCTTGAGCGAGCCATCAAAGTACATCGTCCAATGCTCTGGGCGGCTAGCTGGGGTTAGTACTTGATTTTTCTGCCACTCAGTCATGAAATCGACCAATGCTTGGGATTTGATGGCTGTCCTTGGCTTGAAATTGATTGAAAGAGCCCCTAGTTCTACTGCCCACTTGGATATATGACCAGTGGCATCTCGGTTGTGGAGTATGTCCGCCAACGGGAAATCAGTAACAACTGAGATCTTGTACTCGTCGAAGTAGTGACGGAGCTTCCTTGATGTTATGAGTATTGCGTAGAGTAGTTTCTAAATTAAAGGATAGCAGACCTTTGATTCAGAGAGTACTTTGCTGATGAAATAGACTGGCCTCTGCATGCCAAATGTGTGGCCTTCCTCGTTTCGCTCCACCACAATTACTGTGCTGATCACATGAGTATTTGCTGCAATGTACATCAGCAGGTTCTCTCCTGGACGTGGTGCTGTGAGGATAGGAGGTGACTGCAGGTGTTCCTTGAGGTCCTGCAAGGCCTGCTCAGCTTCCTCCGTCCAGTGGAACTTGTCTTTCTGCTTCAGGAGCTTGAAGAAGGAAAGGCCCTATTCTCCAAGTTGTGAGAAGAATCTGTTTAAGGCCGCCATGCACCCTGTTAGCTTTTGCACGTCCTTGATCGTTGTTGGAGCCTTCATGTCGATGATGGCGGTAATCTTCTCCGGTTTAGCTTCAATCCCTCTATGACTAATGATGAACCCGAGTAGTTTCCTGGATGGTACGCCGAAAATGCACTTGGTCGGGTTGAGTTTCCATTGGAACTTCCGGAGGCTACTAAATGTTTCGTCCAGGTCCGCAATTAGGTCCTCGGGAATTCTGGTCTTGATGACCACATCATCCACGTAGGCCTCGACATTGCGATGTAGTTGGTCTGCAAAGCACATTTGGATTGCCCGCTGGTGTGTAGCCCCCGCGTTCTTCAGCCCGAAGGAGATAGTCTTGTAGGCATAAGTCCCGAAGGGCGTGATGAAGGCGGTCTTGATTTGATCTTCTTCCTTGAGGGCAATCTGATGGTAGCCCGAGTAGCAATCAAGAAAACAGAGGAGTACACAGCTGGCAGTGGAGTTGATTACTTGATCAATGCGCGGTAGCCCAAAGTGGTCCTTCGGGCAGTGCTTGTTGAGATCGGTATAATCAACACACATTCTCCATTCATTGTTATTCTTTTTCTTTACAAGGACAGGGTTAGCAACCCACTCTGGGTGGTACACCTCTTCGATGAAACCAGCCGCGAGTAGTTTGGCAAACTCATTTTTGATTGCATCCCTCTTATCCTGAGAAAATCTACGGAGGCGCTGTTTTTGGGGGTAGCATCAGGATCTACTTTCAAACTATGCTCGATCAGTTCCTCGGAAACTGATGAGCGCGCTTTCTTATTTGGGGTCGAGCTGTGACCCGTTCAGGGTTGTCTTGGACGAGTCTCCTTCTTGCAGCTGGATGGACTTCAAGGCGAGTTCTCCGGTGGGCTGCAGCTTCTTGTAGTTCGCCTTCTTTGTGGGAATTTATAGCCCTGTTTCAGAGAGCTGTTGCGCAACCGCAAGTACTTCACTTGAAGTATCTGGTACACGCGTAGTCGAGGCGTACTCGATGGCCTTCTGGTCGCAGTCGTAGGACTTCTCCAGGTCGCCACGGAAGGTGAGAACTCCACTCTTTCCAAGCATCTTCAGGAGTAAGTAAATGTAGTGCAGTACGACCATGAATTTGGCCATTGCAGGTCTGCCCAGAATGGCGTTATAGGAGGTTTTGAAGTTGGCCACTTCAAACTTGATGTACTCGGTACGGTAGTTTTCCCTCGTCCCAAAGATGACGGGAAGCACCACCGTGCCAAGTGGCGTAGCTGCGTTCCCAGGTACGATGCCTTAGAAGGGAACTTTGCTGGGAGAAAGCATGTCGATGAAATTTACCCCCATCTTCCTTAGGGTACTCGCAAAGATGATATTGAGGCCGCTGCCTCCGTCGATGAGTACTTTTGCGAGCCTGACATCCGCGACCACCGGATCTAGGACGAGAGGGAGTTTGCCCGGCTCAAAAATGCTCGTCCACTGATCAGCCCTGGAGAACGAGATGGGGACCTCCGACCACCGGAGGGGTCGTGGTACCGCCGGCTCGACAGACATGATCTCACAGCGGTGCAGCTTCTGAGTCCTTTTGGAGACAAATCCTGACTCGCCACCGAAGATGATGTTGACCATCTTGGATACGTCCGGGAATTCATCAGCGTCTGTCTTGTTCTCCGGGTCTTCGTCGTCCTTGTCCTTCTTCTTCTTCTTGTCGCCCTTCTCCAAGGGCGGGGCGTTGAGGGACTTCTGGAGCTGGTAGCACTCGAAAGTGGCATGCTTTGAGTGTGGGTGCCACGGGCATTGTTTCTGCATGAGTTTGTCGAATTCCTCTTGCAGATTCGATGGCTTCTTGCCTTGCGGGGCGCGATTGATAGCCGCGACAAGATCATCTGGCTTGCACTTTCGGGAGGATCCCGAGTAGTCCCGCTGGCTTCTGTCGTTGCGGTGGTCGCTGTTGCGCTTGCTGTAGTCATTGCCGCGTTTTGAGAACCGATCACGCTCCTGCTCCTCTTGGTCTGCCCAGGTCTGCATCATGATGCGGAGGGCAGTAACGGTCTTGGGGCGGTTGCGGCCGAAGTCGCAGAACAGGGCCTGGTCGGTGAGGTCGTTGTGGAAGTAGTCGATGACATTGCTCTCCGAGATGTTGGCGATCGTAGCTCGGGTGTCGAAGAAGCGGTGAGTGTACGAGCGCAGGAGCTCGTTCCTTTCTTGCTTTCATTGGGACAGGTCGTGTCGAGTACCTGCCCGAGCAATCGCCCCCTGGAAGTTGTCGATGAAGACGTTCCGCACTTTATCTCAGGAGTCAATGGAGTTCTTGGTTTGGCTCTCCAACAAAGTGAGTGGGGTGGTCTCCAGGGCCGTCGGGAAGTAGACGACCTTGGTGGTGTTGGTGCCGCCTGCAACATCAATGGCGGTGGAGTAGCATCGTCCCCACCGTTGAGGAGATTTCTTACCGTCGTACTTGGTGATGCCGATGGGTTTGAATCCCTCTGGGTACTTGTAGTTGTCGAAGCGGGAGGAGAAAGCGGGGAAGTGATTGTTGTCATCCCGTTTAGTGTTTCCCTCAGCTCCGGCGCGTTCCTTCCTTCGATTATTGATGATGGAGCGGGCATCGCGCCCCATGTTAATCTTGTCGCGGATGTCGCCCGTTGGAAGCTTTTCGAGCTCCGAGCGACGATAGTTGTGAATGGAGCCTTCCGGATGTGGTGCGTGGGTCGCTGGTCGGCTTCCTGCGGGATGGCTTCCTTGCGGACCACGGCTTCCCTGTTGGTTGTTGGAGGGAGCAACTTGTCACCTGGGGTGGCCCCCTGGTGTTCTGCTGACCTGGCTTTCTCCCTCGCCCTCGCCCCTTCCACGGGAAACCGAGGGCATCGGGTTCTGCTGGTTGATCTGCAGCAATGCCCGCTGCGCCATATGAACGACGGTCTGGTCTTGCGGGTCGGGGTTGCCAGCTAACACTGCGGTTATATCGGCAATGTTGGCGGCAGGAGTATTGAACTCGGCGTCCTGTGCTGCTGCAAACTCAGCGTCGAGGTAGCGTTGAATCCGCGCGCGCCGATCGTTGGCGTCCCTTCAGCGCTTGGCACGCTTCATGTTGCGCAGCATGTGGGCCTCACGGTCCTGAGCGGACTCATTGGCGGCATCTGCAGTGTGCTCATCCTCAAGGATCTGCTCAGGCCTTTTGTTGAGGTGCCTATCACTGTATTCATCGGATTCCGCCATGAAGACGTGGTGGTGTGTGGATGGATCATCGGAGCTGTAGTCTACGAGTACAGTTCCGCCGGGGGTGGTCTCACCGAGTGGTCTGCCCTCTTGAAAATGCAGGGAGTCAAGGTGAGCGACCAATCTTTCATCATCTCCGAGTAGTTCGGAGGGTTTCATGCCCTTCCAGTACACGAAGCAACCCTTCGGTGTGGAGGTTATAACCAAGCCCTGGCCACTCAAGTAGGGTTCGGCCTCGGGATCGGAGATAGGGGCCTCCCGGCATGCGGTGGCGTCCTTCTCCCCGATCTCAAGTAGTTCATCCAGATCCTTTTCCAATACGGAGTAGAATTCGGACTTCATGGCCTCCTGGTAAACGGTGGCCGTATTGCATAAACCGAAGGGGAATCGGTCACGCTACTCCTCACATGGAGTCTAGTCCGATCCAAGGAAGCTTGAGGCAGCACGAGTCGGAGTCGCGTCAAAAATGGACAGCTTCTTGATCTCCCTGGCGAGGTCAGGGAGCAGCATCTCGTCGAGGTTGTCAACAAACTCGTCGAAAACACTGCTTGGTGTTGCTGCAGATGCCTCCGGCTTGTTGTCGACGAGGTGCCGACTGAAGTCGTCTGTGCCATCAGAGAAAGAGACCCAGGAGCCGAAGACGAAAGTAGTGCCCGCAGGGGGCATGGCGCTGGTAAAGCTGAAAGTTGCCATCGAATTCGCCGGTGGATCTTCGATGAGCACCCCTACCTTGCGCGCCAGCTGTCGGTGTTTTACCGGCAAGCCTACCTAGGGATACCCTAAGATAGTAGACTGGTGGTTAGGGTGTCGCCGAGATCAGGAACTCGATGGTGCAAGGAACACAAGGGTTTAGACAGGTTCGGGCCGCAGTATGCGTAATACCCTACGTCCTGTATGGTTTGTATTGCCTTGGGGTTATCTGATTTTTTGGAGGGGGTCCCTGTCCGCCCTTATATATCCTGGGGGGACAGGGTTACATGGAAATCCTGGTCTGGTATGAGCTTAGTAGTCCTAACCGAGTACTCTCGGGTAGTTTTCTTTTGTACCGACTAGTTGTACTTACATACAAGTACTTTACAGTATGGATAAGGTATGGGACATACCCCACCCCTTACTCTAGAATGTTCTACGCCACGCGTGAAGTCCCGTTGCCCCGGGTCTGACACATCTGTCCCTAGTTCGGCTACTCCTGGACGAACCAATGAGGTAGTGACCTATGTGCCGCCTCATACTGCACTAGCAAGTGGTGTGCCGCAGGGATCCGGTTCCCATAGTGGACCGATTCCTAATGCTACACAAACAATGGCACCTACTTATCCTAATTCGCATCATCTTGCATCCGCATCTCAAGCTTCAACCAGCGGGAATTATCAAGTCGATTTCTCTAGATTCAAAGAGGATCTGGCTAACATGATTAAAACTAAGCTAGGAGTGGATATGGATAGTTCTCGTTTATATCAAAAACCGTATCCTCCTGAATTTGATTTTGTTTCTTATCCTGCTGGTTGGCGTGTTCCTGGGTTCACTAAGTTTAATGGTGATGATACCCGTACGACTTGGGAGCACGTGAGTCAATACATTTCGCAGTTGGGAGAAGCTGGTTTCCATGATGCTTTGCATGTGTGTTTATTTTCTTTGTCTTTGACCGGAACCGCTTTCTCTTGTTTTCCTCGCTTGCTCCAAACTCTATTCAGACGTGGAATCTATTAGAGCGTAGGTTCCATGATCATTTTTTCAATGGGGAAAATAAGGCTAAGTTGACAGATTTGACATCGGTTAGGCAAGGCCATGATGAATCGGCCTCTGATTACTTCAGAAGATTCAAGGATATAAAAAACCAATGTTTTAGTTTAACAGTTTCCGAAAAGGATTTAGCGGATTTGGCTTTTGCGGCTTTGCGGTCTTATTTGAAAGAGAAACTTGAGGGTTTACCATTTGCAAATGAAGGCCGTAGGTCTAGAATTTAAATTGAAATATGCAAAAGATACCTATAAGACTCATCGGTCCAATACACATGTTGTTGATCAAGGTTCGGATAGCTCGGATGATTAGGGAAAAGAGGTATACGCCGCCGAATTTGTTTGGCCATCCAAGGTCAAACCATGTTCTTGCCCTTCACTCAAGCCGACTCAGAAGAATCGGCAAGATGAAGTGAAATTTATTTTTGATGTGTCTAAATGCGATCGTATTTTTGATGAATTGCTTAAGAATGGGAACATAAGGTTGTCTCATGCTATACCATCGGTGGAAGATCTAAAACAACATGCCTATTGTAAGTGGCATAATTCTTTTTTTGCATGCAACTAACGATTGTAATGTTTTCCACCGACAGGTACAACCGGCCATTGATGAAGGACGATTGGTACTAGCTGAGATGCAAGTTGATAGGACTCCTTTCCCTGTTCACACGTTGAATCTGAACAATGCCAAAGTGCTCATTCAGCCAGAGCAAGCCGAAGGGGCTAAGGGGAAGAATGTGATCATTGGGGAGCCAAGACCAAAGAATGTCAATGACAAAATTTCAGTCAGGAAAGTGGTGCTGAATAAGACTCCTGATGGTAAGGAGTCTTTGAAAATAATTGTTGAACCTTCAAAGCCCGGGGCGCAAGAGAGTCCAGCACATGACGCGAGTCGGCCTGCTGTCCAAGTGTGACCGGTCAGACCAGTTGCTCCTACCAGTCAGACCAGTCCTATCCAGGGCCGACCCCGGACTTTCAAGCCTAAGCGCTTGGAAGTGGGTACTTGGAAGTCAAATGAATCGAAGGTGCAGGGAAGTCTTGTAAAGCAGAAAACCACCTTTGGTCAACTCTTGAACAAGTACACAAAGGCCATTCGAAATGATCGGCCACTAAAAAAGAGACCAAGATCACCGCCGCGCTCAGATAGGCCTTCATCCTACGGGGGAATCCAGTAAGCGCCGGGGTGACCTACTGTTCTATTCCCTCCACAGAAGGTGTATGCTACCATGCCATGGGCGCTGCCGGCGTCTAATTCTTCATGTCCAACATGGGAGCACGAGGGGATTTGGATGTAGTGTTTCCCAATGCCATGTCTACCACTGCATCATAGAGAGGAGAATTCCAGGATACCGGTGCATGACCGATTGGGACCACGCCAATCAGGTCCGGCAAAACATGCCGCACCGGTTGAGGACCAGTCAGACCAGTATCACCAGGAACCGGCCCATAGTTCTGCTCCAAAACAAGAATACCGCATCAAGGAGAAGAAAGAAGAAGTTCACCCCAATGATCATGAGGCTAGCAGCAGTAGTGCAGCAGGCAAATACCATCAGCCCAGGTGGTGTCCTCCGGGGTTGACTCACACGCAAAAGAAAAGTTGCAGCGCTTGCGGAACAAGGAGAAGAAGGAGCAGGAGGCCGAGAAGCTATGGGATGAGCACTTCAACAAATACAGGCCTTTGGTCCCTCAAGGCAAGGTGTGGCAAGTCAAACCAGCCAACATCGAGACCGGTCGAACCGACTTTGACGACCGGTCAGACCAGTACTCCTGACCGGTCCAACCGCCCTGAGCAGCCGGTCAGACCGGTTGAACCCAGTGCAAAGCAGCAAACCGAATCAGCAGCGCATATTTCGGTTTCTCGGGATGATGAAGCACCACTGGTTCCCTCAGAACCGGAGGATGATGAGCTGGTGGATTACGTGGTGTCTCCGGAGCGCAGCAACATGGAAATTAATGTTGTACATTTATCTTCGGATTACTTTAGGGTACCGGAGAATGAGGTTGCTCATCTCCAGTTTGGGTCGTGATGCTGTGTTCCAGAAGCCCAAAGAATCGGATAACCATTTAAAGGCTCTATACATGAGAGGACATATTAATGGAAAGCCGATTTCCGGGATGCTTGTTGATGGAGGGGCCATTGTAAATCTTATGCCCCATACGTTTTTCAAGAAGCTTGGCAGGAAGGACGAGGAGCTGATCAAGACGAACATGACGGTCAGCGGCGTGGATGTAGGTGATCCTATCGGCACCAGGGGGTTGCTTCCTTGGAACTGACTGTCGGGAGCAAGACGATCGCCACTGCCTTCTTCGTCTCCGAGGTGCGAGGTAACTTCAATTTAATCCTTGGATGTGATTGGATCCATGCCAATCAATGCATGTCGTTTACCTTGCATCAGTTTCTTATTCAGTGGATCGGCGATGAAATTGAGGTGGTGCATGGTGACACTTCATCTTTCATTGCGACGGCCGATTCCAATTCTGTTGGTGCACATGACAACATTAAATGCTTATCGGGCTTGGATCTGTCCCATTATGAATTAATCAGCTGCGTCAAAGATGGTTTTGTTCCTGCTACATTAAAGCCGATGGATAATCGGCTAAATCATTCAGTATGAGCAAGATGAATCAAACAAAAGACTCAGGCATAGCCGGTCAGACCGGTTTGTTTCAGATCGGTGCACAGGTGCAACTAGTCAGACCGGTAGGTCCAACCGGTCAGACCGGTCCAGTTCACAGCAGCAGATTGATCACAATCAGGCACGTACGAATGATATGTGTGAAGCCATTGAAGAACTTGATGACATAGATAAGCTGGGCCAAGGTTTTACATCAACTGATCCTTTAGAAAAGGTAGATCTTGGAGATGGTACTACTCCTAGGCTGACTTTTGTAAACAAGAATTTATCGGCTGAATATAAAGCCGATTTAATATAGTTATTGAAGGAGTATGCGAATTTTTTTGCGTGGAATTATACTGAAATGCCTGGTTTGAGTCGTGATTTGGTTGAACATTGGTTGCCAATAAAAGCCTGTTTTAGACCTTATAAACAACCTGCTAGGTGTTTCAATTCTATTATATGTGACTGAATTAAAGAAGAAATTAATCATTTATTAGATGTTGGTTTCATTCGGTCTTGTCGTTATGCTGATTGGATCTCTAATATTGTGCCTGTTGAGAAGAAAGATTCGGGGAAAATCAGAGTTTGCATTGATTTTAGAGATCTTAATAAATCTACTCCCAAAGATGAATATCCTATGGTTATAGCCGTTATTTTGATTAATGAAGCTTCTAGGCATCGTGTTATTAGCTTTCTTGATGGTAATGTTGGTTACAATCAAATATTCATGGCCGAAGAAGGTACGTCTAAAATGGCCTTTAGATGTCCGGATTTGTTGGTTTGTTTGAGTGGGTTGTTATGACTTTTGGTTTGAAAAGTGCTGGGTGCAACTCATCAAAGGGCTGTGAATTTGATCTTTCATGATTTACTTGGTGTCATCTTGTAAGTGTACTTGATGATATAGTGATTAAATCGGCTGGTTTAGATTATCATTTAGCCGATTTGAGACTTGCTCTTGAAAGAATGCGTCGGTATGGTTTGAAGATGAATCCACTCAAATGTGATTTTGGTGTATCGGCTGGGAAGTTTCTTGGTTTCATTATTCATGAAGAAGGCATAGCGATTGATCCTAAGAGAATTGAAGCCATAAAAAAAGTTGAGACTCCTACTTGCAAGAAAGACTTGCAAAAGTTTCTAGACAAAGTGAATTTCTTGAGAAGATTTGTATCTAACTTGTCTGGAAAGATTGATGCTTTTACTCCTATTCTTCGGCTAAAGAATGAGGCCGAATTTACTTGGGGGGCCAAACAGCAAGAAGCATTCAAGAAGATCAAGCAATATTTGTCTTCACCACCAGTAATAAGGGCGTCTAGGAGAGGGGTTCCTTTCAGGCTTTATGTGGCAGCGGAAGACAAAGTTATTGGGGCTGTTTTGACTCAAGAAGTTGAAGGCAAGGAGTATGTCATTACTTATATAAGCCGACGACTTATTGATGCTGAGACAAGGTATACTTTTATTGAAAAATTATGTTTGTCTCTATATTATCAAGTTGAGACATTATCTACTATCTAGTACTTGTGTGATAGTATGTCAAACCGATGTGATCAAACATATGTTACATAAGCCAATTTTGAGTGGTAGAATCGGCAAGTGGGCTTATACATTAGTTGAGTATGATTTGGCTTGTGAACCTTTGAACTCTATGGGAGGCCAAATGGTAGCGGATTTTATTGTTGAGCATCGGATTAATGATGAGCATGATTTAGAAGTCGGCTATGTTACTCGCACACCATGAAAGTTGTACTTTGATGGATCGGTTTGTGATGAGGGTCAAGGAATTGGTAATGTTCTTATTTCCCCAAACGGTGCTGTTTTTGAATTTTTAAACCAATTGGAAGAGGCTTGTACAAATAATCAAGTTGAATATGAAGCACTTCTATTTGGCTTGGAATTTTTGTAATCAATGGGCATGAAACATGTTGAGGCCTTTGGTGATTCACTTCTGGTGGTGCAGCAGGTATCCAAGATATGTCAATGTTATAATAGTTCTCTAAATGCATATCTTGATAGGTGCCTTGATATCATCTCTTGCTTTGATGAATTTGTAATAAGACATATACCAAGGGAAGAGAATGAACAGGCTAATGCTCCGGCTCAGCAAGCATCTGGTTATGTTGTTGTGAAAAAGTATTTTCATCTTCGAAAGCCGATGCGAGTAAGGGCTGAAGTGCAGGTTCTGGACCAACCGGTCTGATCAGTCACAGAAACCGGTTTGACCGCCCAGACCGGTCCAACCGGTCATGAGACCGGTCTAACCACCCAGGCTGCTGGAGAGAGTAATTCGGCTGAGAAGATTCATTCAATTGCCAAAGCTGAAGATCAGGACTGGAGGATTCCTATTATTACTTATTTAAAGGATCCTGGTTGAGGTGCAGATAGAAATATTCGGCGTATAGCATTTAAATATTTATTGATCGATGATGAGCTTTATCGTTGTACCGCCGAAAATTTACTTCTCAAATGTTTAGACTCGGATCAGGCTAAAGTTGCTATGGGAGAGGTCCATAAAGGCATCTGTGGTACACATCAATCGGCTCCTAAAATGAGGTGGTTGCTTAGGAGAGCCGGTTTCTATTGGCCTAGTATGATGTTTGATTGCTTCAAGTATTATAAAGGATGTGAAGAATGTCAGCGGTTTGGTGATTTCAATTGGTTCCTGCTGCGTTGATGCATCCTGTTATTAAACCATGGCCGTTCCGAGGGTCGGGGTTGGATTTTATTGGTCAAATTAATCCTCTGTCTTCAAAGGGGCATCGCTTCATGTTAGTTGCTACGGATTATTTTACTAAGTGGACTGAAGCGGTTCCTTTGAAGAACATGATGCATAAAGAGGTGATTGAGTTTATTACAGAGCATATTATTCATAGATTTGGTATTCCTCAAACCTTGACAACGGATCAAGGTTCTCCATTCATATCAAAGGAGGTGCGTGTATTTACCGAATCTTATAATATTAAGTTGCTCAATTCATCTCCATATTATGCTCAGGCCAATGTTCAGGCCGAGTCAAGTAATAAGATTTTGATCAAACTTATCAAGAAGAAAATAGAAGAAAATCCTAAGAGGTGGCATGAGGTATTATCCGAAGTATTATGTGCTCATCGTATATCTAGACATGGTGCTACGAAAGTTACTCCTTTTGAGCTAGTGTATGGTCAAGAGGCCGTTTCACCCGTTGAGGTAAATTTGGGTGCTTATAGGTTGGCTAAACAAAATGACCTTTGTGCTATTGATTATCATGATTTGATGATGGACAACATTGCTGAGCTGACTGACAAGCGATTGAAGACTTTGAAGGAGATTGAGAAAGATAAGCTTCGGGTGGCTAAGGCTTACAACAAGAAGGTAAGAGGTAAATCTTTTCAGGTTGGTGAGCTGGTTTGGAAGACAATTCTACCTCTTGGGATGAAAAGCAATAAGTTTGGAAAATGGTCGCCAAGTTGGGAGGGCCCATATAAGATTGTAAAGTTATCTTCGGAAATTCATATATGTTGGAGACACTGCAAGGGGATCGTCTACCCAGGGCTATCAATGGAAGATACTTGAAGAAATATCATCCCAGCGTATGGCAAGATGCATGAAGATGAAGATGGCCGATATACATAAGTATCGCCTTTAGCATTATTTTTAGACCAATATATTCTATAGCGTGATTTAGGTACTTGCTTTTTGGCTTGCAAAGCTCACCAAAAAGGCAGGGGGGCATATGTTGACAGCCAAATTTGGCAAGGGCTGCGGCCGACACGTCTGACCGGTGGGCCCGACCGGTCAGACCGTTCTAGCCAGTTGTAATCCCAGTAGATTTTGTTTTTTAGGTGGGATTACTTTTGTAAATTAACTCGTGAAGGGGTACATCTTCCCCGGCCTGTAAATATAAAGGCTAAGGCTGATTGAAGTTTATTCCCAATCGAATCAGCACAATTTATCATTTACTTTATCTCCCAAACTCTAGCTTTTACAAACCCTAATTACTTTTCTCCACTCGTCTCTACGGCGTTCTGAGTGGCTTGCCGACCTCAGGGCAACCCTAGATCTTCGAGCTCCGACGGGGTCCCTCCCGAGCTTGAGGTTTTAGGTCTTCGCGGTGTTTCTGTTTAACCGGTCTGATCGGTCAGCGCGCAGGGAGGTCGTTGGTGCTGATCGTGTTGACGATCTGCGAGTTCTAGCGCATCCGAGTTGTTTGGCGCGATTCCGTGTCAATAGTATGTCCGACTTCGCTGTTGCGTCTGCGGGCAAGCTGGGCTAGCCCTCTGAAATGTAACATCTGAACCGCAACTGAAGCGACAATAGCTGTTTCCGGTTATTACTAGGCGACTAGCGTTTGTCAAAAAAAAGAGAGCATAAAACCACCCCCAAGAAGCTTGTACCAGCAATAGACTTCTAAAAAGATGAAGTGTGTGTGTGTGTGTGTGTGGATGTTCCGTTTCTTTCATATACCTACACTACTAAAAAAGAGTTTTTAGGGGCGGGTGCTGCAACCGCCCCTAGTTTTCGCAGCTAAAAATAACTCTTTTCAGGGGCGGGTACGTTACCCACCCCTGGGGGTGACCCGCCCCTGAAATGGATTTCCCAGCCCGCCAAATTTGTTCTCGCAAATTTTAGTGGTTCTCAATAAACTAATCCATTCAGATCCAACCATCAACGACAATGAAGATGCAATAAACTTATATAACCAGTTCACAAAAAGAGAAGAGTAAGGAGACATCCATGCCACTTATATACATCATTACGTTAATTTGTTCTGAAATTCTAACAACGATCAATACTTCAATTCCGACGATAAGTTACAATCCATAAGAAAAAGGATGCAGATACATCTATGCATACTACAAATTCATGGGACACCGGTGCGTTTCCGTAGATAGTCAATGTACTTAAGGTCTCCAATCGTCCAGCCTAGAACTTCATCAAAATAACCTAGAGCACGGAGGAATACACTCTCCTTCGCAGCCCAGTGCACATCACATTCAGTACTATAAATATCTACCATTGGAGAGTTGAGCTGATTTGTCCTGTAGAAGGCGAGTTTTGCTTGGAACTTGAAATCTCTGATCCAAAATGCCTCTCCACCCATGTACGTTAAATCTAACTTCTCCACGACTTGATTCAGAATCGCCCTAAAGCTCACTGCCGCCAATGTACTACCATAGGGGAGGTCCTACAAGGTGAAATTAACGTTATGAAAGTTGAAACATGTAACATAGCTGAAGTTACAATGACAAAAAAGAACATTTACATACCCAATTTTGGTGATTAAGCATACAAAGCCTCTCAGCAGTCGCAATGACATTACTTTCTCCTGACTCGAGTTGTTGAATTCGAAAATATGAAAAGTCAGAAACAAAGTACCCATAAGTCTGAAGCTGCTGTAGGCAGGCCTCGATGGCTAGCCTCTCATAAGTTACCCAAATTGATGACGCTCCACCCGTTGCGAAAATTGAAACCGTCGATCCAGACTGCTGTAGATCATATACTTCGAAAGAGATACTCACTTTTTTGAAATGAGGTGGAGTAACATCCTCGATTTGCGCCATAAATGAAGTACCATCCAACCCCTCGACGACATCTTCAAGCCATCTAACAAGGCTGATATACTGTATTATATGTGACAAAATTAGAAACTATTCATATGTAGTAAAACATGTATTAAAAGAAGAAATGAATCTTACAGCGTTGGGAATTGCTCCGCGCGATCGATCGCCAAATGGCAAATCAATGGCGCTGGAAGGGCCACGTCCACCACAAAACATCTACTACCACGAAAATTAAAAATTTAACTAATGCAACGCTAATGCAAAGAAAGTCCAGAACATATCTAGAACATTTAATTCCAGAACATGAGATCTAATTAAGTGCTATTAAAAAATATCTAAAACATTTAATTCTATAACAAAGTCTACTAAGAAACTAGCCATGGTCCTTAATGAAAGTTGTAGATCTAGTCCTAAGGATTCCAGAAAATTTTAGTTTGAAATTTTAGGATATTTTTGTGAATTGATATCGATTTTTAAAGTTCACTGATTGTGAATCTAGAGTTCAAAACTATCATTTACAAACAGGGCCCTGAGTTTTTGCGCTAAGAACCCTGCCAAGATCTAAAAAAGCAATCGAGTCCCTAGGTCATCACCTCGAGAGGAGTCGCCGGCAGGGAGCCTTGGCGTGGGGAGGAGGCCGACCGGGGTGGGCAGCGGCGTGGGGAGGAGGCCGACCGCGGGCGGGCGCGGGGAGGATGCTGATCGGCATGGGGAGGAGGCCGACCGCGAGCGGGCGCGGGGAGGAGGCCGAACGGCGCGAGGAGGAGGCCGCCGCGGGCGGGCGCGGAGAGGAGGCCGACCAGGGTGGGCGGCGGCGTGGGAAGGAGGCCGACTGGGGGGAGGGGGTCGGGTGAGAGGAGGCCGACCGGGGTGGGCCTCGGCGCGGGGAGCCTCGGGCGTGGGGAGGAGGAGGCCGCCGCGGGCGGGCGCGAGGAGGCTGCCGCGGAGAGGACCTCGGCCGCGGGGAGGAGGCCGGGAGCGAGCGGCGGCGGTTAAGGCGCGGGCGCGGGTGGCGGCGGCTGCGCAAAATTTTGGTAGCCTGCCGGCGTATGCTTGCGCGCGCCCGGGAAATGTGAAATTTGTCTAAGTCGCAGACTATGTAAAGGAAATCGATTTGTAGGGGCGGGTGATGCCCCCACCCGCCCCTAAAAATCGTTTTGTAATTTCCACTAAAAACTCATTTAATACACAAATAATAGCCAAACACATCGAAAAAACTTAAAATTTTTACCATAAGCATTATGTGACATGTAGAATTTAATAAAAATATAAAATTACTATTTTATTGTACATAATGGTTTAAAGTGTCGAGACCACAATATGTACCTCCACACCATACTACCTCATAGCACTCAATCTCTCTTTATGTTTTGAACACTCTCAATCGTTATATGTACTGAACATGTTAGTCATAATTTTTACTAGTTCTATACTGCACAATATGATTTTAGTGCAAGTTTGAGTTTTTTTCCATATGTTTTGCTATTTCTTTTAAACTAAAAGAATTTTTGGTTGAAATTGAAAAAAGGATTTGTAGGGGCGGGTAGGCGGGTGAGCCACCCCTAAAAATACGATTTGTAGGGGCGGCTCAACCCCTCAGCCGCCCCCGAAAATGGTCGTATTTTCTGCGGCAGGTGGGGGAATGAGCCGCCCCTACAAATGGGGGGGGGGGGGCTCACCCCTTAAGCCGCCCCTGAGAATGACGCCTATTTATAGTGGCAGTCGCGCCCATTTATAAGGGCGGCTTGTTTGCTACAGTATCCGTTGCTCATTTCTAAGAACGGGTGATATTTTAGTTCGCCTCTAAAAAAATTAGGGTGTTGCTACAAATTATTTTTTATTAGCGCTGGGAGAGGAAAAGTTTCCTTCCGTAGGGCAGCTATGGTTAACTCCAGCCTTGACAGTCGCATGCCGCATGCCGCATGCCCCTTTGCTGAATTTGACTTCCTTGAATTGCCTGAAATCTTTGAGAAACCGATAGGACAATGACAAAGAGCCGTCATGAGACCAACTTTCTCTGCTTCCTAAATCCTAATGCTCTTCATCTAGTATGGGAGCCTGCACTGTCCTTCCAGATTAAGGCACTAGCTACTTTTTTTTCAAGTTGAAATGGCGAAAGGTTTCCGCCTTTCTGGCTCATAGATGGACAGGCCGACCAAGCTATCCATGTAACATGAAGCCCAGGACCATGTCTCATGAGAACAGATAACGGTGCCAATTTGAGGACAATTAGCGGCCCATCAACCCGCATCTGCACATGCTAGATAATGATTTTTTTTTAATTTTTAGCTTTACAACCTTACTTTATGTGATCTATTGTGATAAGAGAACAGTTCACTAAAACTTAAGCATCTATAATTTCTTCAATATCATAATATCTTTCTACATATTGGGTTTCAGGATCGGAGTACATGGCAATAAGGACAGCCCAGTCCAGCCCATCAACAACTCGAATAGAACTCTCAGTCGGCTCGATTGTTACTCCTTTTGTCGTATGGTGAAAATCCAGTTTGTTTACAAAGTACTAAGCTAACTATGAAAAGGACAAACGCATCTCTACCATAAAGATGTCTTGTTAGCTATATTTAAGGTAGTTGTTTTTCCAAATACTAATTACTACTAGCCTATTAACTCGCACTCCCACACAAGCTAATTAGAATTAATAATAAAATAAAACTTATAGATAATCATTATTTCTCATATGAATACCATGCGCCAGCAAGTAGTCCATCAGGTTCCCCACTGCTGTTTATCGGCGATGTTTTGATCCTCTTGACTTGAAAGAGCAGCAAGGGCAAATCATATATATATATTTAATTATCTATTCCATCATACATAAATACATGGTAACATATATCGTGGATAGTATTTTTATATAAATAATAACATAAATATATTAATAATGATAGAAATAGTGATTTAGAATTTATGTTGGTGCACTTTAATATTTTATTATAATTATATAATTTAGATTCAGATTTAGTGGTTACTTTAACTATTAATAATGATATAATTGGATAATTTATATGCAAATTTAGGGATTATTTGCATTATTTTTATAATGGCATTGGTGGATAATTTATATGAAGATTAGGGGGGTTACTTTAGATTTTTTTTATAATAGCAGATGTGGGTAATTTAGATACATGTTTAGGTGGTTAGTTTAGCCTATTTTCATAATGGCAAAGATGGGTAATTTAATGAAAATGATAATAAATTCAATGGCTACTATGATTAGATTTGTCGGATTGATGGTCAGATGTTTCTAATTTTTGTGAGAATTTTTAAAAAATTTATTTTTTTAAGTGTCTACTTAGGATCCTAGGTGGCTTCACGTGGATGCTTCAAAAGGATCCTCTAGTTAGTAATAATTAATAGTAAGATTTCCATATTAGATCTAAATGTTTACATAATAAAATCTACTTTCAATACAAATAGTGAACATGCTACAGGTGAACATATTAGATCTCATCTCAGGACAATAAACAATCCAAACATTTACATGTGAACACTTGTGACCCTAGTAGTGAAATTCTGCAACAGATGCTATTCATCATACAAGCTCACAAGAATCTCCTACACTCCATACGAGTCAGAGCATTCAGATGAACAACCTTTATTCGAGAAGCACCTATTACAACACAACAAAAAGAAAAAAAACAATCTACAGCTAAGGATAAGAAAAAACTAGCCATGCGGTGAAAAAAAAAAGCTAGATCTACCATACCGGCTGAAATCCAGCACCTCGCCTCCTCAATGATGTTCTTATCACATATGTAGGAGATTTCGTCTTACTTTTGAAGACCCCATCATTCCTTTGTAGTCAAAACTTCCACACGGTGAGCATTACAAGCGAGTCGAAGCCAAAGACCCTATCATTCCTTTGTAGTCAAAACTTCCACACGGTGAGCATTACAAGCGAGTCGAAGCCCTTGTGGCATGCCTTAGTCACCACCTTCCTACTAGCAAGCCACCAATCTAAGAGCTCCTCATGTGGAGCAAGTAGGAGCGCTTCATGCCTGGATATACGTAGATCTTTGAACCAACACTCCTCGCAACCAAGCAAAAGGTGGTCGGCCGATTCTGGCTCCTGAGCGCAAAGGGCGCAGTTTCCATGGTTGGGCAAGCTATAGCGCGACAGACGCTCCGATGTCCAACAATGCTTATAACAAGCTAACCAGAAGAAAAATTTATATTTTGTTGGGGCGCGTATCTTCCAAAGAGTCTTGCCCCCCGGTAGGTAGGTGCGACCATGAAAAAAAGCACGGTAGGTACAGCTGGCTGAGTATGTGCCAGAGCCCGACCATTTCCAAATGAAGCGACAATTTCCAGATGAACAACCTGAACCTACAGGGGAAGCCGGCCGGCCGATACCAAGCTTCAGGAAACGGCCATGGCAGAGGCTCCAAGTCGACGAAGATTTCATTCAGGAAACCGCCATCAGAAAGAAGTTGTGGTGGCAGATGCACAGAGAAGAGAGAACTAACTAGTAACTGGGTACAACAACAACCTCAAAAGGATAGATTCATCAGACGGTTTCTGATTGCTATTAGACATTGACACTGAGATCGGCTAGCAGAGAGCCACCGCTCGGTCCGCGGTGGCAGCGGCCGCCGTCACCATCATGTACACGCCGCCGCGGTCATCCAGCTCCGGCGCGGCGGGCTTCGCCTCCGCCAGCCGGTCCAGCAGCGCCGACAGCGCCTCGCGCATCCAGTCGTACCGGCACAGGCGGTACGCGTCCGCCGGTGAGACCTGTGGCCATTTGCCAAGAGGCTATTAGAACTCTGACCTCTGACCTAGCTCTGGCAATGGTGGATGAAGGATGAACAGAGACGAGACGACGATGGGCTGGTTACTCACCCACTGCCTGCCGTGCGTGTCCTGCTCCGGCCATTGCTCCAGCTCCTCGGCGACCTCCAGCGCGAAGATGTAGCCCTTGCAGGCGCCCCGGGGGCTGTCGCCGCTCACCGGGCTGCTCTTGCTCCTGAACACCCACATCCCCAGCGCGGTTCTCTGAAAAGCAAAAATGCAGACGGCAGCGTTCATCAGTACGTGACTTGTTCGGATTAATTTTTCAGCCTTAATTAGTTCCGACAGTCGTACTTAGCAGCTGTACAATTTTTCTTTTGCTAAAAAAATGAATTGTCAAGTTTTACTAAACGGAATGCAAAAGTTCCCCTAAAGAATTATAGACTAGACAAGTGGGCTTAAGATCGATATGGTCAGCACCAACAAACTGATTCATACAAGAACGACCAAGCAAAAGAAAACACACATCACAAATAAATAGGAGGCCGTGGACTGTAGACCGGTGTTTGCCAAGCAGGGGACATGGCACATGCGTAATTGCCGGCCATGGGTGCAGAATAAACAGAGGATAAAATGGTCAAGTAAAAAAAAGGCTGTTGGCTGGTGGTGACAAGACTGCAAAATAAACAGCATGCCATTGCGCAATCGCCGTGCTTATCTCTAACTCGTATGTATATTCAGAAACAGTTTTTATCCATCAACAAGTCAACGGCCAAGTCGTCTCTCCTGTAGCTTACGACTAATGACAATCCACCATGGCAACCTTGTCAACGGGGGAATTTCCCTGTCGCTTTCCCTACCGAGCATCGATCGAGTCGCTGTCGTGTTCGAGTGCTCTTGCTGTCGGCTTGTGTACATGTCTGAAGGTCAGTTCAGCCCCTAGTTTTCTGTTATCATCGTCAGTAGGAAGCCGGTTCAGCCAACTAGAGACAGACGACGAGCAAGCAAAGCTGCGCCCTGAGCTTTCGTCAAGTGAAAAATTTTAATCGGGTGACCAAGGGGGTGGATAATCTCGCAACCAGTTACCAGTCAGCAGCATGTTGCTTGCTGCTGTTAAGTTGCTACTAGGATCACATCCTCCCACACGTAACGACGCGGGCAGCAGGCGCCCGTCGCGATCAGGGGTGCGTTTTTGTTTTCAGAGTACAAGGCATCAGCCAGTAGACGGCTGGCAACGTGATCCACGCTTTGGCATGTCGTGTCACCAGTGGTCTGGTCACTCGTCGACATGGCCTTATCTGCTGTCTCAATTGGAGAGAATTCATGCAGGGTCTCGGAAGTGCCCACGTGGGTCCCACACGTCAGTGACTCAATGTCACGGGCGGAGGGAGGAGGGGAGAAAATCCTTACGCTGATGGTGCCCTTGACCCCGGCCTCCTCCAGCGCCTCGCGGCACGCCGCCTCGTGCACGTCCTCGTCGTCCTCCCACCCGCCCTGCCACAGGAGGAAGACGATGCTAACTAAGAACTTGATCGATCACGCTGCACAAGAACTGAGGTGGGCTCATGCAGTTAGTTGTTGTGTTGGTCGATCAGTTACCTTGGGGAAGACGAGGTCGTCCCTGTTGGGCGTGGAGACCATGAGCAGCTCGGGCTGGCCGTCGTCCGCGCCCACGCGGTACGGCACGCACCCCGCCACGAGGCGGTACTCGCCGTCGTAGCGCTGCCGCAGCCGGCCCTTCCTCGCCACCAGGATCGTCGTCTTCTCTCCCGGCGCCATTAAATTATACCGCTGCAGCCAACCAGAGCAAGCAGTCAGGCAATCAATCAACCCGAGAGCCTCGCCAAGAGGATGACGCGGAACCTCATGTTCGTGCACGCTATGAGCAGAAGAGAGTGAGAGGATCGGAAGCCCGGCCCGAAGGAAGGATGACAGGAGCGAGCAATCACCTTAGAAAAGACGAACGTGCTGGTTCTGAAGACGGAGGGACGGATCAAGAACAGGAGGTTTTTCAGCGGGTCGTGTCGCCGCCCGATTTAAAGGCGCGAGGGGGGAGGGGAAGGGTGCGGTGCGGTCAAGCGCCATTAACGCACCTGCACAAGGCCACTAGCTATTCTTTCCTCTTTCTTCTTGGACGACGGCCGGCAGATTTATAAAAGAACGAGTGACCCAGCCGTGCGGGTTGGGTCGATCTACAGGCTCTAGGGTAGCTCTGAATCCGCTCTTGGCTCCCAATCGGACAGGAATGGGTCCGTTCCGCCTGAATTTTCTGCTCGTATGCTTTGCTAGGGAGAGACAAGTCTATCAGCTGAGCCGCTATTTGAGACGAGTTCTCGTGCTAGCCAGCAGGCTATACCATATCGCCATTGGTCTCTATGTATCTATGTTCAGAAAGCCGATTGTGCTAGGTTCTGCTTCCACAGTATTCTCTTAGCGTAGTGCTGATGTCGGCCGTGGCGTACGCAGAACAAACGGTAGCAGGAACACCCAAGCGAATGTGCCTTTTAAATCCAAACCCATCCAGACCCCAGCATCCCGTTCAGGTTCAGGGCCATAAGAACACATGCATTTCCGACAAGAGATAAACCAGACGTATCTTTACTCCGTTATGAGGACAACATCTCGGTGGATTTGCCACCTTTTTTTTCCCTTTGATCTTCGGCACACCACTCGAAGTTACCACCTGTACTGACGTACAAGCACAAGAAAACTTTATAAAGTATAAAAGAAGAATAGCGAACATCGACCTGGAAATTTTCATGGGAACCTTTTTCCTCTGTTCCAAACAGGACGTGAATTTGCACTGAATAAAATATGAACAACGATAACAGTTAACAGGTGAAGCTTTCCTTCCATGCCTCAACCTGTGCATTTTTTTAGATTGAGGAAAAAATTCCGGCCTCGAACATTCAGGATGAATGTCTACAGCCTAGATCTTACAAGTCCAGCATTTAATCTGTCAACACACGCTTAACAACAACAAGAATACCGACACCAAATGCAGCACACACTGCCAGATAAGGTTCAACTTCTGCACCAGACATGACCAACACAAGAAAAAGAACAGGAACGGAATACTAAAGCACACTAGGAGCTTCAATCCTGCTCCTGAAGTTCCAACCGTGCTTGCTATAGAACGCTATGACAGTGCTCTCCAGACTGCAGGCACGGGTCATTTGTTAGGTCTGCATCTGTCACCCCTGTGTAAATTTCGGAAAGGAATGCGCTTTAGTTGTGCCCGTTGCCCAAACATGGCCTCTTCTTTATCAGAAGAGGCGCAGGCATTTTGCTTCCATCATATCAGACGGCTTCTTTCAGGAATGATCATCCCCTACTACTAGCTGCCCTGGAAATTTCCGGGGACCTTCCTGTGATGGAAATGGAAATCTATGATGATGAGGTTGCTCCCCCACTTGAGAAAGTAGGGACAAAGGTAGCGCTCGCAAAGTTTTGCATCTATTCTCCTGCTGAGAAGTTGCAGTTCAATTCATCCCCAAAGGTAAAAAAACAAAAGAGGGAAATGGATATGTGTCTCAATTAAAATTTACTATTTCTATCTATTCGAAATATATCTTAAGATTCTTATGATATAATTAAGTATATCTATTATAAGTAATATTGACTATTGTATTTTTTAGTTTACAAAATAAAGATTTTGTATAGAATACTATTTTTTTAGAATACTTTTTATAGATATAAAAAAATGAATGGAATAGATAATAAGAAAATTGCAAAAAAGGGGAACGCCTAAACTAAGAGAGAAAGTAGCTAGAGAGACTTGCTCCATTGCTGCACCGAAAAAAAAAGTTGACCTCCAGAGATGTTGAGAAAAAGAAACAAAAATGAAATCACGAATGCATCTTAATTAACTCTCAATGCAGCAAAAATATAATCAACAGCGCTTCACCTACGATCAATCGCATGAACAGACTACGAACACGAATGATTTGGATCAACAACCTGCATATATCGGCGAGAATTTTTTAATTTCCCATGTCTACCCGAATCATGGCGCCGTGCCGTCATATTCTAGACAGTGTTCTTGGATTAACAAACCGCCGATGATCAGGCGACTGTCATATCTTAATAGAGTAGGAAGGAAATCGCAGACGGTTTGCGATGGGGTCATCACGGTCTGCTTATTCAATCTCGCCGAGAAGCGACAAGCCGGAAGCACGGGGGGCGCCGTCGGTCGCGCGCAGCCGCCGCAAAGGCAAAGGCGAAGGCGAAGGCAACGGCCGAAGGAAGACGACGAGACCCCCTCCTTGGCGTGCGCCTGGAAGCACTCGGACGCCGGCAAGCACCAACTGCCTGGGCTCCGGCAGATATTCTAGGGCCAATCCGTGGGCTTCCTGCACACTGTTTGGCGAGCGCGGCTCGAGCAGACTCGAGGCTGATCTGGTCGCCTCGCCGCCGGCTTTGTCCCCATGCGTGCGCGACGCCACCGCAGGTCTGCCCGGTTCAGACGTCGCCGGCCGCGGCAGGGGCGTGTTCACACGCGCAGGGGCAGGGCCACGGTCACTTCACTTGTCCACCCAGCCGAGGGAATTGGCACGAAGCTGCGCCAGCAGCTAGGGACCAATGCAGATTGCAGAGACGATGCCCGTCGACATGCAACTTCTGCTACAACGAGAGAACGTCGGCCAGGCTGCCGATCATGCAACCTGCTACAACCAGTCGCCCAAATTGCAGCCCGTAGCCATGGCGCGACACAGGGCCACAAGCCCAAGGCACACAGAATAGAAGATTGGGTCATCCAAATATCACCAGGAATAACGATTCATTGATGCCAAATATTACCCAATTGTAGAATATAAGGTACCAGTGTCGCGACGTAACTTCTAGCAAAAGATTCAAAGAGCATGGGTTCACATAGCAGCCATTGGCAAAACTTTCAGACTACACCCTGGAAACTAGCAGCTCCGTCAGCAGAGCTTTTGCATCCCGAAGATTTAGTCACCCTTACGGCGGAAGGAGCAACCCTCAGTTAGCCTGGCCTTCCCGCCTGTCGGCTGGCAGAGCACCGTCTGGCAGCCCGGGCAGACCACCACCGTCTGGGAGTGGCTGAACACAGTAGTGCTGCAATCACAGTATAGGGGTTCAGTTCAGTGTCTTCAGCCAAAACAATGGAAATGGAAACAGATTCTACCCCCATGCAACAAACAACAAACTTCAGGCAAAAGCATTCTGCAAATGGTATACGGACGGGTTGCATTTAAGTACAGCTAAATCCATTGACATCAGAATCACAATTGAACACAATACATAGGTCAAGTGTGATAAAACAAATGTTCCAAGAAGGCTAATTAGCCATCAAGGCATAAACCAAATCCAGTTGGTTGCACTGACAAGGCGAATGGGGAACCCCTAAACAGAATAGGATGACCAGGACATCCATATGAACATTATTGTTAGCTACCCCAACATAAGTGTGTAAACATCCCCAAGTGTCCAAGATGGATTATCAAGCTTCCTATAAAGGGCAAATGGGTACTACAGAACCATCAACCAAAATCCAGTTTGATGCCGACTAGGCAAATGAGGACAGCACATGGTTTTAAGCGTGAAAACAAATGCAAGTGTCCAGGATGGGTTATTAAGCTTATACTATAAAAGGAAAATCAGGATTGCACTCATTCAAGGAGCAGCAAACAATCAGTTGAATACTTGATTGCGATGATAAGGGTAATGTGCATTGTACCCTACAATGACAGAAGATCAGTGACGAGGAAAATGTGCTATCAACTCGACCAAACCAACTGCTCAAAATGAAATTGGGATAGCACCACAAGTAGGCAATATTTCAGGTCAGAACAAGCTATCATCTAGACCAAACAAATTGTCCAAGATTCAAGACAGTGGTTATCAATATGCTAGTACAAAGCTCAATGGGGACTAAATTCATTCAATAATCATCAACTGAATCCAAACTTGAATGCAATAAGGAAGGTGTACACTGTGCTCAGTCAAGCTACCACAACAGCACTGGACCAGGAACCAATGACAAGGATAGTTTGCACTCCTAATACTTGCAACAGAAAATGGAGATTACTAGTATCCCTAATAAGCTACAAAATCATCAAAAGTGCATATTCCTGATCAATTTGCAGCACCAAGACCAGTTTCAAAAAGTTCAGCAGTACAGATTGACAATTACTTCAAAAAGAACTAGTGCAACCATAAGATCACATAGCATATCAAATTGAAACAGAAAAAGGCAAGGGGCAGACAATAGATAGGACGCTTATTTCACGAAGCAAAGAAAAATCATATATTGAAACTACAAGAGATCTTACATGCTGAAGCAGCCCTGGCACTTGACATCCTGCATAAAGATAACAAACACATCATAACTATGATAAAACGGATGCAGAAAAATCACACAGAAATCATAATCGGTGCCAGCACAACAAGAGCAATAGGAAAGTTGGCGTAGGTTAAAATACTACAGCCATACGGCTCAGGAATTTCCTGAAATGCAAGCTAAACTTGAATTCCTTGACAATGTTGCTTGGGTAAATAAAAAAACTAATCAGTGGCGTTCAATGCTAATTGCAAGTTAACACCTTTTACTTTCCCAGACCCTTATATTGCATAAAAAGAGTTTTGACTCAAGATATCTAGTCCATCCTGAAGCCAGTAAAACATCCCCCCACTATTCACACAAATAAATGTTTCAGCATTCGTTGCCAGCACCTACTTTTCTACATTTTCGATAACAATAAACAAACCTACGGATGCATCTGCGAGCTCTACACTCGTATTGTGATTGTCAGTATCAACGTGCACTTGCGCTACAACGCAATAGTGGTGTTCTCGACAAGAAGAAAAAGGCGCACTACACTACCGAATGAACACAGGAGCCAAATATTTCCGCTAGGTGATGGAACAGTACCATGAAGAAGGAGTTGGGCGACTGGACGAGGCGCTTCTTCTTGTGCTTGAGCTTCTCCAGCTCCGCCGGCGGGTTCAGCAGGTCGATGTCGTTCTGGAGCACCTGCAACGCCGCCGCCACCAAAACCCACACCGATCAGAACCCTAAACCCAACGAGAAAAAAAGCATGGAGCAGGAAGGATCCCGTCGGATCGGGCCGCCGCGCGTACCATGGTGGCAGGAGAGGGTTCGCTCCGGCGTCTCCGCGCTCGCTGGTCCCTGGAGGGGAGGAGGGTCTCCGGAGAAGGGAGCGGCGGCGGCGGGAGGCTGAGGCTGAGAGGGCGTCTAGGGTTGAGGTGGTGCTTATAGCCAAGGGGTGAGGAAGATCTCCGCCGTCGATCGGCCGCGCCTTAAGCTGCTGGGCCCGCATGTCGGTTGATTTTGGGGAAGCGTGGTTAGCAGCAGCGCGACTGTTGACGAGGGGCTTGCTGCAAAAGGCCCATGGGTCTATCAGACTGGGTGTCGTTGCTACAAGAGGCCCATCTACAGACCACAGGGGTTGGAGTGAATTCATTATTACGTGTCCTCTCTCAGCGCCCGAGCTAATTCTTCTTCCTTCTCGTCTCTTCCATAGGGCGAACGAGAGGCGACCTCCGTCCGGCGCCGATTTCTTCCGTTCCCCTTCCACTCCGAAGGATGGATCGGAGTATTTTTGCAGAGAGGAAGTTAGTATCTTTTTTGTTTTGGCACTGGCTTTTACTGTCGCAAGGGTTAGTATTAGGATATTATATCTTACGTTAGTGAAGTTTATATGTTCATACGCCAAACATGCATCTTACAACAATTCACATATGATTTTTTTAGTGGACAATTCACATATGATTAATAAAACGAGATCATATGATCATGTCTCTGTTGGAGAAAAAAAATGTTTAGAATTAATTGGCCCTTTTACTTCCAGACTGCTTTGCTACGGCAAGCTTTTGACCATTGCATATAAGTTTTTATGCTGCCGAGTATCCGTTTGTTTGTTATGAGCTTGCCAGCAAATTATATGGGAAGAAAATACATAAAAGTGAAAAGTGTTGTTACATAAAAATATTTTCCCTTTCGTAAAGCAAACCAATTGACACATACTTTTTTCGGCTTGTCTGCTTTCGACTTCTTTTAGCTTATTCTCTCTCACAGAATACTATTTAACCAGCCGAAATCAACCTAAATCTGCAACAGAATGACAAACATCGACAATTATATGCCGAAAACATGCAAGTAAATAAAAAGGGGAAATGTTATCCGCACAGGCAAAGATGTAGTACGGTGTATATGATAAAACGGAGCTACTAGCGTCCGAACGTTCGATCCATCGGACGCTCCGTCGCCCCTCCGCAACATGTAAAAGTAGCATCCGTAACATATGAAAAAAACAGTTGCAACAGGAAAATTCAACGTGTGCAATATTCAAAATATGCATAAAAACACCATTGGAAAAGTTGAATCCAGGGATAAAATTTTCCACCGCAATATCTGCACCATGTTTCTTGCAACATTCATCGACAACTGGAGGAGAATATTGCAACATCCAAAAATTATAATTGCAACATCTTCAAAGAATAATTGCAATATCAAATATCCAACATGAGATAACTATTGCAACATCCTAAAATCTTTACTGCAACATCATAAGATACCTACTGCAACAAGACCCTGCAACATGTTGCTTGTGATTTAACTAATGCTGGACTCGTGAGCCGCCGCCCCGGAGCTCACCGCGCAAGGGGTCGCCGCCGGCCTCGTGCGCCGCTGCCGTCTGCACGGGGCTCGCTGTCGGATCCATGCGCCGACACCCCAGAGCTCCCGCCGCTGGTCGCTGCCCGCACGGGTCTCGCCGCCGGCCTGCTGCGCCGTCGCCCTGCCGCTCCCGCGGCCGCCCTTGCAGGGAGCAGGAGCCGACGCTTAGCATTCCCGATGATAAAAAGACTGAAGGTTTAAAAATGAAAAAGCAAAAGAAACCATGTTGAGAGTGGGATTTGAACCCACGCCCTTTCGGACCAGAACCTTAATCTGGCGCCTTAGACCAACTCGGCCATCTCAACTGTTTTGCCATTTGCCAAAAAAGAAAGATATTTGTTCGCAAAATAAATACTTCTCCCTTTCGCCTGTGCACTTTTCACACGTTCATCGTGCCACCCGCCAGAGCATCCATGTCGTATGCGCGCGCTCCCGACATCAAACCAGCCCAGAAAGCCATACCAAGGCCTCCAGTCGGATGTGATCCGATCCCATCCCCTCTAGGCTCTAGTCTAGGCCTATATATTACACAAACCTTTGCCCTTCTCGCTCCATCAAAACAGCTAGCCATGGCCGCTCCGAGTTCCCGTGCCGGCGCCACGAGGCGCGCTGCCACCGTGCTGCTCGCCTCCCTCCTGCTCGCCGTGGCCAGCGGCGGCGGCGGCGTGGGGGAGCCTGCCGATCGGGACGGCGTCGGAGGCCCCATGGACTGCTTCACGACGTGCTCCACGCAGCTGGTCGGGTACATCATGACGACGATCCAGTGCTTCAACAAGTGCGCCGCGGGAGGGGGAGGGGGTGCGGCCGCCGTCGCGGAGGCGTCCGTCTGCGCCGCCAGGGGGGACGACCGCCTGGCGCTCGAGTGGCTCCTGCGTGAGGCGGCTTGTGGCTGCGATCGTGGTGAACCGCGGAAATGACGCGCCAAGGCTGAAGGGTAGAAGTGGAGCCTGATCCATATCGGTCCACCTGGCGCATTATGGACTATGCGTAATTCGATCCTAAGATTTAATTGGAAATATACCATTATTACAATTATCACAATTCGAAGATATATCATTACTATTTGCGATATATTGTAAGTAACATTACAAATTCATAAATTCGACAGCTATGTATAGTTGGTTCCAAATGTCTGATTGGTGTATGTTAGATTATTATTATTGTTGTTGTTGTTGTGATGTTACACCATTGTTACATACCGTACCGTCCAACTACATGTACCTTCTCTTCAAAAATAATGTGAAAACAGCTCAAAGGAAGAATAATGTGAAAAGGTAAATAAACACGTTCTATCTATCCGGGCTGTCGTACGTTCAAGCGGCCGTCGAGATGCCGCGCCGCCGCTCCCGAGAACGCGAGGAATGAAGCGGCCAGCTGGGCGCGGCGGGTGGTCGTCGTCGGCCGACGATCATAGTAGCGAGTAGCGACCGGCTGGGCCGGCTGCGACGCCTTCTTTCCACGCGTTGCTCGTGCCGCCCTGCTCGAGCTGCACCCATGCGACCAGCCATGCTTACCCTATACAAACACCTCCTGGCCTGCTTCACTCCCTCCTCCCCTCCACTGCTTCCATCGAAGCTGGTTAGTTACACGGCCAGAAAACCATGGCCTCTGCCCGTGCCGCGGCCGCCGTCGCGCTCGCCTCCCTCCTCGGCGGCGATGGGCTGCAAGACGCGGTGCGCGGGCGCGCGCGCCGACGAGGCGCCCGTCTGCGCCGCGGCCTGCGTCCAGGGCGACGTCGGCTGCCTCGCCGGCTGCGGCCTGCAGCAGCCGGCGCCTCCGTCCCCGCCCGCGCTCACGCCGCCAGCCGAGTGAACGTGACCCACCAACCACTCCGATCCCTGCGCTCTCCGGCATGCGCCATGCGTGCGTGCATCGATCGGCGGCGGCCTTGTTGCGGCGCCTGTCACGATGCCGCGCAACACCTAGCTAGCTAGAGGTAGGATTAAATTAATTACTTCATTATTGATGCGTCCAACGCATCAACTGTAATGTAATCTATAAGACTATGCTATGACAAATTTCTCTTTGCAATAAATGAAAATTCTCATAGTCGCCTCTTCTGCGATGAAAAAGAAACAGCACAACACTTGTTTTTTGATTGTGTGGTGGCTCAGTTACTGTGGGACTACATTTCACAAGCTTTAAGCGTCGATATTAGATCTGATGATGCTGTTGGTTCCAAATGGCTGAGTAACAAAAAGTTTGCTGTTGTTAACATTATTAGTTCTGCTACTTTGTGGAGTCTCTAGATGCTAAGGAATGAAATGTGTTTTCAGAATGTGGAATGGAAGGACATGAAGCTCTTAATTTGGAGGGTAGTAGGATTGGCTCAGAGTTGGCAAATTCTGCGCCCTTCTCATACCAAGATCTTCTGAAGTTCAGTTCCAATCTAAAGAAGCTGTCAAGAGGACATGCAAGGCTAACCACTGGGTCTATGTTAAGAAAAATCGCTCGACCTCGTGCTGTTGATCTCGAGGAGAAATAACCTCTGAACATGAAGACCTAGAGTGACCAGCTGAAGGAGCTGGAACAGGCGCTGGTGTCGGTCTGATCACCAGTCTGGAAAAGTCTGCATTGTAGTGCAGCCTTGGTTCTGTAAACCCGTTAAAACTGGGCTCTTTTGGATGTCGGTGAGATACCGATATCGCAAACGTTGTACGCAAAACGATCTTCTATCTTACAAAGATGGGGGCTTGGCCCTAGAACTCTAAAAAAAATTCTCATAGTTAATTGAGTATATAACAACACTACCAATTAGCATAAAGAGATTATTTTTCCGTTTAACCACATAGTAGTGCTCATATAGAGACATGCTATATAAAAAATCGAATTGCTCGTGAAACAAGTAGCTGCGCCATTTGAGCACTATTCTTCATGATCGTACTACTTCCGATCATAATACTTGATGTTGTTGATTTTATATGCTCTTTTTATAAGCTATAACTTTGACCAATACCTCTGTTTTTAAAAATGTATGATGTTTGTGAAAGGGTGAATAATCCATCATATATTTTAAAACGAATGGGGTATTTTTCTATTAGAATATAGTGATATTATTTACGAATCTACATATATATGTGATTTTATTTATGCTTTCAACTGAATATTTAAAAGCTATTGATGAACAAAGTTTCAAGAGTTTGACCAGAATTTAGATAAGGAGTTAAAGTATCTCTGACGAGAGATTACACTACACGATAGCCACATTAGGAGCGTGGCAATGCCTGATCGATCTCCTATCAAGTAGCTTCCTTTTGTTCTATGATATCTCTAATTGTATAACCCACACTTGAGGAAGGAAAGTTATCCTTGAGAGCGAGGAAGTGAGCCTAACTAAATTGGTTGCAGTGAGAGGTGTGGTTGTGCACCTCCAACTACCCAGATTCCAGCCCTCAACTTGAATTTAGGTATCTATTTTTCTTTCAATAAAAGCATCTAATTCTTAGGTTGCGTCTTATTTCTTGTTTTCGATGAGAGCATACCACATTTGGTGGCCACAACGAGCTGTACCTTTTTGCGCTTACTTTAATCATTCTTTTTTAAAAATAAGAGTACTCTTATCTTCTGTTACCTTTTTCTTCAACAACTATATTATTTATTTTACATGGCATTTTTTTTTGCAGGCGCCAAAGGCAGTGTTTCGGTTGATGTCCTTATATGCAAGTACATGGATATCTCAGGGGATGTAGTCGAGTCGTGTGCTCTTGCTATCCTCCAGTCATGAGTCTTTTGTTGTTGTACACTTGAACATAGTCCATTGTAGGAATCTAGGAATAAAGAGATAAGCTGGAAATGTGAGTTGCTCCCGATGCTCGATTCAGGAAGTGTTGTTTTCCTTGTTCTTTCTCGTTGATGCTAAGCATCTTCATGCAAAGCATTTTATAGAACCGGTAATGTTCCTGGTGCCGAACAAAGCATCTGCTCAATGCTCATGTTGTTTGTCAATATCTAATTCCACATTTGATGATGGATCCAGAAATGCTTCGGGAACATTCATCACCTGAAATGCAGACATGCTGAACATGCAGAATTATTCTTGCACTCATGGTGTGTGCTGCTAGAAGAAGATTGTGAGCATAAATTCTTCATTTGCTCAGCGTCTACCGTCTAGTTGACCCCCTCTCAAACACAATTTCATCCAAGCCCATTCACATTTCTTCCTCAAAAAAGATAAGTACATACATTTGTTTCAAAAAGATAAGTTCACTCACATTTCGTGGGAACATGTGTTGCGAATGGTATTGCTCGACAGGAGATGTTTGATGTCCCGTTGGGAGTTGTTCAACTTCTGTGGACCGCAGATAAACTCAACCAAAATCGCCAGAAGTTTCACCATGTTTTGCCTCCCAACTACGCAAAACACGGCCAGAATCAGAACAGCTGCTCCACAGATTTCCTACTTCCACGGGGAGCCAGACAAACCTTTCGGGCTCCCAGGTTATATAAGGACACCACAGCCCCATCGCAAAAACCAGGCTAGTTTCACTACCCTCCTCTCCCCTTTCCCACCAAATAAAGGCTCCCACCCCTTTTTCCAGCATCCCAGGGAAGGGGAAACATTAATCCGGCGGCCATGGCCTCGCTCCGCATCCTTCCAGCCGCCGACGCCGCCATCCTCTTGATTCGTCGTGGCCGCCGCCGCCGCCGCCAACGCTCCCGACTACGTCATCCAGGGCCGCGTCTACTGCGACACCTGCCGCGCCGGGTTTGAAACCAATGTCACCGAGTACATGACGGGTAATGTGCCATCTCTCAACCTCTGGATACAATCATTTCGCTGACCCTGACCCTGCATGTACAAACTCCAAAGCATTGGCTCACCTGGGTTCTTGATCGCAGGCGCCAAGGTCAGGCTGGAGTGCAAGCACTTCGGCACCGGCAACGTCGAGCGCGCCATCGACGGCGTGACCGACGAGACCGGCACCTACAAGATCGAGCTCAAGGACGGCCACGAGGAGGACATCTGCGAGGTCGTCCTCGTCCAGAGCCCGCGCAAGGACTGCGACGAGGTCCGGGAGCTCAGGGACCGCGCCAGCGTCCTGCTCACCAGGAACGTCGGCATCTGCGACAGTGTGCGCCTCGCCAACCCGCTCGGCTACTTCAAGGACGTGCCGCTGCCCGTCTGCAGCGAGCTGCTTAAAAAGCTCGACTTGGATGACCAGACTGAGTAAGAAAAGAGTACGGTGGCATCACTGGACAGGCTGCACAAACTACAAATCAGTCGCCTGGCCTGCATCTGCATGTAGCATGGATGTGTCAGTAAAGTACAGAGTCAGTGATTAACAATATCTGGAGAAAACAAAAGGAAAAATGTAACTATGCTGTCTATCTAATGTTACTCACAGATTTGTGACTGCCCAGATTATGAGTGCTGCATTCTTGTTATTGCTACCCATTCTTCATCTTTATCTTGAACATACAACCGCTGTGAATAGACAGGGCAGCAATACAGCTGTAGCAAAAACTTATCAGCACAAATAACCAATCTAAAATGCAGTATTGATAGCAAGATAAACACCATTTCATTTCTATCGAAAGATAATAAGTTACATAATGTTCATAGGGACTAGACAAGGCCAAGGTGTATTTTGCACCTAAAGCACAGCATTTCGGTTACATCACACTTCATGAAGTATAGACTACTCCTATGGGGTTTCCATGGCAAAGCTTATCCGAGAAGAAGATTGCTCTTCGCTACCAGGGCTTCAGATCTCCCACAGGTCCAGCAGTCCAGTTGAGACGCTTATCGCGAGGTTGTAAGTATGTTCCCTCGGGGTGTGGCAGCTTGCGAGCAAGACCGTTCAAGATTTGGTGGAATGCATCCCTTGGTTGGGCTGGCTGCGGGAACAACATGGCCTGTTTCATTGACGGATTTGCAAGTAACCTTTGCTTTCTTAAAATGTCATCGATTGGCATTGATGTGAGGATTGTGTCTAACTTCGGGACATCCTTCTCCTCGACAAAGACACCAATTTCCTCCCATGGAATTGCATCCGCAAATGGTAGCACAATATCATCAGCTATGATGACTGGAATGCAGCCAAAGACCACAGCCTCAACCAACCTAGGGCTCCATGGTGCCCAGCCCAATGGGCACAGGCAGAAGACAGCACGCTGCATGTCTTCATAGTAAGTGGCAGGGTGATCTGTGGAAATATCAAATAGAGGGTTGCTCTTGAAATTCTCCCACAGGGAAGCTCGTGCACCTCTGTACAACAATATTATGGAAGTGAATAAAGTGCTCAAACATTAACATAGGATTCAAATATGTTAAAACCTCAAAGTGATTACTACCTCGCATAGTACCCGCCCTCAGGGTCATTCCCCGTATCATAGAAAAGTCCCCGGAAGTAAACAAAGATTGAGCGTGGAGTGTCAGGGGAAATCAGATGAGCTTGCATTTTCTGTGGAGGAGCATAGGGTGGGATAATGATAGAACCCTCCTTCAGACAGACATGATTCTCCTGTCCAAAAGTTTGAACCAAAGTAGCACGTCGCAGCAATGGAAGAATTCCACGCTCAATAGCCTTTTCTTCCTGCAAACATTGATACAATTGTTACCCATGCATCTTCTGAGAAAAAAGGTAGTTAAGGCATTAAAAGGCAAAAATGTACACAATGGAAACCATGATGAGCATGGGAACTCACCTGGTAGTGGAAGCATGCTGCAAAATCATGCGGAACAACAAAGAAGTGATCTGCTCCATCAGTTCTGTTCCAGAAGGGCCATTTGTTTGAAATATATTGGATTGCACTCCTCATCACCCGTGGTGACTTAAATGGCAAGGGCAGTCCAGCATTAGTTAAATCACAAGTAGTATAAACTGGCGTATAGAACCAGTCGGCCTCCTTGGGATTTAGAGTCCGCACAGCACTTGAGAGCAAGAAACGATGCATGAAAATTTCTGCAGCAAACATGTGATTGAGGCACCGTGGATCCTTGGTGACCATCTTCTTGTTGTACTTCCTCGGCAAGTCATAAATGAAGACCTTCAACCTCCCCACAGGATTATCTTCTAATACATCACCAGCACTCCCTACAGTTCCATAGTTGTCATGTCAGTACAGACATGCCAGCAACTCACATAACATATGATGCAAATCAAGTGCAACAGAGAAACATGAATGCGGACAAAATTGGTTTCAAAACCCAATATCATGTTGAGCATCCTCTACTTGATTTGAAACTTAAGATGAAACAGCCATTTTTATATTTGAACCAATTCATGTCATTGAGATAGGCTCCTCTTTGATTCCAAACCATTTCAGCCAACTGAACCCAAATACGTATATAAAGCTGCATAAAAAGCTCTTTTTCGCATGTTTTGAGAGTGGCTAGGGATCAATGTTAGAGTATACGTGTATGGGTATACTTATTTGTATTGTACTTGTACAACAAGCCATCTTGGCTATATATATAAAGGTCACCCCCCCCCCCCCCCCCCCAATCTAAGGGTGTGTGGTGTTTTCCTAATCATATTCTCTACAATCAACCTATCAAGGAACTAAGAAACGCAAGAAATTTGTGGATAAAATGGGGGTAATGGTACCATCCACAACCTAACGAGAAAAGGACAGAACTTGAACCTAAAAACTTAAGCTTGATATCACATAAAAGAGAAAACCAACACAAAAAGGCGCAAAAAAGGGAAGGATATTCGGCTGAAATGACACGGATTTATTAGCCCTCAAAGACGTCCTAGTCCACAACTCTAAGCAACAGACCAACGAAAAATATTGGAAAATTGGATTCATACCATCAAAAGATCCAGACTTCGGAAAAATACCATTAAAAGGTTCAGCTTTAGAAAATTAGCATTGAAAGGTTGCTCCGTTACTGCTTTCTACCATCTCCGTGACCTCAACGTCAACAGAGGCCTCACCTGCCACCCCCCCTCTCCCTATGACATCTGGGCTCCACTCGTCATCCCTAACCTCCAGCACAACTTGCGGCTGCTCCCCACGCTACAGCGTTCTTCAGTTTCTTCACTATTTGTAGGGGCACGTAGACTATTTGCTGGCTTGTGCGGAGCTCGGGCAGCCGCCGCTCGCCCGTGCGCCACCGCCCTGCAAGCTCGCGCTACTCAGGCAGCCCCCCCCCCCCCCCCCCCACCCCGCGGCCCCACCGGCATGAGCTGCTGCCGCCCGCCTCATGCGGAGCTAGCGCCGCCGCTCCTGAGCGAGCCCCCGCTCTGCCCACTTGCTCGCGCGCTGCCGCCCCGCCTAGAGCACCGGAACATGATTTTGGATGGAGGGAGCTCCGGGTGTGTTGCTTGCTTGCAGCCGGAACAAGATGGCGTGCGTGATTGGGGAGTGACCGCCGGCCTGCCGCTTGATCGACGGCCGGCCGGATGGGCGTGCGGCACTGCGGCAGCGCATCACGGCAGGTGAGGCCTCTGGTAACATTGAGTTCACGGCAATGGTAAAAAGCAATAACGGAGCGATTTTTCGGTGCTAATTTTCCAAAGCTGAATCTTTCAATGGTATTTTCCCAAAGTCTGGATCTTTTAATGGTATGAATCCAATTAATATTCAGAAATTCAACCTCCAACTCCAGGCGGGACGAAGAAATTATCATCTCCAGGCGGGCTTCGGACTCCAAGGGAACAACAACGCGCAAAAGGAGAGGAAAAAAAACTAGGTTCCTAAATCATAACAGGAATCAACTTTGGCTAGGCAAAGTTTGGAGATGAAAAGGGGGGAGAAGTTGGGGGCACCTGAGATGCGCTCGCTGTGCTGCTGAACGGCGTGTTCGGCCTCGCCGGCGGCGTTGGCGGCTGCTGCGGCCCGCGGCGAGAGGACGGAGGCGGCCAGCAGCAGGAGGGCCACGGGGAGCCACCCCGTTCCTGATCCCATCCCGGAGGGAACGCCTGCTCCGGTTGCGACCTCTAGGAGCGAAGGGAGAGCTTCACGAGGGGATTGGATTTGGGGACTCAATAAAGAGGAGGAAGAGGAATTGAGAGCTAAGCAAAGGAGAGATTTTGTTAGGACAAATGGAGAGGAGAGAGAGAGAGAATGGGTCCACACTCCAGCTACAGAAGTTCACAGTAATCAAAGGGAAGCACTTTCTCTGAATCCTAGTTTAGGAAAGAGGTTTTTTTTTTCCCAGAGTCCTAGTTTAGGAAGTACGTTTAAGTAGTGTTAATCCCTTTATTAGCAACCATTATTATTCTGGTGTTTGCTTTTCTAATGAACTGAAATCCTGTTTTCAGAGTTTTACCAGCTTGTACTACTAGCTTAAAAAGAACAACGTGTATCCCTGAACGGTACAACCGGTTTAAACATGTTAAGGGAGAAATAAAATCAGGTGTATGATGAACTAGGAGAAAAACACCCAACTATCAAATCTAGTGACCCCGTTTTATATTTAGAACTTGATGAGGAATGGAATACCACAAATAGGAAGCCAAAATATGTACAAATATGAGTAGTAAATGTATGTGCATCAGTGGGGAAAACAGACCTACTATTATTTAAAATGATCCGTTATATTATTAGTGCGAAGCTACAAACTCGATATTTTTCTGTTAGGGAAGGGATAATAGTACTAGCTTTTAGAAAATTGTTTGAATTTTAAATTTTTACAGTGAAAATTCTATGAGCTGCCGTTTGTTTACGAGGACCCCGGATCCGGAATGGACACGCTTGGCCTTGACGCTACCGTTGACGCCTTCCCCTTGGACCGTCGGGCTGGACGCGGGCTGACACTTGACCTGCTCATCATCCCGTTTGTCATGTGCCGCTTGAGTACCTTGTACCCTGTTTTCTTCGTGATCACGATAGGTCATATCCTACTTTGCCACGTATACCACCCTGCTTCGGATCCCTAGAAAATATTTTGCCTTCGGTTTACGTTTGTGTTCCCGTATAATTATGCGTGTATTTTGCGAACCACGATGGAGGAATGGCTGCTGAAGAACTTGTGATCGACAATGATTCCGAGCTTCTAGGCATGATCTGACCTTGATTCGGGTACTAAATAGAGTCAACTCGAGTCCAAAGCTTATCGAGCTTAACTAGGTGAGCGCCATACGATTACAATGATCGAAAAGCGTGCAAATAATGAAACAAGTGTAATGAGTATTTTTTTTGAAGGTTTTGTATTAGACCAATCTCAATGAGAGTGAGAGTGTTATAGCAGTGTCATGAGTATTAAATTTGCTGATATGATATAAGGAAGGGAAGGAGTTTCGTGGAATGTGAGAGAAGTATCATTACCATAACACTCTTCCAGCTTGGTTACTTAGTTCACAGTTTTGATAACTGTACGATAACACTTTCTGCTGCTTTCTCTCTCTGTTACAGCCAACCATTTGATCAGACTGCGTGGGAGACCGACCAAGTCCAGGCATTGGACCCGTCGCTTGCAGACGCCATCTGAACATTGAGCCATTGGCTGTGCGTAATCGTCCTGTCATGGTCTTGCTGCCATGCCCGTGATGGCAACTGGCCACGACGTGAACGCGGTTCAGTCACTGTCAAGTAGGACCAAAGAACACAGCCAGCGGCAGAACACCACCAGCCAATCCACAATGGCATCTATCGATCGCCGACCGTGGAGCGCATGCAATTTTGACCCCACATCCACAACCATCACCAGTTCAATGAGTAGCTTCACATCAGATAAACAAATGGCAAAACCAACAGAGTGCTTATTCATCACATGAGATTATGAGAATGTGCCACAAAGATGCATCCAATATCATTCCTACATTAACCTCGAAAAAAATGAAGTTCTGAATTGACTTCCAACTTACATTTCAGTAGCAGAACAGTGGCAAATTATTTTGTACTTGAAAAATTCACTTTGACAGATGACAGTCAACCATCATGGCATGGCCCTGACTCCCGCGAAACAAAAATTTTAGCCAACCCAGCAAAAAAAGAAACAATATAACAGCACAGCAGGGATTCACCTCTGTGGATTAGGGTAGATAAAATAGATGGGTACTTTCCAAGCTCTTAGCCTATGAGCAGCTTGTTCTCCTCCAAGAAACTGTAGGTGGGCACCTCAAGGTTGAACGGCGCAGGTCCCTTGCGGATCCTCCCGGAGATGTCGTAGTGGGAGCCGTGGCATGGGCAGAACCAGCCACCAAAGTCTCCAGCGTTCGGGAGCGGGATGCAGCCGAGGTGGGTGCAGACGCCAATGACCACCAGCCACTCAGGGTTCTTCACGCGCTCCGCGTCCTGCTCTGGGTGGCGCAGGGACGCGACATCCACACTGTTGGCCAGCTTAATGTCGTCCTCAGTCCGGTGCCTGATGAAGACCGGCTTCCCACGCCACTTCACGGTCACCGTGGTACCTGGTTCGATGCTAGAGAGGTCCACCTCAAGTGAAGCAAGGGCAAGCACATCCTTACTTGCTGACATGCTCAGGACAAACTTCAATACGAGGAGACGCAACAGTGACGCGTAAATGAACCTCCCACCACTCAGGACAAAGTAAGCAAAGGCACGCTTGCTGGGATCTCCAGGAGGATATCTTTCATGGTTGTACTCATCATAAACCACCTTTGGGTTAGGGTTCTTCACAGCAGCCACAGTTGCTGGGAGGTCAGCAAGACCAGCATCTTGGTTCCTTGGGACAAGTGATTCAGTTGAAGAGAAACCTGCAGGACAAGTTAAAAAATGTTACATAGCCATCTTCATAAGTAAATGAATAAAAAATTATAGCAGGGCATTCAACCTCCAGCGCAAGCAAGGATAAATAAGCATTGGCAACGATAGGAACAAGATCATCCTAAGAGGCATTTCATGGAACTAGCCAACATTGAATAATGAGTGTCCCATAGAGTTCTAACATGAAGGAACCACTATTGCTTCATTGTTTAATTTTGGATCTTAGTAATAATTCGCATATGCTATGCAGATTTTGGACAAATGAAAATCACGAGGAATATTTTTAAACTAAGCAAAGCATAATCAGCTATTTCTTTAGCCAGTAAATAGTGGCCACTGTTTTGGTCTTTGCCAACAGGTACAGGAGAAACCTATAAACTAAATTGTAGTTTTGGAGCACATTGACAGAAGAAAATCACCAAAGGTGACATGACAAAATAGTCAGACATATATAAGGTCTCAAGAACATTATGAAACAATGGGAGACGTTCAAGCAGTAAAACTGGATTAAAGAAACATGAAGAAATGAAGTAAATTGGTATGTTACTTCAGAAGTTCTCAGAAGAGATTTTTTTTTTCCATGAGTAGGTCACTAATTGCATGTTCAAATTAAATGCAAGCATATCAACATGCTTCGCCAATTTGCCATGAGTACTATCAGCATCGTCGTGAACTCGTGATAGTACCCAAACTCGCCAAACAACATATCAACATGCTAGAATCAAGGGAATGTACATTATGCAACAGTGAAGACAGTCTGGATAGCAACACCAATCATTCAGGTTAGGTAAAGAGACAAATTATTCAAATAGACATTGAGGCATACAGATAAAATCTGGAGCTGCACAGGCCAAGTGAGTGAGCGACGTTAGCACAAGAAAGCTTCTAACGAACTCTGTTAACGCCACTTTTTTTTTACAACTGAACTGATAAGGATTTCTTTACGACATTTGCATAGATCATTGCTCTGCGTATATCTTCTAATTGCATTGTCAAAACTAGTTCTTCAGATACCAATAGTTTGGTTCCAACTTCTCGTGGAAATAGGAAAATCTATAGCAGTAATAGAAATTCGGACATTTGTACAGAAGATGAAAAAATGTATGGGAGAGACATGTACAGATGATGAAGGAAAACAAAACATGTCGAGAAAGGTCAGAGATGATGTAGCAACCACAAAGATACAAATATGAAGGCTTTCAGGTCAATATAGGGCAATCATAAGAACCTAAACCAGCCATCTGATGGTATCCTAGTTTTGCAGATCAAGAGATCCTCCAGAACTTGAGGGTCTACAAGAATATAAGGCAGAAGAATCCTTGAATTTTATTAATGGAGCTTTCATCCATAGCAACATTAATCACATTAAAAATCAGCAAATAAGCAGGCTTTAGACTAACAGAATGCATCATGTATATATATTCAATCTACCAAGCATAATCAACATGTCAGTGGTCACTATCATGGTACCTGCCAACAGGTAAACAATAGAAACATACAAACCTTGCTCTTGTTTATCATCACAGATAGAAGTAAATTAGTAAATAACTACATGCAATATGATACTGAACAATTGATGATAGATGAGTGCCATACAACATTAATAGAAGCTTCTGATCAATAGAAGTAGACCAAGATAGCATGAATAAAGTAGGTATAATGGTAGAATACTCCAGATACTAGGCCTTTTTTCTTTAAGCAAGAAGATACTAGCTGCCCTAGCTCAAGCATTTAAGGAGATTAAAAAGAGTATTTGACATATTGCTAGAAAATGCCCCTCCCCCTCTTGTATGCTCACATTACACAACATTGCCATCATAGCAAGACAACTCATCACCAATTTGTCAGGTAAAATTGCATGTCTACATGGTCGGTCCCTTAGAATTGTCCAATTATTTATGTTCAAACAATGCTCAGTAACAGCAGATGGAGAAACGGTGCTCCAAACAACATAAGAACATGGTAAAAAACGAGAAACATACCTCAGGCTTCTAGGGGCAGCAGAAATGGTCCCTAATGGGAACACAAATCATCCAAACAAGTTGAGCACAAATTTATCAAACGGACAGGTAAAGTGACACAGATGGCAACAGTATACTATGAATGCAGACCACGAACAAGACCGATCCAGGTAAGAACTACTGCTAGTAAGCTACATCACAACAAGCAAGCGAAGGACGACGAGCCCTAGCGATACAAACAGTAATGCTTCGGTAAGCAGAACTACGCCATCATCGAGGACCTGAACATCACCCATCACGCGGCAAAGTATCTACCCACGTATCAGATCAAGGGATCCTCTGGAACACGCGGGACGGATCCCGATCCCAATCCGAGCCGAATCTACACGGAAACACATGAAGCAAGCGGAGGGACATGGGCACACGGCGCGCTTACCCCTGGCGGCGGCGAAGAAGGGGGACTCGATGGAGAACCGTGGCTGGTTCCGGCCGCGGGCAGAGTCGTCGTCCCCGTCGCGGGCGCCAGCGCCGGCAAGCGGGTTCCTGGCAGCGGCCGCGGCGGGGCGCCAGGAGAGGGAAGACGAGAGCCTCCTCCCCGCAACCCTCAGCATCTTGTCGTCGTCCTCCTCCGCCGGTGGTGGCGCTCGCCTCCAATCTAATCTCGGCTAGGGTTCGCCCCGCCCGGTCGCCTGGACGCACGGAGGTAGAGAGAGACTGGAGCGAGAGAGGGGAATGGAAAAAAACGAGAGGCGGAGAAAAATATTGGGGGCGCTGGGCTACGCTGCCCGGATTTCTGCAGCCCATTGTGTTACGTGGGCCGGGATATAGTTTATTGGGCCTGAACATTTCAGCTAGCCAGCTTGATGAGCTGCACCACTGACAGGTGGGCCCAGGAATTTCACACGAAGTGTGTGAAATTCTACAGTGCTCTCTTATGGCGAGCAATTGAGCATTACCATATAGTCACGTGACGTCATATTACATGTGGTCACGCATTGTGCCATTTTTTTTAAAAAAAAGAACACTGTGCAAATCGCAATCTGACAGAATGGATTCATCAAACATTGCAGTTCGTAAGGTGAAAAAGATGAACGAAGCAGCAGAATTTACAGGTCGAACATCACAATTCACAAACTCAAACTATCTGTGGAAATTTGCAGGAATCAGGCTGCCGTAGGCTTACACGAGCCTACACGAAATCGCATTCTGTTTCTGTTAAGCAGGAAATCCTATCAGGGGCCAACGATCGTTGGATATTGTTTTGGCTGTGCTCTCTTCAGGGTTCGGCCTCATCCTCGGCGACTGAGGCGGTGTGCGTCGGGTACCTCCACATGATGTCGGCCCAGGTGCTCTGCCCGTCCGTCACCTCCTTCGCCACCGAGGCCACCTCGTCCACCTCCACGCGGATCTGGTCCTTGCTGTCCCGGTCGCGCACCGTCACACTTGTGGTGTTGTCAACCGTGATTGCCAGGGGCACGCCGAGCTCGTCCGTCCTTGCGTAGCGTTTTCCTATTGTGTTACCTGCAGCAAAGTATCCACGGCGACATGACAGACCGAAAAGTACAAGACAGTGAACAAGATCACATCCACCAATCACTAGCCTTGCAGCCTGTCACTGTCCACTAGGCTAAAGCATGATACCATATTATAGTATTTGGATTTATAATTTTAGCTCATCAAGTAATGAGTTGTCTCGAAGAACAAATTCACATGCTCCATTTTATTCAATCGGAATATTTTGAAAGAAAGCAGAGCAGGACATTAAATCACGAAGCGTACCAAGAGAAAATTTGAACCTCTACGAGACATTAAAAATTTAACAATCAGTCGACAAATCATGTAAAGCTACTTATCTATCTCATCTTTAAATGTATAGTAAGTTGCAAAAATAACAAAAACAACAGTAGAATTCATATATAACTGCTGAATAGAAAATAAGCACAAGTCCATAAAGTTTGGTCATGTACCTGTCATGTCGATAATATGTGAAATCCCTGCTGCTGTCAAGGCCTTTGAAATTTTCTTGGCAACAACCTCAAATTTCTCAAGCTTGACTAGTGGAAAGACAGTGCACTTTATTGGGGCAACAAGAGGGGGGAAACCAAACACATTTAACTGCTCATCCTCTGCCTTGCCAGGCCTTTGGTAGAAACAGTGCTCAAAAAGGCAGTATATAATGCGCCCAATCCCAAAGGATGGTTCAATGACGGAAGGAGTAAATTTCCTTTGGTGTTCTTTTTTCTTCTCAATATTAATTGAAACCATGTTTTTCTTTATCGTAACATCCTTCCCAAGAGTGCACACCTTGAACTCAACCTCCCCCTTGGACTCCAACGCAGCTTTCATCTCCAAAGCTTCAGTCTCACCCATCGCCTGAACGAAGAGAAAGTGCATAAAGACACACCATAAAAATATGATATTACAAGCCAATGTGTAAATAAAACTTACTTCCAATGCTTCAAGAACCATCCTTTGGTTCCCTTTGAATGCAAGGCCAAGTTCCTTCTTTGATGGGGTTATAACTAATTTCTGAATGTGGCAAAATGAAACTATTATTAGAAAAACAATTAATTCTAAATACTGACAGAAAACTTACAGCTTCACAGCTGGGATAATGACAAACATTTTTTTAGAGAAAAATAATGACTGAAAGCATTGCAAACAATAAAAGGAAAGGGAAACCTCACCTCCACTTCTCTGGGTTCTGCAAACTTTTCATGTGCTTCAAGTTTCTCACCACTTTTATCCTGCCCATTTGTCCAATAATGACATTAGAAAGGGGTAGTTCTATCATGATGTCATGAGCAAAAGAAAGCTTAAAAATTGAATGCATCAACGCCATTGATTGATTCATTTATTTTGGTGTAGGACAAACAAATGGGGTAAATAAAGTCAGAGTATTCAACAAAATTCAACTACAAATGGGGTAAATAAAGTCAAGAGTATTCAGTATTCAACAAAACTCAACTAACATTTTTAACTCTTTGATAGCAAAACAGTAAAACAAAAGGTCCAATTTTTCATAACACTAGCTATTTGACCATAAGAAGTGGCAGATGGACTATTAAGAAAGGTGACTTAAAAAAAGGAAATGCACTGCTCCTCACTTCTTAGCTTGATGATCAAGCACATAAGTAATGGTGTATAATGAATAATCATTTGATCATTTCCAACAGTGCAAGCAGTTGTGAGAATACTGATACATACCGAGTGTGCACGCAAGTCATACGCAGACCTATCAGCAATTCCTACACACTCAATCCATCCATAAGAGCATTCAATCTCTGCATCCCAACAATCGGCAGCATAGTGAGCCATTTCATTTGGCAGATGCTGTCGGAAGCGTAGACGATCTTTATCAATCCCAAGTTGTGTCAAGAAAAGGTAGACCCTTCCAATAAAGTAGCCAAGGGTCTCATTGTTCACAGTTCCCTACAAGTTGTAGCATAAATTACTGTGACATCAACTGCAAGATAAGAGAACAAAACCAGAAATAACATATTGCCATAACAACATGTAACCGAAGTATCTGAATGTAATACCTCAGATACAGCATTTCCGAGTTTAAGTCTTGTGGCTGACCTTCCTGCCATTTGATCTTCTCTTGGAAACATCAAGAACTCTAGATCTGAGACATCACAAAATTTTGGGTGGGATTTGTCCTCTGGGTCCACAAAGTGCTCAATTTCCGCTAATGTAAACTCGCGGACTCTCAGAAGGCCTTGGCGGGGAGATATCTAATAAAGAAGTTAGTTTCAGTCCACAGAGTATTTTGGGAAGGCCGGCCCTAAAGTTGCAACTAATTAATGTACTTGTGCACACTTTACTAGTGCAGTTTACCCCAAAGGTAAGTTTATAAATAATATCTTTTGTGCTGAATCTGGATACCTAATAAATAGCTGATGACTTGAGTGTACCTTACATAAGTGATGCAAGTAATGATAACCTTTCACGTGTCCCATCACATTTTAGATAGCAAATATGATAATAAGAAAACTAGCACAAGTAATGAACAGAAAATCATGCCTCATTCCTGAAGGCCTGGCCAATTTGAGCTGCAGCGAAAGGTAGCTTGTTGCCATTGTAGTAGTACAAGTCTTTAAAGTTCACAAAGATACCCTGTGCTGTCTCTGGCCTCATATACCTGCAAAACCAATGAAACAGATAAGCTCAAACTTGATTGAACATAGTGGTATGTGAATATATTCAGCTATTATTGTCTCACCCTGGACTCAAACCTGACGGTCCAATGGAAGTCTGAAACATGAGATTGAAGGGGTAGGGATCTGACAATGGGTTCTTGGTGTCAGGAGCAACAATTCCATACTCCTTAATCTTAGCACCCAATTGCTCTGCGGAGAGATCATCCAAGATAGCAAGAATTTTATTGTATTCTTCTGCCTGCTCTGGTGACAATGTCTGGTCCTTCTCAAGCTTATCCTTACAGAAATCCTTGAGCAAATGATCTGCCCGGTAGCAGTTGCCTGTCTTTTCATCTTTAACCATTAAGTCTGTAAATTTATCCACATGACCAGAGGCTTTCAAGACAACTTCTGGTGTCACACATGGACAGTCGACCTCAAGCATCCCTTCCTCTAATACAAAATGCTGAAAAAGGTATAAATTAGATAGCAAGTAATGATCGATATGAAAATACTGCATTCACAAAAGTTAAGTACTGAAGATATATAGTTAATACATGTGGGCACGGGGACATATCATGTGAAAGAAACCTAAATTCCAGCAAAATAAAACATTAACTGCAACAGTTTTCATGTATTCAAAACTTAGGTAGTGTTCACCTGATACACCCAATATATATTAGCGTAAACATTTTAAATATTTAAATTAAGGATACTTCAACACATGTCAAGATTTATGTAACATATATCTACCCCATTTTTCCTATTACAAGAAAAATGGTAACAGAAACATTTTTACAACAATGCTGGTACCTAGAGCATTCTGACCATCCATGCATCAAATCGGAAAGTTATGACTCAGAGTAAGACCCTTTCCCCTAAATGCGCCTGGTATTCAAATACTGCGTAAATTTCACAAGATAACATGCATTTTGGCAAAACTACAGATTTATGCCACCATATCACAGAACTATATATCTAGTTAATTAAATCATAAAACAACACATTTACTCATCTAAGTCAGCTTATCACAAAACAAACAGATTTAGCATCAATTGTGTCACAAAATTACATATTCTCCTTCAGAGGATTTAAGCACTTATAGCCACCCAAGCACACAGCTATCCTCTAGTTCTGTAGCTTTGGATACATTGGCATAAATCTGCAGTTTTGTGATATCAAATGTAAAAGTTATTCGTAGAAATTTAATAACGCATTCCTTAGCTGCACTAAAATTCACCTTATAACATGATAATATGAATTGAGAGCATCCTGACACTAATTGTTGTATTAGATAGTAGTGTTGAACCGCCAATGAACTGTTGAAAAAGAGAAAAGAAATGTGACGACTTTAACTTGTAGACTAGGACGATTTTTCTGTAATTGTTTGCTCATTCCTCTGACTAGTACACTTTCTCAGTACGACCTGATGGCAACCAGCCCCACAAACATTTACACATACCCTAGATTCCTTTTATTTATCACCATTGTGAACTGTTATTTGCAGAGCATAGTTTCAAAAATCCGCACACTCAAGTTAAGCCTTGAAAATTTTCACTTTGTGATCCCTGACACAGTGAAACTGAGAACTGAGAAGTGCAAGCTGCACCCTGATCTTCTACGGACCAGGCGACCAAAGTAACTATCCTAATCCACGAACTTACCAAAACCAGAGTAATTTCCATGGTCTATACAGCTCACGAAAGGAGCATAGGTTAAGCCAGAGCATCCAGTAGCCACCTTTCCCTTCCACCAAAAGGTAGGCAACCAATTTCAGCAATCAGCTTATATACCACACCACAGCACACCACATATCGACGTGAAACTCCTACACGGCATATCAGCGCAGCAACACTATAAACCTTACTCGGTATTTGCAAACAAAGGGCCAGACGACCTTTCTCGGTGATACCAGAGCAAATAGGACGAAAGTTCAGCACCTAGCGGGCCCCCTAGCATCCTATTTCGCCTCAATTCAGAACCAAAATGGGCAAAATGTGCCGCCTTGCCTCCAATTCCTACCAAGTTAAAGTAGTGGGGGAGCTAGCTAAGCTAGGTATGGCAGTAGTGCGGTACCTGTCGCCAGAAGGCGAGGACGTTGGCCTTGACAGCGCACCCGGGAGGGCCGTAGTCGTAGAGCCCCGCGACGCCGCCGTAGATCTTGAAGGAGGGCACGAAGAAGAGGCGGCGCTCCAGCGTGTTGGTCACCGCCGCGCGGAACGCGTCCCGGCTCATCGCCGCCGGCGCGGCCATGGACGCGAGCGGGCGCGCTGCCGAGGGTAGGGTTCTGGGCGGTCGGAGGAGGGGCGGGAGGGGTTTTGCGAGCGGCGCGCGAGGAGGGGAGGGCGACGGGAGGAGGAGGAAGCAGACGCGGCGGAGCAGGAGCATCAGATGGGGCGCGGGTGGGTGGGGCTGACGTGTGGGGCCCACTAGTCAGTCACCAAGGCTGCTCTGGCCCGCAGCAGATATTCCTCGGTGAGGAAGAATGATGGTCGTGGGCCCGTACTTCCGGGCCCACGGGGTAGAAGATATTCTCGGGACGAGATAGCAAGGCCGAATGTATGAAGTAGGCCGATATTAGGCCCATTATAGGAATAGATCCAGAAGGTTGACCTAAAGTGGCCCGTTTTACGAATTAGGGTTAGTTACGGTGAGTGCGCTATCCATTGTAGGCCCATATTAAGCATGAGATTGCCGCTAGGCTTTTCAGCTGCATGTCTGTGTGTGATGACAGACGCCTATATAATACTAATGTATGATGTGAAGGATTTTGGTAGAATTTTGTTGCGTGCAGTATTGGTTCAAATAACTCATTTTCATTTTGAGGAAACTAGAAGCACTTCAGTGACATCTGAGACCTTATTTATCTAACAATGCTTGTATTTCCATTCAAATCCACAAAATAAACCACACTTTTTTACTGCACCGCGAAAAATCTTGCATTTCCATCAGAGTCCACAAAATGAACCACAATACTAATAGTGCATCTTTGTATAGGAGTATTTTTCATCTATACCTCCATTTGAGGTACACTTTGCATTTATACCACTAGCCTACGTCAATGACATGTAGGAACCACACACACCACATGTCATTAACTGGCTTTGTCATATACATAAAAGTCGCCACTGAAGTGGTGGTATGGACGGAAATTCCCCTTTTATATGAACTGAACTAAAAGCGGGTCTTTATGAAATTGGTCCCTAAATGCATGTGTGGCTTGGGATATGGAGTAAACATAAAAGTATTTCCTTCTGCAGTGGCTTGGGCATCTCCAAAAGACTCTTTATATCTTTAGAAATAGAGATTTTGGTTAAAATTACCTTCCAACACAACCTCTTCAATTCGATATCTAAATATAGATTTTCTCTGTTCCGAATTTCTCGCTAGCCAAAGATGGAGAGCGAGAATTGCTCTCTGGACTACGCACAAGATATAGAAAAGTTATTGGAGAGTACAAAGATATAGAAAATGATTTTTATTCAAATGACTCTCTAAATGATGATTTAGAGAGTAAATTTTATAAATGCTCTTGGAGATATTGCTTCTTAAAATATATTTAACAATTAGAGAACATCCATATATGATAGAAGGTAGTTAGTCTATACTCCCTCCATCCCCAAAAAATAAGTCATTCTAAGATTCAAAATTTATCCCAAAAAATAAGTCATCTTACCCTATTTAGAAAGTGCATGTGCATGTAAGAATCAATTAGTGCCAAATATGGGTAATAAATAGGGGCAAACATGGTTATTTTACCTTTTTATTAATTTGTTCTAGAAGTCATGTTTTTTTGGACGGAGGAGTATAAATCACGGTGGTAAGTGTTTGCGTGCATGAGGTGGTGTGTGCGGGGCGCTGCTAATTAGGGAGCGCGCGCCAGGATATGGAGCAGCTAGCGAATTCCAACAACATTTAATTTCCCTTTTTGGTATGATCCCATATTCCCTCCCGGCTTCCACAAAATCTCCGAGACATTTTACAAAATCGCACCATTCTAAATCACGCCCGCCTGCGCACCCGCGGGCCTGCCAGAAAATAATTAACAGGGCTCTGCGGTGTGGCCACCATTTTCTTTGATGCATAATAAAAAATATAAATTGAAATTATTTGTATATATAACGATGCCGTACAACTTCTACAGCAGTAAAAACTTGAAACCCTTCTCATTTGTTGGTTGGCCTGTGGAAAGAAAAATTATACATGCAAAAGTTATGTGTTTTTTTAGGATGGAACTCGTATATACGAAAAAATTATGTCTAAAAATTACAAAAAGTTATATGCAGAAAAGTAATGCATCAAAAAACTATTGTGCACCGTTTTTGAAAACAAAAGGCTGATCTTTTGTGTACGAAAATTTATGCGCCGGAAAAAAGTTATGTATCTTGTTATTAAAACTAACATCTATGTATGATAACTTATGGCATTAAAAATTTAAAAGTTATGCGTGAAGGTTATACAATAAAATTATGTACAAGATAACTGTTGCACAAAAATAAAAAAATGTTGACATAACTTCTAGTGAGTGCTGGGGATAAAAAACTTATTTGACAAATTTATGCAGACCAAAAGTTATATGCACGGTTGACCCAGCGGTCCCCAATTGTGACAACCCTGGTAAAAATTTCATTTCTAAAATCCGTATCATTAGCCTAACCCTATGCTTAAACCAACTAATGAAAGGGTGGAAAGAATTAGAACGAGTTCAGTTGGAATTCAAATTTAATTTGAGCACATTTGGACATTTTTGAACTTTTAAATTTAACTTTCAAACCATAAGCCAAATGAGATGTTGCCTGAAACCAAACTTGTAGAACTTTTTATTCTGAACAACTTTCGTGTTCAAAAGTTTTTGAAATTCAAATTAGAAAGAGGAGAAAACGTCCTGTTTGCACCCAGCCCCCTGGAAGTTTTCAAATTCTCGCACATAGGTCCCTCCCTCACCTCTCCCTCCTCTGCTGCACCGCCCAGCTCGCCCGACCGCCGCCGGCCACCTGGCCCTCGACGCCTGCGCAGCACCAGACGCCGAGCCAACCCCCGACGCCCTGCCTGCTGCCCGCCCCCGCTCGCCCAACCGCGGCCGCGCTTTCTTCTCCCTCCCGCACGGCATGCCCCTGCCCAACCCGCGGCTCCCTGCAGCACCGCACTGCCTCCCAGTCTCTGGCCGCCGCCCCCTCCACCCAGTGCCCCGTCGTGCCGCCCCAGCTCGCCAGTAGCACGCCCGCGTCGCCCGCACGCGACGTCGCGCCCCGGTGCGCGCCCAGCGCACGCACGCCACGCGCACGGCGCGCCTCTGACCACTGGTCACCGCCGGCCGCCCCCAATGGCGCCCAGCCTCGCCGGCCCCTCCACCCCGGATTTTGGCCGTGCCAAGCCCGCCCCCATGAGCTCCACCAGCTATAAAGCCGGCGCAGCGCCCCTCCCTCCTCTCCTTTCTTCTTCCCCGCCAGAACAGAGTAGAGCAGCGCTCCATTGCCGCCGGCGCCCCCACCTCGCCGTGGAACCCCCTGCTCCGGCCCACCTCCTCCCGAGACAAGCACTGAAACGGATTCCCCTCGACGCACTGAAGCCTCCCAGCCCGAGCCCCGCCGCCCAGCTCGTCGGAGTTCGCCGGAATTCCGGCCGCACCTCGACGAAGCCGCTGCTCCACGTCGCGGCACCCCTTCCCGGCCGCCCCAACTCGCACAAAACCCACCCAAAGGTAGCCCCCAACCTCCTCTTGCTCCTCCCCCACCTTTCCCTCGCCGCCGGCGACCGAGCCCGCCGGATTTCGGCCGGATTCGCTGTTCCCCGCCGTGAATCGCGACCAGGGACCACATTGCAATCGCCCAAATCTTCCTAGGGGGTTTTCTGCTAGTTTTCAGGGACCCCTCTGTAAAGAAAGTTTTAACCAAATCAGTGAAGTTTTAAAATTCATATAAAATCGTAGAAAATTCAGAAAAATGCAAACTCGACTGTTCTGGAATCCTTAGAAGAAACTCTACAACTTTTGTTATAAAAAGTTTCTCAGATTCTCAATATATTTTGCTCTAGGTTAAATGGAAGGTTTAATGGACTTCTTTTGTACCCACTGTTGTAGATCATTGCTGACCCTAATTTTTGGGCAGTGAGTTAGTTACTTGATGTTTAGGACTGTGTAAAAAGATCAGGACCAAAAGCCATCTCTAGATACACCTTTTGTCCAACCTTGTTTTATGCCATAAAGTGTTAGAACTAATTTTTCCTGCTGTTCTGTGATGTTTAATGTTATGAAACTTTTTCTGTGTTGTTGTAGTAATACCTAGAGGCCATAGAAAAATTTAGGAACATTTTTACTATATGTAACCTGTTCATATGAATTTGTGGTAGGAAAACTTCACTAATTCAAAATAATTAGTAAAGCGCTTATAAAATGTTCATCTTTTTACTATGAAACACAATAGAGTAGCTCAAGCTGTACAAAAAGTTTCATACATAGAAACCCTATATAACATCCTGTAGAAAATAATCTTTAATAATATGAGTGTAGCTTGTCCCATTTATTATGCTCTATATCATGTGCAATAAAATCTGAAAAATTTACAGTAGAACAAATATGGTTATAGCAACACCCTGTAAAATTTTTAGCATCAATACTTGCATGGGTTGTTCTGTATAAAAATAACTAGATTCTAGCAGTGGCTGTGTATTACATATTTCATATTTAACGTGCTACACAAAAATGTCTGAAATTTTTACAGTGACCTTATCTCTGCATAATGTACTTTGAATAAAAATTTTATTACCAGAAGCTAACTAGATTAGTAATTGTGTTCCACTGATGTTTGTGTTTAAAAAGAAACTAAGTTTTCAATATAACACAACCCCTTCTTCTTTAATGAAGTTAAATAGATTAAGATAAACTCTATTAACGATTGCCCAGGAAATGTTAAAGTAAATAACTTCACAGCAAAACTTATGTCTTATGAACTGCAACTTTATCGTGAAGGAAATAATGTCGTTTACCATCACCACTACTTAAACTTGTGCATTCATGTAGAAACGACGACTCTCGCCGACGGAACGTACGAGTTGGTGCCCGCGTCCGAGAGTGAGCAGCGTGAAGCTCAAGTGAATCTAACTGAAGTTGCCGAAGACCCGAGCCCAAGTTCGGAAGAGCCTTGGACTAACTTTTCGCAAGAAGGCAAGCCCCGGAGCATGAACCCTATTTCCTAAACTTATGCAACTTATTACTCTACTTTACTTGTGCATTAAGTTTATAGGAGTTGGATGAAAACTTAGTTGCATGATCCTAGGTACCCATGCTCTGAACACTAGATGCAAGGTTCGATAGAATGCTATGCTAATAGGACTCGGTAAAAGTCGAGTGATTTCCTGTCACTCGCGAGAAATTAGGAGTTGATTGTTTACTACACGCTGCAATCATAAGGACGACGGACGGGCTGTGGTACGATATTTATGTTGATGATTGAGGCCCATCTGTCTAGTGAAAAATGCTAAGGCCGCAGTGTGTGGTAAGTGATGGTTAAGTCTTTGAACGTACTGACCACATGCCGAGAATATGGTAATCGGTAAGCTTAGTACTGGATTGAACCGAGGCCGGAATATACTCCCCACTGTCTTGAATTCGTTCACATCTAGCTAATGGCGGGTGCATCAGCCGCCATGGCCCGGCTGCGTCCGTGGTCCATGGGGAGGTGTAGTCGAGGGCGGTGGGCCTGTTCCGTGAAGCGGGAATTGAAGGGAAAAGTTGCACGTGTGACTCTAGGGAGTAACCACGTGACGTGTGTTTAAGTTTCCCTTGCAAGGTTAAGAAATTCGATTCGAATCGTCCGTTTCTCACGGCTATTGAGACTGCTTGACCACTTTTACCCACAGAGTAAGAAGAGGAACAATGATGATGAATAATCTTGTTGGATGAAAATTAATGCTTCACCATGAATGCTATTGGATAGCTGCTTATCTAGAATGGTTAATGAAACTAGAATCTTGAGCTAAAAGTTGAAAGTAAGGACCCACTCGTAGATGCTTTTTGGCAAAACAAACCCCTCAAGCCAAAAGCCTCGCATGTCTAGGAGTCTGCTAAGTATACCCCACTAGTCGGGTAAGCCTTGCTGAGTATTAGTATACTCAGCCTTGCTTGTGGCTTGTTTTCAGGTGAGACCTTCGAAGACATGATTGCTAGTTTGACTTGGCCTTGTACCCTCCCTCCTGGTTGGTCGGTGGAATGGGATACGCCCCCGTCCAACGGAGATAATGCCGAGTGATGTCTCGTACGGGCTTCATCGAGACATCCTTATCGTCGAGTAGCTTTCGTTATTTTATTTTCCGCTGCAACTTAAACTCTGAAGAACTTCTTAGTTATGATCACTGAAGTACTTGGTTCTAAACTCAAAACTTGGTTTGTAATATTTACTTATGTTAATTTTGTAATAATTGATGGAATGTGGTATTCTCTGGGCTCATCGTCGCGTGAGCATTTGTATGTATGGCGCTCGATCCGCTTACCGTGGTTGTATTGGGAGGTTATACCCGACAGACCAGTGGATTACTCCGTTTGAAGTGTAAGGTTAACCGAGATTGCCTTAATGGTGATGGTTAATACACTTGAGCCGGATTAATTCAGGTGGTTCTGCCACACCAATGTGGAGCGGGCGGCGCGTGGAGGGGGCCGAAAAAAGGAAATGTAGGACGGGCTGGGGGAGGGGAATGAAAACCCGCGTGGAGGGCACGAGATGCGGGAGGACGTGAGGAAAAAGAATTCGGGAAGGAAGCGGCGGGTCCGACCGAAACAAGCGAGCGAGTGCGGAATTGGAATCACGTGGTGTGCGTGTATCTGAATGTCTGCTTCTGTATATTGTGTTTTCTTAAAAATAAAATTGTGGCAACGAGGGCTTGGTCGGACCATTTCACTTGTATACATCACTAAAGATAGCATTTCTAGCCTCACAAAAAATAACTATTCCGGGATTGCGGACCGTGATCGAAGGCAAGTCCGATGCAAGCTTGCATATATGGAAGATTCTATATATACTAATAGATGGACGTGCATTCATATGACGACGATGTCAACTAATACGACAACGAGCTGATGATGATTAGGCTGCATGTGATGTGTTTCCGATCAGCTGGGTACGTTTTGCATGCATCCAATCGGCCGGCGCCGAACTGATAAAAGTTCAGGCAAAAGAAGCCGGAGATTCCTGAAGCTTTGGCTTCTCCATCCCTTTTTTTCCCCAGCTCCTTGCTTTATTTGGGCATGTAGTTCCGGAATCCTTTTCATATTTATTTGCCCTATTGCTCTCACCTCTCTGTATGAGCCATCCAGATCAGGCCCCTACAAAGTTGAGGCCTTGAGGGAGATGTGTGATGGTTGCCTGGAAAAGGGAGTTCGGTCACACTGCTAGTAGCAGACAAATGGTATAACAGAACCAGCAGCTGGCTAACTTGATTCTTGCCAACATTTCACTCTGAAGCAAACGAGGGGAGAACATATATACAACTTTCTCCAGAATTATGCCCTGTTTGTTTTAGCTTGCAGGGAATAGATTGTTGGATTCTAACATTCTGTCTCGTGGATTGTTACAATATGGGACTCTAAACTGGGCCTTAATCCGACTCTAGCATAATTGTTGTGCACCCAAATGACCAAATTGTAGCACTTCTTTTGCTGTTCTGTCGACTGGTAATAACTCGGTAAGCTCCCCCCCCCCCCCCCCCCCAAAAAAAAAAAATTGGATTACTGTAGCGGTTCTTTCTGTAACACTTGCAAACTAGACCAGATTCTAGACCAGATTCTTCTAGTCTCAGGATATAAGGTGTGGTCAAACTTGGCACGGTCTTCAATAATAATATTTGACTCTTAATATCTCTTACAATATAATATTTGCAGAAACAAAATTATAGTCATATGAAACTACTTTTAAATGATATAATTGTTGTAAGACAAAATTTTTATTATACAATATTAATCGTAGATCAAAGTTTTAAAAGTTTGAATCTTGAATGACGTGCGCGTCTTATATCCTGAGACGGAGGGAGTATAAAGTTCAGTGACCCCGACCACCGGAAAGTATTCATCCTTGCAAACTACGATGCACTAGAGGAACTGAAGCTTAGAGCGCTTCCTTTTCCTTTTGCTAAAAGAACTGACAAAAAAGAAGGTTAATATGGCAAGGCGGCAATGACACATTTACAATCCAATTATTTAGTTAAAAAACAGAAAAACAAAAAGGAGAGCTAAAAGCGCATAGCTATTAGCGACAAGAGCAGCACATTGCATGAGCTAGGACAAAGCATGATCAGCAATGGGGCAAGAATAATCCCAAAAGGGAGCTCGATATCTCGTGCCAATTAAAGGAAAGAACTTTTCGGAAAGGCTAGTTGATGTGGAACTAGTTCCGGGGGGAGGAATGAACCTGGAAACATTATTCTTACACATCTATCTCTTTCTGCACTTCTTTGTATGCATGCATGCATGCACTTCAAAGTAGCATTGTTGTTGGGAAAGTGTAAGTGGCAATATTATTTCTTCACCTACTTGGTGCTACAACGATCATGAAGTGCAGATCTCTTAGCTTGAAGCGAGAATGTGTTGAATCAGCAAGCTGAACAGATTATATCCTTGTGAGGGAGACATATTGGAACCCTTTTCGGTCATTGTGCGCAATCAGAATCTACTACATCAACAATGACAACCCCCCCCCCCCCCTCCCCCCGCGACAACGATCCAACAATTAATTTTGAAATGTCACTATTTCGCTTGCTCCAAAATGTGATCTAATGATCATATATGCTGTACTAGCTAGGTTTTTTTCCCTAGCAAAACATGGTAAAGATCGATGCAGATCCTCACTCATTAGCTCTTATGGACGTGTATATATGCATAGATCCTCTGCCTCATAAGTTGCCAAATTGTAGAGGGGAACATTGCCTAACAATAAATGAATAATTATCTGAAAATAGAACACTCATGTTGAATTGGAAACTCAAATCCGTACCAAAAGATTCCACCAGAAGGAACTCAGGCTTAGTTGCTGGATGCTCCATTAGGATAGAATAAAGGAAGCACAAAGACAAACGAACATCTATCAATGCTTAATTGGTTGGTTAATTAGGTGAAGAAAAGTATTCATTCATTAACTGGAGGATCATATATAGAATATTCGGACTAAGTTTTGGCAAGAAGCTCAAACTAGTAATGGGGAAAAGGTGAAAAGTTTAGGACAAAAGTTTAGAAAGAATGTCAAAGGGAATTATTTTAGTAAATGTTTGGCATAAAACCTGAAGGAGGTGTCTGTTCTGTTATCATCATGATAACGAATTTGTGCTTCCTCAAAACTAATTCTTTCTGCTTCTCTTTTTTTTTTCCTTTTTTTTTGCACTGAGTTTTATCTTGATGTCGATCAAGTCTATCGCTAACAGAAGCATATATTATTTTTTCTTCCGAAACTGAAAACCAACCTGAACAAAAATATTATTAGAAATACGATCATAGAACGTAAAAAAATCAATAATGATATATGAATATACAAAGGTGGGCCCAAAAGAAGGCTTGACATGCCCCCACTAAGATTCTAGATTCTAGTGGACTCAGGCTCTATATTAATCACATGAGTTGTCAGTTTTCTCAAATATCATCATGTAAAGTAGTAACCTAAACCCTGGCTCCCACTTAAAAAAGGAAGAAGAAGAAAACAGCTCAACAAGCCTATTCGTGCAGTCTCATTTCCATCTTTGTGTGGACCCTGTAAATGTTTGAATTAAATGAAAAAAATACAAAAAAGGCATGTGAATTGATTAAATTGGGTGAAAGTGTTTGAATTCCTTGTTTCAATTGGCGATTTTTTTTGTCAAATATATGTAAATCATATACTCCCTCTGATGGCAAATATAGCTAGGTCCATCTTTGCGTTTGTGCTAAATCAAAGTTTTCCATTTTTCACTATCAACATATACAATTTTACATAGATTGAAAACAAACCGCTCACATTTATAACTAAATTGTTAAAAATTTCTTTCATAATATGTAATTGATTTCATTTTAGGTAATATTTTTGGATGGCTAATGTTTGAGATTAGAGGAAGTAGCTAACAGCGTACAGCGACCTACTCGATCAGTGTCTAGTCTTTTTCCTCGCGAGTTCTTGAGCTCAGCTGCAGACTGCCGGCCTGCCGCCCGCGTAGCAGTAGCTGCTAGCTGGCACACCGTCCGTTTAATTCGCACGTGCTTTCATTACTGCTCCTAATGGCCAGTGCGGCAGACCGACCGACTGACAGAGTCCCTGCGAGTGCGCATGGACGACGACAGGCTACGCCGGCGTGCAGGCCACGGCCAGGATGGAAGCAGTCGTGCACGGCGCCGCTGCGGCTGACAGCAGGCGCGCGCGCGCAGCGCCAGGCCAGTCACGCCAGTGTGAAACCTCAGACCAAGATCGCCGCCGCCCGCCGCAAACGTTGAAAGGCGACGTCGTACGAGCCAGGCGGCGCTGGAATCAAAGCCGGGCGGCCGGAAGCTTTGAACAGAGGTCTAGCGAGGGGCGGCTGATCGAGACCGGTCGATGATGGTGAGGGCCGAGGGGGACGTGCCAGGGCGGCGCTACGGAGAGAGGCGGTCTGTACGGCGACCAATGCAAGCTACTACTAGAGCTAGCATTAGCAGCAAGGAAAATGTTGCGTGGCCGCAGTCCTGTCCGCCGGCTAGACGCTGCTTGCTGCGTTTAGATCCCTCTTTAAAAATTTTACACCTCACATCAAACCGAATCTTACTATTTAGGAGTATTAAATAAAATCTGTTTAAAATTTTTATACAGATGAGTTATAAATCGCGAGACGAATCTAAGCATACTTAATCTATAAAATTTGTAACATTGATGCTACAGTAACGATCCGCTAATCATAGATTAATATACCTTATTAGATTTCTCTCACGATTTATAACTCATCCGTGCAAAAAATTTTATAAACATATTTTATTTAATACTTCTAAATGGTAAGATTTTTTTTAAAAAAATTGATGGCCGGCCCGGGCCTGATAGACCGGCCGGAGAGCGTAAAGCTTTTGAAGCTTGCGAGACCTTGGACCACTTCCATGCATGCACGAGTGATCGATGGATAGATTATGAGGGTGATGACCTAACCTAGCGAACCTTGTACAAGTGCCAAAAAAGCTCGCCATGCCGGCGGTCAATGCGCGCTTGGTGACCGGCCGGCTCCACGTCGACGTGAACCGGACACTAATTTGGTCGGGGGATGTGGTCAATTCCGCCGGCAGGGATCTGGACCTCCATCGGCGCACTTCGTCCGTCCGACGATGGGCCGGCGCGCCAGCTTTGTTTGATTTGCGCAAGAAAAGCATCCGTCATCTATCATGTGCGTTCCGGCCGCCGAAAAAGTGGTATCGGAGGTTCGTGGAACGAACGCTTAGCCGGAATTCACGAAAGAGGGATTGGGAGCATCTCAACGCGCGTGACCGTATTGGACTTGACGCCCCTCACTTATCATTCAGTTGTGTCACTGTCGTGCGAATCTATGCACGTAGAGCAGCTATCTAGATTAAGGATAGGGGTATGGAGGAACCATGACTTCAAGAGGCTGCTGCCTCAGTCCTAAAAACTTATGTTGAAGTATAAGTAAATTATCGGTGCATGCAGCTTAATACGTGGTTGCATACAAGGTGGTGAAAAAACATAGAGCACATACATTCTTCTTCCGTATGTATGCCCCAACCGCCGCCGCCGCCAGGCCCTCCCGTTGCTGCCCCCCTCGGTCCCCCTCCTCCCTCCGGTGGTCACGCCGGTATGCGGAGGAGCAAGGATCCATTTTCTTCATAGATCTAGTCTTTTAGTTTTCTTTCAGGTTTGCTTCTCTAGCGATATCGGTGAGGTTGAGGCGACGATGACGCTGTGGAATAAGGTCTCTCCCTACCTCGACGACATCCAATCCGGCGCCGACGAAAAGCCAGTGAGAGTTGGTTCTGCCAGATCTGAAGGTTCTCTCCAGATCTTTGCAGTTGGTGTGTCAATCAGGATGCAGTTGGATATCTTTTGCTGTGGCGACTTCGACCTCTTCTTTCGATTTCTATTTGTTCTACGACAAGATCCGGTTTCTTCAACCCTCTGTTTCGGTGGTGAAGGATTGCAAGCCTGCGTTGCTTGGGGTGTTCCCCCAGCTGATGTTCTTTCAGCGGTTGCTAGATCTCGTTGTAAGCAGCGAGTGGCTTTTACGGTCTTCAAAGCCTTGTGTGGCGATGGCATTTGCAGGTGTCCCTTTTCCCTTGCCGCCTTTTCAGTGTATTTTTCAAGCTCCGGTGGATGATGAACAATCGATTGAAGAAGACGACCAGAGAAATCTTCGATGTAATTTTATTTTATTCTTGTCGTTTTATGTCAAGTTATCCTTTTATACCTCCAATTATTTTCCTTGATATGAATTAGATATGAGACACCTTTCTGGTGTCTTTCTTAAAAAAAAAGACTAAAGAATGGAAAAAATCGCTTGCATAGATAACATCTCCTAAAATTCTATCTCCTCCACACCCCTCTATGTAATTTCCATCTTTATTAGGCATAGGATCCATTTGGAAGAGCTTTTATCACCTTCAGCTTCACCTATTTTAAAATCCAGATATTGTAGGGTGAAGCCATTTTAAAAGCTGAGGTAAAAATAGACTAGAAGCCAAGTAAAGTTATTGTTTTTACTTCACCGGTTTTGACTTCACCGGTGAAGCCGTTTTAGGAGTATCGGTTCCGGAAATGGCCAACAGCTCAAATCTACTCAAAGTGTATGTCGCGCGTCAAGATCGGAGGTGGCCTTGCACACAATGACTCGAGAGATTATATTGGTTCAGGCAAGAATGCTCTACGTTCAGTCGGGGGTCAATCAGGTGTATTGCTCGAGCCCAGTTGCTCGTGAAAGTTGGGGAGTTACAAGCTATCGAGTAGAATGTGATCGAATGGGATGAACTGAATGAGAGAAAGATGGGGGCCTCCCTTTTATAATCCAAGGGGGCCGCCCTTACTACAGAAACAGGGGCAGGAGAGAAAGGGATAAAATATCTTGCTTTCATTAGTCGGGCAGCTCGCCATGCCAGTCGATCGGCTCCTCCTACCCCATCAGTCGGGGACGCCCTTGGTCCTTTGTCATTGTCAAGATTAGCGGATCCAGACTAAGACTAGTAAATTTCTTTTATGCACGTAAGGCTTCGGATGGTGGTGTGGGAGACACGGGGTTTAGACTGGTTCGGGCAAGACGAAGCCCTACGTCCAGTATCAGGAGTTGCTCGTGTTGCCCACGTGGGGTCTGTAGTAGGGGTTACAGGAGGGCGAGAGAGGGAGCTGGTCCCAAGTCTCTTGGGTGTGCGCTGGTGCTCTAATGGTGAGAGTGTGTGTGTTCCTCTCGTCGGAGGAGAGAGTCCGTCCGAGAGTCAGAGTTCCTCCCAGAGAGTGTGTGCGAGAGAGAGAATCCCCCCTGTCTCAGGGCCCCTGGTCTTCCCTTTATAGCGCAAGGGAAGCTCAGGGTTCCAGATGAGCCAGGCGTGAGGAGAGAGTAAAATATAGAATACAAGGGGAAGGACCAAGCCCCCGGGTCGCCGCCCCCTGCTCCGGCCTTCGGCTCTTGTCAGCGCGTCCACCGGAGGAGGGCGGCTGCCTCCGGATCCTATCGACGATCTCCTTAGGGGCCGTTGCCGCCAGATATGATGATGGCGTCCGGTCGCGGCATCCGTGCCCGTCGGGGAAGGCGGCTGACCCTGTTGCCTTGTTGACGGCCCGTGGGACGCGGACGTCCTGTCCCTGTCGCCGGATTCGCGGGGCGCGAGGACGGGCTGGGCTTCCTCCTGTGCCGGGCGGCGCAGGCCATGAGTGCCCTGTAGCGAATCGGGGAAAGCTGCGGCCACTGTAGCCTGCGCTGTGTTGTTGTGCTTGGGTACCTGTGACGGGTCACCTCAGGGGCGCAGGCGCCTTTCTGCGTGCCAGAGCCGCGGCGCATTTATGGCGAGATCGGCGGGGGGGTGGGGGGGGGGGCGGGCACGAGATCCTCACTTCTATCTTCCCGTCTGCGCCCGAGGCGGATGCCTTGTGGGCCCAGGTGAGTCCGACCCCCTACGCCCCGGGTCGGGCGAGGCGGAGTCTGGCCGTCGAGGGGTCGGGAGCGTCCGACCCCGAGGCACTTGGTCGGGCGAGGCGGAGTCTGGCCGTCGAGGGGCCGGGAACGTCCGACCCCGAGGCACTTGGTCGGGCGAGGCGAAGCGGGGCGCCCCCCTCCCAAGTTAGGCCAACGGCGGCCGCCATTGCCGCAGGTGGGCCTGGGCCTTCATGACTGTTGTTTTAACGGTCATTAGGAGGTCGTTAATATTTCCCCCTGATAGTAGCCCCCGAGCCTGTGGTGGAGCGGGGACGCTCCTCCAAAGGCTGTTATCATCGTTCGTCGGGAATCTCTGCTCTGCAGTTAATCAGGGACGGGAAGCGTTGTTTGTTCGGCTTGGCTGGGGAAGTTGACTAGACGGAGAGCCCTGTGGATGTCTTGGCACGAGAAGATTCTCGTTGTTCCGTAGGACGCCTTCCATCCGGAGACCTTAGGTCGTGACCATCCGTGTGGTCATTGGTTGCGAAGCCAGCCCCCGAGCTCCCGCGCGTTGCAGGAGACCGGTCGGGTGGCCAGATCGACTTTTGAACGTTACCCCTCAAGCGTCCGTTCGCTGAGACGGAGGGGGTGAGCCGTGCCACGCTATCCTCGCTGGTGTTCCGTGGTGCTCGTTGAGCTGCAAACGGGTCGATTCGAGTGGGGTCCCGGTCCCCGTTCGGGGGGGTCCGGCTCGAGCTAAGCTGGTGGCGTACCCCAGATTCCGGCCGGCCAGTTCATATAGTTCCCGAGTCTGTTCGATTGGATCCGGTGGCTCGTTGCCTTTCTTCGGGGAAAAACCATGAACTCTGATGCCGGTCCGGACTCGAATGTGAGGTCGGGACGCCCTAGGCTGTCGTGCGCCCGGGTGATGGCCGCTAGCGGACTCATCCCTTCTCACCCCTCGCTCGGGGTCATCCTGGGGCGGCTGTCGAACCCACGGTGGGCCAGCCTTCGAACCCCTGGATCGTAACGGGCCGTAGGGGCGTTTTCAGCCCCGTATCCCTTTTTTACCTTTTTGGTGAGCCTTGGGCCGGATGCGGAGGAGGTTGTGCGCGCGTACTCTCTGGAAGGCGAAGTGGCGGATGGCGCCGACCCGCGAAACGAGGGAGGAGTGGATGTTTCCTGCAGCAGGTCGTGCACACGATTTCCAAAAAAGGGGCGGGCGTGACGGGGCGTACCTGGCGCCACATTCATTGCGATGGGGGCGTCTGTTCTACTTCCCACACACCCTCCTATAAGACGGGGAGTCCGCCTCACCGGTTCCGCCCGCAATCTGCCCCCAAGTCTTTTCACCTCCTCGCGCGCCCTTAGCTTTCTTGCGCACTGTTCGTCTTCCTTCGCCCAACGCTCCAACCTTCCTCGCCTTCCGCTGTCGAGCTTTTCACCCCTTCGCGATGGGAACCTGATAGCGCACCAGCTTTGGCACCTCGCGCGCCGACGGCCTCACAAGGAAGGGCGTCCTCTGTGAGAGGACCGAAATTAGCGAATGGCAGTTCCCCGGAATGGAGGAGGTGCCGAGTCCGCTCGCCGGCTACGTTGTGTCCTTCGCCCACTTCCACGAGAGAGGGTTCGCGACCCCGCCGAGCCCTTTCTTCCGCGGGCTGCTGCACTACTGTGAGCTCGAGCTACAGCACCTTAATCCCAACGGGATCCAACATATCGCGGCGTTCATCACGCTGTGCGAGGGGTTCCTGGGCATTGAGCCCAACTTCTCGCTTTGGAAGTATTTCTTTGCGGTCAGCCTGTACCAGAAGGTCGAGAAGAGAGGGTGCTAGCAGCGGGCAACCCCGGTGTCGATAGGGTGTGCCGGAATCCACCTCTGCCATACCCGCGCCAAGGAGTACATGGCGATGAAGACCGCGGCGTCCCACAAGGGTTGGCATCAGCAGTGGTTCTACGTGAAGAACTACTCTGACTCCCCCTTGCCGGAATTTACCAGCCGCGTCATTGAGGTGGCGCCGGAGCTGTGGTCGTATGGCCCGGTGGAGAAGGAGAAGAAACGGATCTCTGGCTTGCTTCAGGCCATCGAGTACCTGAAGGGAAAGGGGCTGACCGGGGCCGGAATCATCGGGGCGTACCATGCTCGGAGGGTGGCGCCGCTGATGCTCTGGGTCCGCTCGCTCGCCGAGATGGCTCCCGTTGCGCCGACCGAGGGCACCGTCCTTGCGACGGGTGCACTCGCCGCCTCCGAGATCCGGCAGCGAGTCCGGGAGGCGCTGGAGGATAAGGACGCCGTTTACCCGGTGCCTGGCCACCCTCCGATGCGCCCGAACAAGGATTTCGTCGATCTGGTGAGGACTTCGTGCGCCCGTTTCTTTTTCCTGCGTTTCTTGGTTCGTTGCTTTGACATGGAGCTTTCGTGCCTGCAGGGCCACATGACTAATGCCGTCGGCTCGCGTCCGCCGGTGCCGGAGGACGCCGAGTGGCAACAGCAGAACTGTCTCCTTGCCGAGAAGCAGAAGCAGCGCAAGGACAAGGAGGCGGCGAGGAAGAAAAGAAGGGCCGCCAAGGAGTTCCTGCGGCGGCGGAAGGGCCAAGTCGTATCAGACGACGACGACGACGACGATGATGACGAGGAGGAGGAGGAAGACGAGGAGGAGGAAGAGGAGGAGGAGTTCGTTTCGGCCCCCCGGCCGGGCGCACTCGTCATCCGGGAGCAGCGCTCCCAAACGGCCGCGGGGGACAAACCGAGCGGGCTACCCGCCCGGGACTCGACCCCGCAAAGTTCTAGGGCCGCGCCCCAGGGGCCGGCGCGGGGTGCGCCTCGCGAGTCGACAGAACCGACCCCCGTCCCTCTGCCTGTGGCCCAGGAGCAGAGGAGCAGCGGCAAGCGGCCGTTGCCAGATGCCCCGGGGTCGGCGTCAGGCTCGAAGGCGAAATGCACCCGCCGTCCTCGCGCTGGGGGAGTGTAAGTGGAAATTCCTCGCGCGTCTCGTTCCTTTCCCGGCATCGAGCCGTTTTTGCTGATGTTGTTTGTTGTCTCACAGCGCCGCTCCTCGGGGCCTTGCCCGCCGCTGGCGCCGAAGAAGGTGTTACGGGTGTCGTCCACCTCGGCGGGGCGGACCGCGACCCCGCCGGCAGCAAGCGGCGGTGTCCCCGGGGAGACCGTGGAGCCTACCGTGGAGGTGGCTCCGGCGGCAGCAACCGGTGGGGTGGCGCTGCAGCCGGGCACGGGGCAGGGTCTGACCCCTGCTCCGCCCTCTACCTCGTCGGCCGACCCCGCGGGACAGGGCATTGCCCCTGGGGGCCCTCCGACCGGGGAGGTGATAGACCTCGACGACAAGGCGGATGAGGAGCGTGCGGATCCGACGGTGGTGGCGGAGGAGAGAGAGAGTCCACCCCCGCGGCCACAACGGGGACAGCGGCGGCGGGGGAGGCGAGAACGCCCACCCCGGCGGCTGCGGCGAAGGTGGCGGAGGCGGGGACATCCGCCCGGGAAGCCATGGTGAAGGCAACGGCGGCGGCGGAGGCGGAGGTGCCTAGTCCGACGGCCACGACGGGGGTGGGGACGCCTGCCTCGGTGGTCGCGTCGAAGGCCGCGGCGGCGGCGGGAACGGGAACGCCCGCTCCGGCAGCCGCGACGGAAACAGTGGCGGCGGCGGACGGATCGGGACGCGCGTCGGCGTCGACAACGGCCGTGGCGACCTTGACAAGGACGGCGGCGCATGCGCCGGGATTGTTGACGAGGCCAGCGGCATCCGAGGCGGCGGTGCCTGCCCCGGCGGCGGCGTCGGGGACGGTGGCGCTAGGGGCGGCCAGAGCGGCCTCTACCCTTGTCTCGGTCAGTCCCGTTCCCAAGGCGTGGAGTGGGACTGCCATGCGCTGGACGTCCACGACGACCCGCAGAGACTCCTCTTCACGCTGGATGACGCCGAGGAGTGGGGAAAGTGGCAGGCAGTGCAAAGCGGACTTGCAAACGTCCGCGCTTCCCGATCCTCGGCGACGGGGGAGCTGGACGGCGTCGTTGTTCCTGGTGGTCTGGTATGGTGTTCTTCCTGGCAGTTATTTTCCTCCCGTCGCTCTGTTACTGAGTATAAATTGTCTTGCAGGCCCTCCAGGAGTGTAGCCGGGGAAAGTCCGATTTCCTCTGGCTTGAGCGGGGGCTCTGGGAACGCTTCTCTGCGGAGAGGCAGCGGACCGGGGAGCTGACCGCGCAGGTTGCCGCCGTCCAACAAGTCATCAACGACCTGCAAAGACGCGAGCAGGCGGCGCGGGAGGACGCGCGGCGGGCGGAGGACAATTTCCAGGCCATCGTCGAGAAGGCTTGCCTCGATCGCGAGGAGTTCCAGGCCGCTGCTGAGAAGGCCCGCCTTGATGCCGAGGAGCTCGTACGGCTTAAGGGGGAACATGAAGCCCTTCAGAAAACCGCCGAGCGCATCCGGCACGAGCGGCAGAAGGCTTGGCAGGACCGGGACTTCGAGGCGGCCCAGAATAATGAGGCCGAGAAGATGGTGGCCGAGCTCGGGGCAGAGGTCGGTCAGCTCCATGCGCGAGTGCAGGGGCTTCAGACCGCCGTGGTCCAGGGGCTCGATCGGGAGCGTGAGCTGAAGGCTAGGTCCGAGGGTAAGGCTCTTCTTGTTTCTTTGCCTTTGTGGTGTTGTGATGGTTTCTGATTTGGCGGGTTCTTCTGGACGGGACTTGCCGACGAACTCGCCCGGCTGAGGGAGGTCCTCGATGCGGAGCGCGCCGTGCACGGCGACCTGCGGGACGCGGTCCGTGCTGTCTGCGACGGCCTCGGCGTGGTCCAGGGGGAAGGGACGAGCTCGTTGGTGGCTCGTGCCTTTGGGGTGTACCGGCGGGCCCGCGAGATCGCTCGGGAGGCGCTTCACGTCGGCGTGAGGCGAGCTTTCGGCGTCTTCGGCTCCCACAACTCCGGCATCAACTTCGCCGGGATGAGCGGGGGATACGCCTCCGGCTACTCCGAGGCCGAGCTGGATGACATCGATGCGTTGGAGCTCAACCCAGCGGAGGCCTTGGCGAAGCTTCTGGAGGATGAGGCCGTCCCGCCGGAAGACCTAGGGACGGGTTAGCTGCATCGGGCTTAAACACCCCAGCATGTAAATATGTTAGTTAACTTTGAACTTGTTTTTTGTGATGGCCGCGGGGGCCTTTTCTATAACTTGTCGAAAGACGTTTTCGATCCTCTTTCTTGTTTTTTGGGTTTGGAAAGTTTAGAGTGCGGGTCGGACGCGTCGGTAAGCGCTGATGAGCGAGGACACCGTAGCCGCTGGGGCGTAGGTTTTTTCGCAATCCGATCAGTCTTGCCTAGGCGTTGTTTGCGCACTCTCTCCTTTTCACGCCCAAACGTTTAGGAAGAGGGTCGGTTCGGAGAAAAGGTGTTTTGAGAAGACCTCGAGTGACTTGGGCCGAAGCCCCTGATAGCCCCCGAGGGATATGCGACCCTGAGGTAGGGCCAGGGTCGGATATCCCTGAGCTCGGGATGAGACTCGAACGAGATCGACTCAAAATTTCCTTTTCCCGAGGACTAAAAAGTTGCAAAAGTATGTATGTACAAACTTGGAAACAAAAGTTAAGGGTAGAAGCGTCTTAGCTGTTCTATGTTCTAGGCGTTGTCGAAGATTTGCCCATCAGGGGTTGCCAGCTTGTACGTGCCTGGCCGCAGTACTTGCGCGACGATGAAGGGACCTTCCCATGGGGGGGGGGGGGGGGTCAGCTTGTGCCGACCCCTATTGTCCTGGACGAGGCAAAGCACCAGGTCGCCGATGTTGAAGGCTCGGCCTTGCACCTTGCGACTGTGGTATCGTCGTAAGGCCTGCTGGTACTTGGCCGAGTGCAGCAGGGCCACATTGCGCGCTTCATCGAGCTGGTCTTGCGTGTCTTCGAGTGACGCCTGGTTCCCTTGTTCATCATACGCCTTGACCCTCGGCGATCCGTACTCCAAGTCGGTGGGGAGGATTGCCTCGGACCTGTAGATCATGAAAAACGGGGTGAAGCCAGTCGCCCTACTGGGGGTCGTCCTTAGACTCCATAGGACCGCGGGGAGCTCCGCGACCCACCGGCCGCCGAACTTTTTGAGGCGGTCGAAGATCCGTGGCTTGAGACCCTGGAGTATCATGCCGTTGGCTCGTTCAACCTGCCCATTCGTGCGGGGGTGCGCCACGGCCGACCAGTCCACTCGGATGTGGTGGTCATCGCAGAACTGGAGGAATTTCTTCCCGGTGAACTGTGTGCCGTTCTCTGTGATGATGGAGTTGGGGATTCCGAAGCGATGGATGATGTCGGTGAAGAACCGTGCTGCCTACTCGGACTTGATCTGCGCAACCGGTCGTGCCTCGATCCACTTGGAGAACTTGTCGACGGCGACAAGCAGGTGGGTGAAGCCCCCGGGCGCTTTCTTGAAGGGCCCGACGAGGTGCAGACCCCAGACCGCGAAGGGCCACGTAATGGGGATGGTCTGGAGCGCCTGTGTGGGCGGATGAGTTTGGCGCGCGAAGAATTGGCACCCTTCGCACGTGCGGACCACGTGGGTGGCGTCGGCGACCGCCGTTGGCCAGTAGAAGCCCTGCCGGAAAGCGTTTCCAGCGAGGGTTCTTGGCACGGCATGGTGGCCGCAGGCTCCGGCGTGGGTGTCCTGAATCAGCGCCTTTCCCTATTCGATCGGGATGCAGCGCTGGAGGATGCCGGTGTGGCTCCACTTGTAGAGCTTCTGGTCAATGAGGACGAAGGATTTGGCGCAGCGCACAATCCTACGTGCCTCCGTCTTGTTCGTCGGGAGCGTCTCGCGGATGAGATAGTCGAGGTATGGGGCTCTCCAGTCGGGCGGTGGGTCGGGCCCCGCTGCTTGGTCCGCATCGATCTCCATGATCTCGGGGTCGGAGGGGTCGGCCTCCGAGTCCAGGGCAGTTGGGGCATTGCCGACCTCGCCTGGGTCGGCGCCCGAGCCCGGGACAGGTGGCGCGTTGCCGACCTCTCCCGGGTCGACGCTCGAGTCCGGGGCAGGTGGCGCGTCGCCGACCCTTCCCGGCTCCTGGTAACGTACCGAGGGCTTGAACTGGTCGCTGACGAAGACGCCGTCGGCTACGGGCTTTCGGCCGGATGCCGCCTTTGCCAGTTCGTCAGCTACCTCGTTGAAACGCCTTGCGACGTGGTTGAGCTCTAGTCCATCGAACTTGTCCTCAAGCTTGCGGACTTCGTTGCAGTAGGTTACCATCTTGGGGTCGTGGTAGCTCCACTTCTTCATGACTTGTTCGACGACTAGCTGGGAGTCACCTAGGATGTCCAGCCGCCGGATACCCAGCTCGATGGCGATGCGAAGCCTATTGAGGAGGGCCTCGTACTCGGCCACATTATTAGATGCAGGAAAGTGGAGGCGGATCATGTACCTCATGCGCACGCCGAGAGGAGAGATGAAGATTAGACCCGCTCCAGCGCGAACCTTCATCAACGACCCGTCGAAGTACATCGTCCAGTACTCCTTCTTCTCCGGCGCCGATGGCGTCTGGATCTCTGTCCACTCTGCTACAAAATCGGCGAGTACCTGGGATTTGATGGCGGTGCGGGGGGGCATAGGTGATGCCCTGGTCCATGAGCTCGAGCGCCCACTTCGCGATTCGTCCCGTGGCATCCTGGTTCCGGATCACTTCGCCGAGGGGGAACGACGAAACGACCGTCACCGGGTGGGAGGTGAAGTAGTGGCGCAGCTTCCTCTTCATGGTGAGGACGGCGTAGATGAGCTTCTGGATCTGCGGGTAGCGCGCCTTGGACTCGGACAAGACCTCACTGATGAAGTATACCGGGCGCTGCACCTTGAGGGCGTGTCCCTCCTCCTCTCGCTCCACCACCAGAGCTGCGCTGACTACCTGGGTGGTTGCCGCGATGTAGAGCAAGAGGGGCTCCCCGTCGGTTGGAGGGACTAGGACCGGGGCTTTCGTCAGGAGGTCCTTGAGCCAGCTAAGCGCCTCCTGGGCCTCGTCGGTCCACTTGAAGCGGTCGGTCTTTTTCAGGAGTCGGTAGAGAGGGAGCCCTCGTTCGCCAAGGCGCGAGATGAAGCGGCTCAGGGTTGCCAGGCATCACGTGACGCGCTGAACTCCCTTTATGTTTCGAATTGGCCCCATGTCGCTGATGGCCGCTATCTTCTCCGGATTGGCTTCGATGCCGCGTACGAAGACGATGAAACCCAGCAGCATGCCCCTCGGAACCCCGAAAACACATTTTTCAGGATTGAGCTTGATGCGCTTGTCTCTCAGCCTTTCGAAGGCTAGTTCAAGGTCGGGGATATGCTGGTCGCCCTTCTTGGACTTGACTATGATGTCGACGACGTAAGCCTCAATGGTCCGCCCGAAGAGGTCCCCGAAACACTTAAGCATGCATCGCTGGAACTTAGCCCCCGTGTTTTTGAGGCCGAATGGCATCTTAACGTAGCAATAGGGGCCGAAGGGGGTGATGAAAGAGGTTGCGAGCTGGTCGGACTCTTTCATCACGATTTGATGGTAGCCGGAATACGCGTCAATGAAGCTGAGGGTTTCGCACCCGGCGGTCGAGTCGACTATCCGGTCTATGCACGGCAAAGGAAACAGATCCTTTGGGCACGCCTTGTTGAGACCGGTATAGTTAACACGCATCCACCATTTCCCATTCTTTTTTCGTACAAGAACAGGGTTAGCTAGCCACTCGGGGTGGTACACTTCCTTGATGAACCCGGCCGCCAAAAGCTTCTGGAGCTCCTCGCCGATGGCCTTGCGCCTCTCCTCGTCCAAGCGGCGCAGACCTTGCTTCACTGGCTTGGAGCCGGCCTTGATGTTCAAGGAGTGCTCGGCGACTTCCCTCGGAATGCCGGCATGTCCGAGGGTTTCCACGCGAAGACGTCGCTGTTCGCGCGGAGGAAGTCAACGAGCGCCCCTTCCTATTTGGGAGATAGGGTAGCGCCGATCCGTGCGATCCGGCCGTCGGAGCCGCTGGGGTCGCGGGGGACCTCCTTGACGCCTTCGGTGGCCTCGAAGGAGGTGGCTGACTGCTTGGAGTCGGGCTGATCCTCGGCGCTCTCCGCGAGCTGGACCGCCGGATCCTCCGTGGAGGTGATGGCTGCGGCGTATTCGCAGCACTCTACGTCGCACTCGTACGCCTTCTGGAAAGACGTGCCGACGGTGATGACCCCGTTGGGCCCCGGCAGCTTGAGCTTGAGGTAGGTGTAGTTGGGGATGGCCATGAACTTGGCGTAGCTCAGCCGCCCCAGGATGGCGTGGTAGGTTCCACGGAAGCCCACCACCTCGAAGGTGAGGATCTCCTTCCTGTAGTTGGACGGAGTCCCGAAAGTGACGGGCAGGTCGATCTGCCCGAGAGGCATTGCCTGTTTCCCCGGCATGATGCCGTGGAACGGCGCCTTGCTGGGGCGGAGGCCAGAGCGGTCAATCCCCATGGCGTCGAGGGTCTCGGCGTAGAGGATGTTGAGGCCGCTACCTCCGTCCATGAGCACCTTGGTGAGGCACGTCGTGCCGATGACGGGATCGACGACGAGCGGGTAGCATCCTGGCTGCAGGACGCGCCCCGGGTGGTCGGATCGGTCGAAGGTGATGGCGGATCCCGACCAGTCGAGAAAGGCCGGTGTTGCAGGCTCAGCCGCATAGACCTCGCGGCGCTCCAGCTTCCGGCGGCGCTTGGAGTCGTAAGCCGCCGATCCGCCGAAGATCATAAAGCAGCCGTCCACCTTGGGGAAGCCGTCTTCGTTCTCTTCGCCGTCCTTCTTCGCCTCGTCGGGCTTCCGTCTCCGGTCGCCCTTCACCAGGTTGCCTACAAAATACCTCTTCATGAGGTTGCAGTCCTTGTAGGCGTGCTTCGTGGGGAACTCGTGGTTCGGGCATGGTCCCTTGAGCAGCTTGTCGAAGAAGCCGGGGGTGCCCTCTGGGGGCGGCTGTCCTCGCTTGCGCTCAACAGCGGCCACGAGGGAAGCCTCGCGCCGTTGCTTGTTCTTCTTCTTCTGTCGACGGTCGGAGGTGCCCTCGTCGGCGTCCTCCTTCCGCTTTGCCTCGCCCTTAGAGCGGTCGAAAATTGCTCCGACGGCCTCCTCGCCCGAGGCGAAGCTGGTGGCGATATTGAGGAGCTCCTCCGTGGTCCATGGGCCTCGGCGCCCCAGCTCGTGGACGAGGGGCCGGCAGGAAGTTCCTGCCAGAAAAGCCCCTATGACGTCGGCGTCCGCGACGTTGGAGAGCTCGGTGCGCTTCCTGGAGAAGCATCGGATGTAGTCCTGGAGGGACTCGTCCGACGCCTGGCGGTAGCTCTGGAGGTCCCAGGAATTGTTAGGGCGCATGTACGTGCCCTGGAAGTTTCCCACGAATATCTCCTTCAGGTCGTTCCAGCTGCGGATCCGACCCGAAGGGATATGTTCCAGCCAGGCTCGCACCGAGTCGGCCAGAAAGAGTGGAAGGTTGCCGATGATGAACAGGTCATCGTCCGCCCCACCGGCCTGACATGCAAGCCGGTAGTCGCTGAGGCATAGCCTGGGGTTCGTCTCCCTGGAGTACTTGGCCACGTTCATTGGCTGCCTGAAGCGCGGCGGGAACGGTGCGTTCAGGATACGCGCGGAGAAGGCCCGGGGCCCCGCCGGGTCGGGGCTTGGGCTGCGGTCTTCTTCGCTGTCGTAGCGGCCGCCACGGTGGACGTGGTAGCCGCGGTCCACCCCCTCCTCCCTGTCCGCGCGGGAGCGCCTCCGCGCGTCCAGGGTGTCGCGGGCGTCGCGGATGGGACCGACGCGCCGGTGGACGGACTGAGCCCCGCCTCCTACGGGTGGCGGTGTCCGTCGAGCGGGCGCGGCCTGGTTCGCCCTAGGAGGAGGCTGGTGGACAGACTCCCCCCGCCTCTCGGAGGGTGCAGTGGGCGCTGCCCTGCTGGCGTTTTGTCCGCGTCGCCGGGACGCGGAGCTCTCCGCCTACTGGATGGCGGCGCACTCGAGCAGGTTGCACACCTCTCGGTCGAAGTAGGTCCGCCGCCGCAGCGATGTTTTGGCTGGCGCGGGCGAAGAGCTGAGGGCGATCTTCGTCTGCGCAAATGCGCTGCTGGACGTCGCGCGCCCGCTGTCATGCCCTGCCTTCGTTGCGGGGGCGCTCGACCTCCTGGTGGAGCGCCACGCGCACCTCTGGCTATCGTGGTCGCACCGGGGCCCGGGCAAGGGCTCCAGTCGTAGCCGCGGCGCGCGGTGGGGGAGTCCGCTGCCTCCCTCAAGCTCCGTCGTCATCTGATCCCTCGGAGTGTACGTCAGCCATGAAGCACTCACGCGAGGGGTGGTGGCTCCCGCTGTTGGAGCCGGCGTCAGAGGTCGTCCTCGCCACACCCGCGAGCCCGTTGCTCGTGGGCGGCACGGTCATAGACCACGCCAGGAGACGACCATAGGTCGCCGCGGCATTGTGCAGTCCGAAGGGCCGCCCTTCTGAAGGAAGCCCCTTGGCGCGCGCTCGGCCGCTCGCCACTATCCCGGCGGCGGAGCCAGAGATGATGGGGCGAGCAGGCAAGACAACGAGAGGGATCAACTCGATCCCCTCCCCGGTGGCGAGGAAGTCCAGACTCCCGAAGCGGACCAGGGAGCCCGGAGCGAAGCTGGCATCGTGGTTGGCCATTTGAAGCCGGTGATGTACGCGCAAAGGCCCCCTACCTGGCGCGCCAACTGTCGTTGTCAAGATTAGCGTATCAAGAGTAAGACTAGTAAATTTCTTTTATGCGCGTAAGGCTTCGGATGGTGGCGTGGGAGATACGGGGTTTAGACTGGTTCGGGCAGGGAGAAGCTCTACGTCCAGTATCAGGAGCTGCTCGTGTTGCCCACGTGGGGTCTGTAGTAGGGGTTACAGGAGGGCGAGAGAGGGAGCTGGTCCCAAGTCTCTTGGGTGTGCGCTGGTGCTCAAAATGTGAGAGTGTGTGTGTTCCTCTCGCCGGAGAAGAGAGAGTCCGTCTGAGAGTCAGAGTTCCTCCCAGAGAGAGTGTGCGAGAGAGAGAATCCCCCCTGTCTCAGGGCCCCCGGTCTTCCCTTTATAGCGCAAGGGAAGCTCAGAGTTTCAGATGAGCCAGGCGTGAGGAGAGAGTAAAATATAGAATACAAGGGGAAGGACCAAGCCCCCAGGTCGCCGCCCCCTGCTCCGGCCTTCGGTTCTTGTCAGCGCGTCCACCGGAGGAGGGCGGCTGCCTCCGGATCCTGTCGACGATCTCCTTGGGGGCCGTTGCCGCCAGACGTGATGATGGCATCCGGTCGCGGCATCCGTGCCCGTCGGGGAAGGCGGCTGACCCTGTTGCCTTGCTGACGGCCCGTGGGACGCGGACGTCCCGTCCCTTTCGCCGGATTCACGGGGCCCGAGGACGGGCTGGGTTTCCTCCTGTGTCGGGCGGCGCAGGCCATGAGTGCCCTGTAGCGAATCGGGGAAAGATACAGCCACTGTAGCCTGCGCTGTGTGGTCGTGCTTGGGTACCTATGACGGGTCACCTCGGGGGCGCGGGCGCCTTTCTACGTGCCAGAGCCGCGGCGCATTTATGGCGAGATCGGCACTCCTATCTTCTCGTCTGCGCCCGAGGCGAATACTCGCCTTGTGGGCCCAGGTGAGTCCGACCCCCTACGCCCCGGGTCGGGCGAGGCGGAGTCTGACCGTCGAGGGGTCGGGAGCGTCCGACCCCGAGGCACTTGGTCAGGCGAGGCGGAGTCTGTCCATCGAGCGGTCGGGAGCGTCCGACCCCGAGGCACTTGGTCGGGCGAGGCGGAGTCTGGCCGTCAAGGGGCCGGGAACGTCCGACTCCGAGGCACTTGGTCGGGCGAGGCGGAGCGGGGCGCCCCCCTCCCAAGTTAGGCCAACGGCGGCCGCCATTGCCGCAGGTGGGCCTGGGCCTTCATGACTGTTGTTTTAATGGTCATTAGGAGGTCGTTTTCCCCCTGACATCCTTGATCCGAGTCGAAGACGTGGGGCTGATGCCTTGTCTTATCCTGGACCGTCACGCTACAATATCAGAGGATTTGTGGAGGAGCTGGTCTATGCGGTACGACAGTCTTGTCGCGGCTAGTGTCACCATGCCCCGTCGCCCCGCCTTAATTAGGGCGTGCTGGGGTCGTGATGATGGCGCCCTGCTCAGTCCCTCGGAAAGGACGGGCAGGTGGCATAGCGAAGCCCTGCAGCTGCAGCAGAGGGCATTGTGCCCCCTGTGAGGAGGGGTTTGGCTTGTATGAACGGTTGATTTGGGTGGGTCGTTCTTATCCATCCTCCACCTTCAGCGCCCCCCCCCCCCCCCCCCCCCCCCCGCGTAGGAGTACGAGTCCGACTAAGCTCGACCAATCGGGGACGGGACGCGTGGAGGGCGGACAGCCTGTCCGACCAGTCAAAGGCTTAGCCGAGAAGCTAACCCCCGCGCTTGTTATCCGAGTCGGGAGAAGATGACGTGGGGTCGCTTGTCAGCGGTGTCAGTCGGCAGTCTTTGACCAAGTCATCCCATGCTTGAAGGGAAAAGATACGTGCATGGTCTACGCTCTCCTGCTGAGGAGTGGGCCTGCTGGGAACCCCCGGGTCCCTGGACCTGTCAGAGGCCCCCGAGCGGCTTTGCGATTTGTTTAATCATGAAGGCGCTGATGCCCTCAGCGTAATGAATGCGGACGGATGGGAGAGAACACTGTCATCTTCCCAAAGCCATCGAGAGGCGCGTCAGACGAGTGGCTCCCCTCTTATGACCGGTGGTCAAATGGGGTTTCCCGGGTCAGTCGCGTGTTTGAATGTGCTGCCGTGGCACGAGCTGCCTCTTCTGGCGTGAGGAATCGGAATCCTGCTCGCTCCGTCGCTTTAGCCCGTCGCAGAGGCGTGCTGCCTCATCTTTTTTTTGGTGGAGTCTCTCCTCCTTTTGAGGCGGAGCCGCGCACCACGCGGCAAACGCTGGCTAGCAGGGCCGTGAGGCATCTGGAGGCTATAAATAGGGGCCCTTGGGCTTGTGTTGGAATCATCTAAGTTTTCCATTGCTGCTAGGTAGTCATGGCTTGCATATTATGCCTCTTCCTGGCCAATGCGCCCTCCTGAGGGTGCTAGTGGTTCTTCTAGCAACTGGTGCTAGAAGAATGCTTGCAAATGGCGGAGGACGACCTGCGGGAGTCGCCGGAGCGTGTCCGGGAGCCAGCGCTGAGATCCTAGGAGAGAGATGGCCAGAATGACCTGAGTTCGTTCCTCCCCAAATGTGTCAGCGCTTCCACCAGAGGTGCGCGCTGTACGGGGAGGAACTCCTCGTTCCATCCTTAGGCCAAGCGTGCTCTCAGGGATGTGCGGATTCCTGAAAGTGCCCGGTGTCCTCGCGTCTCCTGGCGGCAGCGTGCTCTCATAGCGCGACTGGCGATTTAGGACAAGTACTACCATGGTCTCTAGACTAGAAGTAGCTCCTCTGCAGTATTGCTGAGGGACTCTCCCTCACTGACGTGTGGACCCCACTACATTTGGTTAGCGGCTGAGTCCTCCTGCAGTATTGCAGAGAAGGCACATCCCTCAAGACTGCCCACAAAATTCCTAAATGTTCATGGTCAATTTCTTTGAAAAAAAATTCATAGCAGTAAGATTCAACGGATTTGTAGAAACATCGTTGGCTAGATGGGAAATGTTAAATATGTAAAATCCAATCATTTGTTAATTAGTACTTTATAAATATACAATATTTCATATACCGACATATATACAATAACGATACCTTTTCATGTACCACCTAGGTAGACATTTTAATTTTTTTGATAGGTAGACATTTTAAATTGCCAGTGAAAGCTTATGTGGAAACAAGAAATTTAAAATTTCCCGTGAAACATTTTGGTTTCCTCCTACCGCGGGCGCGTGAAGAGCACACGTAGTCACGTGCCTCCGGGCCCACATGGAAGGGAAAGAGATCACAATCAGCGCGCTCTGAAGAGACAGAAGGCCACAGGCGGCCTGCATCTGCTGCACGCGCCCGCCCCCAGCGGGCCAGCCCGCCGGCCACCCGGGTGGCCCACACGGACCCACACGGCATGCATGCGGATGAGAAGTGGCCCATGCATGTCACGAGCAGCGCAGGCGCACCACTTTCCTCCAGTCTTCACAGAGATGCATGCTACACTTGGCCCCCAGCCTACGAGGCTACGACGTACTCGTAGTATCAATGAATAGGAGAGAGAGAGAGAGAGAGAGAGAGAGAGAGAGAGAGAGAGAGAGAGACGTGTAGCTAGTGTGTGTAGATAGTATTGCACATGCAGCAATAAGGTTGCAGAGACGTATCAAACACTAGCTAGATATACACGCGCACACGTTAGTTCGGCGCGGGGGAATAATGGAACATTATTATTGAATAATTTTGAGGTGGTCATCAGCGGCCTACTGGTCACACCCCTATATATAATTATTCTTTTAGACCACCCTATTTCTACTTATTAATCAAGCTACATACTATTATGATGGTGAATTATTACCCGTGACAGGAACTCAAGTGGTGCAAGTTTTTTGGGGAACATATATATAATAATACAGTACATGTGTAAAACTGCTGATGAATGTGCGTTTAACCGTGCATGTTTCTGAAAATGACGGTATGGGACATGATCTTGGATTTTTTTTTCTTTTTGAAGGAGAAAGGTCCATGCTCTCATATTAACTAGTGGAAGAATTGAAAGTTGTGGATCAATGGAGACGCCATGGAAGCATATACATACAGGAAAGGGAAACTGGGAAAAGGGGAGAAAGGAACAGGAGAAAAACAAAAGGCCATGCATATCGTGGAGGGGAACAAGATTCCTGCGGAAACATTATTCGGTGCATATGCATATTCCGCAAAAAGAAGGTTCGGCGAAATCGGTAGTATATGTGAGACAGTGAGAGAATGAAATGTATTTATGTGTGGTTTCCTCGAAAGAAAGAAAATGATGGGACAAAAGGATTTGGCGGTTTATTACGAATTTTCTTTATTTTTGAGAAATTAATATTTTCACTGATGAGTTAAATTTCCACAAAGAAACTTCTGTGAGGCTGCTATATCAGTATGCAAGCCTATAAGTTATCATTCTTAATTATAATTAAATTTTCCACAAAGACGTTTTCGTGTTTTTTTTCTTCCCACACACACGCGTGGAAATTCTATGTGGCATATATAGTAGATAAAATAACCTGACAATATCCTAAAATAGATCATGACAATGATAAATAATAGCACGTACATGCAACTAACATATGGTCCTTCCCAACTCCCAAAGACATATCATGGCAACAATTTCGTGTTTCATCCATGGTCCATGCATGCCAACGATGTTGCCATCAGCATGGTACCAAGTAATGAACAAGTAGGAGACCTTATCCATGGACAGTATTCGTCCTGCCATATGCATGCAATGCAAAGATATAAAAATATAAACGCCAACTAAATCCCTTGAAAGGATGATGATGATGATGATGATGGGTATAGTAACATCTTATCCTGTGCTAACAATAGTAGCTTTGGACAAAATTTATAATTCTTTTAAAAAAATCAAAACCGTCAAGGTACATATATATGTGTGTTAGGCATCATTAGGACTTTATATTAGTTAGGCAGCACAGAGACCAGACGTGTTGTTCAATCTTGTCTCACGTATGAACATTTATCCTCTCAACAAGGGAAGGGCATGATCAGACAGGTTAGGTGCCATTGGCAATGGTGTACGACCGACGCACACGTGTGAGAGACTATCTCAACATGTGGAGGGAGCACTATAGTGCGCCTAAAAGGGTTTTTGGTACACATCTTTTTTTTTCCTCCGGCTCGATAAATGATGAGTTGAAATCAAGACGTGAGTCATGCCTAACCCGAAAGCAGGCCTCGTCCTGCTCCGGCTGCCTGACAGGTAGCACACAGCTGGAGCACAAAAGCCACAGGCCCAAAGGAAAAAAAGGTGCTGCCAGGCCAAGAAATATGCGTGTCAAATTTTGATACTTGCAACCATCATGAAAGAAAAGAAGCAAAAGATGATCTATCCATCACCACAACATGATAACCATAAAAAAAACATCATGATAATCATAAATAAATGACTAGTTCGAAGAAGTAACCGTACCAAAGTGTTAATGAAACCAGCAAAATTTTCCATTACAAAACGGGACGAAAATCGTAACCAAAGCAAATTTTTAAAAACTAGTTTCTTGTTAGAACAAGACAGCATACTTATATGTCATGGACTCATAGTCATAGATGGCCGTTTATATGTATACATATATATCTTCATCTATTCATTGCTAGCTGGATGCATGCATGCATCAAAGTTGTATTGATAGATATACCAATAATAAAAATACAGTTGTACGAATTATTTGGCATTTAATCGATACACGATCGACCATATGCTTCTAGAAGCATGGTATGGGCGGTGATGCTAGCTAGGTCCTCCATATGTTGGTATCACATATCATCACATGTCGGCAGGTTAGCAAAAATCTCGGCACATGCCACCAAATCAAAACACACGCATATTTTAATATCAGTGACTAGTTAAATAATTAGAGCTGCATTTCTGACTTTTGCTAAATGTCTACGTGGCAGAGGCATGTTCATGGCACTAAGAACAAGCATGCACAGTTCTCCAAGAGGATATATATGTAGCGGGAATATATCCCAGAATAATTAATTTGGTAATAAGAAATGGGCCGGGTATGACTTCAGCGTACGTACAGTATTTAATTAATTTGGCAACTAATTTACTTGCACTCGCACATAATAATCCTCAAGGCATCTCATGATATATAAAGGGCTTGCCTTCACCAAACATCTATTACCTATCAATAATCTGTTTCTCTCTAGATTCTCATGGCAGTACTTCAAGTGTTATCTTTTTTAAAAAAAGGTACATTTGGTTGGAGTTTGGAAGATGCTACGTACTCCATTACGTAGCAACACCATGACACATGTAAGTTAGGCTTGAAAAGGACAGATATAGGGAACATCCTTCAGAAACAAGGGAATAAATGTATAGGGGGAACTAACTGAAAACCGAGAGAGAGAACAAATGCCCAATGCAACAACGCATAAAAGAATGGTTTCGATGAGAAAAAGTCAAAATCTTTAATATATAACAAGAAGCTACTAATTGGGAATATTCCATTTTTTCCTGCTTAAAGTAGTAAATTTTGATTGATAATACCGTGTCTCAAAACAATGTTCCTAAAGTCGTCTGGTGTTCATCTATTCATGTATATGGTTTCTTTTTGTACAATCCAATATATAAGCCAAAGAGAGAACATATATACGAAAGAGGTTATAATAATTCCAACCAACATATGAGCAGAGGAATAAACCAATCATTTGTAGAGAAAAAACAGGCCCTATATTGCATCAATAAGATTCCTCTCTTCTTGCTTTTGGATTAGTTTGCACAATTAATTAGTTGACACTTGAACAAATTAAAGAGATGAGCAACAGACCAGTAAACAAGGAAGGTAGCAATAAGCTCTAGCAGCTAGCTATCTCTCTAAAGTGAGGATCCTCCAAGAAATGAACAAAAGAAGATCATGCATTTCGAAAAGAAAAAAAAAGAGACAAGCAAGAGAAAAATGGCCAAGAAATGCTTATGTTTCCAGCAAAAATCACCACTGCCACTTACCTCATATTGCATGGATATTCCTCCGTATAATACAGCTACTTGGTCTGATCCTCTCGCATTGCAAGTGTTTGCAACTTGCATGCATGCATATCCCCCGGCCAGCTCGATCACGCGTCTTTTTTATTCCTGTGGTGCTCACCGTACGGCCATGCACTGCCACCGGGCGACGACGCCGTGGTCGTGGACGACGGCGTGGACGGAGCGGCGCCCGACGACATTGCGGCGGCCGGCGACGGCGGGCCGGGCCGGATGAGCTGCTGCGTGGAGAAGTCCAGGATCTGCGGCGCCGACGAGGGTGAGGGCGAGAACGACGCGGCGCCGAACGGCAGGTTGACGCCGCCGCCGCGGGCCATCAGCATGAGCTGCGCCTGCGCCGCCTGCTGGGCCGCGGCCGCCTCGGCGTGGTCACCGCCGCCGCCCCGGCCGCCCTGCAGCAGCTGCGCGTACTGCATGAGGTCCGGGTACGGCACCACGGTCTGGTGCTGCTGGTGCCGGTGCGGCGGCGGCATTGCCGCCAGCGTCACCGCGCCTTGGTGTTGGTGGTGGTGGTGCCGGTCCGGGATGCCGCGGGTGACGAGGAAGCCCAGGTCGGTGCGGCCCTGGACGCGCTCTGGGAAGTTGAGCTTGGCCTTGGTGCCCTTGAACCGGAGCGCCGCTTCGTCGTAGGCGATCGCGGCGTCCTCCGCCGTGTCGAAGGTGCCCAGCCACACCCGCGCCGCCTTCTTGGGGTCCCGGATCTCCGCCGCCCACTTCCCCCACGGCCGCTGCCTCACCCCTCGGTAGTGCCGCCTCCGACCTGCTGCACGCCAACACGATTAGTTGTTTACTGCTAGTACAATTAGCTGCAAATCCCACACACAATCAGCTGCTCGCTAGTCGATCTGTACGTCGCGTTGCGTCAGAGCTAACGTATTGGTACGCGAGTACCCGCATAAAATATTCCTTGGCAATATAATTCAGCATAGTTATTGGCGTACTATCTCCGTGCTTGATACAGGAGAGAGAGAGAGAGAGAGACAGAGAGAGAGAGAGAGTTCGTCTCTACTACTTTCTCGAGAGTTCATTAACAAAATTAACCGATGGATTATGACCAGAGCTAGCGATGGATTACTGCTGGTAGTTTACTGGATCGGTGGACGGACGTGTCACTGGTTTTGGCAGGGCGAAGCTTCCAAGCGGCGCAATCGAGCGGAGGCCGCGCGCGTGCCATGCTTTTGCAATCGAGAGCGCGCCGCGCACAGGACAAGGAGGAATGCTAAGCTTGCTTGCTTGCTTGCATCGATCGATGAGACGGATGGTGGCTACGTACCTTGCTCCTCCTCGGCGGCGGCGGCGGCGGCGTGGCCGCCGGGGTGGTGCGGCGCCGGTTGCTGGTGGTCACCCTGCTGGTGGCCCGTGGCGCCGGCGGCGGCGTAGAAGGCCTGCGGCGGGAGCTGATCGGGGGAGGCGCGGATGACGTGGGCTAGCGCGGAGGCCACGGCGGTGGCGTCGTGGTCGGCGCGCGCCGAGTAGTAGTACTGCGCGTACGCCCCCGGCGACGGGCCCGCGCCGGCGGGAGACGACGACGGCCCTCCGCCGCCGCAAAAGGTCGTTGTTCCTTGCAGCTGCGAGACGTGGTACTGCTCCTCGACATCCAGCTGCTCGTGCTTCGCCGGCGGCGGGGGCGGCGGCTCCTCCTCCTCCTCGTCGGCGGGTAGGGGCCTCTTGCCATGCCTCCGGGGATCCACCTTAGTCAGCTGCCGGTCGATCTGCCGCCGCCGCCTCCCGTCGCTCGGGCTGGATCGATCGATCCGCGCATGCGTCGGGGAGAGCTTGAGCTTTCGGTCCTCGGAGCCTCGCGCTCGTCCCGGCTGCTGGTACAGGAACGTGGCGAGCTAGCTGCTGCTGATAAGAACGCGGAGAGAGAGGGAGGAGAGAGATGTGCGGAATGTCTTCTCTCTATCTTTATGTTGGTTAGTGAGAGAAAGAGAGAGGAAAACAAAAGTTGTTGCACTTAGCCTATGTGTATATCTATGCGAACTTAGTTCCTTTGCGAAAAGGATAGAAAAAAAAAGAGTTGTCTTGCCATGGGCTTTCTCTAGGAGCATCGCTTTACTTCCGGCATGTCGGAAAAGACAAGATGGTGGCGCCTTCATCCCCTCGGCGTACACCAAGTTCACATTGCCGGTGGGCTCGCCAACAATTAACCATAAAGTGGAATCCAGGATGATTTGTGGAGTTGTGTGTGGGATCGAGCATGCAAATTTCTTTTTTTTCTTCATTCTTTTTTAGAGAGGGGATCCGTCCCAAATATTAGTAGTTTTATATTTTTAGATTTATAAATTTTTACTTATGCATCTGGATATAATATATATAGATGTATAACAAAGCATATGAAATTAAAAATGTCAAAATGACTAATAATTTGGAATGAGGGAGTAGAAAGGTTTCCTTTTGTTCAATAGTTGTCCGGACAAGTTCTAGAAATTTTAAAAGATAGATTAAGTATAGATGTGATCGTATGCATACACAAAGTGAACGCACAATGTACATCTGATCTATGGATGCCTCCAAATCTAAATTTAATTAACAGTTTATACAGAAAAATTATCAAATTTATGACATATATATTTTTACAGTATACCTAGAACCTCTATCTGATACTCTTCTTTATAAATTTTATCAGTTTCGGAATAGGTTGACATAAAGACAGAATTAGAATGACAGTCTTTTTGACACGGAGGAAGAAGTAGCCAAGAGAATGGACTGGTTTAAATATTTTTATTAGAGAGGTGGCCGTTCTTGTCTCAAAACCATTCAAATTTTTTTTGGAAAGACGAAAACCATTCAAAATTAGCATGAACCGACAATAGTAACAAGCTATTGTTGTCAGTTTAACCGCTGCGCTGGTTCATTTTTTTAAAAACAAACTGCGCTGCTGGTTCATAACAAAGTCCGATAATGATATTTTTAATAGTTTGTGTCACGAACCAGATATCACTATTACTTTGTGTTTCACAGCTTCTTTTAATTCTTTTCTTCGTACGGCGTCGGACGAAATTTATAGCTCTTGACGAGACCTAAAAATAATTTTATAATTGACACTATTTTAGTTCGAAGTCACGTCGTAACTCTGGCCTATATATATATGCGCATCACAATTAATGTTATGCAAATATGGATTGCAAAAAAAAAATATTAATTGGAGGTGCGGTTCGGATTTTCACCACCATTAACATTTCCTATGTTTTTCCTGGCCATGTGCCATATTGCAGTGTGGCAGACATGGATGCTTTAGCAAGCCAGATTCAGATTTCGCGGTCCATGCATCAGCGAAAACAAGTCTAATAATTCAGCTGTCCTTTTTCTTCTTTTTACCAAGTTTTTCAAAATTCGTCTGTCTTTTTTCTTCTTACCGACATTTTCAATATTTTGGCGAACAATTGCTGTTTGATGGAACAGCTCTGGTTGGACACTTCAGCCCCATACATGTGGATCGGCCAGAGGGGAGAATAATTTAGATCACGACCTGTAACGAGCCTGCAACCACGGAATGGAAGTTAAGTTGCCACCTTTTCCAGAATATGAATGGGATTATATTATGTTAAATTGTGATAAATACATTTTAGAGGTGCAAATAGAACATGATCCACGGACTAAACTTAAAGTTTAGTCTATTAGGTGATCCAAATATGTGGATTAAAATATAGACTAAAGTTTAATTCCACTCAAACTAAAATTTAGTCCATTAGTCCTCAAAACCAAACTAATTTGAACCAAACCAACCAGTGAACTGCGGAAAAATCAAACTACCCCTTACTATGTGCATGCAGGCATGACAACAACAAAATTTAAGGATAAAATAACATATATTTATATATTTATCTCACCAAAAATTTAGTCGATGGATCCAAACAGACATGTACTAAAGTTTCATCACCTAAAATTACCTAATGTTTAGTCACCTAAATTTAGTCTAGATGATCCAAACGACACCTTAGCAGTGCACCAATACGCAGCTAAAATGCATCGCCCATGTAACATGAATATCCCTAAAAGAACCTTAGTGCACCAATAGGCTGCTAAAATGCATCCATGTGACATGGAGGTCCCTGAAAGATAAGAAAACTATATACAAACATGACGCAATTAGCTCGCGCCGTGATGAGACACGACAAAAAGGAGTGTGTAGTCTAGACGGCGAGTTCTCTTGTTTGTTCGTTATTCATGTATAAGTATGGACGAAGTCAATAGACGTAAATCGCCGGGAAGCGTATAATATAGTAAACCAAGTTCCCAGTCAAATCGAACAATGCTTTTGCTGCTCTTGGACATTAGAACAAATTGTTAGCACGGTTTACTGTTGAATTTTTTTAATTTTAATACTTTTTAATCTAATATTTTAATAATAACCTACGTGGTTCTAAATTTTCAAGAATTAACCCTTTCGGTCATGCCAAATCTCGTGGCACGACTCTCTGAAGAGTCACGTCACATGCTTTGGCGTGACCGATCTGCCATGTTGAAGGACATTGGAGGACATTGGAGGACGTTGTTGACATGTCAAAAGTGAGTCACGTCACATACTTTGGTGTGACTCAGTCGCGCCATGCGTCGTGGCGCGACTCAACCTTATACACTTCACATGGCCGGCTCATTTTTCCTCCTCCTTTCTTTCTTTCTTTCTTTCTTTCTTACTCTAATCGCCATCCGACCCAGCTCCATGGCGCCGCCCTTCCTCCCCCACTAGATTCAGTACTCCTTTCTCCACCCGATTCGAAGGGGAAACAAAGGAAAATCAAACCTTTAAGGTAACTCCTCCATTCTAACCGACTGATTTTTCTTCATTTCATGGCTTTAATTGCATTTGAGTTGGTTAAGGTTTAGGTAGGGTTTGAGTTGAAATGAGGCACATTGCTGCAAATATATGGCATAGACACAAGAACAAGAAATTTATAAAGCAGCTAAAGTTCTTATGCGTAGCAAACGAAGAAGACATTTGACATTAGAATTACAAAGACGGAGGCTGCAAGCATCCATGCGAGGAACCGGCCTTTGTGCCATTGCGGAGTTCCTTACCACGAGATCTAACACTGAGCTACCGGTAAAGTTCACACCATTCTTCTGTTGTAAGCTAACAATATATGTAAGATTAGTTCACTGAATGTATCATGGTACTACACTTGGTCCATCTTTTTGGATCACTACATTGACGAGTTCTACGAAAGAAATGTCTTCCACACTTTTAAACAACAAAACTACCACATATTCTATTAAGTAAATGCATTAAAAAAAGACACTAAGAAAGTGCATTCCCAATAAATATTTCACAATAGAACAACACTTCTATTTCCGTATAACCATTTCACAATAACAACTACAAGCAACCATCACCTATATCCTCAACTTTTCCAAACTCATGTCAACATTTTACTTAACTAATAATGTGCTATGAATAACCTTCCATACAACATCAATGTTTCTAAATACATTGCACCAACGCATACTACACCAATATTTCCGAACAATACAACTAATTATACCCGATTCATACTCAATCCTCCATTTCAATTCAACCCCTACCTAACCCTAACCAACTCGAATGGAACTTAAACCACGAAATGGAGGAAAATCAATCCATTAGAATGAAGGAGTTACCTTAAAGGATTAATTTCTCTTCATTTCCCCTCCAAATCGGGTGGAGAACAGAGTGGATCTAGAGGGGGTAGAAGAGGGGCGGCGCCATGGAGCTCGGGTAGGATGGGGGGTTGGAGTAAGAAAGAAACAAAGAAAGGAGGAGGAATAATGGGCCGATAGTGTAAACCTAGATAAGACTGAGTCGCGCCACGACACATGGCGTGACTCAATGGCGCGACTTAATCTTGCCATATTGGTCACGCCAAAACTTGCGGCGTGGCCCTTCAGGGAGTTGTGCCACGAGGTCTGGCGTGATCAAAAGGATTAGTTCTTGGTAATTTAGATTTTATTATTAAAATATTAGATTAAAAATAATAAAGTTAAAAAAAATCCTTAAACGTACTTATCTCTCCAGGTTAACACGAATTGTTCAGTTAGCGGAAAAAAATTGGCAGGTTGCACATGTCCACGGGCACCGAAAGTCCATCGTCTTCTTTGGCCTAACGTGCGTCCGCTAGCTACACGTCATGGCGGCCAGGCTCCAAAAAGCAAACAGGAGATCGAGTCGACGGGTGGAACGCCCTGCAGGGGAGTAGTCAAAGTGGGCCCAGCCATGAGGCTACTCGTGTGGCGGCTGTCACCGTCCTGAGGTCAAACCGGCCGATCGTCGCCGGTCGCCGGAGCTTCGTATTCGCCGTTGACAACCGGCGCATGACCGTGACTGTGACACCGATCGACGGAGAGCGATGCCCCAGGTTCGTTCCTGTGCATGCAGCTGTGTGCTAGCTGCTCCGATCCGATCCTTTTTCATGCCTGGGGCTAGAGTGTTCGTACTGTGGGTGCACGACTTTATCCACGGATTCAAATCTTGGCACACAAAACTAGTAGTAAGCAATATAAGATAGATGGCACAAAGTTAAGTCTCTGCGTGGAAAATACTGTGACTGTTTTTTCTGCAACTAGTAAAGTGTACCGGTGTCGCACGTATTTTCGGAAAATCTTACACTATCTTTCTATCATAATTTGGCATTCATACATTTACAGAGATACTATACTTATTTTAGAAACTAAAACCATACACTGATAATTTATAGCGTAATTTACAAATGCCAGTCCTTTTGGAGGTGAGTGTCTCTCTAAACTCAAGTATGCAAGTATACGATAGGTGTCTATTGGAGTAATTTGGTATGTCCACCACAGCATTGATAATATACGGATCGCAATGGCCATAGTCATGATATCCCCAAAGGGATTTAGGTCTTTTTTCTCATGCTCATCATACGTCATTGGGACAAAAAAAAATCTGAATTTAGGTCTGGTCTTGGGGGACAGCAATTCACAGTATCTCGCATGATTTCGTTTTAGATCGGCCAAACACAGTGTACGTGTTGTTTGCAACATTGTCGTATACGAAGTCCCTTAGGAACCTAATTATTGCAGCAAAATTAGTATGAATGAATTTTGTCTATGTTGTAAAATTGATTAATATTTGAAACAAAAAATTAGGTGAGCACTGATTATGCTGAGCAGACGACGGACTCGGCCGCGGTGAGCTCGCTGCCCTCCTCCACACCGGCATCGAGGGACCAACACTCGGCGCGGCTGGAGACGGCGAGGAAGGCGTACCCGCGGGTGAAGTCCTAGGGAGGCGTCAAAGAAGTCGGTGACGCATCCCTAGTACTGGCCTGGAACACAAGATACATCTATGAGTTAAATAAATCAAGATTTATTTTAGATCAAGTTTTAGTCTGAAACTGGTCATGATCTTGTGCAAAAGTTGTAGATCTCATCAAGAGGATCACAACGAGACTAAGTTCACATTCTTCTAATTTTTCTACAATTTTATACGGATTTTATAAGTTGCAAATTCAAACCACATTTAAACAGATTTGTGCCTTAGGAACAGGTCCTTGGATTCTTGCACCTAGGACCCTAAAAAGAGCTCGAGGCTTGCAATGTGGCCCTTGGACGTAGCTGCCATGGTGGAGGTCAAAATCTGGCGAGGAGGCTCGTTGGTGGCAGCGGGGAAAGGGTGGAGGAGCACCAGGGCGGCGAGAGCTACCTAGTGGTGGGCTCGGTTGGGGCTGGGGGCGGCCGGAGGGTGGTCGCCGTCGGAGCAGTAGCTTGCCGGTGGTGTGCGGCGGCTCCAGGCGGAGCTCTGGCGAGGCAGGGAGTGCAGGTCTAGGCCGGAGTTGTTCAGTGGGTCAAGAGGAATCCGTTCCGGGGGCTAGCTCGGGTGGAGGACGGTCGGAGGTGGGGGTCATCGTGGAGGGGAGGGTCACGGCAATCGCGACAGCCGGGGCGAGCTCGGGCGCGACACAGAGGGCCGAGCTACCATTTATAGGCGAGCAGGGAGGAAGAGGAGATGGTGGAGGCATGGTAGAGGGGAGGGAACGGCCGGGGATGCGCTGCAATAGGGCAGGCTCGCGGCCGGGACAGGCCGGTGGCCATGGCCTTGTCGTCGAGCGCCCGCAGGCATGCTCTGCCGCGTGGCGACCGGGCGGCAGGGCGAGGTGGCGTGCGGGGGGCGGGGGGGGGGGGGGGTTAAGATCGTGGCGCCGTGGCCGGTCGGCGAGCGGAGGGGAGGGAGAAGGAAACGGCAGCCGCGGGCGGGGGTGAGTGCCGATTGATCGGACTGGACCAGCGGGTACGCGCGGGCAGGTAAGGTAACCGACAGGTAAGAAAAATAATCTTTTTTGGCAGAAACCCTCTCTAACTATCGGTTTCTATGGGTCTACCCTCCCTCCACCTCCCTCGACCCCGACAGATGGGTCCAGCGTGAGGGGTACGGTAGACCCGATTCGGGTGAGAAAAGTTTCCAATTCTACGTTCTTTATAGTATAGATGCAAGGCTTCGAACAGTACTCGCATGTCAAACCTACAAGCATCCAGAATGAAAGCCGAGGTCTGTGTATGTAGTGCATCTTGTTCACCGCTGCAGTCATGAAAGAAACTGCACCGTTGACGGAGCTGTGATGCAGACATATACCACCTCTAGATACGACTTCATGTAAGCTATCTAGTTGTGGTGGGCATTGCATTGCACCTATCAAAAGGTCCGGACAACATAATATGCCCATCATCTCTTCTTGCACATGTGTCGGTGAGACGTACAAGAGGAGATACTCCCTCTATCCCAAATTACAATTCGTTTTAGTTTTTTTATCCATAGTTTTTGTTATATATCTACGCATAGTGTACTATAGATGCATAGCAAAATATATGTACGTAGAAAAGTCAAAATAATTATAATTTAGAACGTAATATATATTAGCAGTGGACAAAGACAACACATTTACATGTAAAACCACGTATAAAGCCTGAAATTTCACTTCTATTGATTTCACTGCGTCAGCACCTCAATTCATTAGAGCTCGCATCCACCAATGAGTACCTAATTGGACAATGTTTTTTTTTTCATATGCGGATGATAGAGAGCAGAAGAATAGATCTAATTGGACAACGAGGTAGTACACACGCATTCACGCATCTAAACATGCATCAAGCCTGAAATATTTTGCTCAGTTAAAGAACCCACATATTGGTTTTTCAAAAATGTCTCGATATGCGAGCAACTTGTAGGGCCCATGACCATTCTGGATTTAACGGTCCACTAGGTCATCCGCATTGCAAGTCGTCGGAGCTCGCACCCAACATTGAGAACCACCGCGTGCGCGAGACGCCGAGAGATAAAACTGAGATCTGTATATTGAACCTTTTTCACAACAAGTTATTATAAAAAAAAAAGACCACTCATGTGATTGATCGCTAATGCGAACATGCCACCTCCAAATACGACCACACACAACCCCAATAAGGTGCGACGAAAGGGCGCAAATCTCCTAGTGTTTGAAGTTAGAAATTGGACTGTCGAAGTCACTCTCCACATTGGTTAACCTTGCATTGCACCTATCGATAGATTGGGAAACATCCATAAACCACCTCAAGTAATCAATATGGAGGGGATAGTCTACTTTTCCTTTATAACTGAATAAAAGAAATAAACAATAGTGTGGCTGGGTTGTGTGATGCCAACCTCATCGAGGATGACAAGTGGAATGCTTAAGAAACACCCGTTCAGGCAGGACGTGGAAACATTTTCATGCTGTTCTTGCTGTTTTCAAATACTTGTCCTCGATCCCTCTGCATCTGCCGAATTCAATTCATCAATCGCTTCAAATAAACAGGCTTATAATGACGATCACTAGAATCAGTGATTGCTACACTAGTTAGTTAGCATCCTGCCACGCAGGAGTCAACGGTCTGCGTCCAGAGCCGACACGATGACGACGACGAACGGCCGCCGCCATGCGTGCCGGTCAAAGAGGATCAGAGCAGGTGGCCAATGGACGACGAAACAGGGAAGGAAGGAACCGTGGCCAATCACTTTCCGGCGGTCAAATTAGGATGATGGATCAAGCGCTCAACATGACGGGCCGCCATCATGAACTTGGATCCTCATAAATTCCCTCAACTACATCCATCAACATATACACTTCTTTGTTCTTGAATAAATGCTGTTTCAGGGACACGCGTAGTCAATTGTTTGGAACTTTGACGATCAGTGCACACAAAATGTTTTGGTGACATATGCAAATGACATTTGTGGGTTTATATATCTTTAGCCATTCTTTTTATCCGATACAATTTCTTTCGTAATTGGAAAAGATGTATGGGAGCCGATCCATTGACACATTTCGAAGAGTTGATGCCTTATGTATTCGGGTTTTTTGCCACGGCCTGGACACATGCCTTAATGTTTTGAATGTGGATGAACTCCATCTATTTCAAAATATAGGCCACTTAGTTTTTTTCCCTAAATGAAACTTTACTTATTTTGAGCTCATGTGCTATTGTACAACCTAAGTACAGCAGCACCTAACTAATTACTGACACCCTTTTACTTCAGTTCAATAATTTCTGGTAAGTTTGGTCAATAATTTGACTGCTGGTATAGAATGACCGGTGTAGAATAGCGGCTGCCGAACTTTGACTAAGTTTATAGATAAATATACAAATATATAACAACATCAAATTAGACCTATTAGTTTCAATATAAAATATGTCTTGATAGTGTATTTAGTTGGTATAGTAAATGTTAGTATACTTTTATGTAAACTTGATCGTATTTAGAGAAGTTTGACTTAGAACAAGATATTTTGATATGGACTTATGTATAGTTGGCCAAAAAGCACGAGGCCCACGGGGGCACGAGGCCCGGCCCAATTTGGCCCGACCCAAGCACGGCCCTGGCACGAGGACTTTTGGGCCGCGGGCGGCACGGGCCCGATCAGCGGGTCGTGCTTGGGCCGCTAGGTCGGCACGCTGGACGTGTCCAAACACGGCCCAAAATAGCAGGCCCGAAGGGCCCGATGGGTGGCACGATAGGCCAGCACGGCCCAGGCCCGCTAACTCTCCCGCGGCCGCGGCATATAGCCGTTGGAGGCCCAGCCTAGCTAGCCGTTGAGGCCTGCCATATAATGTCCTGGGGAGGGGTGGGGGTGGAAACCCTAGCCCTCGCTCATTCCTCCCACTCGTCGCCGCTCACTCTCTGTCTCTCTCGCGCCTCTCGCTCTCGCCCCCGCCGCTTCCTTCTCCGACTCCGGTCTCCGGCTCGTTGCCATTGCCCTACGGCACTAGAAGCTGGCACTGGTCGTTCGCTTGTCCTCTATCCCTCTCGCCCTTGACCTCTATCCCTCTCGTCCTTAGTTTTGCATCTTCATTGGTCGACTCGCATCCTCAAGTCAAATCCGTCCCCAAACCCGACTGTCCCTCCATCAATCTTGTAGATTTGTCCGTCCTCGACCTTGCCGGCGTCTTTGGTGCTCCGGATCTGGTAAGTCCGGAAACCCTAGCCCTTGGTTTTTCATTTTTTTGATTTCCTTCCCCAACTACGGTCTCCGGATCTGTGCAGTTCGTCGGCCGATGTGAAGCCATTGAGGGATCTGGGGTCTTTCGACCTCAGCGGCAGCTCTCCATTTTGCCGGCCGATGCGTACCCGTGAGGAGCCAAAGGCTCGGCCATGGATGAGGACGAGGGCCACACCAACAACGACGACCTGCGCATGATGGGCCTGGAGGGTGACGACGAGGACGGTCTGGAAGATGACCGGTTGGCGTTGTTTGGTCCTCGTCATGACAATGTCGAGGTCATCATGCCCATTCCCCCTCCCTGTGCGGCTGGTGGTGCTGGTGCTGGTGCCGGTGCCGTTGTTGGTGCTGCGCCGGACAATGTCAGCCATGCTGGCGAGAAGCGGGGCCGACCTTGCACCTCCAAGGTGTGGGACGAGTTCGAGAAGCTCTACAAGGAGATCAATGGTAGGACAGTCAGGTATGGAGCCAAGTGCCTTCACTGCAAACGCATTCTCTCTGGTTATTCCAGTAGCGTTGTAAGAAGCATAAGTCTGGTGTTGCTCAGTCATTGCTTAGTTTTGATGCTGATGGTAGTGTGCATTCCTGGGAGTACAATCCTGATCTTTCTCGTACTCAATTGTGCCGTTTGATTACTAAGCTTGATCTGCCTCTAGGGTTTGGTGAAACTGATGAATTTAAGGAGTACATTCAGATTGCTCATAACCCTAGATTTACTCCTGTTAGTAGGCAGACCACCACTAGAGATATTGCCAAGTACTTTAGTGAACCCCGTGATAATCTTGTGAAGTACTTGAGCTCTAATTCTGTTAGTTCTGTTGCTCTTACCTCTGATATATGGTCTGGTAATGCTAAGAAAGATTACCTTAGTGTGGTTGCTCATTATGTTAACTCTGATTGGCAACCGGAGAAGAGAGTCTTGGGTCTCAGGCTTATTGATGTGAGTCACAGTGGTGAGAGCATTGTTAAGCGTGTGCACACTATGATCCAAGACTTTGGCTTGAGTGATAAGGTGTTCTCTATTACTCTAGATAATGCTTCTTTTAATACCTCTGCTATGGAAACACTGACACCTTTAATTAGAGGTTATATTGGTGATGAATACTTACATCAGCGATGTGCATGCCATATAATTAATCTAATTATTAAGTCTGGCTTGAAGAGGCTTAAGCCTTACTTGGAAGTATTTAGGACTGCAATTTCATTTGTAAACTCTTCTAATCAGCGCATTGCTGCATATAAATCTTATTGCATTGTTGTGGGTGTGAGGCCTAGAAAGTTTGGCTTAGACATGGATGTGAGGTGGAACTTCACCTACCTCATGCTTAAGAATCTTGTTCCCCACAAGCAGACTTTTGGTGTGTTCATCCAAACTCAGTACCCCAGGGCAGAAGGTACTCCTTATCTCTTAACTGATGCACATTGGTATGTTACTGAGAAAATTCTTGGGTTTCTTGAACTGTTTTATGATTCTACTATTGTATTATCTGGTGTGTACTATCCTACAGCTCCACTTATGTTGCATAATCTTATTGAAATTGCTGGACAACTAAAAAATTATGAAAATGACAGATTGCTTAGAGAAGTGGTAGTTCCTATGAAATCTAAATACCTTAAGTACTGGAATGATATACCTTTCTTTATTCCATTGCATTCATCATGGATCCTAGAGCTGAAATAAAAGGTTTTAGCAGTGCTCTGAGGCTGCTCTCTAGTTTCACTGATACTGAATATTCTGCTTATTTTACATCTGTGAGAGCTGCACTGTCTGGCATGTTTGCCAAGTATGATAGGAAGTTTGGTTCTGTTAGATTGGAAAAGCCTGCACACAAACCTTCTACTGGTAAGAAAAAAGCTCAATGGGGTAAGATCTTTGGTGATGGTTCTACTTCTACTTCTACTTTTGGTGGATCTAGTCTTGGGAGTGTTGGTACCGGTGGGTGGTTCTTTTACTGTTCCTCTAAATAGAAGGACATCTGCCAGTGCTTTGCTGCAAGCAGCAAGCATTGGTGGTGCTTATGGTATTTCTTCTGAACTTACTGCCTACTTGAATAGTGACACTGTCAGCCAGTTTGATGATGATTTCAGCATCTTGAACTGGTGGCATGAGCACATACAGACCTATCCAGTACTTTCTATCTTAGCTAGGGATGTTTTAACAAGGCCTGTTTCTACCATCTCTTTAGAATCTACCTTTAGTCTAACTTGCAGGATCATAGAGGAGAGGAGGCGTCAGTTGAAGCCAAAGATGGTAGAAATGCTCACCTGCATCAAGGACTGGGAGGCTGCAGATGAAAGAACTCAGCACATGGTAGAGGATGTAGATCTGGAGGCAGCTTATGAGGATCTTTATCTTGATGATAATTCAGCACAAGCTGCTGTGTAATAGGGTAGTTTATTTGCATTGTGACTATATTGTGACACTGTCTGTGGTGAACTTAAGACTTAAACTTGATTGAGCTGGGCTGCACTCTTTTTTCTTATCTAGGGTTTTCTCACGAGGTGTGAGTTTTTACCTAGATAGGTTTTTAATGAGGCAGTCATTGCACTAACAGCTCAAACTTATAATAATTTTGTGTTATATCTGGTTCTTGTCATATGGAATTTGCTGAATTATGCATTTCCTTTAAATTTTGGTGAATGTATGTTTTGAGCTGAGCTGTTTAAGACCTGATGAGGTCTTCGTGCTTGGGCCGGGCACGATGGCACGAGGCCTGTCGTGCTTTATGGGTGGCACGGGCACGACTGTGAGCCCTTAGTGCCGTGCTTGGGCCTCGGCTACGGCATGTAAGGACGGCACGGCACGGCACGGCACGACACGGATAATGAATCGTGCCTTTTCATGTCGTGCTTAGGCGTGCTTGTGCCGGGTAGTGCCGTGCCGCCCGTTTGGCCAACTATAGACTTATGGAGCAATCGATGCACGGCGAGAACGGCTCATCTCTAGCCACCCTTCATTATAGCGGCAATATAATGCTAGGCCTTTGTCTGTGACTCTGGAATTTCAGAGTGACTTTCGTTAGTTCAGTTTAGCTGCTGCGAAATCCCTGCCCTTTGCAGTTGCAATTACTGATTTGTACTAGCACACTTCTATCTTCTCCTTACAAGTAAAGGGAAAAAAATCTATTAGAGAAAAGTAAATAAAGAAACAAATGATCATTCAATGCATATACAAGTGTTTTGTCAACATCTATGACTAACATAATTGAGCTTGTCGCAGCATCTTGATTGGGTCAATCCCCCACCTGTACTTGTACCCAGGGGTTGAAAAATCCTTCAAAACTGATTTGGTCACATGGTTGAAGACTACAGATCCATATAATCTGCCATTGCTAATTCTTAAGAGCGTACTGGTTTCTTCTTAATAATTATTTACTTGAAGCAAGACGAAACTGACGACAAATACTAAAACGACAGGGAAGATGGCGCAACAAAAATGCCTGGTCAAAGATGCACCAGGGATCGATTGGAGAGAGAAGAATAATTTAGAGTTGGAGTTTTTTTTTTCTGACTTGGACTCTTGGAGAACCTGGCGACTGACTGAAGCTTTCAGTTGGCGAGACGACAAGCCAGTCAGCTACCTGTTCGCCAGTTTGGGCAAAAAAAAAATGTTGCTTTAGCGCTTAAGATAATAGATAGATAAGTGAATTTTATCAGCTATAAAACTGTTGAACTCCAGGACATATTCCATTGGTACTGTACCAATAAAATATAGATAGAATACAAATATGCTCGTAGTTACCCAAATTGAGCTGAGCATACTAGGCTGGGTTAGGTTCCTTTCAGTAAAATTTGCTATTCAAGTTCTTAACTCGGTGCACCGTACTTTTCTACATTTATCTTAAATATTAACGGTGCTACTCTTTTATTCTTTTAATAAAGGAACTATCATAAAAGTTTTGTTTTTCAACCTTTAACTATAAAATCGGCTGACCATTTGGGTGGTTTCAAAGGTGTTTAGATTAAAAAATCAAAACTAATGCATTTTAAATTAAAAAATATGAAACTGGTACTAAACTTTTTCTTAAATATAATATATATGTTGTTGCTCTATTTGAATCTTATTTATTTAAAAATTATAATAGACATAACTACAAGCAAGTAAATACTAGAAATATAAAAAATTGGATCCGGATAACTGATAAGTATGGTGCCAATAGATAGATTACATTTTTAGAAAAATGCTGGCACCCATTTTGTATTTCTGATCTAAAATAAATTATTTATAAATTTTTTAGTTTAAATTTGAATATTTTTAATGTTCACGGAAGTGAACACCGTTTTTGAAACCACCCAAAGAGCCAAATTATCCAGTTCCAGTAGTTGGATGTCCTCCGTTATCTGATTTTGTAGTTGAAGGTTGAAAATTGAACTTTTGTAACTTCGTCAATTTAAAAATCTTGTGATCCAATCTCTTAATTGTAGCAGCATATGGATGCATACACATGAGTGTTTATGTCTAACGGAAACCGTACACACAGTTCGCAAGTGGCGTCTAGATAAGCACAGAGATGATGCACGACGACGCCAATGCCAGCCATATGGGCACACAGACTGGGACTGAATCGGGTAGATATTAGTTGTGGAGATGGCCTATGTCAGCCGCATGGGAGCTAGCTTCCCTTAGCTCGCATGGAGTGTGGGACTCCATCTCTGACCAGCAGGCGATGGAGCGAGAAGATTGACCTGACCACTTCACACTGGTTAATTACCTGGTCAGACTCAGAGAGAGTTATATATCCTCCCAAATTACCTAGATATATATAGATGCTAGCTAGGTTACGGTGCCACGTCGGCCGATCTACCCGTACACGTGCGCGCCAACGTAACTTGGACTCCTCTCGATAATATTGAATCCAGGATGACGTCGGACTCCCTCTGACATGTGTCGTTCGTCTTCGTCTCTATCCATGTTCGGATATGATGGATGATGCTGTGCAGGCCGTCCTTATCCGGATGATCCCCATTCCCCGCTTCTTCACTGTCCGCTCCTGCAAAGGCGTGCCACGTCCCCACACTCGATCCTGCTGTGTACACATCTGCGTGCGTGTCATCTGCTTCATCTGAGTCGATCAGTCCAGCACTTTGTTGCTAACTAGCTTTACCCAGTTGCTTGCTGCCGTGCCTGTCTGTCGGCCGGCCTTGTCGTCGTCGCCGGCCGGTATCTTCGTAACTTCGTTCTTCTTCGTCCCTGCCTCCCTTGCGTGCACACTTGCATTACTACTCTCGTGAGAAGAATTTTCGATCATCGCAGTGACACGTGTCGATCGGAGAGCCGCGCTGCTCCGAGATCTTTGGTGTTCTGCCAGCCGTTGGATGGTTCAACAGCCGTATATATACTAGTTCCTCACTCCAGTCTTCAGGATCTTATATGATTTGAAAAGTACAAGAGTTATATGAAGGTGTTTTTTTTCATGAATGGATCTATATTTGACATCGGGTGCGCGGAGTATTTATTTATTATTTCCCTATCGCGAGCGAAAGCAACACGAATCCGATTGCTTTGCTCGATTTCTTTCTCTAAGATATGGAGACGGTCTCTGGTCTCCTCCGACACAGCACGAACGAGCAAAAAGGATACACACCTGGTCAGTCCGTCCCTTCTTGTTTCAGCTAGCTAATCCCCCCTCTCTTTTTTTTCATTTTCCTTGCAATGAAAAGTACCCAACTCCAAATTTTTCGTTTTCCTTGCAATGAAAAAACGAAAAGAAAAGAGGGGGATTATAGGCCGATCAGCCTGCTGGCGCTAGCTATGATGGACATCATCTCAAAGAGTTAGAGTGCTTTCATCAAAGGACGCAGCATCCACGACAATTTTATGTTTATGCATAGTATGACATGTCGCTTTCATCAACATAGAGTGCCCATGCTCTTGGTAAAATTGGACATTCAAAAAGCCTTCGACTGAGTACATTGGGACTACCTCCTCTCGCTCTTGAGCCGTCTGGGATTCCCAGTGCGATGGAGAGACTGGATAGTTGCACTCTTAACGACCTCTTCTTCTCAGCTGCTCCTCAACGGTATACCCGGCGAACCGATTGCGCATGGAAGAGGACTCCGTCAGGGGGACCCGCTTTCACCCCTCCTTTTCGTCCTTGCGATTGACCCTCTACAACGTCTTATACAGCTTGCGACCGAAGCTGGCCTCATAAGCAAAATTTGTCGCAACCCCTGCAGATTACGCACCTCTTTGTATGCAGATGATGCTGCTCTTTTTTAAAGCCGATCAAAGAGGAAATTGACACACTGGCCAAGCTACTTGAGTTCTTTGGAAATGTCACTGGCTTACATTGCAACCTCCAGGAGTCCACGGTGGTGCCAATAAGGTGCACCGAGCTTGATCTCGATAACATTCTGCAGGAATTTCAGGCTCAACGTGGTAGTTTTCCGATCAAGTACCTTGGCCTACCGCTCACAGTGCGACGCCTGAGAAGGACGGACCTTCAATCGCTGGTAGACAAGGCGGCGAGCAAACTAAAAGCGTGGTGCAGTCGCAACCTAACACAAGCCGAGCGACTCGCTCTAACGAAATCGGTGCTCTCATCACAACCCATGTACCTGCTCACAGTCATCAACACTTTTGCTGAGTTCATGGAAGATCTAGACAATTTGAGGAAACAATTCCTATGGGCGGGAGATCAAGCGATGTCCGGTGGGAAGTGTAAAGTAAATTGGCCGACAGTTGGGCGACCGCTACAGCTAGGAGGTCTTGGCGTGTTTGATCTCAAATCTTTCGCACGGGCACTCCGGGTGTGATGGCTTTGGCAAGAACAAAACCAGCGTGACAAGCAATGGGCAGGGCTTGGCACACCATGCACAGAGATTGATAAATTGCTCTTCGCGGCTTGCACGACCATTCATATTAGCGACGGATTCAGCATCTCATTCTGGCACTCTCCCTGGGCCAACGGAAGACGACCCAAGGACATAGCACCGAGCATTTATAACGTATCTCGGAAAAAGAACCGATCACTATGGGACGCGCTTCACAACCATGCGTGGGTCAAGGACCTGAATCTATCTGCTTGCCTCACCGTTGGCCACCTGGAGCAGTTTATTGCGTTATGGACTGAAGTACAAGAGGTGCACCTCCAACAGGGGGTCTAGGATTGACTGCGTGGAAGCTTACACCATCCGGAATATATAACTCCGCCTCAGCCTACCACGCACAATTCTTCGGATCAGTGAAGTTTGACCTCCGTTGGCTTATTTGGAGGCCATGGGCTCCGACGAAGTGCAAATTCCTTGCTTGGCTTATTATCAGGAACAGAGTGTGGATAGCTGACAGGCTTGCTGCACGGAACTTGCCACGAAACGAGGTGTGTCCTTTGTGCAGAGATCGACTGGAAACTGCGCATCACATCCTTGCTGCATGTCGCTACTCCAAGCATCTTTGGGGCCTAGTTCGCTGTTTGGATTTCAGTCCCCTAAGCCGATCCTTCGAGATGGTCGGATACTGGCACGGTAAAAGACTGGTGGCTCAGCATGGGAGCTTTGGAAGGGGTTCCTGGACGTGGATTTCGATCCTTCCTTCTTCTTGTGACCTGGGAATTATGGCTCGTGCGCAACGCGAGAACATTCAAGAGAGTAGAGCGGCCCGTGCATATCCTTCTCCTCAAGATCAAGGAAGAGGCTAGAACGTGGGGCGTTGCAGGAGCCAAGCACCTGTCGGCCCTCCTGGAGGGAGCTTAGGGATCCGTTCGGTTTTGTACAGTTTCGCTTTCCTATTTGTTCATACTTGTGCAGTCTTTTTTCCTTCTTCTGTGAACAGTCCGTCGGGACCGTTTCCTTGTAATTCTCTTCTATATCAATAGAAATGCCGCAGTCCATGGCCATTCGTTAAAAAAAATACCCAACACCAAACCTTTCGTCGCCTTCTACACCACATAGCTTAACACTTTACGAAAATCAAATGGATCGTGTAAGCGAAAGGGGCAACCGAAAGATACATCTCAGCTTTCCTGGTCAAACAAAATGTTTTTTTTTTGTGATGCGTCTATTTCCTTCCTGCAATCCAGACACCAATTGGTCAATGACACCACAAGTTTACTCAAAATAAATCACCATGTGACACTAAACGCCCAGCTGATTGATTGATCTGATTGGCAGGGCCACAGCAACAGGTATGCTCTGCATCTTTTGCTAACAACAGCGACCCAAATAAAGCGTGAGTTGATCTGCAAGAGTGTTCATGCCTCTGCTGTGCCGTTTGAACATGATTACAGGAGCACGGGAGAAGAATGAGAATCTTTGAACGGACAAAAACCATACAGCTGCCGACAGCCGACTGCAGCAAACGTCAACAGATGCATGCATCTATGTTGCCCAGTGTATCATCTATCGTGCCGTAGGAGCAAGGGAACTGAGCCCGCTATAGGTCACCGCCTAACTGAACTATTCCTGCAGGTTATCTGACATCTCATCTCAGATTTGTGTTGCTGATCACTTTCTGGATCCGTCGTCTGCACTCAAGAACAGCAAAATAGCTGAAAATAGGAACCCTCGCACTGCAAAAGAATTTAAATTATGAAATCGCCGATGCTTTGATGAGTCCACTTCAATCAAGAAACGTAATTTGGTAAACTTGCAGAGTCACCCCGGTGGAATACATGGGCTCGAATTAGCGAAATAAACGGGCTTTGTTTCCCATGTGACCGCTACTCACATGGGCTCGAATCAGCAACATCAATGGGCTTTGTGCCGCATCATCAAGCCCAACCACCACACGAGCCTCTCTCTCGGCTCTCTCTGTCACTGTATGACGATCCTGCATTAGTATCTCTGAACCAATATTTAAATCAAATTTGGAAAGTTCAAACTTGTTACTTTCAAATGTCAGGATGTGAATTTACTTTCAGGTATTTACAACCTTCGGAATGTTTCTTAAAATCAGTCCAAGCCTCCAAGGTTACAAGCGAGCGACATTGTTCCAGCCCCAAAATCAGGATTATTAATTATGCTTTCAACTTTCAGGGTGTGAATTTACTACCAGCAAGTTTTTTTTTTTTGAAACTACTGCCAGCAAGTTATGAACACATTGGATTGCATATCCTTATGAGCATGTGTACATAAATTTATACAAAAAGTCAGATGCCCCTTTTTATCTCAAAACAATTTCGGCATCAGAGCGAATCCCATCTCTAAGCTGAGAGACAATTTCAGCTTTCTCGTCTTCCATCAAACACGATGAGCATGCAGTGCCTCCCTGTCGGCCTAGCTTTACCCGTAGGAGAGTATGGTGTCGGATCAAGAGAAGGGTCTTCAGAGACCGGCATGAACTCAGTAAAATCCTAATCAGTGCAATTTGCTCCTCTGTCCGATCAAATCCCTCCATTACAATCTGCCTCAGCTGGAAAGTGTGCTGAAAATCATCTGCGGAGTCGTTGGGAGGAGTCGTATCCCATTCTTCCGATGCCCTCAATGCCGGTGCAGAAAACTGTAAGAGGCATGTGAAGTTCTGGTAAATGGGCAGCGATATTGACACCAACTAGGAAATAATAGATTGATAGAAACTCATACATTGATGTGAAGCTTCTCCAAGCTTGTTGCAATTTGCAGTAACTTCTCCAGTAATTTCTTGATCTGATGGAGTGGCCACGCCCTTGGAAGGTCTATCAGTAACTTCTTGAGGTTCTCAAACCCACTCAGAAAAATGGTAGGATGAACCCAAAACTTGCAATGAAAGAATTGTTGTTAGTTACGACCATATCATCATATTTTCTTTACAGTCATGGTAATTTAATGAAACAAGAGAGTTTGGATATGTTGGTTAAGTAGTAGCAATAGGATCAACAAAACCACTTTAATTCATAAGTTGCTTTGTGCTCCATATAAGAAAATGTGCGGGCATACTTAACGTCTTCAAGAATCATGAAAACTCAAATTTTAACTGAATAAATGGGTGACATTGAGAATAATGCATAAAAGAATTTCATCAACTGCATGTTAAACCTCTAAGAAAATCACAAACATAAAATCCACAGCCCTGCCTAATGGCCCCTGAGGGTGCATATACCATGAAGTCTGACTATGTTGTAGATGTTGGAGAGATCCCATCTAAAATGCTATGTTAATGAGTCAAAAAATGTCAACATGAGACTGGAACATCTCAAAAGGAAAATGAGATTGCAGTTAGTTATAGAAAGTTGGCCTTATGAGGAAAATGAAATGGATACAAGTTAAAAAAATACCAAAATAATTCACTATCTCATTTATGATGAGATTTTTAGGAAACTGTCAAATTCAGATCAGTGAAAGAAATTTGGGCTATTATAGTTCTCTACATTATAGAGATGATGAGCTACTCAATAAAAAAAACAGTAAAGGATGGCATAACCTCTCTTATGTGTGTTTTAATTGGTTATTAGTAACCTTTCTGTACTTATGTCACTTTAGTGTTGTAAAATGCCCCAGCTTGGTGTTGTAGAGCTACATACCCTGTGATTTATCTAACCATTTTTTTAATGCTAACTATTTTTTGACAAAGTGAACCTTGGCATGCTTGAGTGCTTGACCATTAGCTGAATTACAAGCGCAGCCAGCATAAATTTTTAAAACAGCTCTATTTAGGTTTCCTTACTAGGCATCAATATCCCCTTCAGTCAGAAAACAACTTTTTGGACTTTTACCACAAGATACTAGATTAATAAATATATTGAACCTACAGCAAAGCTCTATTTCGAAAATATATTGTAAGTAAAATATATCCATACCTAAAGAAAGCTCTTTTATGGTAGAACGAAGGGAGTAAACTCTATAGGTTGCTTATTTTGTTGTGTAATAAAAGTTAACATTGAGTTACACTTGTGCCCTTGCCACTAGATCGTTCGTCAACATTTTTGTTCATCTTCAATCCCATCAACTCTCAACTATCAAGTTTAAGGACATGAGCCAAGCAGTTTAACAAAATTAATATTGTTCTTATTTTCTTGAGGACTTACCAGTGGAAGACCCCGGAAGCATAATACCAGCACTTCGACCTTTGGAAGGCTCAGGAAGAACGATGCTAGCTTCTTCTCCGATATGCAGCTGTAGTGACCCCAGGCTCTCAGCTCCACGAACCGGAGGCTCGCCGTGCCACCACCATACATCCGTGGCGGAACGCCGTGCCACACCATGGTCGCGAGCCTCGGAGCGATCCCGACAGTAAGGTACGAGAGCAGATTGCATCTCTCGACGACCAGCCTCTCCAGGCTCGGCGCGCTGACGAGCCTGAGATCCACGAAGTTGCAGGTCTCCAAGATCAGCTCCCGGAGCTTCGACGGCGGCGGCAGATCCACCACGAACGGGAACGGCTGTGCTGCGGCGGCGCCGGCGACGCAGCACGACACGAGGCGCAGGACCACGAGTTCCCGGCACGATTGCACGAGGTCGTTGAAGTAGGTTCTCGGGAAGACGGCCTTGACCCGCGGTGTGATCTCGACGGTGAGCCTCGTCAGGGCGGGGAACAGCAGCCCGTAGCCGCGGCCGCTCTGCGCCAGGCAGTTCTTGACGTGGAGGGTCGCGACGCGGCTCGCCGTTAGCAGCGCCAGGACGGGATCCGGGTCCGGGAATACGTGGGCGGGCTGGTTGGTCGCGGCCCCGCCCGCCGCCGCGCCGCGCGGGAAGGCGTAGACGGCCAGGCGCTCGAGGCCGGGCCAGCGGAAGGCGGAAGCGAGGCACTCCGCCATGGCCCTCCCGGCGGCGACGGCGGGGGCACCGTCGTGGTCCTCCGGCGGCGGCGCCGCGAGGAAGAAATCGAGCCTGAGGGACCTAGCGGCCGGGTAGCGCTCGGGGGAGCGGAGGAAGCGCGCGAGCCCGCGCACGTAGGCCTCCATGGCGCGGTCCTCGAAGGTGGCGACCTGCCGGGCGAGCGCCCACCGCGCGTCATCGTCGCCGCCGCCGCCGCCGCTCCGCGCGCTGCGGTAGCAGTGCAGGGTCCCCGCGTGCGCCGGCGGGAGGTGGTCGCCGACGGAGAAGCCGAATGCGGGGATCCAGCGGGCCGGATCGAGCCGCCGCCAGCGCCGCGAGAGCGTGGACGTGGATACCGCGGCGCGGGAGTCGCCGACGCGGGCGAGGATGGCGATGAGGATCTCGTCGGGGAGGGCGCAGAGCAGGTCGGCGTGGTCGCCCGCGCAGGACCCGTCGTGGCGGCGGGGCCGCTTGGGTTTGTGATCGCCGTCGTGGTAACCGGACTCCATCGCCGCGATTAGCGTCACTGACCAGGCGATCCGGTCCGCCGTCTCGTTAGGTTTCTTTGGAGGGGATGTGAAGCGGGCAGGCGGTTTGTTTTCTGCTGTTGATCGTCCTTCCGTTTCCTCATCCAACGGTTTAGAAAAAGTTAATTATATCTCACAATAAAGTGTCCGAGCATCTTTAAAAGTCTTTCTAAAATCTACTCTCTAAATCATCATAAGTAAAAATCATTTTCTATATATTATATATTTGTACTATTCAATAGTTTTTCTATATCTTGTGCGTAGTCTGGATAACAAACCTCGCTCTCCATCTTTTGCTAGCAAGAAATCCGGAATAGAAAATGTATATATTTAAATATCCAATTGAAGAGTCTGTTGGAAAGTAATTTTAACCAAAATCTCTATTTCTAAAGATATAAAGAGTCTCTTGAAGATGCTCTTAAA